>JAPTHN010000013.1:28339729-29539729 GCA_026936325.1 Platynereis dumerilii
AGAAATGAAATGACCTTAAATTTTTTGTTTCATCATAATAATTAAATACAATCTAAATTAAGAAGAGGGCATTTTTGCTAGAAAAAGAAGTGACATTGTACGGTCATACTATCATGCATGAAAGGTGAAGATGATGAAGATGCACAAAACGGTCATTTTTGTGACAGCAGTGAGAATAATAAGGAGTAACAGTTCAAATAAGAGACAATTACCTATCCACAGAAGTGGCAAGGCTCTTCTTTATATCCTCGGTACGGCCAAAATCAATATGTCCTGCTCTAAAAAACCAATTAATTGGCAAGAGTGCTGAGCAGAATGAAGCAAGCGCATTGCATTGGACGTGCAATCATACGGACTGCATGCCCGAGAGTTGTACTTCTTCACTACAAATATCACTTGCAGTGAAATACATTTATATCAGCAGAATTTATTGATTGTTTTTAATATTAGCTGGGGTTTGCATCTTCCTACAGTGAAGTGTTTAGATGGTTGGGTTTTGAAAAAAAACGTATCCAGGTTGTGTTGTAGTGACTACACTTAATTGACACAGATAATTACATTATACATGGTTTTGACACAGCTTGCACAGTGTTTACCATAGCACAAAATTGATGGGAAAGGTACATTTCCTGGAATGGGCATGCTTATGGCATCGGCACCAGGGCAAAGGAATGCCCGGTAAGTTCCATGACTGAAATGTACAGATCTAATGATCACAAATGAGTTGTCAATTTCTTATGTACAGTGTGTAGTCATCCCTGAATTCAAGAATATGTGTATTTCTTTTCACTATAGTCTAGTCGAGGAAGGCAAGAGATGATGTACTTGATTAATCAATCGAATGACCATCCAGTCCAGTTATAAGTCAGACATTTATCTACGGTGAACATGTATGCTATACATGTATATTGTAAAGTATTCCAATTATTAGTATACAACCAGCTATATTTACCTCCATTGGAAGCTTTCAGGCTGTTGCACTAGCCCTTGTTCACCCAAAAGTGATCACTGTATATTGTAAACTTTAGAGTTTCTGCATTATCTTGCATACATTTGATGAATCACTGCACTGGAAAGCTGAGTTATGTGCATAGGTAGTATGAAGAGAACTGGGATAATGTAGGAGTCATGACAATAATTTTAGTTACTTGGAAGTTGGCTGTATTATTTGACTGCTTCCACACATTTGTCGTAAATGACTGAGTTATTTGCATAGGTATGAAGAGAACTGAGAACTCAGTCAACTATGTTGACAGGCAAATCAGTGCAGAAAGCATTCCATGGCCATCTTCTCAGGACAAACAACACTGTGGTGTCTGATTTGTCAATTGAGATTCCTGACTCTTTGGCTGTTACTCTGGTCTCTGGAGAATGAAAAGTTAGGAAAACCTGTAAACATTGATTATATTTTTCTGCCAAATAAACAAAGGACTAATTAAAAGAAACAAGGAATTGGGCAGAAAGTCCAAGACCAGTCAACTGTTGCTGAATTACCAAAGTACGAGTATACTCCATGTCAATAGATGAAGACAGAAGTGGCTTCAGGTTAATGGAAATCAAACTGTTACCAACTGCTTTCCTGTATTTGCAACAGTAGGGTTTTGTAAATACTTGAAATAAGCATACCTGTACCTTCAAGATATGGTCACATGAAAAAGTAGAGGTCTTGCCATAAAAAACCACTGGACCCTGAGAACACTGTTGATACCAGTTTCATACAGCATATCAATGCAGGAATTTACAAATGTGTTCATCAGGAAAATGCAAAGACCTGACAGCATCACTGCCTGAAGACTGTCAAGAAGATCATTGCAAAATTAGCAGGATGCGCACCATACACTCTGGACCCTCTCTTGAGGAATATTGTCATTGGTTTTTGCAGTCTAGAATGATATTAAAGGCCATGAATATAGCTTAGTCAGATGCAATGTTTTACAAGAAAAATTACAGGACACCTAGTATTTTGGTACTATTAAGCAGAAAAGACAAAGCCATCACATTTAAGATACTTCATGATGAAAAACAGTTCCTCTACACATTCATAATAGGTCTAAAAATCATTCATATCCACAGCTAGATCTATGCTCTGAGAATGAACAACAGCATCAGCAAAAACACTTATAATATAACTATGTAATATCTAACTAACTGCTGACTGCTGTCCGGACTTGTCACAAACATCATCCATTAGCAACATCTAAGTAGACATTTCATGGCTCCATACATGCTGCTATTAAACCGCCAGGTGCTGGTTGAAGCAAGTATCTTTTCCCCCATGAAGAAAAAAACACAATTAGCCATTTTAATTGCTGTATCACTCAGTGTTATTACTGTCGGAAAAACGGACTACAGTGAATACCCTTGTCTTGCTTGTGGTCCATTCCAACTTCAAACCTGCAAAAGTCCATAGAACGGGACTATTGCTAGTTATGAGGATTAGCCTATTGTTTATGAAAACAATTCTTTAACATCTGTAGTATACATTTTTACCAGTTGATTTTTGTAATGTATCAATTTTTCTTTCTCTGTGCATTACTGGCATTTATAGGCCTGATAACTAAAACTTTGACAGTATTTGTTACTCAAACGCTACCATTGTTTACGGATATACATACAGAATCACAGATTGATCAGATATTTTATTTTTTCACCTTCCTCTGCTCAACTTTATTTATTCGAATCTCATCAAAAGGGAATACTTCGTATGGAAATATGCCTCATTATCCATAATCTCCCTCAAATATTGCAGCAAATACATTTTTGTTGATCTCATTGGTTTCCTTCAGGCCACAAACATAAGTAAAGACACCAACGTCACCTTCATAAGTCAAAGAGTCACTAAGTTATTGCATCTTAAACCACTAGGACGTAATCTTGGGCATGATCTAGAACTTGAAATGAGAGTTTAGCTAAAAATCTCATCTTATTACAATTTTAAGGGCAGTAGCAGATTCCTTGGGTATGAAAACCTAGGTTTGGACCCAAGAACTATCTTTCTAAGTTGAATATTAACTGAGATATAACACTTTAAAGATTCCGGCGGCCATCTTGGACGCCATCTTGATTTTGACCCACTTAGCATAGTCAGAAAATCCTAGATTTTTAATATGTTATTGAGCAAGGCAATTAGTACCAAAATCCACTGAAAAACCTTTTGTATCAATTTGTTGTGGGTTATACTACAGATTGACCCGTCTACCAGTTCTGGGCGCTCACGAGGGTTGATTGATGAGATGTGAGAGAGAGCAGGAGTCCTCAACAGTCGACATGTTACACATTTACCAGAAGTGAGAGATCTTTTATATGCCCAGCACAGACACTGATACAACGGCCACCAATATAACGTTTCTACTGTGCCATATTGTATCAACGCTTAACACAGGTTATCCTAAAACTTATCTTTTAACAGGGTTACTGGGAAAATGATTTAGTCGTTATATAACATGAGGTCAGCTTAAACATGCTTAGTTACTTTCACAATAACCCTGTTAAAAGTAATGTAATAGGAGTTAACCACTTCAGGATAACCCGGGTTAAACGTTCATACAATCTGGCACTGAACGACATCCAGCTGAAATTTGGCTTATGACGGTCCTCTGAAAATGTTGGGTTCCCCAGCTGGGAGTTGAGGCAAAGAGCTAAGCTACCCCAGAAATGACCACATTGCAGTGTAGGTATAGAATCTTGCCATGGTACTCTCAAAAAAGAAACGTCCCACTTCATTTTTGCCTATAATTTGTAATATTTCATTTTTTTTGGCCAAAACCAATTAAACAACATAGTGCTGATCCTATTATAAACAAGTATCAATGAGCCGAAAATCATTCAAGTGCGACCATTTCCTGTTTATCTTTGACCTTGTTTATAACAGTTGGGATTTTTTTTTAAATGGCCCCATACCAACATCTCACCAAGAAAAATCTGGGCGTCATTTCGCATTGTGCGACAAAGAGCCCTAAAAAGTGGAAAAATTGTAACATATATAATATGCTTTATTTTTGGCAGCTACAGATCACCTTCCAGATGTGTGTTTCGTACAGCAAGGGAAATGAATTATGTTATTCTGCTTTCAATTGAGATATTTTCAAAAATGAGTGTTCTGTTTGATATTTTGATTTGAACATAGTATTGGCATTTCCGAGATGCCAATGGTCATGTCATGTAAACTTTTCATAAAATTCATTTCACTTGCTGTACCAAACACACATCTCGAAGGTGATCTGAGGCTAAAATAAAGTAACTTTCTGCTTTGGGGCTCAATGTCACACACTTCGAAATGACACCCCAATTTTTTTGGCGAGATGTGGGGATTGGATTTTTTTTTTTAAATACCCGAATGTGATAAACAAAGTCAAAGATAAACAGGAAATAGTCACAATAGAATGATTTTTGGCACATTGATACTTGTTTATAACAGGATCAATACCATTTAATTGGTTTTTGCTAAAAAAAATTACCTTCATATTATAAGCAAAAATGAAGTGGGACGTTCGTTTCTTTGTTGAGTATACAAATGATACCTGTTTACGCATTTTTAAAAGTAGCCAGGCTTTATCAATGACATCTAACAAAGGCATATTTACCATATCAAACTATCACTGGTGATGCTGGCACTCCCGTTCTTCTGCCACCTCAAGTGTGCTCACATGTTCCTGTAAATAGAGAGACAAATATTCATACAAGAGAAGACATAATTGAAGTATTACCAGCTGGTTGGCTATGAATATTATCAAATTGTTTACAGCCTAAATATCAGGACCCATGATGTTTTTAGAACATCATTGTCAAAGGGACATCTGTTTTAACAGTTATGACATCACCAGCATTGCAGATGTCTGATGATGTCATAAAACAGTAGCCCAAATAATGCAATTGTGACGTCATGACCATTGTTGCTCCATTGGTACATCACATTTCTGTATTTAAATGGTCACATGGAAAAAATCTTTATAACTAATATTAAAACCAGGTGATAAAAAAAAACTACCAATTAGAGCACTACATAACAATATCATGATTGTGACCATGACTCGAGTGTTTTTGTCATGTTGTAATATTTCAATACAGCAGTGGCGTATCCAGATGATTTTAAAGAGTGGGGCAAGTGGTCTATAAGGGGGCATTTGGATAACCTCACATAATCAAGAAATTTTCGAAAATCATTATGCTGAAAGGCACACTAAAAGTGCTATAATAATGTAAGCAGTACACGTGATTTTTACAGCAGAATATGAGAGAAACTGAACAAAACTCAGAAATTTGTGGGGTCATAATATCCAGCATCTGAAAAGTAATCAAGAATTGTATCATGACAACACATTGATATTGTTTGGGCTTTTGTTTGCTTTTGACATCAAGCAGCTGCAATGCCAGTGATGTCTCAAGTTCTTAACCATTGTTTAAGAATATCTTAGGGAGAGACGAGAGGGAGAGACGAGAGGGAGAGATGAGAGGGAGACGAGAGGGAGAGATGAGAGGGAGAGACGTGAGTGAGAGATGAGAGGGAGAGATGTGAGGGAGAGACGTGAGGGATAGATGAGAGGAAGACACGAGAGGGAAACACGAAAGGGAGACATGAGAGGGAGACACGAGAGGGAGACACGAGAGGGAGACACGAGAGGGAGACACGAGAGGGAGACACGAGATGATTTAGGGCTTTACATCCTGTATTTATGAACTTCATAGGCTAATGAGGACAGGAAGAGGATGGGGAGGGAGAAGGAAAACAGAAGCAGGAAAGAAGGGAAGAGGAATTAGGGAGAGTGGGGATGCAGGGATAGGGGGAAAGAGGGGAAAGGGGGAAAGAGGGAAAGGGGGAAAGAGGGAAAGGGGGAAAGAGAGGGAGACAGACGAGGGAGACAGACGAGGGAGACAGACGAGGGAGACAGACGAGGGAGACAGACGAGGGAGACAGACGAGGGAGACAGACGAGGGAGACAGACGAGGGAGACAGACGAGGGAGACAGACGAGGGAGACAGACGAGGGAGACAACAGAGGGAGACAGGAGAAGGAGACAGGAGAAGGGGACAGGAGAGGGCGACAGGAAAGGGCGACAGGAGAGGGCGACAGGAGAGGGCGTCAGGAGAGGGCGATGGGAGAGGGCGACGGGAGAGGGCGACGGGAGAGGGCGACGGGAGAGGGCGACGGGAGAGGGCGACGGGAGAGGGCGACGGAGAGGGCGACGGGAGAGGGCGACGGGAGAGGGCGACGGGAGAGGGCGACGGGAGAGGGCGACGGGAGAGGGCGACGGGAGAGGGCGACGGGAGAGGGCGACGGGAGAGGGAGACAAAAGAGGGCGACAAGAGAGGGAGACATGAGAGAGAGAGACAGGAGAGGGAGACAAGAGAGGGAGACAAGAGAGGGAGACAAGAGAGGGAGACAAGAGAGAGAGACAAGAGAGGGAGACAAGAGAGGGAGGCAAGAGAGGGAGACAAGTGAGGGAGGCAAGTGAGGGAGACAAGTGAGGGAGACATGAGAGGGAGACATGATAGGGAGACATGAGAGGGAGACATGATAGGGAGACAGGGGAGGGCGACAGGGGAGGGCGACAGGGGAGGGCGACAGGGGAGGGCGACAGGGGAGGGAGACAGGGGAGGGAGACAGGGGAGGGAGACAGGGGAGGGAGACAGGGGAGGGAGACAGGGGAGGGAGACATTGGAGGGAGACAGGAGAGGACGACAAAAGAGACAGGAGAGGGAGAGAGGAGAGGGAGACAGGAGAGGGAGAGAGGAGAGGGAGACAGGAGAGGGAGACAGGAGAGGGAGACAGGAGAGGGAGGCAGGAGAGGGAGACAGGAGATGGAGACAGGAGAGGGAGACAGGAGAGGGAGACAGGAGAGGGAGACAGGAGAGGGAGACAGGAGAGGGAGATAGGATAGATAGATAGATAGATATGGTAAGTGCAGCCCTCTAAGCCCAGTTCTGGGCGCTCACAAGGGTTGATTGATGAGATGAGAGAGCGGGAGTCCTCAACATGTTACTCATTTACCCCATGTGAGGGATCTTTTACTTGCTCAGCACAGACACTGATATAAGGGGCCGCCAATTTAGCGTCTCATCCGAACGACATCCAGTTGGGATTTTGCTCATGAAGGGAGATAGGAGAGGGAGACGGGGAGAGAGAGGGAGAGAGGGGAGGAAGGGAAAGATGTAGAGAGGAGAGGAGAGAGGAGATGGAAAGAGTAGAGTTAGACTGTTTGAGTGATTGTCTCGTGGTATAAGTTGGTTATTCACAATGGTATCGGGAATATGTTTATTACACCTTGGGCTAAAGCACTCGGATGATAAATAACATATTTCCTCTCTTGTGGTTAATAATCTATACCTATTTCAAAATGGCTATATGGCAACAGAAGGGCAGGAGGAAAATAGGAGGAAAAGAGGGGAAAGGGGATAGGAGTGGGAGGGGTTGAAGGGGAGGGGGTAGGGGATGGAGAGGTAGAAGCCAAAGGGAAGATTGATGAGGCAGCAATGAAGACTATTTTTATGAACATTGCATGTCCATATTCATAAATTAAGCGAGGAGTATTAGGAAGTTAAACATTCACAAAACTGCACTTTAAAATTAATACAAGTGTATGTGAAATAATGCAACCGCAATGATTAGTTGGAGAGTCCTAGGCTATATCTCATTAAGAAAATGTTGTTGGGATCAATGTGCCACTGACCTTGGAAGAGCTGACAACTTCAAAGACCTGAAGACACAATCATGAAAGACCCATCAGTGAATTTCATGACTTATTCGTAAGCTGGTGTTGCACAAGATGCATGAACTTCATCGTCCTCTGTCTTGAATCTGAAAATCGACAACACTTGTTAATTGCATAGGCTTATAAGTTAACCCTCTCCCCACCCCATATGGAGGCAGGAAAGAGGAGAGTGAAGGAAAACAGAAAGAGGATTTAGGGACGTCAGACTATGATAGAAAAGAAGGAGAAGTGTGGAAGTGAAGGAGGTGGGAGAATAAAAGAAGGAAAAGAGGAAAGGAAGGGAAAAGGAGAAAAGAGGGGGGATAAAGGAGAAAGAGAAAGATTGAGATTTACCAGCGAGCAACCAAGATTATTCGAAATGGTTGGACTCAACTCAAAGGTGAGAAAAACAAAGGAAAGGAGAAAAGAGGGAAAGGGTGACAGATGGTAGGAGATAAAGTGGGCAGGAGGGGTAGAAAGAGTGGGAATAGGGAATAGGAAGGAGACAGCGGATAGGGAATAGGGGATGAATCAGGGAAGAGAAGCGGAGAGGGAGAGAGGAGAGGCAGAGAGGAGAGGGAGAGGGAGAGAGAAGAGGGAGAGAGGAGAGGGAAAAAGGAGAGGAAGACAGGAGAGGAAGATAGGAGAGGGAGATAGGAGAGGGAGATAGGAGAGGGAGATAGGAGAGACGACAGGGCATAGAGGAAAGGAGAGGATATGGATGATAAGATAGGGGAGATAGAATAGGGGATATATGGGAGGGAGAGGGGCAGGGAGAGGGGGAGAGGAGAGGGAGAGAGATGGACCAGACAGCGAACAAGGTTATTTTATAATGGTTGGACGTAAAGAAGGAAATGAGGAAGAAGGGAAGGGGATTGAGAGGAGAGGGAGAAAGAGGGAAAGAAGGAGAATGAGGAGAGGACAAGGGAGATAGGACAGGACAGATAGGATAGGGCAGATAGGATAGGGTGAAGGCAGAGGGCAATGGAGAGGGAGCAAGATTGACCAGTGAGAGTGACAAACGGTAGGAGGGAGGGGGAGGGGCGATTCTAGTGGGAAGATTGACTTGCCAGCGATCAAGGTTATTTTTTAACTAGAACCGCAAGCGGTTTAAACGCTCATCGGTCAATGTGAAATCTATCAATGTGCGCCAGATTATCACCAACAGGCCAATACCTGTAGCTAATTTTATAACCCTAAGCGATATATTAAAGTTACAATGGGCAGTTAAAGATTGAAGAAATATGGCTGCCAAAATGACCACAATCTCGGATTTATCGACGTGTTCCTGATCCATGCCCACAGGCCAATACATGTACCAAATTTCATAACTTTAAGCGAAATAGCAAGGTCACAATGGGCAGTTCAAGGATGTCAGCCATTTTGAAGGGGCCATTTTAGTGGCCATCTTGGATTTCTCAACATGTTCCCGATCCATGCCCACAGGCCAATACATGTACCAAATTTCATAACTAAGCGAGATATTGAGATCACAATGGGTAGTTCAAGAAATGAAGTAAGATGGCTGCCAAAATGGCTGCCACAAAATGGCCGCCATCTTGGATGTTCCCGATAGATACCCACAGGCCAATACCTGTACCAAATTTTATAACTCTAAGCAAAATATGAAGGTTACAATGGGCAATTCAAGAAAGGAAAGATGGCTGCCAATTTGGCAGCCATCTTGGATTTCTCAGCATGTTCCTGATCAATACCCACAGGCCAATGCCTGCACCAACTTTCATAACTGTAAGTGAAATATTAAGCTCACAATGGGCAGTTCAGGAATGAAGAAAGATGGCTGGCAAAATGGTCACCACAAAATGGCTGCCATCTTGGATTTCTCAACATGTTCCCGATCGATTCCCACAGGCCAAACCTGTACCAAATTTCATAATTCTAAGCGAAATATTGAGGTCACAATGGGCAGTTCAAAAATGAAGAAAGTTGGCTGCCAACATTGCCGCCACCTTGTATTCTCAACATGTTCCTGATGCATACCCACATGCCTATACCTGCAAAAAATTTCATAACTGCAAGTGAAATATTAAGGTCACAATGGGCAGTTCAAGAATTAAGAAAGATGGCTGCCATAATGGCCACCACAAAATGGCTGCCATCTTGGATTTCGCAACATGCTCACGATCCATACCAAGTTTACCAACAGGCCCATACCTGTACCAAATTTCATAACTGTTAAGTGAAATAATAAGGTCACAATGGGGAGTTCAAGAATGAAAAAAGATGGTTGCCAAAATGGCCACCACAAAATGGCCACCATCTTGGATTTCTCAACATGCTCCCGATCGATACCCACAGGCCAATACCTGTACCAAATTTCATAACTCTTAAGTGAAATATTACGGTCACAATGGGCAGTGCAAGAAATGAAGAAAGATGGCTGCCAAAATGGCCGCCCACTTGGATTTCTCAACATGTTCCTGATCAATACCTGATCCATACCTGTACCAAATTTCATAGCTGAAAGTGAAATATTAAGGTCACAATGGGACGCTCAAGAATTAAGAAAGATGGCTGCCATAAAGGCTGCCACAAAATGGCTGCCATTTTGGATTTCTCGACATGCTCCCGATCCATACCCACAGGCCCATACCTGTACCAAATTTCATAACTGTAAGTGAAATAATAAGTCAAAATGGGCAGTTCCGAGAATAAAGATGGCGGCAAAAATGGCCGCCACAAAATGGCAGCCATCTTGGATTTCTCTACATGTTCACCATTCATACCCATAGCCCCATACCTGTACCAAATTTCATGACTCTAATTGGAAACCTAAGGTCACAAATGGACACTTACACAAACCTTAACCGGGACAATGACGCTGACGATCGAGTGACAACAATAGCTCTTCATTTTCAAAGAAAACAGACGAGCTAAAAACCATTGGATGTCCATAATTATAGCTTTGCAAAATAAGCCAGGAGAATTTGGAAGTTAAACTGTTGCAAAACATGCAATTACATTTGGAAATTAATGCAAATATATTATATGTGAAATATTGCAAACCTCAGTGATTACTAACAAATTACTTTTTTTCACTAGTTGAGGGCAGACATATTATATAACTGAGTGAGTTTTTGGCATTAGTTATTTAGAGGAAAGGAGAGCAGACATAAAAATGTTGTTGAGGTCAATGTGCCACAAACCTTGGAAGGGTTGACAGCTTCAAATACCTGAAGAAACAACCATGAAAGGCCTCTCCATGAACAAGCATTCCACAATTGAGAAACATGTTCATCAGCCTCTGTCTTGAATCTGAAAATTAGACAACACTCTTTAACTTGTATAGGCCTAGACTAGAAGTTTGTTGTTGATAGTTTGCTATTGAGATGATTGCCTTCGGTGCTTAAGTCTTAAGTCTGCAAACATCACCAATGAAACCCAGACCAAAGTCCTGAAGTGACATGCAAAACTATTTTAAATCATTGATAGTGGTGAAAAATCACTTGTAAAACATAAAATAATAACAAATAAATTATATAAATAAATATTAAATGTTCCAAGAAAAACAATGAAATTAAAATATTTTTACATAGTAGGCCTATTAATATTTCAGCATTGTACACAAATTAGAAAGTAACATTTAGGTTATTCTAGTCTAAAGGGTGATGATAATTTATTCATATTGATTAATAAATGCCTCTGTTACGGAGGGGGGGATCAGCTTAGTGGTAGAGTGTTGGGCTGCCAATCAATGGGTCCAGGGTTCGACTTCAGCTCTTGCAGAGCCACCTGTCCTCCTCCTGTGCTAATTAACCTATCAAGACAAGTGCATAAATACAGGATGTAAAGCCCCATCATCAAGGTTGGATGGATGGATAGATGATTGGGGCTTTACGTCCTGTATTCATGCACTTGGTAGGTTTATTAGGACAGGAGGAGGACACGGCAATGAGGTGAAGAATGATTGAAACAGCCGTCCGACATAGGCCCAGGTGACCCGGCAAGAGCCAGATTCGAACCCTGGACCCAGCGATTGGCAGCCCAGCACGCTACCACTAGACCAACCCTCCCCCTCCATGCTCATCAAGGAATATCTCACACAATAAAATATTGTGGGTTGTGGAACCATACCATTTTATTACCTCAATATAACCATTATGGTAGTTATTAAATAATAGGCAATTGAATATAATTTAGCATTATCATGCATGCCAAATGAAGAAATAACAGTAATCTTACCTTGCTCATGTGTGACGTGTCTTATCAGTCCTGCTTCCAGAGATTAAATGAATGCTCTTAAGTTTAAACACCTTGATTAAGGCATTGCCCATTAAGCCTATTTAAGGGCATGGAAAAAAAAACAAGGCTAAGTCTTCAGTTACAGTTTTTAAACCGTGAATTCAAACACGTTATCATAACATCAAGAAAGCTGTAATTTCTACAGTTTCATGATCACGATCGTTTGACCGTATAAATTACAGAATAAAACCGTTGATTGTACTGAAATTTCTAACAGTGCACATGCCTAAGTATATATATAAACTATCAATCTTGTTACATAGTCAATGTCCCATCATGCATTTCCGACTGAATTCTGATCATGTAAAAAGGTTCATTTAACTGATTTTGTTACTTCAGCTTCCTGATTTTCATACAGGCGATACATAATTATGTGAAAACAAAAGATGTTGGTACGTGGTATTCCGAGCGAAAATTTATTACTGGTAAAACCAGCCCAACGTAAAATTTATCAAACTTAATATATTCACAACAACAGTTATGACTATATATATTAACAAAGAATACAATTTTTTTGCAACTCTTTAGTAAATAGTAAAAAGATGTTATAATGACAATCTCTGCCATCAAGCAAAATGCCCAATAAGAATAACAACAAACAGAACTCACAAAATATATATATAACAACTGTTATCAGAAATATTAAATCCGAACTTATGAACAGGCCTACATCTAAAATAACAGCAAATTCTAAATTGTTTGAGTTTTTAGTTTAACGCCTCAAAAGCATTTGTTGGCCAGTACAAAAATGTAATTAGCCCGTTTTCAAAACCTGTTGTACATTAACCAATACCAAGTTCTGATCAAATATTCCAAATAATTCCAGTTAGAACTATACAATCAATGAAATCGGGTAAAAAGATGGTTGGGGAAAAATAATGTTTGAAAAATATTAAGTGAACAATAAGTTAGAAAAAAAAATTTGGGGAAAAATATTGGACAAAATTTATTTTTGGAAATAGGACCTGAGGACAATGTTCATAAAAAAATGCAGTTTATTTCTAAATTTTACATTATTTTCAAGTTTTTTTGTTTTTTTTAATTTGGAAGAAAGTATCTTGCTTGCTTCAGGACAACACCACAGGTACACTGTGCGAATTTGCTGTCGAGAAGGAACTAAAGTGTCCACGAAGCTGCCTTTATCTATGAAGTTGCATAACATTACTGCTGATTTTGAAACAGCAGCTACATTTTTAATTTCAAATATCTGAACCTGCGGCTTACGGTAACTTGCTGTAAATTTGACAGTGCTTACTGTTACAATTACGGTAACCATTGAAATTACGGCAGCTAGCCGTGTTCACAGCTAACAGCAAGGTTGCTGTTACTTTTACAGCAACGTCCCGTAAAAGTAACGGCAATTGCCGTATCTGTATTTTACGGTATCTTCCTGTAGGTTTGACGGCAGTGACTGTTACAATGACGGTTTACTGTTGAATTAACGGCAATTTACCGTTTTTAAAGACTTACGGTAAGATCGCCGTCAGTTTTACAGCACTTTTTCAACGGCACCTACGGCACGGGTTTACAGTGCAGACAGTTGTTTGGCAAGCTTTTATAGACCTGGTCATAATTATGTAACACCATCACTGCAGATTTGCTGGTCGAATTATTTAAATAAAGACCATGGCAATGAAACTGGTAATAATTCTATAAAGTAACAACAATAATTTATATAACTTGGTCATTTTACTCTTTGTAAACCGTTTCTTTGTATTCTAAAAAATGAACCAAGAATCCACAGACTACAATAAAGAACTTGTGGAACTTTCAAATCAGTTGAGTGACTGGCAACTGCACTAAATTAGCTTTGCGTGCAACAAGACCAAGAGCAGACTGAGCCAAATTTAGTTCATTTCAACTTTGCACTGATGTTGCAAAGACCTCTCAACTATCCTAAAAGACTTTTGATATTGTGTGATTGACTCAAAGGAATGTCTGACTCACAACTGCATAGCGAATTACACGTACATGATTATTGATTTCATATCCCAAGCTAAAGATCGGTACACTTTATACACAGACAATGGTTTTGGTCAAGGCATGACAATTTAGCGATCAGAGATGTGAAGCGATTCAGAGTCGGCTTGAGACTAATTCAATATCTACTGAAGCAATCAACAGTTAGACATCGTCAGCCTAAAGCAAAATTGGCCTAAGTCATTTTTGACAATTTTTGGCAAACAGCCAAAAACTGACTTAGGCTAATTTGGTTTTTACAACCAAAATGACTTAGGCCAAAATTGTTTGTGGTCTAGCTGTGTTATTAAGCATATTCCCATAAAAATAATAGAATGAAACATGAGGAAACATCTATAATAAACTATGAACTAATCTGTAATACATAAGAATTTGACCAACCAAATTTCATGGGCTTTTTGCATCTTACAGAGAAACTTTTAACTCAAGACTGCTTTGGGTACGGCACATATAAAAAGAGATTGACAATGTTCCAGTCTCAGAAATGTACCCTTTGACTCCACCTTGGATGAACTATAAACCACACGGATCACAATTTGATTGTGTATCGAACAAATTAATCAACACTGAACAAGTGAAGTTTGACAGGCTAAACAGAGTAATAAACAGGCTCATAAACAGAATCATAAAATCAAAGAAAATCGCTTTGCCAAAGGCACAATTATCAGAAGCGGTAAATATAAAATGTGGAGGCTTGGGCCAACCAGAGCCAAATTCAGTTGATGAGATCTGCTTGTGTGAGTGATGTCTCTCTTTGCCCTCAAATCGTTTCGATGATGTAAATTATATAGATGAATTGCAATGAATGACCAAAATAAAAATGTCTGCCTGTCTGACATCTTCAATATTCTTTTAAAAGGGTTTTTGCCCGCTTGACTGTGGTGGTGCCTTGCTCATACAGAAATAAGCCTCTTTGCTCATATGTCTTAGATTTTTGCTAAGACTGTGTTTTAGTACACTCTAAAAAATGTCGGGACAAAATTGGTTTTTTAGATTCAAAATGGTTTTTTGAAAAACCAAATTTCAATGCAAAACCAAAATGGATTTTTAAAAAAATCCATTTTGGTTTTTTGCATTGAAATTTGGTTTTTCAAAAAACCATTTTGAATCTAAAAAACCAATTTTGTCTGGAATTTTTTAGAGTGTAGCCTGCCTCTTTCCCCAATAAAGGATGTACAATCTGCTGCTCCAGTGGCTTCAACACATTAGTATTCCAACTGTTTTCCCAAATGGCAGAAGTTTAGATGGAACAACATTGATTTCTGCACTCACAAAGTGCTTAAGCAATTGCTGCCCTGCTCTAGTCCAAGCAGAATTATTTGCCAAGAAATACAGTCAAGAATAATATAAATAGACAGGTAGACAGCAGGGTAGATAGAGAGACAAATTAATAATGCTTAGATATACACACTGGGAGCTGAAAGATAGGAAACTTACCTCAATGACCTAAGACACATGTACCAGTGAATTGAGTGACTGTGACTGACCATCTGTGACGACCAATCAAACAGCATTTATATATATGTTTCCCAGGTTTGATGTCGAGAAGATGACACTTCATCAGCTATTATGACTCACAGAGTGTCAAAATCTGTGTGAAGCTACACTCATTTTTACCATCAGCGAACGAAGTTTGAAGAAGGTATTGTTATCACTTTGGTCAAAAGTTGTCCGTCCGCCGGGCGGGCGTCCGGGCGGTCGGGCGTCCGGGCGGCGGGCGGATAGACAGTTTCTGGGCCAGTGCTCAGCCTCTATTGAATGTATATGGATAAAATTTGGTACATATGTAGCCTATATGGTCTAGTTGTGCCTTTTGATGGTTTGATTGATGGAACTTTTGTAATTTTTTAAATATTGAGCAAAATATTTGAAAAAAATATCTTTCGCGTTTCCGGGTTAGGACTCAGCCCCTATTGCATGCACACGGATGAAATTTAGTACACATGTAGCCTGTATGGTCTAATTGTGCCTTTTGATGGTCTCATGGATGGATATTTTGTACTTTTTAAAATATTGAGAAAAATAAAAAAAAAATATTTTTTTCATTTCCGGGCTGGAACTCAGCCCCTGATACATGTACATGTATGAAATTTTTTACACATGTAGCCTATACAGTCTAGTTGTGCCTTTTTATGGTCTGATTGATTGATATTCCATACTTTTTGGAATATTGAGAAAAATTTTTTTTTTTTTTTTTGCATTTTGGCCCAAAACTTAGCCACAATTGCATGTACATGGATGAAATATGTTACACATGTCGCCTATATGATTAATTTGAGCCTTTTATGGGTGTGATTCATGGATATTCTATACATCTTGAAATATTCACAAAAAATATTAAAATTATTATTTTTTATTTCCAGGCCATTGCATGTAGATGAAATTTTATATACATCACATGTATTATAATATTCTAGTGCCTTTTGTTGGTCTGCTTGATTATTATTCTTAATGCTTTTTCAACTATTCTGACCCATACCTCACAACTTACTCCTTGTTTATGCATGAAACTGGTCCATATTATATGTACATTGGTTTAGTAAGGTCTTTCCATCGTTCAACATACCTTGGCATGCAGGCAGGAATATGGTGAGGCGTATAGATTATTTCAGACCATGATCGGGCCACTATTGCAAATACTACATGCAATTTGGTTCAAATCACTTTTATGCTGCAATGGTGTCCTTTTTAAATGTTGTTTTTTCGCTGAAGGTTTGCTGCTACGCAGCCTATGTTTTGCATTTATCAAGTTTTTCGGCTGAAACCTAATAGTGATATGAAACAATCCTCTGTTTCTTGATGAATATTGAAATTTCCATACCATTGGTGAGTTGATGATGTCCAGATTCAAATCTGATATAATATGTATATTTTTATTTTTTAGGTGAGTCAACCTCTTGCTGCATTTGTCAAGACATTGAAAATTAAATCAGCTTAATCTCTGTCGAAACTGGAAAACAAATTGGTAAGGTTTTTTAAAATTGTTAATCATGTACAACACATTTTCAGAAGATATCAGATATAGAAATAAAATGTTATAGGCCTTGACATTAATTGTGATCTACAGATAGTGCATCAGTTTAGTAAAAAGTCTGGTTACAAAGTCGGAAGTCCTTTTCTGTGCCTTATATGAATGTTGAAAGTTGATATTCAAAAAAGAATTCAAAAACTATTCCATTCATCATTGCTGAAATAACTGTACCTTTCTTCACCAGTGGAGATTAAATCACATTTTTAATTACTGCGATTAAAAAGCATCTTGAGAAAAACGTCCTTTTCACAAATGTATCTTATTGCACAACTATCATTGAACAAAAGTCGTTATTACCTCCTCTACAAGATTTGTCTGTCTCTGGAAATTGAAAGTTGAGAAACAGATTTCGTGTCTAAAGTGTTCAGTTTTTTTTTATTTCTCATGAATAAGTGATAGATCTTGGCAGTTTACATGAAGAAGTCTATGTTTGTACATGCTTCAATCATGATATGAAAGCTCTTACAACGGAATGTACACTCAACATCACAGAAAGTATTTGAATATATGGTATGATCAGGCATACAATACATGTATTGTCAAAGGAATATTTGGCCGACAAGACGTGTAGTGGTGTTCCCTTTTCACTGTACATTGTACGACACACATAAACAAAAAAATAATTCTGTAGGGCACAGTGAGACAGCAGGCACAGTGAGACAAAGCTGATAGTTGTGGTATAATCATGTGACGTGGTACTGCTTACAGAGCAACCCTCTTTTGTATAGTTCATGAATTAAGTAAGTTAAAGACTGTCCTACATTCTGAATGCTTGCAAAGTATACAGAGAGTAGACTTTCAAAATTTGTTTTAGACTGTAAAAGTAAGTGATTTTACCAAATGACCTTTTGTTGTGATTCCCAAGAAAAATGGGATAATGCCAGGTATTAAAATCATATTTATTTGTCTTAGTTTAGTGAGATGATGATCCACAATGCAGGCATCTGGTCCAGAGGATTAAAAATTTTATAAAGAAAGCTGTGCGGGGCACAGTGAGGGCACAGTGAGACATCACAAAGTATACCACAAACGACCTGAATTTAATGTGCATCTTACCTCTCACAATTCAAAACGAAATGCCTACACTCTAAAAAAATTCAGACAAAATTGGTTTTTTAGATTCAAAATGGTTTTTTGAGAAACCAAATTTCTATGCAAAACACCAATATGGATTTTTTTTAAATCCATGTTGGTTTTGCATTGAAATTTGGTTTTTCAAAAAACCATTTTGAATCTAAAAAACCAATTTTGTCCGGACATTTTTTAGAGTGTACCAAAAACCTCTGATTTTAGTGAGCCATATCCAAAAGTGTGTGATGTTTAATTTGACGACAAGATTTCAATTTTCAATTATTTTCTAAATATCTTTTTAATTACATAAATCCCACAGTTCCTTGATGTCATGTCAGCTAAATTGGAATAACATCTGGCTCAGTGACCAGGGGGGCATTTGTCCCCATAAAAATGTGTCCCTAAGCTTCAGGCAAAAAGTCCAAATGATTCAGGCAGATGATTTAATAAAAATTTTAGTATAACAATCATAAAAGTTATTTCACTTGAACAAATCTAAAATCCAGATCATGAAATTCAGGCAAATGTGGCTGACACACACTAAAAAAAAAAGTCAATGACCATGCTGGTAGATGTAGTACCAAACCTCAATGGTATGGTGCAAGGTATGTATCAATGATACAGGCAATATATGTCAGTGTTGTTATTGTCATAACTGTGAGACACATTTAACATGGAGTTCAATGGCAACTCATTTCCTCAATTTCAAATGAAGCTGTCCATGTCGAAACGATATTTTTGGCCTTCAGCCTTCTGCATGTTTACTGGTATCTGCCAGTTTAGAAGGTTTTCTCAGCAGTACGCATAGTGCATTATATCTGGACCATGATGCATTATATGTCATCAGCAGGCATTCCATTTAAGAAATCTGGCCTTGATTTTTCGGCATAGCACGGCTCACTTATATGTGGTTGAATGTGGTTGCTATGCAACTGTACAGTTATCAATTGAAGTGAATATGTTGCCAAGGCTACTCGCGAAAACTTTAGAATAGTATGCTCATCTTATGTAAGACGGCATAAGACTTCAAACTTCATTAATCTCTAGAATATTGTCTAATACAAAGCATTGTTTCTTAACCTTGCTTCACAACATTGTGATGATATCATTTTGGCTGTACAATTCTACATAATTTTCACCAGAATTGTGATGTTAAGAATAATAATATAATATGATTTTATATAGCACCCAGTTCAGATAAAGCGGCTCACCGGTGCTCACCATACTGAACGGCAATCTTACCAATCATCATAGTGTTGTCAAGATGCTGTTGCAACATAGACATGCCCAGTTGGATTTTAGTTTCTAAATAATGGAGGCGGCTGAGTTTACCAAAATGAAGCGTTGAGTTAAGACAAAGATACATTGAAATGAAATTGAAAACCAATCAACCCAAACTCAACTTTTGGGAAATGCTTCTCACCACAAAGTGACCTTGTCTCTACATTCTAAAAAATTTCAGAACGAAATTGGTTTTTCAAATACCAAACGGGTTTTAAAACGACCATGGTGGTTTTTGCATAGAAGTTTGGTTTTTCCCCTAAACCTGCAGCATTCATTACAATACAGCTGTGCAATATTTCCAAAACCCAAATGGCAATGATACGGACACTAAGCCCAAAAACCATCAGGGTTGATCTTTATTTTTTAGAGTGTAAGGAGTATCATCGACTAAATGAGGGGGCTTTGAAGAGTCTGACAGTTACCAACAGACTAAAGTTTTCCACAATGGTATCAATGTCACCAAGGTGTTTTCACAATCTCGCATTATGAATTCACTAAAACGTTTCCCAGGCATGTTGCATTGAACTGATTTCCTTTGTCTACAGTAATATATATAAATGCCGTGACAGAATTTTCTGAAATCGTAAGAGTCTCAACATTTGAATTTCATTATCATAACCAAACTCCTTACTGTCGACATCTGTGATACTTCTGGATGTATCGAGAGGTCCTCCTGTAGTCTGCCTCAGGTCTTGTCCATACTGTTTTTGGTTGAGGTGAATTATTTTGCACCAGCTTATCAGTATGCAGCTTGTTGCCAGACCACCAAAGTTTAGATGAAACCACATTGATTTTACGATCTGAAAAAGCCTCTACCATAATCCCTATTTCCTCATACCAGAAACTAATCTTTCAAGGGCACTTATAAAAGGGAATACAAAAATAGTGCATCAGATAATCAAAAATGTCCAGTTACAAAGTCCTTTTCTGTATCTTATACAGATAAGAATTCAAAAACTATTTAATTCATATCTGCTTGAAAAACTGTACTTCGCTTCAACAACTGAGATTAAAAAGTATCTTTCAAAATAAACATGTATGCTTTCTACGAATATATCTTATCACATAACTGTTTCAAACAAAAGCCTTTTTTATCTCCTCCACAAGATTTTTTTTTGTCTGGAAATTGAAAGCTCAGATATTTTGTGTCTTTTTTTTTTTCTCATGAATAAGCGACTGATCTTGGCAGTTTACATGCACAAGTCCATGTTTGTACATGCCTCAATCATGATATGAAAGCTCTTACATTGGAATGTACACTCCACATCACAGAATGTATATGAATATGGTATGATCAGGCATATACAATACATACCAAATACACATACATGCACTATCAAAGAGAATATTGTGCTGACAAAACATGAAGTTATGTTCCCTTTTCCTTGTACACAGTGCATACTTAAACAAAACTTTTTCCTGCACACCTTTTGTATTCTAAGAGTCTCTTATTTGTAAAGAATCAGAGAAGATGTCAATTTTCAGCCACTTTCTAAATACTTTTTTAATTTGAAAAAATCCCATAGTTCTTTCATTTCATGTCAGCTTAAGTCAGTACCAGAGGGGGCAGTCATCCCAGTAAATTGGTCACTAAGATTCAGGCAAAATTCTTAATGGTTCGGCCAGATGATTGAAATAAACATTTTTGAAAAATAAATTAATTCCAAGAGATTTCATTTCAAATAGTCTTAAATCCAAATGAAGAAATCCGGCAAATGTCGCTCACACCCTAAAGAAAATTACTCATGACAATGGTGCTAGATGTAGTACCAAACCTCGATAGTTTGGTGCAAGATTTTTATCAATGACATAGGAAATATATATCCTTGTTGTTATTGCCATAACTGTGAGACACATTTAACATTGAGTTCAATGGTAACTAACTTACTCAATTGCAAATGAAACTGTACATGTCAAAACAATATCTTTGGCCTTCAGGCTTCTTCACATTCACAGGCATCTTCCAGTTTAGGTCTTCTCAGCCATGCATAGTGCATTATATCTGCACCATGATTCATTATATGTCATCAGCAGGTATTCCATTTAAGAAATCTGGCCTTGATTTTCAGCATAGCACCGTTCGCTTATATGTGGTTGAATGTGGTTGCTATGCAACTGTACAGTTATCAATTGAAGTGAATATGTTACCAAGGCTACTAGGGAAAACTTTGGAATAGTGTTCACATCCTCTGCAAGACGGCATAAGACTTTCAACTTCATTAAACTCTAGAATATTGTCTAATACAAAGCATTGTTGCTTAACCTTGCTTCACAGCATTGTGATGATATCATTTTGGCCGTACAATTCTACGTAATTTTCACCTGAATTGTGATGCTAATAATTATATAATTAATGTAATATGATTTTATATAGCACCCAGTTCAGATAAAGCGGCTCACCGGTGCTCACCATACTGAACGTCAATCATACCAATCATCATAGTGTTGTCAAGATGCTGTTGCAACATAGACATGCCCAGTTGGATTTTAGCCTCTAAATAATGGAGGCGGCTTAGTTTAACCAAGATCAAGTGTTGAGCTAAGACAAAAATATGTTGACTGAGATGAAATTGAAAACCAATCAACCCAAAGAAACCACAGCCTGCAACTAATAGAAAATGCTTCTCATTACAAAAGTTACCTTGTCATAAGAGTTTCAACATTTGAAAATTATTATCATAACCAACCTCTTTCCCATCCTCATCTGTGATACTTCTGGATATGTTGAGAAAGGCCCCTCTGTCAGTACTTGTGAGGTCTTCCTGTAGTTTGTGTCAGGTCTTTTCTATACTGTTTTTGGTCAAGGTGACTTATTTGCAACAGCCTATCAGTATGCAGCTTGATGCTAGACCACCAGGCCCGTTTTCACCAACATGGTATTAAGAGTTATGCCAGGTCTTAGCTAAGACCTGGTCTGGCTAAGCCAATCACTCAAGCAGAGCAGGATCAAGGAACATTTACTGAGTGAAAGTCTGCACATAGTACTTAAAAAACTCAACTGCTACAAACACAATTAATCTCTGAAGTTCCCAAACATGGCCACATGACAAGGTAAGAGAAAAAGAGGGGTGGGCTTGGAAATTTATAAAAAAGAAAATTAATTAGTTGTCTGTCCAGTGTTGGTGACAGAAATGCATTTTTCTTTAGCCCCCTCCCCTCAAACAATAAATTAATACAGATCAGCTGGTCATGCATTTTTGCACAATGAAACTACAATAATGGTTGAATCCCTTTGAATATCTAATGATAAGGGTCCTCAAAATCTGATGTACCCAGAATGGCTGACGTGCCTGCGATTTTTTTCTACCGGCAGTTACCAACAAGTCGTTGGTATCTTGAGTGGTATTAGTGTCGCCTCAGTTTCAAGGATTGTGAAGCATGTTAGTCATGCAATCGCTTTATTAAAACCCTTATATGTACGTATGCCCAGTGGACCAGTCACACGGGAGGCTAAATTGGAATTTTCCGAAATCGCCCGATTTCCGGGGGGTTATAGGATGCATAGATTGCACCCACGTCTGAATTTCCTGCCCTTCGAAAGTACCCCTGTGCTAAGACCAACAACAAGTGCAGAGGTTTTGTAGAAGAATTGCCTCTATTTGGTGTCATGACTATCATGAGCAAATGCTATAAAAACATAGTTTCATACATGAAATACTTTTAAATTGTGTGCTTAATGCTGTATGGCTGGTATATTTGCAATAGTTACTTCAACAAATATATTTTCTAGGTAAGTGTGTGTTCTTGGTTTGCAAACTTTATATCTCATGATGTGACATATCTTTCTTGAAAAAATCTTTGGTGACTGTTAAATTAGAGAAACATGCGAATATAATAGACAAAGGCCTATAATACTGATTTGTCATGCCATCTCATAAGAAACATTTGTTTCATTGGCCTAATCACTTTTTGACACCAAATCAGTTTGAGATGGCTGATCCTTGAGTTTGGTGACAATGTGTATGATTCACTGAACCTTGACGGGTTTACATGCTTAGCACACTCTTGGTGAAATGGACTTAGTTATACCAGGTTTAAAGGAGTTAATGCCAGGCTTAACTCTTAATACCATGTTGGTGAAAACGGGCCCCAAAGTTTAGATGAAACCCCATTGATTTTGCAATCTGAAAATACCTCTAGTCTACTCTAATCTATTTCCCTCTAGCACTCAACCACTAATCGTTCAAGAGAATTTAATTTTAGAAAGGCGGAATCATATCAACATTAAAAGGAAATTGTGCATCAGTTATTCAAAAATGTCTAGTTACAACGTATTTTTCTGTGTCTAAAATCACTGTTAAAAGTTGATATTCAAATGAGAATGCAAAAACTATTTAATTCACTTTTGCTTGGAAAGCTGTATTTGATCAAACAACTGAGATCAAAATGTGTCTTTTAAAATAAAAATGCATTCAACAATTATATCTCGTCACACAACTTTGTTTCAACAAAAGCCTTTTTTACCTCCTCCACAAGATTTGTATTTGTCTGGATATTGAAAGCAGAGAAACATATTTTATGTCTGTTTTTTTGTCTTTTTTTTCTCAAGAATAAGTGACAGATCTTGGCAGTTTACATGCACAAGTCCATGTTTGTACATGCCTCAATCATGATATGAAAGCTCTTACAATGGAATGTACACTCCACATCATAGAATGTATCAAGCATAATAAAATACATACCAAATAAATGTACATGCGCTTTCAAAGAGAATATTGTGCCGACAAGACATGAAGCGTTGTTCCCTTTTCCTTGTACCGGTACATTGTGCATACATAAACAAAAACATTTCCATGTACAGCTGTCTTCTCAGAGTCTCTTATTTGTGAAGCATCTGAGAAGATTTCCATTTTTAGATCTTTTCTGAATATTTTTTATTTATTTCATACATCCCACAGTTCCTTGAAGTCATGTCATGTTAAGTCAGTGTCATAGGCCTACCAGAGGGCGGCTGTCTTCCCCATAAAAATGTGTCACTGAAATTCAAGCAAAAAGTCTAAATTATTCGGGCAGATGATTAAAATAAACATATTTGAAAATCAATCACTTCCAAGATAATTCATTTGAAGTAGTCGTAAATCCAGATCATGATATCGGGCAAATGTCGCTCACATCCTAAAAATATTGCCAATGACCATGCTGGTAGATGTAGTACCAAACCTCAATGGTATGGTGCAAGGTATGTATCAATGATACAGGCAATATATATCAGTGTTGTTATTGCCATAACATAACTGTGGGAAACATTTACCATTGAATTCAATGGAAACTCAATTCCTCATTCCTCAATTTCAAACGATTTTACTGTGCATGTCTGAATGATATTTTTGGCCTTCATCCTTCTTCACGCCCACTTGTATCTTCCAGTTTAGAAGATCTTCTCAGCTATATGCATAGTGCATTATGTCTGCACCGTGATTCATTAGATGTCATCAGCAGGTATTTCATTAAGAGATACAATCCGGCCTTGATTTTCAGAATGACACAGTTCGCTTATATGTGGTTGAATATGGTTGCTATGCAACTGTGTTGTTGTCAAGTTGAGTGAATATGCTACCAAGATTATTGAGGAAAAGTTCAGAATGGCTATCACATCTTCTGTAAGAAAGCATACGTGTAGGGATTTAAACTTCATTAAACTCATATCATCAAGGGACCGATGGGAGTTTTGCCAGAACTCTACATCAAAATTTGATACCCCGCCCTTGAGTTCCATGAGGATTTTTAATACCCCACTCTTGTCACTGCACTTATACCAATTACTAAGTTCTCTTCAGTGACTGTCAGTGTTAACGTGAACTCACCCGAATCACAAAATTTGAATTTCATTATCAATTTATCCTCATCCTACCCCCTATCTTATCTGTGATACTTCTAGAGTTGAGAAAACTCCCTCTCTCAGTCTGTGTCAGGTCTTCCCAATACTGTCTCTGGTCCAGCTAGGTGAGTTATTCCGCAACAGCCTATCAGTATGCAGTTTGTTGCCAGACCACCAAAGTTTAGATGAAACCCCATTGATTTTGCAATCTGAAAATGCCTCTGGTCTACTATAAACTGTTTTCCCCTCCCACCCAACAACCAATCTTTCAAGGGCACTGCATCTTACAAAAAGGGAGCGGCTTGAAAAGTAACAGGGTCAATCCTTACATAGATATATCACCTTATAAGAACACCCCATTCATGATGAAGTTAAAAAAGTGGAAGTGGTGATCAAAGCTAGCAGATCCATTTGTAGCTGTGCATATAGTCTGGCCTACAGCTACTCTGCACTACAAAATCAGATGCATCTCTTTAAAGCTAGAATGTCAACAAAATAAAATGATGTCCAGAATAAAGATTAGAGTCCTATTAAACCTATCCTAACAGCTAAATTTACCTAACTGCTAGTCTAAATGCCAAGCTCAATATATGAAGATAAATTCCTTCAAAAATCTAAATAATGAGTTTTTCATGCCATGAAAAAGTCTTGTTTGCTCACAAATCAAGCAATGCAGGTTAATTCCTTGAGTGATTTGAGGATTAACAATGAATCAACTATGGTAAATATGCTATACCTGATTGGAAATATACATACTGTACTTAAGACACCGTTCGAGGTCTGAGTTACATTTGGGTGTCGTAGGGGCTAAAAAATAAAACATCATATTTTGCGATCAAAGTTCATGGGATATATGCAAAAAAATGTGAGGATTAATAATATGGAAGAATCTATGCAAAATATTTAACCATTCAAAAGTTATTCACAATTAATGTGAGGGACCTCATGCTTGCCTAAAAATCTGCTAAAAGTTTGTAACCACAGCTCTTAAAAGTTACTTTCTTTGGGATTTTAGTCCTTTAACACAAAATATTATTGATTTTACACTTTGGCATGTCATTAAGTCAGTTGAAGCCAATTTAAACACTATTTTTGCGAGAAAGGTCAGACCGACATCACCAAGTTGCATCAACCACTTTTTGCTGGAACCAACAGCAGTAATCAATACGATATTCAAATATAATTACTCTCAATAATCTCCAAGTGATGCCTGCATGTTAGGGTGTCTGGTAAAATTTTTTGAATGCCTTTTTTATGCAGCAGAAGTTGCAGAGCCAATTCTTGGCATCACCTTGGTGGAAGGAGTAAACTGTAACTTTAAATATGACTGCATTTTTGACCAGATAGGCACAAAACTATTAATTAATGTGGTTTGTGAGTAAATTTTACTGTATTTGAGTAGTTTAAGGCATGTTCTTCACCGGTATATGGGAGTTATATGACCTTATAGAACCTACAACCTATATACATAAAAACCCCACAGAATAAGGGCCTTATTTTCATCAAAACGTAATTTTTGGAAGTAATTTATGTTCATAGTGCCTGCTACAACCATATCTGTGTTGAGAAGATTCATCAATACTCCAAATTAGGCAAAATTAAGAAAATAAAATACAACTTCTAAAAAATTGTATACAAAATTTTGTCGTAAAAAAAAACGTAATCTCTAAAAGTATTCAAAACTGGGCTCTGCCAATATAAAGTGCTTGTAACCAATTTAGTTGGGCAAACGAAGTATGATTTTCATCGCATTATCTTGAGAACTTTTTGAGATTAAGTTTTTTTTTACGGGGCTATAAATGTTTTTGACATGTCCTGAACTAACAGGACCATCATTCGTAAGCCATTTTATTTTGTTGTTTTGACACATGATACAAACAATCAAATATAGTGTTAGTCTTATTACATAATAAAGAATATTTCTGTGAAATATGAACTTTCTGTCTTTAAAATTAGAGCCACAATTGTCACATTAAAATTGACTATTCCTTGAGAGGCGAGAAAATCACAACAAAATTGTCACCCTACCCTGCATCGCTTTTTGATATTTTTCTTCAAAATGGTTGCCATATTCAACATAATGTGGATGTCATACCATAGGTTAGAAACTTAGGGAGAGCCTCGAGAAAAAAATTTGGTAAAAAAACCATTATCATCCAAAATATGAAGCATTAAACGTCAAGGTGTCATTTTTTTTGTCACCCAAAATCGGCGATTTTTGCCAGTTTTTTGTCCTGTTTTAGTTAATCGTACCTAGAAAGTTTATATACACACGACAAAAGTGGTACTATTATGGAAGCCAACTATTTTCTGCGTCAGATAAAGCAAGTTTCGTCCAGATATCTGCATTTTTGGCGACACAGGATTTTTTTTACACGGATGACACATAAATGTAACTCAGTGCTTGAACTGTGTCTTAAAATCTAACAGTTTCTGATCCTTAACTGCAAGTTGAATTTTGCATAGAATTTGGTGATCTAATGGCTTTAACGGCAGTTACCATCGTGAATTTTTAAGAAATTGTCATTTTTTTGGTTGCAAGATGTTGTTCTTCCAGTAATAGCAATTTTTGTTGTTGTAACAGTAACTGTCATAAAAAATGATGGCAACTTGTTTTGTAGTGTACGGTTTAATGCAGATTGCAGAATAGTTGGAAATGATATCTCTATTGCAGATGGGTATCAAAATGGTCTGATGTGATTGCAGACTCGGTGTTCACATCTTCTTACAAGTGCTAGTGCTTTTAATACCCAGCAAAAAGATCAACAAAACGCACTGATAGTTAAACATTACAGCCAAATAAAATCCATTGGGCTTTTGGCACACAACTGTCACATTTAACTCAAGGGTTATGTCTGAATTATACCCGTATTATCGCAAAAAAGTTGGTTGAAGTGTTGTGGGTGTATTCAGGATAGATGCTACCGGATAGAAAGTTCTTTCTTTGATGGATTAAATGTCAATTGTATAGAGTGCCTCATCTGTTTTAATCCCTCACTTCGTCGCAAAGAAAGTTTATCCCTCAGTGATTAAAACTCATTGAAACTGGAATAGATGAATATATTGCTTAGACATTGCTGCACTACACTGCATTCCAGTATTAATGATACAATATAACTTATAATGCAAAGTAAATAATCGGTTATGCAGACGATGTAATATTGTTAGCTCCAACTGTCCAATCATTGAAACGTATGATTAGCGTATGTGAAAAGTATGCGAAGGATCACTGCATAATGTTTAACGGTAAGAAGAGCCAGCTTATTGTTTTTGGTAAATGTGTAAATTTTGGTGATATCCATGTAAATGGTGTAAAGGTGCCACTTGTAAACGAAATTAAATATCTTGGTCATACCCTGACTAATAATGTTAATGACCCTCTAGTAAAACATGTAAAAACAGATTTCGTTGGTAATTTAAATACTTATCTCGCTAATTTCGCAGGTGTTTCTGCTAATGTGAAAAGTAAATTAATTAATCAATACTTGATGA
Source organism: Platynereis dumerilii (assembly GCA_026936325.1). Taxonomy (NCBI): domain Eukaryota; kingdom Metazoa; phylum Annelida; class Polychaeta; order Phyllodocida; family Nereididae; genus Platynereis; species Platynereis dumerilii. The sequence goes on from JAPTHN010000013.1 coordinate 28,368,357, forward strand.
GTATATATGGCAGTAATGCATGTATGATGTATGATAAGTCATTCAATGACCTTAATGTTGCATGGCGTAAGGCTATAAGAAGAGTTTGGTCATTGCCATACAGGACTCACAGCTTACTTTTGCCTCATATTAGTGACTGCATGCCATGTAATGTAGTTCTGTACAAAAGGTTCATCAAACACTTTTTAAATGGCTATAATCACTCAAATGAAGGAGTGAATGAGATTTTCAAATCCTGCTTATATGAAAATTCAAGACTTTATAAAAACCTCAAGTATGTCGCCGATTATTGCAATGTCAGTGTGTGGACTCTAATCAAAACTGGTGCTAATGATGCTTGTAGATTAATAGAAAGTGCTTGGAAGAAAGAGGTGTCTGACTGTGGTATAAGAATAGGTAAACATGTTCGGGAACTCTGTGATATGAGAGACAACTGTGATGAAGTGTTTTTAGAGAAACACGAAATTTTATCTATTTTAGAATTTTTATGTTTAGCCTAGTTTTCTTAATTTTATCTCTTAAATATTTTATCTTTTACATGTAACTTTTTTTATTTTTATTATGTACTGTTATTCTGTTTCCATGTATGCTATTTGCATGAATAAAGAACTATATATAAAGTTAATATATTTTGTATCATTGGTAATATTTAAATATATAAGCAATCTTGACTATTTCTATTAACATTTAGTACTTACTTTTACAAATGACAGGCTGATGGCAGTAGTACGTGTCTCTATCAATTTCACTAACAAAAAATGGCAAATAAAGTTTTGAAGTATAATGTATGTCTATCACAGACATTTAAGGCAATAGAAATTCGGAAACAAATAAGCCAAAGAATATGGGGCTGCCAAATAACGTTTAACACCAACTGGGTGGATGGGGAAATCGGCTGTGATAGTCTGTTCTTTCTTGGGTTACAACTACAAAATGAGTGAGATACATTATGCACACAAGAATTAAAAGAGGTGTTATAAAAATCAAACCAAGCACTTGTCTCATGCTTACAATATCTTTCTATTACCTATAATGTCCTACATGAATGTCAAGAATTACAAAATAAAGCTGCATATGCATTCCTTACAGCAAATAAGATTTAATCTCGAGAATCATATTTCTTTGGTATTGCAATAAAGATGATGATTGGAAGCATGTAATATGTGCTTCTATATCAATCTGCCCCCAGTCCAAAGAAATATGAGACATAAAATACTATGTAGATACATATTAATGTGGACCCCATAATTTTTCAACGACAGTGTGGTTAGACAATTTCTGTGGTTAGCATGTTTCAACAATTTGTATTGATGTGTGGGATTTTAAAAGGTGTAAAAAGATTCTATTCCCTGGTTTTCATAAAATTTTGTTATTAATTTCAAATAAACATATTGTACATAGAGATATTCTTTACAGTGGTATTTTACAAAAAGAGAACATGCCATTCCATAATATTATGAAATATCACTAATCTAAAACATAAACATACAATGAGTATGGTAGAAAGTGCATGTCCCCTTGTGCCCCCAACCTAGCAACTCCCCACCACTGAAATCCATCTTGTATAATTCAGAGATATGAGATATTTTCAAAAACAGTTTTTTCCTTCTTGAAACAAATGCTTTTAAAAGTCCCTCGAGTGTACACTGTCTGGATTTGCATTGTACTGTAGCTCTGTCTAAAAGGTTCCTTAAATATTTCATTACTCTGTATATCTAGAGATGTATATTAAGTAGGGCAAAACTTCTGTTAAATAGCCTCTCAGTGGTGCTCTGTTGCCTTAGAGAGATCTTGCCATGCCCATCATGATTACAAGTGTAATTCTATGAATATTGCAAATTCTGTAAATAGATATTTTGTATCGAGTGTTGTTATTCAAAATATGTATCTTTACTTTGAATAAATATGTTTGAACTCACTCAATGTGTCTGCCTTGGTAATTCTGTCTGTCTTCTGTACTTGGACTGAAAGAAAAAGCCAGGCCATTCCTTATAAAAAGATTATAAATGCTTGCTTTTAGCAATCTCTTGGGTATTTGCTCCAGTTGTTTTTTGTACAGTAATTCTGTCTCCAGACATCTGCATTTTTTATGATTTTATATAATGCTGTTTACTGCCACAATGCACCTCAGCTGGAATAGCTTAGACTTGACATCTGGTGGGCGGTTTTTTCATTGTTCATAAAGCTAAGGCCAGACGTAATTTCACTTTAGCTTCTCGGATCTTCTTGAGGGCCCTTTTTCCAGAGTCAGTTTATCGGACGAGAAAAAAAGTAATCTCATATTTTTATAATGTTAATTTAATGAAAAGAACCAGTAGGCCTAAGCTCAATTTCTTTTCCATGGGCAGAAAATCTGTTGGGTCAGTCAATCCTAGAAGTGAAAATTCAGTGTGTCTGGCCTTTATGTGAGGTTCCACGTTTTGTCCTTCACCAGACTTTACACAAACTGTCTAGTATGATTCAGCTTGTCTAGAGCAGTTAGCAACTTAGCGTGTAAGATATTTATGTGTTATTATGGTCCATGGTAATTAATCCAGACTGTTGATGGGCAATAGAGTCTTTATGGTCTGACATTTGGCTTAGCTTGCTAATCCGAGTAATGTCTTTCTTGAATACCAATGCCTTGTAGCATGGTATTGTGTACAGTGGCTTTTTTTCAGACGGGAAAGCTTGTAATTTGGACATGATATGTCATTGGGACTTGGCATGTATCTGATTTACTAGAGGAGAATGTGTAATTTTCAGAAATATGTGGTTTGCTATGTGTTGGTTGATTCGCCTATCGCCATAAATCAAAATTCAGCTCAAAAAACGCATTTTTTGCCTTGTTTATAGCTCATTCACAAATAGTATTGCTTATAAATGGTGATGCTTTTGATATTTTAACAATTTTCAAGATGAAATAATCGGTTCAGTATCATAGACTGAAACACAAAGAACATATTTAGTTAAAAAAATTATGGTTTTACAGTGTTAGCGTTCGCCAAGAGAATTTTTTACATGAAGATGTCACATAGTTTGAAAACAATTAATTTTCTTATATGCACTTTTGACCCCTCCTGGAATATATGCTTTATTCATGAGAACATTGCTAATGGCTGCGTGAAAGCCCCATAGTATCGCTCTTCTAGACCAGCACTTCTTCAGATCCTGAGACCGTTATAAGGGCACATTTAGGATACTTTCGCATTGCTTATGCAAATGTTCACAAGTACATCACGTTTTACAAATTCGTAGGTTTAGGTGTCAAACTTTTAGAAGTAAGGTTGACATTTTTTTACAGATATTTATGCATCAAACTGCAATACTGGACAAAATATTAAGTCTCTAACCTTCATATTGAACTTGTTAGAGCTGATCTTAGTGCGTTCACAAGTAAGTCGCGTTTTATGAAACCGACACTTCCTGCTGCTACGTCACCATGGCCATGCCAATAGCATGGATACTTGTGAATAATCATTAGCAAATATATTTAAGAAGCCAAAAAAAATTTTAGAGAGCAATCTGAACTCAATTATGTGCAAAATTAGCATATTTTTAAAAATATGATAAATGAGAGAAAATTGTCAAAAACCGTATTTTTCTGCTAATTATGCAATAGACAGGTAATTCTGGATTAAATCCAATATCAATAATGCCAATTTGAATTATTTTCTACAATGGACCATGCATTTATATTCAAATGAAAATTACTTGGGATATTTTGGGGTGAGTCAAAAATCTGCTATTAACTTGAAACAGAATCCAAGATCCAACATCCAAAATCAAATACTATGTCTAATAATCCGGTTCTCTAGAACTATTTCTAACTAATTTGGAAATGAATTTCCTTATTTTGATACCTTCATCATTATATTATGACACATGTTTTCTTGTTAATTTCAGGGAATTTATCGTTATCACAATATATAGCGTTTAATCTTCATTTACCAATTTTAAAGGGTTAAATTGATTTTCAACTATGTTTTAACCATGTTAATTATTCATTTCATATTACTTGACCCCCAATTTCGCTTTTTGTGCATTTACCAATCATTTACTTTCATCCAAAAATAACACTAAAATTGACTTTGGCTTGGTTTTGTTGAGCATAGTCAACGCTGTTATGGCTATGGTTACAATTTTTTCCAAAGTTGGTCAACACTATATCATGAACGTTTCCTGGTGGTTTGGTGGCTTTAACACTTATACTTTTTGTGGCACAAGTGTTTTGACCAACTGTGGAGAATTCAATTTTTGCAGGGCAGAGCTTAAGGCGCAGCTCCTCATTGTCTGCAGTTAGAAATGTAAAACCCCAGTAAAATGTACTCCAGTATGTGTGTTATAAGTGTTCCAATAATTAACTTCCTGGATTAAGTGGAAGTAGTTATTTTTTTTGAAGAAATAAACCATATTCCAGTTCTGTCACGATTCACCCCATTGTACCGATTCACCCCATATTATGGAACAACGAAAGCTCGTTAAGCTCAATCCTTCTGGATTTAGTTTCCCTAATATATTAGCTATCAAAATATAAGAAGTAGTTAATTGTGCTACAACTTTCATTTTTCATCATCGGTGACCAAAATGTGTACACAATAGTGTGCTGCAAGCCCAAGTGGGTAGCACAGCTTGGTAGGCTGTGTCTCTCATACAATAGTCTGTGGTGCTATATGAAACAAAAGTTTTATAGTTCAGTGGCGGATCAAGACAGGGTAAGCTGGTGGAGGCCCAGTCGTGTTTCAGCATTTGCTTCCAGCATCGCCCAATATTTTTTTCAAATGCCATTGCTTATCACAGTAGTCTAGGGGGTAGGCCACCCTCGCTCCAAAAGGGGGGGGGGCGATCCGTCGCTCTAGTTACTACAGTTATATCCCCAGGAAATGAGCAGTGCCTTTTTATGATAAATATTAATTCATATATAAGTGCTTTTAAAATATCCCTGTTTCTCTAGCTGTGGCTACAATGTGTTTGCCAGAGTTCATAACTTCATATGCAGCTAGTAACATCACGGATGAACAACTGTCTCGGTGGATTAGCAAGGCTTTTCAACAGAGACACTTGAAAAAGATGCCTAAAACAATGTTTCAAGGTTGTCGATACAATATCGTATGCCTAAGTTGTCAGTAGTATTAGCGTAAAAAATTTTTTATATATAACTATAAAGAGATCAATTTGAAGTTTGCAATACACTGCAAAACATTTCTGTTAAATTTTACAGTTAAATTAACTGGCAACGTTGTTCCAGCTCTAAGAACTGCAAAAGTAATAACAGACCTGAATAGGACAATGAACCGTAAAATGCAGATTGGTACATTGAACCGTAATTTTGCGGATTCAACAAAGTGATATTACGGTATAATGTACATATATAAAACAGTTTAAAAGTATATTTTACAGTTATATCAACTGTCAAACATAGAATGCAAAGAATGCAAAGAGCTGTAGAATCTACTGTAAAAATATGGATAGTCTCTGTTATACTTACTTCTGCACAAGTGTGAAACAACAGACTAAGTGCGTGATTTAACTGTCGCATAGCTGTAGGGATGTACTGAAGCTGGAATCAGCTGTGAGAGCCACTGACGCCAGGCTCGGCCTTGCTCATCTCTTGCTTGACAGCAGCGAAGTAAGTCCATCAATTATACCCGGCAATTAATTCGCACACATTTGCTCACAAATTTCTATCATAAAATTGATGGATATTTTCCAAGAGAACCTGGTGTCAAGTTTATCAATTTTATAAATTAAGTTTGATTAACAGCTGTGTAAAGCATATGGCATAGATGACGCCACATGTTCCGTGGTTGAAGTCCATGTAATCTCTTATTTATAGTTCTTAATCTTACCAGGTGTATTGATTGTTTGGCCAATTCAAGTGTTTTGTCTGCATATTACAAGTTGCTAGTAAATTAACGGTTGAAGAAAGTGTTCATCAGCGTGAACTGAACGTTAAATGACATGTTGCAGTAAATTTATCTTGGAGCCATTTTGTAATTGACAAAGAACTGTAAATTCCCAGAAAAAGTCTGTATAAAAAAAGTACTGGTAAAATAACAATAAATTTACAGTTCTTTTAGCCACAAACACACGGTCATTTCTTACAGTTTATACATGACGAGTGCACATATTCCAATTCCTCCATTCTTAAAAAATATGAAATTAAAAATACTCAGCAGAAACAGATTAAGCATTGACCTCATGTTGTTCAAAGATAATACATTTTTACTGTTTCTGTGGACAATACATTTCAATAATTTATTTTGATGTACACATGGGATTAATTTTGATGTAAAACTGGAACAAAAACCCAGTCTCTCACAGCTGAGATCTTCATTTTGTACACTGAAAATAAAAAATTATGGGAAACTGAGAAAATGAACATTAGCTGGTGTCCTTCAAAATTCTGTACATATTGAGAAAAAAGTACATGTATGTGTATTTGTGACATTTCAGTGACCAATTCAGACAGAAAATTTATGAGAATTGACAATTTACTTGTCAATTTCAGATAAAAATCTTGTCTGATATACACAACATTTTGAACGGACACCAGCTAACGTTTATTTCATCTGTTTACACAAACCTTCTTTTTTTCAGTTTATAATTGAGAGATGTGACATTTTTTCAAAATATTTTTTCAAAATATTTTTTCCTGCTGAGACAAATGCATTTAAGGGTCCCCGGAGTGTACACTGCCTGGATTTGCATTGTACTGTATAGTCCATGAGCTGAAATCCAAAAAGGGCCTTATTTTAGAAGTTGGCAGCATCGGCAACCGAACCAAGGTTGCAGGGTACCAAATTAAAGCTAAGAATGTCTAGTTTTAGAATCTAAATGTTGCTAAGTCCAAAAGTGGTTTGCTAACTCACCAGTACAGTATATGTGAGGCAATGTATAAAAACGTCAAAAATAATCTAAACAGGCATTAAAAATTGAAAGTGGTGGTGTATGAATTCTACTTTGCATATAATATCTTATCATATTCCATATTAAAGCTGAAAATAGTATCTATTATATGGCATACATTGCATCTTTGTATCTTGGATGGTTGAGGAGTAATGCCTTTTCAAACAGCATCATTCTGTTCAGCGGAAAATGGGTGGACGGAACATGCTTCTTTTTAATTGAAATGCCATGGCTTTCCTAGCTGAGACACATAGGTCATGTTTTTCAGATTTAGTGAATAGCAGACATCTTACTCTTTCATTTAAATGTACAACCAAGCTTCTAGCTTGAATATTAGTGATGGTATGGAAGGTAGAAAATACATGTTTCAGCTCGCAAAATTCACAAATTTAGCATATCTGAGGTAGTCTATCAGGTGGTTTGTGAAAATTTTGCCATTACACTCCCTTTTTTCCAGATATATCCATTAAAACATCTTGATAAGGGTTTTTGGGAATGCTGAATCCTTTTTCTATGCCTTCAAATCATTTAAAGGTCAGGATTATGTGAAATTATGCTCAATTTATCTTCTAGAACTTAATAAATGGGCCGTTTCGTCATTTAAATGTTATAGAAATTGGTCTGCATATTTCTGTCAAGCATATCTCACTTCAAGGGAATCCCTATGTTGCCTAAATAGCTCATTCTAGTATTCTCTATATCATTAAGGATCCACAACAGCCTGGAGACTGAATGCATTAACAATTCTCCCTAACATCATAACCTTAGAGGCAACTGTACACTTATGTCTCTATAGTTATGGCACCATATGTGGCATAATGTGGGTTAGAAAGACTCTTACCCACTGATGCACGCTTCATCTGTCTCATCAATATCTAGTACCAAAGAATTTTAATGTGAATTATATGTACCAAATAGCTATAGAATTACCAAACCAGTGTTTTTTTTTTGGTCTATTTATGTAAGCTGATGTTAGGATTTGCTGGGAATTGTTTATGAAATGAGCTGGGAAATCAAGGAATGGAAGAGGGTGAGGTTAATAACCAAAGGGCATGGAAGGATGAAAAAATATGGGTTGTGCTGAACCTCAACTTTTACTGTGGCTTCACAAATTTGTTGCTCTTTAGAAATGGCAAATTAAGATTTGACAAGATACTAAATTAATACTAATAGACTAATTTAATTTTCATGCCCTTAATATATGTAACACTTAATTACTCAGATCACTCCAATGCAATGAAATGCATGTATTGTATTGGGTGTACCCATTGTTCTGCAACACTTTTCTTTATACTTCTCCATTAACCAACGAGTGCATATAACTCAAAGTATAGGCTAGGTTAGGTTTTTATTGTCATATGGACACTCTCTTTAAGTCCGAAGATACCATGTCTTGACTTGCCTGGATTACTTCACTCGCATGCTGAATTATTATTGGCAAATTTGTCAGGGTGGCACAGGGATATACTCAGTTACTCACTTACCAGGGGCCATATAAACTGCCTGTACAGTAAATTGCAATATGTTTCACCCATCTGTCTTATGAAAGACAAGCTTGAACCTCACCAATTAATATGACACAGGCTGTTAAACAGGATCTTAAAATTAATTTCAATTACTTATTTTTAATCAATATTCATTACATATATTTGCTGAGTTTGTTTGGAGATTTGTATATCTTCTTTGTCCCCTGGTGTGGGGAAATTTTTGGTGAGCCTTCTACAGCTTACAGCGGCCACAGAGCAGCTCCAATTAGCAGAGGATATAGGAATATAGTCCAAGGTTAATATGTCATAGCATCATGAACTCTTGCCGATGATGCATTACTTAGATTTCAAATCTTGAATGAAAGTTATCCTGCCTTTTCTTTGATGGGTATGAGATGAACATTGAAATTACTAGATACTGGACATAAGAACCTTGACCAGAAAGGTTCTGGATACATGACCTGGAATTGAGGTTTTTGGGAGTACTGTACTGGAATTTAATCCTGGTTGGAACTATTATGGGACCAATTCTACAGTTGGATATAAGGTTGTGATGTAAAGTGGAACTTCATTGATGTAATAATCCAAAATGGCATCGCACTGTCACATAAGTGAATGGCACAGAACCACTTCATGGATATTCTCCTTGAGCTTTATAAATGAGAAATAGGACCCAAAACAGGGGTATACAGATTACAGTGTCTCCAGTCATTACTTTTGTGACTCCTTGAGACATCTGTTGGTGGTCAATATTTGGCCAATCTAGACAATCCATAAATCATTAATTTCTTTATTTTCCAGATGTGGTCAAATGTCATTAGAGGTTCTTTTCAAAGCTATTACAAATGTCTTGAACAGTCAAAATTCTTTGTATAATGGAGATTCAATGTTACAGTCCTTGTCATATTTATGTGGAATCTCAAGTTCTTTTCTATGCTGTTGAACTGTGATGTCAGAGATGACTATTCTAGCACTGCAATCTATGTAAATTAACTGCAAGCTGTGATGTCATTTTGAACTGGGTCAGATTCCCCAGCTTCTAGCCAATGGGATCCACCTGAACTGAGCATCATAGTTTCAACACAATGTCAGAGTCAGCACTTTATCAGGAGTAGCCCCTGCAACCACATCATCACAGCCTGATAGCCAATGGCCTGACAGTAAACCAACCAACACAGTTCATTGGGATCGCAAATGCAATGCTTCCTTCAATATATCAATGTTTGATCTATCACAGGCAATAACCATGGTAGCTTTGTGAGCATTCACAGTAGACAACTGCTGTAATCGATTAGTCTACTATAACTTGCTAATTTTTTACAACTTTAAACTTTGATGGAACTTGCTATAAACAAAAAGCTTTGACAATTTGTTTGTCAACACATGGATTATGTGATGTATATTTGTTCTGGCAGTATATTTGTTCTGGCTATGATGTCGAACTTGCATGGGTTTTCCCAGACCCAATTTTCACTCTGACATTCAGTTGAAACTGTGACGCTCAGTTCAGCGGGTTCACATTGGCTAGAAGCCAGGGAATCTGACCCAGTCTTAAAATGACATCACAGCTTGTAGTTAATTTACATATGTTGCAATGCTGGAATAGAGTCATCTCTGAAAACACAGTTCAACAGCATAGAGAAGAACTTCAGACTATAAGCAATATTAGAAACTTTATAGACATCTCCAAATAATGAAAACCCACCAAACTCAGCCAAATTACTGAAAATTATAATATACAGACATCTCTGGAACCCAGAAAGTTGTTATTTAGGATCAAGATGGAAGTCTGTAGCGCTGATATATCTGTTGCCTACAGACAATCCGGATATCCCAAAAAAATTTGCCTTTACAGCAGATGTCTCAGTGGACCCTACACAGAACACTTGTACACGTAGATGATTCAGATATCTAATACAATGAGCCCTACAGATGTCTCAGAGGCCACAAATAGACCCTTTCCATGTCTGTAGAGGCAACAAAAAGTATTAATCAACCCAGTATATATTTTGCCATTCATTGACATAAATTGGGTACAACTTTGCCTCTGACTGATTCTTTTCTCAAAAAACTGCAATCGGGCCAAGACTTTTGACATCTTCAACTGCATGCAGTCTCCAGTCAAAACTTTTGTGAATCCTTAATGATGTTGTGAATACCAAATGAACTACTTAGACAGCCTAGGGATTCACTTGAAGTAAGATGTCCTTGACAGAAACATGCAGACCAATTTCATAACATGTTAATGAAGAAGCGGCACATTTATATTATTTAGTTCTAGGAGGTAAATTGAGCATAATTTCACATAATCCTGACCTTTCATGATTTGAAGGCATAGGAAAAGGATTCAGCATCCCCAAAAACCCTTATCAAGATGTTTAGTGGATATATCTGGAAGAAAGGGAGTGAAATGGCAAATTTTTCACAAACCACCTGATAGACTACCTCAAATATGCTAAATTTGTGAATTTCGCGAGCTGAAACATGCATTTTCTAGCTTCCATATCTTCACTAATATTTAAGCTAGAAGCTTGGTTGTACATTTAATTGAAAGAGTAAGATGTCTGCTGTTCACTTTATCTGAAAAACATGACCTATGTGTTTCAGTTAGGAAAGCAATGGCATTTCAATTAAAAAGAAGCATGTTCCGTTCACCCATTTTCCGCTGAACAGAATGATGCTGTTTGAAATGGCATTACTCCTCAACCATTCAAGATACAAAGATGCAATGCATACCATATGACAGATAATAATCTCAGCTTTCATATGGCATATAACAAGTTATTATGGGAAAAGTAGAATTCATACACCACCACTTTCAATTTTTAATGCCTGTTTCGATTATTTTTGACGTTTTTATACATTGCCTCACATATACTGTACTGGTGAGTTAGCAAACCACTTTTGGACTTAGCAACATTTAGATTCTGAAACTAGACATTCTTAGCTTTAATTTGGTACCCTGCAACCTTGGTTCGGTTACCGATGCTACAACTCTGAATTTTGGGCAACCCAGCTCATGGACTAGTAGCTCAGTCTAAAAGGTTCCTTAAATATTTCATTACTCTATATATCTACAGCTTTATATTATGCTTGGTAAAACTTCCTGTCAGAAAGCCTCTCAATGGTGCTGTGTTGCCTTATCGAAGGTATCGCCATAATGGAGAAAAATGTACTCAAATAAATATAGCAATTCGGTGTATACAATTTTGTATAAAATAAAGAAATGTCTTTACCTTTTGTCTCATTTGCCTCGGACATCTTATCTGTCATCTGTATTATAGATGAAAGAAGATGATAGTCCTTTCTAGTAGGCCTACAGGGCAATTATGAATGCTCCTTTTAAGTGATCTCTTAGCAGTGGCGTCCCTATGGGGGGCACGGGGGGGCACGTGCCCCCCATATTAGACCTGTGCCCCCCCAGGTGCCCCCCCATATGAACTTTTCAACCTTGACTAAAATATACAATTAGTATTATGGGTGCCCCCCTAGAGAATCGCGTGCCCCCCCAGGTGCCCCCCCATTCGCAACCCCCTAGTTACGCCACTGTCTCTTAGGTATTCCCTCAAAACGTTTTTTCTGCAAAAATGCTTTGTGCAGACATCTTAATTTCTTTTAAGTTCATATTATGCTGTATATTGCCACAATGTACTTCATACCATATTTTTCTCTCACTAGAATAGCCCACACTGTAAGTCTACTGTCTAGTATAATTCAGCTTGTATAGAGCAGTTAATGATATTAGGACAGTAGGTCTGGCTAAATGTTAGGTCCCGTTTTTTTCACCCTGACCTAGCTGAACTGTCTAGTATGATTCGGCTTGCGTAGAGCAGTTAGCTTGTAAGATATTTATGTGTTATTGTGGCCCATGGTAATTAATCTTGACTGTATATGGGCAATAGAGTCTTTATGGTCTGACATTAGGCTTAGCTTGGTCATCAATGTAGTAGCTTTCTTGAATACCAATAGGATGTCTTGGCCAGATAAGCTGTGTCTCTCATACAATAGTTCTTTGGCACTATATTATTATCACAGCTGTATCTAAAGCAATGGTGCAGTGCCTTTTTGTGGTAACATTAATTCATTTACAAGTACTAACTAATTAATAAGTTTCAGATCCTGTACATGAGGTCAAAGCACTTAAGTCTCTGCCAGCATTCATCTGCAGTACTTAAGCAACAGGATGGAAAAACTATTTCCCAGTGAATTGGCAAGCATTTTGCCATTGGCAGTTGAAACAGTTGTTAAAGAAAAGGGAGCGAAGTATGTATTGCAACGCATGTTGATAAATGATAAATCACATTGTTGGACAGTGTTGAAGGCTGTTGATGTAACATTGTGTGTTTGATTTTAGTTTTTAGCCGCAATATATAAATATGAAGACATGCAGCAGCAATTTTACAAATTAGGCAAAACTCCAGATTTACTCATGAATGGAATTGTGTCAGTAAATTCCACCAATCCCTCCCACAGGGGCTTTGTCAGTAAGGTCTTACGTTGTAAGTGCTTAACATCTTTCATATTATCCTACTGTTTTGTAAACTCCCGCAAGTTATATACAATATGCACTAGGGTGATGCAGATTGCGCATAAAAAAACAAACTTTTGAATTTTCAATGGGGCACCCCCCAAATGTGTTCCAATATATGAAAGAAAAATTCAGTAAAAATTTTAGCCAAATCGGACAAATTTTAGAGGGTGCTACCACAATTTGAAATATAACATTGTATTGCAATGGGCGAAATCCTAATTTTATGGGTGGTGGGTGAATGAAGTTGTCCTACCAAAAGTGTAATGGTAATTTTTTTCTTATTTAAGCTTTCCACATTTCTCATCACAAATTCACTCATATTTTGCCAATATGCGGTCATTTCAGGCCTCAGGGCCCTCCTAAAGCAACAAATTTTGCCCGATTTTTACAGCATTAAGGTTGGACGCGGTATTGAATAACATAACCAGGAATATAGGTACACACATTTAAGTTACACCATCTTATTAAGCAAGAAAAGAGCTTTAATTTGAATACCAACATTGCTATATTGCTATGTTCTACAGTATTACAGCAGTGCTTCGAATATTGGGAATTTTCGCAAATAATTGTGTATGACAAATGAGCTAATTCAACTGGGTCAGATGAACCGAATATAGCAGTGTTGGTATTCAAATTAAAGCTCTTTTCATGCTCCATCTATTAAAGTAACTTTCATTTCTGTGACATTGAAACTGGTAATGTTATTAAATACCGCGAATTTGGTAAATTTTGACTATTTTATCTTTGTTAGTCTCGTGGTAGCAGCATGGAGAAGTAAAAAATAATCCAAATTTGCTTTGATCCGGTGTTCTGACAACCAGACCAAAAAATGTTGACCATGCCGCATTGGTTTGGTGCATCAGGTATAGTTGAACTCGCTACATGCCAAATAATTGGATATTTTTGCATTGAATACTAATGTTAATTTTCATGATGCGGTAGCACCCTCTAATTTTTGTCCGATTGAGCTAAAAATTTTACTGAATTTTTTTTTCATATATTGGAACAACTTCAGGGGGTGCCCCATTAACATTTCAAAACTTCACTTTTTTGCATCACCCTAATATGCACTACCTTCCAAAAGTTTGAATACACCCAGAAAAGTGAGTGTTCTTTTAAAAATACTTCATTTTGAATGCGATTTTTATTTTATGCCTACACCACACAATATCACAACTCTCATTAAGGCAATAAGTTTTCTTTGTTTTGTAATTTTAGTCTGTTTTTGTACAAATTTAAAAATTCTCTCGATATCCAAATTTTTGCTTTTTTATTAAAAGTTGTTTCAACCCAATTATCTTCTAGCATTTTGAAACTTAATGATTTTTACGTATTTCCACAGTTGTAATAAGATCTTAACCTATATTTCAAACCTCAGAAAAACTGTTTAAAAAGTTGATATAGACCACGACCACTAAAAAAAAAAAATTGGATTATTTTGGGCCACCATGAACTACTATCATACACTGTCTCTTCTCAAGTAAAATTATTTTTAGCTGAGTCGTTTCACAATTGTTTTGACCAAAAATTAGTATTTTTGTCTAATTTTGAAACGGCTATTTTCTGGTCTGAAACAACTTTTAAAATCATGTAACAGATGGAAACTTGTAAAAAATGATTAAATTTCATAAATCTGGAAGAAACTTTTGTTTTTACAGCTTTTTGTAGAAAAGTATAAATTGGGATATCGAGAAAATAATTTAATTTTATACCAAAATGGCCTAAAACACGAAAACAAAGACGCCAAATAGCCTCAATGTGAGCTTCCATAGTGCTTGGTGAACGTATTCTATAAGAATAGTGTTGACAGTGAAGTATTTTTGAAAGAAACGTCACCTTTTCTGGTGTATTCAAACTTTTGGAGGGTAGTGTACAATGTATAAGAGAACTTATGTTTCTTTCTGTAAATTTACATGTATATTTCGGTCAAAATTTGATAAGTCTGAAATTCTTGTCTCTGGTGTTTAACAATAATTCATGATGGCAGGAAGACCAATAGAGGACCTCTTGTTGTCATTTGTCATAGGCAAGGATATTAACAAAACTGTTAACACAAAAAAAATGTGGCAGAATATTTTTTTCTCATAAAAAAATAGCATTGAAGTGGCCTACCCCCCTGAAAATGGCCTGTCTCCAACGACATTTTCTTTGAAAGATCGTACCACAAAAACTAGTACAGGATCCTAACTCAATTAAACTCTTCCATACATGGAGACTTGACTGTCAGATATCTAAAAACTGGTCACCAATAGCTGAAATAATATTCTGTATAAGAGCAGGAGGTTGTTGTGTCGATGTCTCCAATATTGCGTCATTAGCATCACGCCAGATTTGTTTCTTAATAAAAATTAAAGGGACACACATTCTGTGAGATAACCTTGTGTCTGATGTTGTCTGAGAACCCAAGAAAATAACTGAACTATCTGTAGCTTCGTATCATTTATGTAAACCAACATATTAGAGTATTTCTGTTGGCATGTCAGTTGTCCTATCTCGATTTGTCATTAGCAAACGCCTTGCTACCCTATTTTGACTACATTTTTCTGGACCAAAATCACTGTAAACATATATCTGATGTTCATAAGGTCATTGTATGCACATATTGCCAGACTGCCAGTTTTCCACTGGTTAGAGCCCGGAGTCACAGAGTGCAGGCATCAGGACTTGACTTGGGTACTGGGTGACTTGACTTGATAAACTTTCATGACTTGGTAATTTCCCATGACTTGAGTGTTTCATGACTTGACTTAACTAACTTTGGCGACTTAGACCTAAACTATTGTTTTGCTTTCCAAGTTGCAGTCTTGCAGATCATCCATTGAACAGTTATAAGGGGGCGACTATCTAATTTCCTGGTGGAGGGGGGGGGAATTGGAGTTTTCCTCAGCAGGAAATTATTTATTTTATTGTAACGGCCACAGAACTATTTATTTCAAGCGCACAAAGTCCTGGAATATTCATTCCTATACATGTATCAAGAAACACCTTGATAAGAAATACCCCTTCCAGAGATTATTAATTTAAAGACTACTTAAAAATCTTTTATTTATTTCAACAAAACTAGGCAAGAAATTGTTCATTAAAAGAATAACTCCCAGCCCCCTTGATATTAAATGGTCACCCCCTAATAAACTGCATGGTTGAATTGATTCACTCCCTAAAATCGGATGGAATCACATAAAATTGTATCTATATTTTACCAATTTTAATTTGTTGATATGTTAAAGGTAATCATTTATATTTTTATGAAGCCTAAAATTTTAGGAGAATGATGACAAGGCTAGAGAACCTAGTGAATTTTGACAACTACAGCTGGACATCAAAACACAGACCCATTAGGGTGAATCAAACGCCCTTTTTTTGCCTGAGAATAACCAAACATGGACCAAAATGTTGCATTTACCACAAAAAACAACTCTGCAAAGTTTTATGAAAATTGGACCTCGGCTAGGGGTACCACATCAGCCATTTCCAAAAAAGACCGAAAAAACAGTAAAATTACGGTAAATTTCAACTTTAGGATGAAGTTTCATGACAGGAAATGGTTAGAAAATCCTTCAATGTGTGTAATTTTGTTTAAATGTTGTCCTTTTTCAATCATCACCTTGTAAAAAGTGGTATGTGTCCATAAAATGTCAATATGACCCTGAATTAATCGGCTGAGTGTTCAATAGATAGATGAAAATGATACCTATAGCCATCTGAGGACAGATCTGGCCCTCATAAGAGTTCATTGACGATATAAGAGACAGGGGACAACCTGGGACATGACTGCAGAATTAACATTTACCCCTTGAACAGACCATTTGAGGTATACTTGCCCAGCATAGACATTGGAGCATGGGGCTGCCTAGTTAAATATCATCTGAATTACTCCCAGGTTCGATTCTGCGCTACAATTAAACACCAGGCACAAAACTCATCATCTCGGGTCTAAACTCATCAAAGATATCAGTGCAAGAACAAAGATATTGTGCAGTGCAATAGGTCGAGACTGTAACCATTCAGTAACCCAACAACAGACACCTATAATTGACCACAACACTCAGCCACTTAAAAATGCTTTACTGGAACATCAATTTACAGTGAGATACAAGTGGATAGCATGAACCAAAAACTGTTTTATGGCATTGAAAACAAGTTACCATACTTTTTACATGTGAAGAATCCACTTTACTGGCTCCTTCTTAGCCTTCTTTCTCAGATTAGGACAGTGCTTGTAACTGTATTCCACAGTTTGAAGTACATTCTGATACCTGGCTTCACCTTTCGCAGACGACAGGTACTCGCAGCCAAGCTTGACTCCCCTCTCCGCAGCATCATTAACCACTTTTAACTGCTTCACAATGTTGCGGCATTCTATGTAAGAAGGGTTATCTTCCCATGTTGATACATCAGCATTGAGAAAATCTGTGTTTGAATCAAGTTTGAGCGCCTTGAAAAAACCATGAATCCTTAGTGATGAAATCCGAAAGCTGGCTTTCAGACTGCACTTCAACGGGTTTTGGTTTGCCAAAACCTTCCCCAAACCGTAAGGTAGGGTTGTAACACTCATTTTTTCCAGCATTCATTGCATTAGCAATTTCATACTTCTCATCATCTGATGTTTTCGTGCTAAACAATGCAAGAGGCAGGAGTTCGCCACTTAGGTACCAGGTATGAAGCTTGAAGTATTTCAAGGCGACATTAGCAACCACTTCATCCTTATCTTTGTATTGATGAAGATCATGGACAAGCCTCAGATCATTTGCTGGTGCATTGACTTGAGATGGGGCCAGGAACCAGTACCGGCCGTAGCATGTCAAGATGAATACTGCAAGTCGTCGAAATTTTGCAATTTGTGCCCGACTACATATTTTCTGTTTAAGAACGTCATCCTGCAGGAGAACAATCTTCATAGAGTACAGGAGCCTGTTCATCCAGCGGGCTTTGTGAGTTGCTCCTGGTGCTCTTAGTGGGGCAACTAGCCTACCATGCAGCAACGAAAGAAGAAGCTGTAGCAGTTCCTTATAATCACCACGTGGGAGGTATTCCTCATTACCATCAGATGACATCATGCTCTCAAAGAGAGAAATCAATTCAGTTTTCAAATCATCTGGTACATCATTTTTAATATCAAACTTCATGGTGCTCTCATCTTCGTGTGACAATAAGTGGAACTTTGACCTGAATGCGTTGAAAATCTTAGACTCTGGTGAAGTTTCTACTTCAATTTTAAGTTCTTTGAATACATGGGACAGGAAAATTTCAGCTATACATGGTGGCGACATGCCAACCATAGGAGCGGTTTCCCAAGTGCTCTCTGGAGCGATATACAAGCTGCTGAGATATGACCTGCAATAGAACATTTATATAAATGAAGATAAAGCTGCTATTGCAATACAATTCACATACATATATATGTGAAAAATTGTGTGTTAAACTACATATACCAGTGTTGGAGCTGGTGGTATCGAATGCCATCGCTGCTATATCATCAGCACATCTCCACTCATCCAGCAACTTCTGTATTTCCTCTGCGATGCTTTGGCCAGTCATTCCTTTTCCCACCTCTTCCAGCTTTATCACACCCAGCAGTTTGCTTCCATGTTCTCCTGAAATGTGTTTGTGATAATAAATAACATCAGCTGTTCATAATGGAGTCTAAGAAAGCATTTTTTGAGTAATATATATATTATAATTTCATATACTTTATTTACCTGAAACTAAGATTGCACACCTCTCTTCTTTCTGATATTTGCTGTCCAGTGTCGTGACTAGCTTGCCATCCCAGTGTACTACCATGGCACAAGATGGTTTCCACTTGTCCTTGACATCTTCTGAAATCTCCAGGCATGCCTTTCTGTCTTGTCTGTCCAAACTGACGTAGGACAATGCAAATTTATGAGGATCACCACCACCTGGATAAGAAGAAAATCATTACTTCATATTTATGACAAAATAGAATAAGAATAATACTTCAAACCAGGGAAGATTTAAAATAAACATGAGCCACTCACCAATTTCAACAATTCGTGAAAGCAACTGTGATGAAACAGATGATGAAACTCTACCTCTCTTCATAAGAGAAACTATATCGGGATCGCCAGCGAAGTCATGCGGCAAGCAGAGATTGTCACCCGTTTTCCTGGTTCTTCTGTGTGGCCGCAGGTATTCTCTGTGCCCATCTAAAAAATCTGGATCATCTGCTGCTGATGTTCCTGGAATTGGGATGTGTTCTGCCACGGTTCTTGTCACATCTTCTGTAATGTCCTCTTCATCAACATTTATACTTGTCAGGCTTGCTTTTCGCAAATCTTCCCTTTCTCTTTGCCTCCTCATCTGCTCCTCTCTTAATTCCCGTCTATTTGCCTTTCCCTTTGAAACAAGGTCAGCTCCAGTCCAGCACGCCTTCCTATCAGTTTGCATTGAAAGCAGGAACAATCTATCTTCTTCATTTCTTATATATTTCTCGGCATCATGATGCCACAATTGACAAGTTTCCGTCATCAAAAGCTTATGCTGATTCATCTTCTTACCACCTGCCCTTCTCTTCTTTGGAATTTTTGCTAATTCCTTTACTTCATTGTATAACCTCTTTAAATAGATAACACAGGTATTTTCCTCTTTCATGAAGATACCAGCTTTATGGTAAAAGGGAAGTACTTGGTCATAGGCATATTCTGCGGCCTCGCGCAGGACTGAGGTATGTTTTCCTATACACTCAAATTTAATGAAGGAATACATGCACTTCAACACCTCTATGTTTGTTGGCAAACGGCTACCCTTGAGGTACAAATTCTCTTCAGTAACATTATGGCCCAACAGCCATGGTACAACCGTCTTGGACTTGGTTTTCATGATTTCTCAACTTCTGCTGCCACGCACAGTTCGCCTTGCGAAATGAATCGCCACACACAGTCTTGAAGAAAAGTTGAAGCTGAAGACCTCATTCAGGAGCGATCATTTTAGTGCTAATGGCAGTTCAATCTACGGGTCAGGCTGAGGAAGGCCTTTTTCCTCACTGCTCACACCGGGCTGCTGCTTTGGTGCAATTTCTTCCATGCAGGAATTATCCCAGCGTATTACAAAATATGCAGGCCTATTATAGATCATTACTTCCTAGAGCAGATTTTTAGAAGAAGATACACGAATCTAAAGGCAGCATTGACAATTATGTCTACAAGCATGTTCTTATCTTTATCCAGAAACATATTCTATATATAATAAAATATATAAAATATAATGATTCAAACCAAGTTCTGACTTTTAGGTATGAAATTCTAAGTTATTATGAACGCCAAATTTTAGCGAAAAATCAGTAAATTCGCCAAATTTCAAGCTCAATGTGGTACCCCTAGGCCTTGAACAATATTTTTGAAATTTTTTATTTTTGATAGGAACATCAAATGCAACATCAAAAACCATGTTTGGTTATCATGTGACAATATAAGGGGCACTTGATGCACCCTAAGACCCATGTCAGCCATAAAATATTATTGTTTTAAATTCTGATCAAATATAGTAGAAATTGCCCAAAAAAAATCAATTTATTTCTTTTCTTTTTTTTCAGATAGAATTGTAAATAGTTTACCGTTGGCAAAATAATAATTTTATTTGCGTCATAAGAGATAGGCCTAACACAAATTACATTAAAGACAATAAAATCCATGAAACAAGCCATATTACATCATGGCTAGTACATAGGCCTATACAATCAAAGTTAAATGGCTAATTGCAATCAGCTTTGACACTTGTCAGCTTAACCCCAAGGGCTGTTCCTCATTGGCAATTAAGTAAACAGAGGGTGAAACAAAGCCTTAGAACCTCAAAAAATGCAATTAGCATTTAGAAGTGCTTCTGAGTTCAATTGTTTGGAAGCACTCCAATAGAGTTCCAGATGGCGGCGGCTTGATTCTCAATAGGCAGCAGCGGCTTAGCCTGATCATGGCTTGACTTGACTTGAGGTTAACATGACTGACGGCGGCTTGATACGGCGGCGGCTCCGGGCTCTACCACTGATCCCTGCAAAGATTTTTACAGTAATTATCATTAGTATCACGCTGTCATTAGCATCATGTCAAAAATGGCTTATTGCCTTTACGTCACTAAAATTTTGTTGCAGGTGACTGGAGTTGAAATCAGTTGAATACATATTATCAATAAATGTTTCAACAGACTACTACATAACATTTTTGCAATTTCCTTGCATCTGACATCCGTAGTATGAAGTTTGATGCTTCTCTGAAACTACTAACCAAATATGGGGTGCCAGTAACATTTAACCATTGTCTAGCATCTGAAATATGGTTTAGTAAAGACACTGGGCACTGGAGGAAGTAGTGGAGATCATCTTTATTATTCAGAATCCAAACTATTGATGAAAAGAGCATTTTTGTTTGTTTTTGTAAATTTCTGGTTCAAGGACATGTTCTATCTCAATGACTATTGGTCGTAGAGACCTGAAATATAGCTCAATGTGTGCAGAAAAGCCACTTTCCTATTTGTTGATAATACATTTTTCAGCTCTAAGTGGTACGGATTTCAAGTTATAGGCATGATGCTAATGACACACATATTTGGTATTTTAATTGATCAAATGCAGTTTCTCAAAAATATTTGGCACTAGAGACCTGGAACTTAGCCCAAAATGTGCAAGCAACTTGCCTAATCATTGGCAATAGATTGTTTAGCCCTAAGTGGTCAGGATTTTTTTGTTATAACTGTGATTTTAATGACAGTCAAAAAACATTACAGCTGTTTTTATCACCTTAGTACAGATCAGCGGATCATTGGGACCCTTGGACATGAAAGTGCGGTGATAGCTGACTGTTTTACCAACCCAACGCAAACTTTAAAAGGCATTTCTGGAACGCAAAATTTTCAAAATTTTTTCAGCTGAAATTTCAAGGTTTTCAAATTTTGACCCATTTCTGCAACACACTTGTTGGGCTGAGGCAGGTTCTGTTTTATTCACTTTTGAGAACAATGTTATTCGACAGATGTCATATAACATATCCTATTCAATGAGCATGGCTTGTGTAGAAGCCAGATCCCTTTGTCGTGGTAGTGTCATTCATTGAAAACATCTGCACTTGAAATCTGGTGGGTGGTTATATTGTTCATCACACTGAATCTGTGAAGTGTAGAATTTACTTACTTCTTAGATTTAACAAGGACTGTCTACCTGTGATTTAGTGTGTGTACAGAAGTTAGTGTGCCTTTTCATGGCTGATGGTAATTTATCTTGACTGCATATTTTGTGTAGGTGGGGGTTTTATTGTCTGACATTTGGCTTAGCTTTGTCATCTATGCAAGTGTGTTCTTGAATACCAATAGGACAACATCTGGGCTACCGTAACATTAAAGAGTGTGCTTACTATGAGTGTAATAATGGCATACAAATTAAAGAATTAATTAAGTATCGAAGAGAAAGGGGCATTGTTATGAGATCGAAAAACGTGTCTGTAACTATTGTGGTATAATCGACAAGAGCAAGTAAAAGTTAGAAGTTTACAAGTTTACTTGGGAATAATACAAGATTGGCGTGCTATCAATTGCGCAGTGTGCATAGGTAGAAAAAAAGGATATGTCTTCAAAACATGTTTTTGCAAAAATCATGACTATGAATTTATAGATTATGCGAAACTTACCTGGAAGTTGAAGTATAATCGTAATTTTTCCATCAAGATGATCAGCCACAAGGAATCAAGCGAGAGAACGCGAGAGCGAGACAGCAACCATACTTTAGAGTGCGAGTGTGGCAAGAAAGAGGAAGAGAGAATATTGTAAAAAATAAAAATAATATTCAACTCAGAAATTAGTACCCCCAGATCCTGTACACCCGAATCAAGCAAAAGGGTGGGATCCTGGGAGGGCGCTTGATTCCTTGTGGCTGATCATCTTGACGGAAAAATTACGATTATACTTCAACTTCCAGGTAAGTTTCGCATAATCTATAAATTTTTCCGCAAGATGTCGCCACTGCGGAATCCCGCGAGAATTTAGAGTGCCACAGGAGCACCCAAAAAACAGACAACTCAACAGGAACAAACAGTTCAAAACTTTATTCCCCTAAAATGGGGCAACAACCCACTGACGCAGCAGTGCATCTGTCAACCGCAACAAACGGGAACTTTACAATATTAGTCAAACCCTTGAGGGGGCCGCAAAAGACGACCCCCCCCCTGATTTAGCTTGAAAAAACCACATTAGTGAAAACATTTACATAACATACTCAGTTAAGTCAATACTGAGGCCTGAAAAGCCTTGCTAGGCCTGTGGTAAAATTTGGCAAAAGTGCCGGAATTGGTCCACCCAGCAACTGACAAAATTGTGGACAAAGGAACACTGGCCTGAAGGGCTTTGGAGGTGCCCGCCATGCGGGTGCTGTGGGCCTTGTAGACCTTGGAGTCCACCCCTGCCCGCGCCAAACCAACCCGAACCCACCGAGCTACTGTGGGCCGGGTAATACGAGCATGAGGTTTAATATATGAAATAAGCAATCGAGATTCAGAACCTCGCAACAAAGAGGTGCGTTTGATATATTCTTTTAACACAGTTATGATACACAGTCGCCGATCTGGCGGAAAAGGTTCCAACCTCACCGAGGGAGCAGGTCGGCCCTGCCTAGAATGTTTCAAGGTTTCATTAAAATTAAAACTGTAGACCTTGCCCTTAGACAAACAATTCAAATCTAAGGCATGAAGGGTCTGGCAACGCTGTGCAGACACCAATGCCAACAACATAACCAATTTCAACGTTAAACTCTTAAGCGATAAATATTTGACAGGTGATAAAGTATGTAACCATGTTAATACAATTCCAACATCCCAAGAACAAGAATACCGTGCCTGAGGGGGATGTGCATTAAAAACCCCCTTCATAAACCGGGTTACAACCGGGTGCTTGCCAAAAACCACATTGTCATACAAGCCCAAAACAGCTGATAGGGCACTCCGTGCTACATTAACTGCACTGTATTCTACACCCCTGCGTAGCAACGAGACAAGAAAGTCCAAGGCTTCACCTAGAGCCGGAAGATAGGGATCGATCTCCCTTGGGCGACAATACTCTTGCCACTGGCGTAAGTAACAGCGATATTGCTTGTGAGTGTCTTTTCTCCACGATTGGAGGATGTAACGTTGGGCAGAACCTGAAACGGTGTGGCGACCAAGGGATCGTCTGACAAGTGACAGGCAAGCAGCTGGAGCTGGTCGTGCAACGGATGGAGGCGCAGTCCCTGCGTCAACAATCGCTTCATTCGAGGCAACAGAACTGGTGGGTCCAGTAGGAGATGTGGTAAGTGGCTGTACCAAGCCGCGGTAGGCCAAAAAGGTGCAATCAGGACGACGTGGGCCGCATCTTGAGCAATCTTCGCCAGGACCTGGCTGATTAGGCTGAAAGGCGGAAAAAGATACATAAATGAATCTGCCCATGACATGGTAAAAGCATCAATATGACTGGCATCTGGATCAGGCTTCCAGGCCACATAATTTGACAATTTATGATTCAGTCTACTGGCAAAGAGATCAACCTCTGGGCGACCCCACAGGGTCATGACCGATTCAAACACAGCATCATCCAACTCCCATTCAGTGTCCCCATGAGAGGCCCGGCTTTCGGCATCAGCTTCCACATTGGCGTAGCCAGGAATATGGGTGGCGGACACCCAAATATCGCGTGCAAGACACCACTGCCACAGAGACACCGCTATCTGGTTACAGAGAACTGACTTAATTCCACCCATATTGCGAATATAGGCCACTGTTGTAACATTGTCCGAGCGGACCTGGATATGCACATTTTTTCCATCTTTGCAAAGGGATTGCAGGCCCAATAGAGCTGCTTGTAATTCTTTAGCATTAATATGCCATTCAGCCTCTTCCCGCGACCACTGACCGCGGGTCGACTTTCCACTGGTAATATTCCAGGCTCCCCAGCCAGATTGGGAGGCATCACAATTTACAAGGATGGTGGGATTCCCCTGGGAAATGACTTTACACATGCCGGCAGCATTCATCTGCCACCACTCTATGTCGGCCAAACTGTCCGCCGACAACGCAACTGATGCAGCAAAGGAACCCCTATTTTCTTTCAGGGCCGCAATTTTTTGTCGTTCAAGAGATCTATAATGTAACATTCCCACCGCCGAGGCATGGGTATACGACAGAATCAAGCCAATAAACTCTGACAACCGTTGGACTGTGCACACTTTCTGGGCCCGCAAGGCCTTACAAAACTCAATAACCTTAGTGGTCTTATCCAGCGGTAAGAACACCTTCATGGACACAGAATCAAGTTCAAACCCCAAATAGCGTAATCTTTGAGATGGAGTTAACTGAGATTTTTCACAATTCACAACAAATCCCAAGTCAGTCAATAAGGCTATACAATCAGCCACTGCTGCTGAGCATTTCTCAGCGGTAGGCCCTACCAGTAATAGGTCATCAATATACGCCATACAAATGATGCCTCGCTGTCTCAAGGTGGCCAAAACTGGCTTCACAATCTTGGTGAAGATACGAGGTGCCGAAGACAACCCCATGGGCATTGCTCGAAATTGGAAAATTTGGTCACTTACAGCAAATCTGAGATACTTTCTATCCCCGGGCACCACCCGGACTGTATAATAGGCATCTTTCAAATCAATACTAGCCATATACCACGCGGGTCTCAACAAAGTGACCGCAGTATCCAGTGTATCCATCTTAAAATGGCGATACTTGATAACCTCATTGAGGCGTTTCATATTGAAAATGGTACGGAAAGTTTTATCAGGCTTCTGAATAAAAAAGACACTGGACAGGACTTGGTCCCGGTCATAATCACATTCTTCAATGACCTGCTTGGCTAGGAGTTTCTGAATTTCCTCCTGCAAAACTTGCATTTCAGACTGAGATCGCTCGATCCTGGGATAAGACCTGACTGACTTGGGATCACCACACAATTACAATTTTATACCCTTAATATCCGACAGAAGAGCCCTGTCAGATGTAACACTGTACCATTGACTAAGAAATGTAGACAGCCGACCCCCAAATGGGGAGGGAACTGTACTTACAGAAGGCTCACCTGAATCTGACTTCTTAGTTACAGTCGATGTCTGGGTTGCACTGTACTGGTGGCCTCGTCCGGAGCCTCGTCCGTAGGGGCGTTGAAACCCTGCCCGAGGGTTGTAGCCATATCCACCATAGCCATAGCCTCCTCGACCACGGTACTGTCCACGGGAGCCATAAGGGTGATAACGACCTCGTCTGCCACGGAACCCACGTCCTCGGCCTGCCTGAGGAAAAAGTTTGTCACACACTCTGTTAGCAGCAGATATGTCATTGACTTGGGACCCTACGTCATCCCCAAATAATAGATCCGTAAACGGTGCACTAGCAGCACACAGCGGGGAGTAAGATGAATTTAAATCAGGCTTTATGAGTTCTCGTCTACGATGATTTAAATCAACATTCGCCTGCCCAATTAATACTTCCACATTCAGCAAATCGTGAGTAATTTGTTCAATCGTGGGCAGGGTCACTGACCCAGGCGCCATTTCGGCGACAGTTTTAAGGACCATGCTGACCCCAGCGCCTGCGGTCACAATATTACTCTGGACAGCCTGTAACTTGACGTCCATTGTCCTCGTCTGAGGTTTTATTTTATCCCAGATATGCTGGTTAACCTTAACCTTGTCTAGGCCCGGACAATTCTCAGGAATTTTGAAAAGTTTCAACTTACTGGTACGGACTTCGTCCGGCAGCCTGTGACGAAAGGAGTTGTTCACAACTTGGGAAACTTTTTCTGGAAGGGCAGCACCTCCGCGAGGTACAACCGTAATTTCTGCCAAGCACTTATCGACAGCGTCGAGGGCAGGCTTCGGTTCTGCGGGAGTTGCACTCCCCTCAAAGACATCAGCGATGTCACGGTCTATATCAACAGAAGGGCACTCTGGACCAGCCACCTGGCCAAGGGGAAACTCATAATCATAGTCATAATCCGCAAAATAACTATCTAAATGTTGGGTTAACAAGTCCCCCAATTCCGCCCTTGTAGAGTCAGACAAACCCCCCGACTGGCTTGGCCAAGGCGGGGACACGTGTTCGCCGAGCGATATTAGAGGCATTTGAAGAGGCGTCCCTGGGAACGAAGCAGAACCGGACGGTTCCGTTTTTCTAGTCGACGTGGACCGAGGCTTACGGGACGAAGCCTTGGCCGTCTTGTCCTCTGGTTCCTTTCCAGACATAATGGCGTTGAAGAACAAACACCCAAGCCACAGCAAAAAGGCTAAACTGCACTCGAAGACGTCTTGTTGGTTGGCGTGCTCAATGCGTAATGGTTGCTGTCTCGCTCTCGCGTTATCTCGCGGGATTCCGCAGTGGCGACATCTTGCGGAAAAACTATACATTGTACCGTGGAACTTGAACTAGGCTTCCTCGTACAACTCGTAACGCAGAAGAGATTGTTTCACATGTAAGGCTCTCCAGAGCGATCGGGTTAGCTTGATGAGTTTGATCCAGACACGAGAATCAAATGACTTAAATGAGATAATTTTCACTCTAATCACGTGAGTTAAATGTCACAGGTGTCACAATCTCAGGGAAGCCCTCCAGATTCACTCATGTGTCAACTTCTAAATTCATGAGCAGCTGGATGACAAAAGCTATTTAGTATCCAGCACACCATTTTTCATTTTTGGTAATTTGTTGATCCAAGCCAAAATTACTTGTGAAGTCATAACCGTCATGTAATAATTTTTATTTCTTTGTTGAGAAGGTAGGCAACAAACAAAACCGAAATTTTGATCTGACGACAGTTTTCTTGCTCTGGACATAAGAAGCCAAAAATTACTAAATTATCACGAAGGCCGTATGGAACAGGGATTTGAATTTTGAAAAATTTTTAAATTGCATTCAGCATCATAGATATACTATTTTATTACTTCTACCTCTCTACTTTCATTTGATACCTTATTAACATTTCTACCATAAAAGTTGAGGTCTTGATTTTTGTTTAGTATTTTTTTCAAATTTATAGCTCAACATCATATTTTCACTATGACAAAATTTAGACAACCCGAGCCCCCGAAAAAAAAGTCTTAATGTATTTTCTAAAATGTCTGATGCCAAAAATTTGGTTAAAAAATACAAAACCTTTTGATAGAGCAGCTCAAAAGTGCATTAAGCAACTGTATGAGAGAAACATCAAAACTACACTAAAAACATTCAGTTTGAATATTGTACTTTGATAAAAAGGTTAATCACAATGAATTGGATTCTTACCATTCATATAAGTCCCAAACTGTGTTGTCTCTTCTCTCAAGTCTGGTCGTGAAGTGTTGTGCAAATGTGATCAGATAGGATCGACCAGACTTTGTGAGGAGGAAACTTTCTTCACACAGATAAGATCAGATTTAGAGTCATGCCTGAAGAAATCAGGTGCATTCTTAAGTCATAGAAGTAAGAATATTTTCGTTTAGATCCATGACAGGAAACTGTGATGTCTGACATGAAACCAAGTAGTATCATGATCGGTGTAGGGTAAGGTTCTTTGAGTTGGACGGATTCTTGAATTTTTAAAAAGTTAAATCTTGGCCTATGGGTAGAATTTCATCAACCAGAGCCTCAAATTAAACGTTTTCATTAACGCTAATAGTACAAGTTGGCATGGTAAGAACACTGAATATTGCATGAATTCCCCAAAACAGAAAAAGGAAGGGGGCATCCTTGAGTCCGACAGTTGTGTGACCAAAATGCTGATACTCTTGGAAAGGCTTAAGGACGTCTTTAGCTAAACATTGGTACCATATAATGTGGTATAGAAGAGCTCAATTAGCCAGCTCAGTGCAACTATAAGTGTTTGAGTCAAGGAAACATACATCTGTACAATATCTTTCAAACAAACGGGGAAGTGCAACATTTCTTCACAGTCACCCTCAAACCTTTCCGGACTTTTCTGTCAAAATAAAAATGCCTTAAACATAATTTTTTTTCCTTTCACATTTGAGCCCATAAGGCATCCATTGTTCGACATGCAACCTCCATATTTTGTAAGCTGGGTGCTCTTTGTTCAAAATATTATAGGGAATGAATAATAAGTTGCTTTCTTGCCAACGTGCTAAAGCTTTCTACTGGCCGTTTACTCAGCTCTTTCTTAATACATAAAAAAGGGGAAAGACTTGTATGTGATATATTTCCATAAATCCATGCACGATCCTGCAGAAGCCCAGACCATAGACACAATACATTAGTCCAAATGGTCTGAACTTGACATTTGCTGGGTGGTGGCTCTATCATTCAGAAAGCATCATGCAAATGTTTCAATTATTCACTTCTGAGATTCAGCAAGGACTGTCCTGAAGGGATTTGGGAAGAGAGTGGACATCACGAAGCTGCCTGTTAATAATTTTATTATCCTGCAGTTAATCTTGACTATACGAGCAAAAGTTTTTCAGTATTGTACCATTGGTCAACCTCAAACGTTAGTGGTTAGCGGTCTTGAAAATTGAAATTATAGCATATTAGTGGCAAAGCAAGTAGGATTATATCACAGTCCCTGTTTGTTTAGGATATTGAAATCCTGCCCAATAAACCAATAGGAGTGTCAAATAAAGAATATGTTGAGGACTCTCACTGCCAGTCTCACCGGTGAACCATTGTGAGTGTCCAAAGCTTGGAAGAATGTGTCTACCATATCTATATAAATCCATGGAGGTTTGATCAGACAAGCAAAAAGTAAGATCTTTGTGTATGGAATACTCCACAACATATCTATATAATTTGACTATCAAAGAATAAAACATGCAGGGCCGGATTTACATATGGGCAATTTGGGCAATTGCCCGGGGTCCGGGGGATTAGGGGGGGCCCGGAAAAACCAAGAACTGCCATGCGCAACATTGTGGCATTCGCGACCAGGGGGCTTAAGGGGCCCGGGCCCCCCGGAAGACTAAGATGGAAAATACCATTTTGAAGAAACAATTTGGAGTCAGGGGCCCGCAAATGCCAAAACTACGTCCAGGCCCCCCACCCCCAGACTGCCCTGTCTGGATCAGCCACTGGGGCCCCTTACATACAATGCTTAGTATTTCCAAAACCACACACTGGCAGGCTGGCACCTTTGATAAAAATATTCATGTGTCATAGCAGCGCGATGTTCATCATATAGAAATTTCCCCATGCAGGGGTCCCAAAAAATGAATAATTGCGGGCCCCCGCAATAGCTTTTCCTAACTTTGCTGGGCCCCCGCCAAGTATGGACCCCAAACGACATAACTGTGTGCCCTGGTCCTGTTTGACAAACAGGTGAATTTTGTGTGGCTTCAGAGCAGTCTGAATTTAATTTGATATAGAAAGCCATTAAACAGAAGCCCGTGAAATGATAATTGTGGGTAACCGTAAACTACTCACTCACAGACTTTTCTGATAAATGAAAAGAATGGGATATGACCTCACTTACTGGATCATGAGTTGTTAGAAAAAGATAGCAATACGGCGAAATGATCATCTGAGTCATGATGCCTTACATGGAAAATTTAGAGCATCTCTGTAAGCACATGTAATTCCACTGCTGTAAGTCACTGAAATCAGTTCAATCTGGTAATGAATCACTACAGTCATGAAAATCTTTCAAATCAAGTCACCAAGCCAGTGTTGGAGGTCTCGAGGCCGGCCTTGAGGAAGATTTTGATGGCCTCGACCTTGGCTCGGTCTCGGACGCCAAATCCTTGGCCTTGCCCAGTCTTGGATGTCCTGGCCTCGACTATATCACTGCACCAAGCACTCAAGTCAAGTCATGATGCCAGAACTCAGTGTGACTCTGGGCTTAATGTAGGAGTCTTCAACACACTCTGAGAAAGGTTCCGGGAGTCCAGAGGGAGGGGGGCCCGGAGGGCCCAGAATGTTGCGAATGCCCAGGGCCTCATCATATCTAAATCCGGCCCTGAAAACATGGAGAGAAAGGTGAATGAAGCCTGAAGGAGGAGTGGAATGAAATGATTGGTGAAACTGCTTACAGGATATTCAATCAGTACAAGTTTCTCTGGGTCGTTTTCTCACTATCTACATAGCATTTCAGCATTTCTGATTGGACCCTGGTCCCTAGGCAATAAAATGTCATTCGAAGATGTTAGTTGGAAGTAGGAATCGATAAAATGCTATGTATAATTCTGCTTCAGTGGTCAATTAACTTTGATGACTTGATCAGATTAGCAGGTAAATGCAGGCGATCATTGCTGTTTCTAGACATGTAAGCTGCAATTTAAATACGTTTTATGTCATTCAAATAAGTTTTATGCCATGAAATTAAGTGCCTCAACCAATCACATGAGCTACATTTGCTACGTTTTTCTATCATATAGAAGAAACTCATGCTTACTGAATTTGCTGTAACACAAGAAACTGATCGGATCAAGGAGACTGGAACAGTTGGAAGGGGGAAGGCTTAGCAGTCTTACTGACTTCTGACCTGTGTGACTTTGTTTGTCCAGCCGATGGTGTTCATGTGGCTGAATAACATCGCATAATTTGTTGATGGACACATATTCTTTTCCTCTTATCTTGATTTTGGAGCAACAATGCAGTGACTCACAATATGTGTTCATCAATCACATTAGTCTTAGGAAGACTACTTGGGATGTTGACTTCCTGAAATAGTAAGCGTCCCAGTGTTGAAGAGTAGGACAATATTTTGTGCATGGAAGGACGGACCTTTGTTTCTTTTTTCTTTGGCTTTATTCAATATCCAAGGGTAGCGTTTTTCTCTTTCCTACATTACACTAATGCCTGTTCCAACTTTCCCAGGAACAAGAATTTAGTGTAAAAAGGAACACTCCTACAAGCTTAGAATTCATTAAATATAGAATCATTGCAGAATAACAACATATTGCGACAATGTATGTACAACTCCACTGAAAAATTCCATATTGGAACCAAAGTATGCCAATTCACGACCAAACGAGAATGAAATGACTTTTAATGAGATGATCTTCTGAAAGCCTCGAGGTCTTAAAAGCATCCTAATTACCCCACATAGACCTGAAATGTCACAATCATCACAATCACAAGAAAGCCTTAGAGGCTCTCTCCTGAAATGTCAACACCCAAATGAGCAGGATGAGAAGCTGCTGAACCAACACAACTTTTCTACATTGTCTTTTCTGTTTCTTTTTTTCTGAATCTCTGACAATTTTCTTTATCAGCTTTGTATTTCATGTTATTCAAGAGTTGTAGATATATAGATAGTGTACAGCCCTCTAAGCCCAGTTCCGGGTGCTCACGAGGGTTAATTGATGAGCAATGAGGTTTTAACTGTCAGACCATTCGCTTAGTTTCAAGCAAATGGAAATTATAGACAGTCAACACAGACCAGGATGCAACTGTTGAGTGGCAAACCAAGTGTTTAAGGAGAATGATCTGGAAGGGCAATTAACAACAATCATGAGTGCCAAGAACTAGCCTAAAATGGCAGCATCTACTTATCAGTCTGTCATAGAAAATTATGAGAAGGAGGGTGAATGCAAAAGAAATAAAAAAACACTTGTCCATTCAAACATAGTATTGTGCAACACTAGTGCCCTTACTATTTTTTATCAGTCGGTAACGGAAAAATATGACAAGAAGGGTGAATTCATAAGAAACGAGAACCAGTGGTCCGTTTGTTTGTTTGTTTGTTTGTTTGTGTTTTACGCCTCTGCAGCACCTTGGTGGGCTATATCGAGGCAGGCGATCGCCGTATGATGATGAGATGAGAAGGCTGTGAGTCTGGCACATACCCTATTAATTCAGGGATGCCCAGGGTCTTTCAGTTGCCCCAGCATAGAATACTGGATACAACCCGCCTCCATTTAAAGTCCCATGGGCTCGGACTAAAGTGAGTTCCCTGGGTGAGATTTGAACCCACGGTCCCACGCCCTCAAAGCCACTTGACAAGCGCACTTACCAATTAGGCCACGGGGGAACTACCAGTGGTCCGTTCAAACATAAGCAAACTTTGTAGTACTGTGCAACACTAGTGCCCTTACTATTATTGAAAGTCAACACCCTAAGTAGTCATGCTAAGGCTAATGTGATTGACGCACACACATAGTGAGTAGCTACACTGTTGCTCCAATATCAAGATGAGCTGCATCAGGAAAATAGATTTTGTCCATCAATGAATTGTGAGATGTTATTCAACCACATGAACAGCATTGGCAAGACAAACAAGGTTACACTGGTCAGAAGCCAAAAAGACTGCTAAGCCTTCTCCTTCCCGACTATTCCTGTCTCCTTGATCCGATCAGGGTCTTGTGTTAAGCAGTTTCATTACTCATTTCCTTGATCTTTTCCTTCTTTTTTTGCATACTTTGTTTGTATGACTGACACAAAATGCCTAGTCATAGTTTCTTAGGAACCAGAATGGGATGTAGAAAGGGACATGTATGCATGCTCAGAACTCATGAAAGACAGAATCATTAATATTAAAATATCATATGATAATTATTGCAACAATGTACAACTTCACTGAAAGAATACCAAATTGGAACCAAAGTATGCCAAATCACAACCAAATGAGAATGAAATTACTTCAAATGAGATGATCTTCTGAAATCCTCGAGGCCTTAAGAGCATCCTAATCACCCCACAGGGAACTGAAATGTCACAATCTTCACAATCACAAGAAAGCCTTTGAGACTCTCTCCTGAAATGTCAACACCCAAATGAGCAGGCTGATGACACAACAAGCTGCTAAATTGTCAGTTCTCTGTTTCTTCTTTTCTGAATCTCTAACAATTTTCTTCACCAGAGCTCTTTATATTTAAGTTTTTTCTAGAGTTGTAATCTTATCCCTTCAGCTGGGCCAGACTTTCTTCAAAGCAGTAAGTTTAGATTTATAGTTATGCTCACAGAGACTGGTTGCAGACTGAGCTCTCAAAGTGAAGTTGTGGTTTTACATGTACATGTAGAGCAGTAAGTATATATTGGGGCAATTGGGATAGTTTGAGTTATAGAGATTAAGTTAAGTTTTGCTGTCGATAATTTGTGATAAATAAGCCAAGTAAAGGAAAAACCAACTTCACAAATGATTTAATTTTTGAAACCCAAACCATCCGGGGCTTTTTTTCCTATTGATTATGTAATCACCCAGTTATTCAGAAATTATTCTCCCCTTCCAAAAACTAATAATTTTCTTTTCCTCAGACATGATATGGTAACCTTCTTCGTTTCTCTCACTGCAGAGCAGCTAGATCTTCCTTTGGGCTGACATCCCTTAAGAGCAGTCTTTGGTCTAGTATGGACAGTCTCTTGAATACCAATCATTGACTTACAAGTGATCGTGACTGTTACGTGACATTTGGCCTTTGGTAGCCAAAGTGGTTTGGTGATAAGCAGATGGCAGAATGCGCTGACATTTTCTTCAAACCTTTTTTTGTAGTTCTGTCTGTATGACATGCAAGCTAAAGACAAATTTTATACTCGAGTTATTTCTGGCTGGGTCTGCTTTTGTATGCAACCAATTTTATATGAAAACAGATACTATCTGCATTTCATTGTAAATATGCAAGTTCCATATTTTGTAAGCTGAATACCTTTCTTTACAGATGATTTAATATTTGTAGTCATAAGGACTGAATGTGAATTTTTTTCTTGGACATGTATTATATAGGGAAAATGGACATCAGAAAACTTGTGACATCACTTTTCCAATTCACATTTCGTCCTTTGGTCTACAAATATGAAATCATCTGTAACAAAAGGTATGCATAATAAGTTTCTTGATCTTTGACTAAAAGCTATCATAATGCTTTCTACCGGAAATTTCTCAATATAGGCTGTCTGGCCTTGAAATGTCCAGCACAAATTTGAGTGGAAACATTTCTTTTTGATGCTGGTGTCTAGCCAAGTTGACGCAAATGCTTACAAAACTCATAAAAGCAGGAATACAATCAAAATAAAGAAACTTGTGATAGAACGAGAAAAGAAGCAGCAGAGAAGATTGAAAAGTTGTGCTGGATTACATTGTGTCCTCAGCCTGCTCATTTTGGTGTTGACATTTCAGGAGAGAGTTTCAAAGGCTTGTGATTGGGATGGTTGTGACATTTCAGCTCCCTGTAGGATCATTAGGATGCTTTTAAGACCTCAGAACTTATTATCTTATTTTAAGTAATTTTATTCTCATTTTTGTTGTCTATGGTCCATTTTCAGTGAAGTTGTGCATTGTTGAAATATGGTAATAATGTAGCTATATGGGTATATCTTTCCCTTTCAACATCCCTTCAAGGTTCTCGACAAAGTTGTACCAGACATTTGGTGACTTTTTATAGAAAAATATATTTTGTTGTCAATAGTGTTGAGACTTTCAAAATGCAAAAGAACAATAATAATGTGTAAGCGCTTCATAAAAGGCGATCCTTAATTTCATAACATTTCTCACTGATGAATTGAAAGTGCCAGTGCTCCACAGGGTTGAAGGTGCAGGTGCATGTAGCTGAATAGTTGGCACTGTGCCATCTCTCTGGGGTGACAGTTGACCTGTGAGAGTTAGTCCATATACTTTCTTTATTCATATTGAGTTAGTTATGGTTGGTCGCTAGAATCATTTAAACGCGAGTTAAAATATTATTGATGAGGGGGTCTACGTTAAGTTTGAATGAGGTTGGTTAGGAGTGGTGCCCAAGCAAGTGGTCATGAGCTTTGGGAAAATTTCTTCAGGAAGAGCTTGCACCACATAGAACAAGCAATAGTGCAAATAAATCATGTCCATGGCGGAAAAAATGATTTTTTGGAGCTAGCCTTGTGCGCCACCTTCAGGATAAAAAATGAACTTGGGTAGCAGGACAACGTTCTGTGGGATTTCTATGCTGGCCTGCATCTGGGAATCAACATTTTACTTGTAACCGTGAAAGTCTCTGATTGGCCACCTTGTCAAATGACTGATATCAGGAAGGGCAGGAAACGGACACCTCAAGAGAAAATTTCACCTTCTTCAGCTGTTCTCAAATGTGCATAATCGAGTTACTCCATGTGTGTCCATTACCTGCCCTGCTCTTAAATCTTGATTAAAGATTCCATAATATTATGATCCCCATTGGTGTGATGATTTTTTTTCACACAGTAAAGCCATGCACCTCATTGTCTGAGTGCATTGCATGCCGGCCTTGTAATTTTGAGGTCCAGGATTCGATTCTACTGCATGGCAGTACTTGAAAGCTAAATTTTGGTACTGTCAGGGAGCCATCTGGTGTTAGACATGCCCAAAAGTGGCCAAGCAAATGGAACTCAGTTAGCATTGAAACTCCCACCTCATTGTTCTATGTGTGCGCTTGCCTGCCAAAAAACACTGATCCCTTCACACACAAACAAACATAGTGCTTACATGAAAAACTTGTGCCTTTAATGTTTTCCGAAGCCAACATCCCCAAAAGTCCTAGTGAGACTGTTGTTATTGATATATGCACATCATGACCCTACATATTTACTCTAAAAAATCAAGATGAGAAGCATTAGGAAAAGAATCAGGGCCCACCAATAAATGAAGAGATGTTATTCAACCGCATGAAGACAGCAGACAGGAAAAATTATCTTGCAAAGGTCATACATAAGAAGGATGACGAAGTCTTCTCTCTTCCGAGTGTTTTTAGATTTAGGATGAGATCAGGGTCTTTCAATAAGCACATTCACAACTTATTTCCTCCCTCGCCTCCGTCCTTCACCTCTCTCCTTGTGTTTTCTTCTTGATATAGTGCCATGTGTAAGTAATGAAACTGGTGCTGTTTGGCCATTGGATCAATGGAAATCGATTGATTCAGAGTAAGTTAACTGGTTTGGTATCAAAATCCAGGTTAGCCTGCAACTGCACTTTTACACAAAGATGACAATGGAATGTGGGAAGTGTGGGAGGGAATGAATAGTGAATGTGCTTACAGCAAAGACCCTAATCGGATCCTAGAGAAAAACGTATCCAAGAGAAGAAACTAGTCGATAGAGGAGAGGTTTAGTGGTCTTTCTAACATCTGACCTTTGTGAGATTATTAGTCTTGGAAAGCATGCATGTGGTTTCGATAACATTAATTTTCCTAATTTAATCAGATAACTTGGATTGTTTAAATTCTAATCAAACTGAACCTCTAATAATGGTGCATGTATCCAATACATCAGTCTTACATGTAAGTGTAGCTCACTGGTGAAAATTGCTTATTTGGGAGGAAGCAGCCTTTTTTTTCCTATTAAATCTCCAGACAGTGCTTCTGTCGTAGTTAATGTCATACAAACACCATTCAGTGCCATTTTCTTAATATCCAAGAAAAGGAGATGATTTTCTGAAAGTTTGGAGTTCCCGAGAGAATCCTAATCACCCCACAGAGACCTAAAATGTCACAACCATCACAATCAAAAGAAAGCCTTTGAGACTCTCTCCTGAAATGTCAACACCTCAATGAGCAGGCTGATGACACCACAAGCTGCTAATCCAACACAAATTTTCTACATTTTTTACTTCTTTATCTAGTTTTAGAAATTTTCAGATGGATTATGACCTTTTTATAACAACGGCAACTATGGGTAGACTCAGGATGGTCATGCAGATACATGTGTCATAAATAATTACTGTTGCCATTATGGCAAAATTGATTATTTTCGGTTGAGAAAAAATCCAAATCTAACATTCAGCCCCTTACGGAAATGAAAATGAAAATATCATTGTAAGTTGTGAACGAATGCAAGATTTTCTGTGTCGTCCGCACAACAAGTTTTCAGTCTTAAAAATTTTAAGACCGGAGCTGTTCCTTCTGTAAAAAGTCTCAAGTAGCATTGAGGTCTCAGATTGCAAAATGTGCAACATACACCACTCAGCGCAAAATGAAGGTGGTCACTAATGGCAAGTCAGTAGTAAAATGCAAAAAAGGCCGTATTTCAAACTTTCCGAGACACTCAAAAACTTTAATGGAACCCACACGACGATATAAGGCATTATTGTGTACTATACCAGATATGTAGACCTTTCTTTATTACTTTTATGGCGCATCCTGTCACCACTGACACCAGAAGTTGCCTATTATCCAGTAAGTCACGCATACACCTGATGTCCAACCCGAGTAGCATAATAGGATGCGAAAAAGGATATGTACAGATTCTGGGCCAAGACAAGAGAATGACTACATTTTAGTCAGGCAATTTAGGCCTTCTGAATGAGTGCCTACCCCATAAGTTCATTGCATTGTTGATGTAGCCCGCTTATTGCAGCAGAAGTTTTTTCAGTTATTGTGCAAAATGGATTCCACTCTTTTGGTATAGTACAAATTGTATTCTTCATATTTTACTGCTATCTCCTTGTGCACAAGTTTTGTGATTTCTGATTAATGTTCATTCTTTCACAACTTGTAAGGTTATTGTCCTTCATCAGAGCTTTAAAAATAACTGCTTGAAAGAAGTTTTGTTTCTAAGACTCTAGGTCTGCCACCATTGCAGCTGTTGTGGCAAGAGAAGTTATTGCCATTATGCAAGAAAATGCTCCTCGGGAGACAATTTTAAATAACTTGGAAAACAATGAATAAGTCATAATACCACTTACCAGAGAAGTGAAATATCCCAAAATGTCACTACATAGAAAAATCTGGAGGGTGAATGCATAAGAAATGAGAAACACTGGTCTGTTCAGACATAAGCAAACCTTGTAGTATTGTGCAGCACTAGTGCCCTTACTATTTCTGAAAGTCAACACCTTAAGTACTAGTCTTGCTAAGGCTAATGTTATTGATACACACACATTGTGAGTAGCTACACCGTTGCTCCTATATCAAGATGAGCTACATCAGGAAAATAGCTTGTGTCCATCAATGAATTATGAGAATCTGATGTTATTCAACCGCATGAACAGCATTGGCAAGACAAACAAGGTTACACAGGTCAGAAGTCAGTGAGACTGCTAAGCCTTCCCCCTTCTGACTATTCTTGTCTCCTTGATCCGATCAGCGTCTTGTGTTAAGCAGGTTCATTACTCATTTCCTTGATCTCTTCCTTCTTTTTGTGTATTTTCTTTCTATAACTGACACAAATGCCGACCCGACTTTCCTTGGAGCCAGAATCAGATAAAGAGGAACATATGTGCATGCTCAGAATTCATTAAAGACACAATCATTAACTGCAGAATATCAAAATGTCATATGATATTGCAACAATGTACAACTTCTCCGAAAACATACGAAGTTGGAACCAAAGTATGCCCATTCACAACCAAACGAGAAAGAAATGACTTTTGATGAGATGATCTTCTGAAAGCCTCGAGGTCTTAAGAGCATCCTAATCACCCCCATACACCTGAAATGTCACAATCATCACAATCACAAGAAAGCCTTAGAGGCTCTCTCCTGAAATGTCAACACCCAAATGAGCAGGATGAGAAGCTGCTGAACCAACACAACTTTTCTACATTGTCTTTTCTGTTTCTTTTTTTCTGAATCTCTGACAATTTTCTTTATCAGCTTTGTATTTCATGTTATTCAAGAGTTGTAGATATATAGATAGTGTACAGTAGGGTGTCCCAATAAAAGTGAAAGTCTGAAATTCATTGGGGCTAACCTCTAAATGTGTTCTATAGCCCCTCTCTGACTCCCATGTAAAATTTCAGCTCATTTGAAGGTGTTTTAGATGATGCTCAAGAGCCCCAAAGATAGATAGGGGTTTAACATAGAATTTTTGTGCGAAAATGGCCAGTTTTGCTTATAGCTCACAAATTATCGGTCTCAGTACACCCAAAGACATGGATAGTTTATACAAAGATGTATAGATTATTCTGCACACTTTGGTACCAATCATATTTATACCTAACTTGGTTCTTGTGTAATTGGCCAACGTATACTATTTTACATGAAAAATTGACGCCAAGGCAAAGTACCTTTCTCTGTGAAGATTGAATGGCAGTATAATTTTGAATTTTAAACATGAGACAATCACATATTGGTTCCATGCTGTGACAGAGACACAATAATATCAACCAATGTCTTACCATTTGTCTCAGACTACTGAAACAATCTTAAGAAGTTTTTTTAAATCATGGAAAATCGCATAAATAAGTATCTCACACATGTAGATTTTCTGAATACCGGAGCAAGTTAAAAATATACAATTGGTACCACAGTGTGCAGAATAATTTATACATCTTTGTATCAACTATCCATGTGTTTGGGTGTACTGAAACCGATAATTTGTGAGCTATTAGCTAAAATAGCCATTTACGCACGAAAATTCAATGTTAAACCCCTATCTATCTTTGGGGCTCTTGAGCAACATCTAAAACACCTTCAAATGAGCTGAAATTTTACATGGGAGTCAGAGAGGGGCTATAGAACACATTTAGAGGTTAGCCCCAATGAATATCAGACTTTCAGTTTTTTTGGGACACCCTAATGTACAGCCCTCTAAGCCCAGTTCCGGGTGCTCACGAGGGTTAATCAGACCATTCGCTTAGTTTCAAGCAAATGGAAATTATAGACAGTCAACACAGACCAGGATGCAACTGTTGAGTGGCAAACCAAGTGTTTAAGGAGAATGATCTGGAAGGGCAATTAACAACAATCATGAGTGCCAAGAACTAGCCTAAAATGGCAGCATCTACTTATCAGTCTGTCATAGAAAATTATGAGAAGGAGGGTGAATGCAAAAGAAATAAAAAAACACTTGTCCATTCAAACATAGTATTGTGCAACACTAGTGCCCTTACTATTTTTTATCAGTCGGTAACGGAAAAATATGACAAGAAGGGTGAATTCATAAGAAACGAGAACCAGTGGTCCGTTCAAACATAAGCAAACTTTGTAGTACTGTGCAACACTAGTGCCCTTACTATTATTGAAAGTCAACACCCTAAGTAGTCATGCTAAGGCTAATGTGATTGACGCACACACATAGTGAGTAGCTACACTGTTGCTCCTGTCTCTGTTCGGGACTGTCAAGTGGCAGCAGAATGCTGACAGTCCCTGGAAAATCGAATTGGGTCAAAATAATTTGATCTGTTTTGGACAGATCACTAGATCGTGTCGCACAACAGCTGTCCATATTACTACGCCAAACTACTTTCACAAAGCATGGTTGCTGGCAAATATCCAGTCCACTGCTTTGAATGAAAATGTTTGGAAATCATGAGACAAAAAGAAAGTTTTGAAACTTTAGCATACATTTTGCCTGTGAAAGGGATGATTTTACTCATCAGAAGTTTGATGGTATTCAATCTACTTATGCCATTTAGTGCATGTTAAATTGTGGTCAGAAAAGGGTCCAAAAAGAATGCATTCTCACTTATTTACTTGTCCATACAAAGCCAATGTTTTTGCTTTGTGATATAAAAAATGCTCAATTTTATTTATTCTGTTACTTTATGGATAGTTATTAACTAGGACAACAATATAATTCACAATTTCATAAAAGCTGTGTTACACTCAGCAAAATGTCTTGTCCATGTAACAAGTGACCCCCTCTATACTGGCAATT
Source organism: Platynereis dumerilii (assembly GCA_026936325.1). Lineage (NCBI taxonomy): Eukaryota > Metazoa > Annelida > Polychaeta > Phyllodocida > Nereididae > Platynereis > Platynereis dumerilii. The sequence continues at coordinate 28,409,696 of JAPTHN010000013.1, forward strand.
TATGTGAGCTATAATGTATACATCCTCCATAAAAAATTGTTCCGGCTTATTTTTGGTATTTACAAGCTGTCTGCTTAAAATTGAAGCCAACCAAAGTCAGATTAGACACTTGCAGAGTTTTTGGAAATAATCTAGACCATCACTAAATGATGGAGCTGTCCTGGTTTCTTCCACACTGTCCTGGTGTCTTCCACTGATCCAAATTCTGTTGACCGCTCACAGGAGCTCACGAATTTTGCACCCTACATGGCAGCAAATAGCGGTCAACTTGTAGACAGCTGTTGCTCCAATATCAAGATGAGCTTGCATACTTTTTTTGTATGACTGACACAAAATGCCTAGTCATAGTTTCTTAGGAACCAGAATGGGATTTAGAAAGAGACATGTATGCATGCTCAGAACTCATGAAAGACAGAATCATTAATATTAAAATATCATATGATAATTATTGCAACAATGTACAACTTCACCAAATTGGAACCAAAGTATATGCCAAATCACAACCAAATGAGAATGAAATTACTTCAAATGAGATGATCTTCTGAAAGCCTCGAGGCCTTAAGAGCATCCTAATCACCCCACAGGGAACTGAAATGTCACAATCTTCACAATCACAAGAAAGCCTTTGAGACTCTCTCCTGAAATGTCAACACCCAAATGAGCAGGCTGATGACACAACAAGCTGCTAAATTGTCAGTTCTCTGTTTCTTCTTTTCTGAATCTCTAACAATTTTCTTCACCAGAGCTCTTTATATTTAAGTTTTTTCTAGAGTTGTAATCTTATCCCTTCAGCTGGGCCAGACTTTCTTCAAAGCAGTAAGTTTAGATTTATAGTTATGCTCACAGAGACTGGTTGCAGACTGAGCTCTCAAAGTGAAGTTGTGGTTTTACATGTACATGTAGAGCAGTAAGTATATATTGGGGCAATTGGGATAGTTTGAGTTATAGAGATTAAGTTAAGTTTTGCTGTCGATTATTTGTGAAATATAAGCCAAGTAAAGGAAAAACCAACTTCACAAATGATTTAATTTTTGAAACCCAAGCCATCCGGGGCTTTTTTTCCTATTGATTATGTAATCACCCAGTTATTCAGAAATTATTCTCCCCTTCCAAAAACTAATAATTTTCTTTTCCTCAGACATGATATGGTAACCTTCATCGTTTCTCTCACTGCAGAGCAGCTAGATCTTCATTTGGGCTGACATCCCTGAAGAGCAGTCTTTGGTCTAGTATGGACAGTCTCTTGAATACCAATCATTGACTTACAAGTGATCGTGACTGTTACGTGACATTTGGCCTTTGGTAGCCAAAGTGGTTTGGTGATAAGCAGATGGCAGAATGCGCTGACATTTTCTTCAAACCTTTTTTTGTAGTTCTGTCTGTATGACATGCAAGCTAAAGACAAATTTTATACTCGAGTTATTTCTGGCTGGGTCTGCTTTTGTATGCAACCAATTTTATATGAAAACAGATACTTTCTACATTTCATTGTACATTTGAAAGTTCCATATTTTGTAAGCTGAAAACATTTCTTTACAAAAGGAATGGGTTATCAGTTTCTCTTTGACAAAAAGCCATTATAATGCTTTCTATTGACAAATTCTCGATATGGGCTGTCTGGCCTTGAACTGTTCAGCACAAATTTGAATGGAACCATTTCTTTGTGATGTTGATGTCTGGTCAAGTTGATGCAAATGCTTACAAAACTCATAAAAGCAGGAATACAATCAAAACTTGCAAGAGAACCAGGAAAGTAGAAGCTGAGAAGATTGAAAAGCTGTGTTGGATTGCATGTAGCAGCTTCTTGTGTCATCAGCCTGCTCATTTGGGTGTTGACATTTCAGGAGAGAGTCTCAAAGGCTTTCCTGTGATTGTGATAGTTGTGACATTTTGGCTCCCTGTGGGATCATTAGGATGCTCTTAAGACCTCCAAACTTTCGGAAAATGATCTTATTCGAAGTAATTTTATTCTGTCAACGGTCCATGTCAGTGAAGTTATACAATGTTGCTATATGCATATGTTGCTATCTGGAAATATTATAATGAAGGCTTTCCCTTCCTAGATCACTTTAAGGTCATTGAGAAAGTTATTATTGCAATTTGATCCAGTTTTAAAAAAGAGATAAAGCCTTAAGATTGAATATGCAAAAGAGGAAATACTGGTACCTGCACAAAATTGTTAACAAACATTGTGATATTATATAAAATGAGCTCCCTAAATATTTTCCGAAGCCAACATCCCCAAAAGTCCTAGTGGGACTGATGTGATTGATATAATGCACATCATGACACTACATATTTACTCTAAAACATCAAGATGAGAAGCATAAGGAAGAGAATTAGGGTCCACCAATAAATGAAGAGATGTTATTCTACCGCATGAAGACAGTAGACAGGAAAAATTATCTTGCAAAGGTCAAACATAAGAAGGATGACAAAGTCTTCCCTCTTCCGAGTATTTTTAGATCTAGGATGAGATCAGGGTCTCTCAATAAGCACATTCATGACTTATTCCTCCCTTGCCTCCGTCCTTCACCGCTCTCAGGACTTGTGTTTTCTTCTCGATATAGTACCACCCGTAAGTAATTCTTTCAAGAGGACTTGCCAATACCAAGGCTCTACATATGTTAAAATGGCTAAGATTTGACATATCTGTTGTCATATAATTCAGAATGCAGACAGTTTTGTTCCAATTATTTACTTCCAACTGTTTTCCTGAGTTTCTAAGGGTAAAGGCTGGGGGGTGATGGTTTAATAATCTGGCGAGGACTTGGGGTTGAGGTTTTCCTCAGTAGGAAATTATTAATTTCATGGTATACAACGATGACAGTAATAATTTATAATGGGCGTGTATATTCCTTTCTAAATTAAACAGCACCCCTTTAAGAAATACCGGCATAAAAAATTACTTATAGAAGAGCATTCATGTAGTTCAATAACATTTCCCAATTGATCAGTTGACCCCAATTGTTTTAATTTCCTACTCTTGACAAGATTACTTATTAATAATCAACATTACACATAATGCCTCATGCATGATTGGTGCATCTACCATTAGGTATTCATGATGTCATTGATGTGTGTTGGTTTCTATTATATGACCTTGGCATGGCTAAACAATAGCAAATACTTGTCTTCAGTGTCTTCCTTTCACATTAGCTGCTCATATTAAAAATTCACTGTATGAATACTCATGCTTGTTAAGATGTTGTGACAAAAAATGAATCTGATTCTGATAACTGTGACGTTGTGTAACGATTCGTAAATGATTTGCGTATCTCAATCACATTAGTCTCAGCAGGACTGTTTTGTCAAGGGCACATTGGGTTTAGCTCACAGGTGAAGAGTTGAGAGTGAGGAAGCAGTTTTTTCTTTTTTAATCTCCGGGCAATGCTTCTGTCTAAGTTAATGTCATACAAACACCCGTGCAGTGCCATTTTCTCAATATTGAAGAAAAGGAGATGATTTTCTGAAAGGTTGGAGTTCCAAAGAGCATCCAAAGAGCACCCTAATCATCCAACAGAGAGCTGAAATGTCACAACCATCACAATCTCAAGAAAGCCTTTGAGACTCTCACCTGAAATGTCAACAATCAAATGAGCAAGTTGAGCATACACCAAGCTGCTGAACCAACACAACTTTTCTACATTTTCTGCTTTTTTGCTAGTTTTAGAGTTTCTTAGATGGATTATAACCTTCTTATAACAGTCTCTTAATCATAACCAACTGGCATTTCAAAGGCTTGTACAATCGTACAACTTTAGCTGTTTTTGTGACTATTTGGACGAAAACCATTCACACCTACTTTCTGACTCCTATTCCTCAGATAGGTATTGAAATTAATAATTACTGCTGCCATTATGGCAAAATTGATTATTTTCTGTTGAGGAAAACTCCAAAACTAACATTCACCCCCTTAAGAAATTGAAATGAAATATTGTTGTAAGCTGTGACCGGAAGCAAGATTTTCTGTATCGTCTGCAGAAAGAGTTTTCTATCTTAAAATTATAAGACAGTAACTGTTCCTTCTACAAAAAATCTCAAGTAGTGTGTTGAGGCCTCAGATTGCAAAATGCAAAGTCTCAAGTAGCATTGAGGCCTCAGATAGCAAAATGTGCTACATACACCATACAGTGCAGAATGAAGGTGGTTACTAATGGCAAGTCAGTCGTAAAATGCAGAAAAGGCCATATTTCAAACTTTCCAAGAGACTCAAAAACTTTTAAAATGGAACCCCACAGGGCGGTATAAGGCATTATTTTGTACTATACAAGATATGCAGACCTTTCTTTATTACTTTTATGGCACATCCTGTCACCATTGACACCAGCCATTGCATATTACACAGTAAGTCACGCATACACCTGATGCCCAACCCGAGTAGCATAATAGGATACGAAAAAGGATATGTACAGATTCTGGGCCAAGACTGTTAGAAGAGAATGACTAAATCAGGAAAGGCCTTCTGAATGAGTGCCTACCCCATCAGTTCCTTGCATTGTTGATGTAGCTCGCTTATTGCAGCAAATGTTTTTTCAGTTACTGTGCAAAATGGATTCCACTTTTTTGGTGTAATACAAATTGTATTCTTCATATTTTAATGCTATCTCCTTATACATAGGTGTTGTGATTTCTGATCAATGTTCATTCTTCCATTGCTTGTAAGGCTATTGTCCTTCATCAGAGCTTTGAAATAATAACTGCTTGAAAGAAGTTTAGTTTCCAAGAATCTAGGTCTGTCACCATTGCAGATGTGGAAAGAGGAGTTATTGCCATTCTTTCACCATTGCAGATGTGGAAAGAGGAGATATTGCCATTCTGTCACCATTGCAGATGAGGAAAGAGGAGTTATTGCCATTATGCAAGAAAATGCTCCTTGCGAGACAATTTCACATAACTTGAAAACTAAGTGAATAATTAGTCGCACCACTTACCTGAGAAGTAGATTGTCTCAAAATGTCACAACAAACTTCAGGAGCTAACTGGTTTCAGCTGTGCAAATACTCTGGAAAATATTTCCACTTGTAGGGGATAAAAGGATACATGTTTACATGTATAAATGTTATTCTTTCTCTTCTAAGCAGCAGAAAGAGGTCATCTGCATGAGATATTATATGAGCGCAGCTCATGGCTGCCAAAGGCAGCCATGAGTGAAACTCACTTAGCACAAGGACAGCTCATTCTGTGTGGTGCTCCTGTCTACAGTGACTGCCTGGACAGGAAGCGCCTGTAGTTGCCACAAAAGTGGAGCTAGTAGTTTAGTCACAGTTTAGTTTGGTAAATAATTAAATTACCTTAAATATCTTCCAAAATTGCTTTAAAATTTCAGTCTTGACCTATAGCAACCTCCAGTGACATATTTCAGGAATTTAAATCAACATGTGTAATAATATTGGAAATAATTATTTCCATACCCCTGATATAAGAAGTGACTGAAAATTAAAAGTCAATACAAAAGTTCATGACTTAAATCGCTCACCAAGTAAGAAATCATAACACTTAAGGTTACATAATCTTCATTAACTATCAACAAATTATGTAACAGTCTAATAGTAAACAGTCACCTCTGAATAGCTATGGTTTTATTGATCTCAGATAATGTAACATCAACAATATCTATCTATCTATCTATCTATCTAATCTTATCTATTGATCTGATCTTATCTATCTAATCTTATCTATCTGCCTATTTGCCCAGTCCTTTAAAAAGATAAATTTGCCTTCTGCATGGAAAGTTGAAGATTAATACAGTAGTTCTCTGACATTGCTGCGCGAATTTCATGGCAGTGCCGTTTATATATAGTGAGAGACAAAGAATGATGTGCTGACAACTTTAGGTCAGTCTCTGGGCCTCAAAGCCTTTCCTTTTCTTAGTATTCTTATCTCTTGCATCCTTTTAGGGTCTTAGAATAAGCACACCAACTTCCCACGTCTTCGCATACTTTCCTCTTTCGGTCAATCAATTTGAGCTGCAAGTAAAAAGTATTTGAGGTGGAGAATGGAGAGAAGAACCATGGAGTTCATTCTGTCAGCTCATATTACGCTATTTAGTTACAGTTCTACAATATTTGGATATGAAATCACTTCATTTCTGCTTTGATTGAATGTTCCATCTCCGTTTAGAATCAAACACTGAAAGTTACAATAGCAAAATGCAGAGAAAATTGTCAGATACGGAAGAATATAAGGGATGTGATTAGTCAATGTTAATCAGACTGAAATATTAAGGCTGCAACTGGTTTTTTGAAATACTAAACGGTTTTTCACATGAAAGATTGGTAACTATACAGATGCATGGTATTTTCACAATCTCAAAATTATAGGAATTATACAGAGGAAAAGCCCAAAAAACAATCAGGGCAATAATGGTTTGCTCTTTTTTCTTTTGAATTCGTTAATTTTTCCTCTACCAACCTCAGAATTCAAAAGAGGAGGGGAAAATTCATTTAAATTGAAGGCTTCAAAGCACACAATCTGTTGGCCATAGACTCGCAGAGAAGATGTGATTATTATACAATGTACATCCTCATTCTCTGACGCCAACAGATTTTAATAATTTCAAAACTGATCGAATCAACATCAACTTGAGCATGATGATAAATGTATGCAATTCATCCACATAAAAGCTGTTGTATGGACAAATAATGCTGAAAAGGTCTGAAGTCTCAGGACCCCAAAGTCTTTCCTCTTCTGACTGTCCTCATCCCTTGCATCCGATTCTGATCAGGGTCTCACAGTAAGCACTTCCACTTCGTATTTCCTGCCAAACTTCCTTCGCTTCCTCTACGACCTGTGTTATCTCCTTTCTACAACAGCTTCTGCGCCTTTAGTTTGCAATATTGTTGTTGTTATGTAAGTCTTGTCAATGGATTGGAAATGTGCTCTCCATAAGTTCGAACCAAGGGTGATGATTCCAAAAATAGTAGAACATATGGCATATTTAGACATACCACCTCCTCCTCAGGCACAAGATTAACATCGAAGAAATAGGAAATTCCAGGGAGTGAAAGGTATTTGTGACATGTTTAGCCTTCCTTCAGCCCATTACTAGATATGCCGATGCAACTATCTATTGCAGCGCTTGAGATACCTGATGATGTAAGTGACTTGAGTAAATAAATTTGGATTATGATGCATGACACATTCGTAAAGTATTACTGCCATCCACAAGAGGCGAAACCAAGACATTTGTTTTGATGCCTTCATCACTGCTGCATTCATCATTACTCATCTATAGCAAAGAACTTGAGAAAAGGGAAATTATTCTGTCTATGAATTTTGACATAACTTCTTGTATACCTAGCGGCACAATTGTTCGCAGAAAAGTAGAACTGCAGCAACCTAAAACTCAAAATAATTTCTGTTTATAAGCCTTTGAAGACGCACATCATTGTACCTCATATCACTACACTACTCTGCCAGATAATTAAATATAATGAAAATTTACAAATATCCATTGGTAATTTTGTTCCTCCTAGGATAATCTTGATACATTGGAAAATTGTGCATTTGGTTGATCCTCTTGATGTTGGTAAATGGATTCTTGACTTAAATTTAAGTGCACAATTGTGCTGTGCCACTGCCTGAGTGTGGAACAATTGCTTGATTAGGTTGGCAGTACTTAACCTAATGGACACACAGCAACCCTTGAGTCTCATCCATTGTCCACAGATTCACCAAAATCTTTCAGTTCATAGTACTCCAATACTGAAATGAGTATGTTGTTGTTTAGATTGCCATTACCACAGATTTACCCAAATGATATTGCTTTTAGGAAATGGTCTTCCTAGCTATTTATTATAAACTTGGAGTTGGTCTTCTAAATCATGATAGTACTGCATCTAACTGTCTCAAATTTACATCGAGAAACCTTCCTTGCATTTTCAAACTTATTCATGTTATTAGAGCATATAGCATTTATTAGAACACAATGAACAGTATAAACTTTCTGGTTTTGATATCATATTAGTATTGGACTGAACTTGGGATTTAGGAACTGGGAAAGAAAATACTGGAGGCTTGCATCTATAGACAGTCTATTGCCTAATAGAAAGAGGTTGAAGGCAAATGTCAGCACATTCTGCCATCACCCCATCATCAGATGTCTGCAATGAAAGAGGGCCAAAATGTCACGATCACTTAGTCAATGACTTGGTATTCAAAGGGCTGTCCACAACAGACGAGAGAGTGCTCTCCAGCCAACCTCAGTGATCCTGGCTTCCAAATCAAAGACCAATCCACTCTCCAATAACACTGTATAAGGGGCAACTCACAGATGGATTACTGAGCATAATATGAATCTGATATTATACCCAGTGACGGAAATGGAAAATTTTCGTTGGGGGAGCTCTCAGCTCGTGCGGCAGCGGCTTGCCACTCCAAATTTTCAAAAGGGAAAGAATTCTTCCACCAGAGCATAATTTTGGTAAAAATACCATGAGGACTAAAAAAGTAACATGATGATTGTAATTTCACCACTGGTCATTTGGGGAGCTGTAGCAGGGTACAGCTCCCCCTGTTTTTTGGTCGAGGAAGCTCAGCTCCCCCGAGCTCCTCCCCATTTCCATCACTGAATTTTATACCTCTAAGCCATACCATATCTACGGCACATTGGAATCTGTTTTTAGCCTCAGATTGTATGCAGCCTGCTGTTTCAGACATTGCATGTTCCAACCTTAAATTTGTCATTGAATAACATCTCTGTTCTGTTTCCTTATCCCAGATGCTGCGGTATTTGGTAATTTCACCCAGGATAAGAATCACAGCAGCAATCTGGCTGTTATAGTTTGTTACCTAGTTACATATACATGTGAAACGCCTTAGTGGCATTTCAGAAAAGTGGTTTGGTGGAATTCATTTGGTATGAAACCACCGCAGCTGCTAGTTTGATCACCATTTTCGAAATTTCAAGTACAAGCAAATTCAATCAAAAATGCCATAAGCCATAAATACTTTTTTTTAGAAAATTTAGATTGTAATTCCAAATATGTGTTTCATTCCAATCCAAAGATTAGGTAAAAAAGAGGGCAAAGAGAGTGTTTGGGTTTTTGAAGAGGGACAAATTCCCATCTTTGTCAAAATTGGGTACAATAGGAAATTCAGGAGTCCAGTCCAGAACTAATTTAAAACATGCCTAAAACTTCATCATTAAAAAATGGATTGCTAAGTTCTACAGTGTATTTGTAATATTTTACTGGAATATGAACCATAGAAAAAGATAGACAAAAAACTGTATATACATGTAACACTAGGAGGCATGGTGAAACATGCATCACCATGTTGTGTGTGAGTATTCTTATCAGGACAGATCTTATAGATGTCATTGATATAGCACAGCTGGGATACGGTGAACTACATACCTGTATGAGATAGTAAATGATGTCAGAGGTTGATGGCTTCTCTGGGTCTGTAAAGTAGAATCTAAAAGATCAGGAGAGTATCTAAAAATGGCCTAAGGGGGGAGGGGGCATTATGTGGGTTGTATACTTTTTACTGTATATGTGGCATTACCTATCCCTTCAATGTTAATTTTGGGCCTGGAGAGGACCATGGCCCATTGACTCCATCTTAAATACGCCACTAGAAAAGATTCTTCTGTTCTGACTCATGCAATATTCCCCCCTTATATTTGGAATTACTATCTAATGGCATTTTTGATTGAATTTGCTTGCACTTGAAATTGGTAGCGTATCTTTCTATTTTGTTGTTAATTTTTCTTCCCCAACACCAGAATGACAATATACATCCTCATTCCCTGAGGCCAGCAGACTTTAATAATTTCAAAGCAGATCAAATCAACATCAACTTGAGCATGATGATAAATGTATGTAATTCATCCCCGTGAAAGCTGTTGTATAGACAAATAATGCTGAAAAGGTCTGAAGTCTCAGGACCCCAAAGTCTTTCCTCTTCTGACTATCCTCATCCCTTGCATCCGATTCTGATCAGGGTCTCACAGTAAGCACTTCCACTTCGTATTTCCTGCCAAACTTCCTTCGCTTCCTCTACGACCTGTGTTATCTTCCTACAACAGCTTCTGTGCCTTTAGTTGGCATTATTCTTGCTGTTATGTTAGTCTTGTCAATGGATGGGAGATGTGCTCTCCATGAGTTCGAACCAAGGGTGATGATTCCGAAAATAGTAGAACATATGGCATATTTAGACATACCACCTCCTCCTCCTGTGCTGTGACGTCACCCATGCTGTGAAGACGTTTTTCAAGAGCTCCGACGAAAATAGCTAAGTTTTACTTGTTTACTGATATCTAACATAACCCAAACCCTGCAATTATGTAAGACTACATCACTGCTAACCTCCGCCTGTGATTTCCGCCCGTTTTTTCCGTGAAATTCCCGTTTTTCTGACCATTAACTTCTCTTCCATCCCACAGCCTTGTTTTCTTGGATTTTGCCGCCATTAAATGCACTGATTTTCGCCCACATACCTACGTGATTATAATCCTCTTGCAAGTACTAGACTCTATTTTGTGAGATCATATAATCTCCCAAACAATCTAACTCTTAACTAACTCCCCCAAAACCCAAACATAATAATTTTAGACTGTTTACTGCAGTTTCTTAATATTTCAGAACACTGACCCAGCCAAGGCCCAAGTGACCCTATTCTGACAACAGCTGACTGCAATACACAAAACTTTTTTCATTTATTTGGTTTTAGAAGGAGACTTCTACGTTTTCATATTTACCTTGATTTATCTTCCAATCCATTTTGGCTAAATTAATAATTCTACCTTTAATTTGACTAATTTTAACTAATGCGCTACTTTTGTATTAATTGACTTTAACCAATACACAACTTTGGTGGTAATTTGACTTATAACTGATACACAAATTTTGACTTTCAACTAACACAAAACTTTTGATTGATTAATACACAACTTTGACTAACTACCAACTACTATCTCACAACTTTTTTCTTTTTTTTTCTTTAATTTGACTTAATAATTCTACCTCTAATTTTGACTCTAAGTTTACACAATTTTTGTAGTAATTGACTTTAACTAATACACAACTTTGGTGGCAATTTGACTTAAACTGATACACAACTTTTGACTTTCAACTAACACAAAACTTTGGATTAATTGATAAAAATACACATTAAGCTCTGTATACCTAAATTAATTTATCTTTCATAGTCTTAATAACTGTCTTGTAATAAGTATCATCCAACAGTTAATTTCAACCCCAGGTAAATTCCGAAAACTCTTCCCTTACATTATATACTTTGACTGAATTATAATACTTTGACCCACAAATTTATAAATATTGCTGTTTTATGTTCTTTTCACAACTGTCACTACACCATTTCTCTATCAAGTTTCAGACATGGCAGCTGAAGCAACAGTGACACCAATTGGATCGGAGGCCGACCAGCAAACACCATCCGTATCCAATGCGACGACAGCCCTCCCAAAGAAGAATGCCCACCCCAAAATATGCCACGAAGGATGTCAGATTGAAAAGGAGACAAGAGCCATAAGTTACGTAACATGTTTACTCTGTTCGCATTCATTTCATTGCAATTGTGTCAGCCTAACTGACAAACCTGCTAGTTGGACTTGTCCACAATGTAGGCTTTTACCTGCAGATGTTAATGACCTTAAAGTTTAGTTGCAGCTTTGATTACCAGGAATGACACCCTGACTGAGATGGTAACTAAGTTGCAAAATTCATTACAGCCATTACAAAATATTGAGAAGAAAGTAACTGCCATATCTTCTAAACTCCTTCCAGATGCTGATGACAGTGATGAAGAAGATGATGAGATGGATGTCCAACCTTCCGGTACCTTGCTGATTGGTGACTCTCTTCTCCGCGATGTGACGGCCACTGATGATACCCTGACTGTTGACAGCATTGGAGGTGCCCACATTAACACCATCCGAAGGAAACTCCGTAAAATCAACCCGAAGCGTAAGAAATATGATACCATCACGATTGTTGTCGGAACAAATGACGCATCCACCAAGAAGTCTGCCGAGAAGATCTGCTCCGAATTCAAGTCGCTCCTCTTGATTGCCCAACCTGTCACCACGAACATTGTCGTTTCTAGTATCGTCCCGAGAGATGATGCTAGAGTCAATCCTGGCAAGATTGACATGGTAAACCAACTTCTTGTGCCCATCCTGAATGAAACTGGTGCTCGTTTTGTCAACAACGACACTAATTTCCGTTACAGGGACAATTAACACTGTTGACTCAAGCCTCCTTCTCGCTGATAAACTCCACCTCTCAACCTCCGGAGTCAACAAACTACTTTTGAACTTGGGATTGTCTGGCAAGACAAAGGCTAGACATGCAGGTCGACCCAGTGTCCAATGGGAGTACCCCAGCCCCCCTACGAACAGTGTTGATAAACCGATCGCTCTCATGCAGGTTCCCACGTCCGCCCCTCGACCTGCCAATCCCCGTCCCGTACTTTTCCATGGTGCACGGTCCCCGCTCAGCAACTTTTTCCCCTTTGACCTGAAAATCTGGAATATGAACTTTAAAAGTTCTGAGCATGCCTACCAGTATAAAAAGTGCACAGAGATGAAGACAACACTTCGGCTGCTAACGTCCTCAGAACAGAAACCGCTGTTCAAGCAAAATGGATCGGGGACAATGTTGGGAGATGACAACACTGGGAAAGTATGCAAGTAGCCGCTATGAACGAGATTCTTAAAGCAAAAGCCCAGCAATGCCCCCAGTTTGTCCTTGCCCTTGTGAACTCTAACAACCGCCCTCTAGTAGAAGACACCCCGAACCCCTTTTGGGGCAGAGGCGCAAACGGAAATGGACTAAACACCCTCGGTAAACTTCTGACAACACTGAGATCTGAAATATCGGCGAATAGTTTTACTCCCCGTCCTTCTGTCAACCCTCCTCGGAATTATTTTCGGAAACAGCAGTCCCCGCTCATCATCGCAACAACTCCGATGTTTCAACTGCGGAGAGGCATCACACACGGTTGATACCTGCGGACTCCCTCGACCCCTCCGTTGCTACGGCTGCAACGGCACGGGCCACAAGAGGAAATTCTGCACTCAGTCTCACTCCCACCCTCGATAGATGACTGGCCACGACAGTGCGGCCGGATCAAAAACCCCGGTGGTTGATGTATATAATGAACTGTCAATTTTAAATGACTTGTATGATGATTTTAATGTCCATGTGGATGTTGGAACTTTTAATAATTTTGGTGCTTTTATTGAATATGCTCATTTTTTCAAAAATTTTAATCACGCTTCTATGGTTAATGATCATGATGAACATACAGATATGAATTCTGGTGCTACTGGTGATAATGACTCAAATGACACTCTTGTAAATTGTAATTTTGAAAGTGAACGTGAATTAATGCTACTGACTCTGACCCATTTCAAGAATTAACCAAATTTTGGAAAACAAACTCAAAACGAATCATATTTTCTCATCTAAATGTAAATAGTTTACCCAGTAAGCACTTTGAAGTTCATGAAATTTTAAGAAAAGGATTAACTGACATATTTTTTCTTTCGGAGACTAAGTTAGATGCTTCTTTTCCAAATGCGCAGTTTAATGTCAATGGCTTTAGTACACATAGACTTGATCGTAACTCTCATGGAGGAGGTATTCTTTGCTATGTACGTCAAACCTTACCACATAGAAACAGAACCGACATTGCTGTAAATATTAATGGGATTGAAAGTATCGTAATTTAAGTTAAACTTAAAACTTGTAACTTCTTCATTATAGGCATTTACAAACCTCCGAATGTAAACAATAACTTACTAAATAATGCCATTGAAGTGATGATGAACAAATGTAATTTAGAAAGCACATCAACATATATTGTAGGTGACCTAAATGTGAATTTTATGATGGATAACCATTCATTGACTGACATTTGTGACACTTTTGATCTTAAGCAGATCATCAAAGGGCCAACATGTTATAAAAGTACAATTAACCCAACACTATTAGATGTTGTCCTATCAAACAATACAAGTCAATTGCCAAGTCACTAAATATCACACTAGGAATCAGTGATTTTCATAACTTTATCAGCGCCGCTATAAAAATACAGCGTCCGGCGGAGACTCGAAGAACTGTTAACTATAGATCATTTAAAAATTTTGACAACAAAAAATTCACAGGTGATTTACTATCAACCCCATTTCATGTCTGTCAAATTTTTGATTATGTTGACGATCAATTATGGTTTCATAACAAACTTCTTTTAGATGTCGTCAACCAAAATGCACCCCAAAAGCAAAGACAAATTAAAGGTTATCAACTCCCATATATGAATGATATGCTCAGAAAGGCAATCAATGTTAAAGCTGCTTTCTATCGTAAATATCTCAAAATGAAAACTCAACAGTCGTGGCTAAAATTCAAAAACCAAAGAAACTTGGTCAGCAAAATTAAGAAGTCTTCACTCAAAAAATATTTTGATGATAAATGTAACTTTACAGACCCCAGAGAAGGAAAACATTTTTGGAATGTAGTTAAACCCTTCATTACTGATAAATCTAAATCCAGTGATCAAAACATAGTACTATATGATGAGGGTACACTCATAAGCAACACGCAGGATGTCGCAAACAATTTTAACAAATATTTTATTAATGTTACCCAAGATGCATGTGAACCGGAACACATAAGCAGGATGAATGTGCAGAATCTAATTGAATATTATAAAGACCATCCAAGCATAAAGTCAATTAACGAGCATGTTAGCAACAGTTCGGAAGATAATAATATAATCCAATCTTTTGATTTTACAACCGTAAGCTCGAATCAGGTTCTTAAAAAACTTAATAATCTTCAATCTAAAAAGGCTAGTGGATTTGACAACATATCTCCTAAGTTTCTGAAACTGGGAGCTGAACAACTTTGTGTATCAATGACACCCATTATAAACAATAGCATCGCAAAAATACAATACCCCGAATACACCAAGAGAGCTGAAGTGTCTCCCCTCTTTAAGAAATCAGATCAATTAGACAAAGCTAATTACAGACCACTAAGCATTTTGACGTCAACCTCAAAAATTTTTGAAACTTTAATTTGTGAACAAATACTTTAACACATTGATAAATTTCTCAGCACAAACTTAGCAGTGTACCGTAAAAATTATAGTTGTAATAATGTTTTAATGAAATGTGTTGAAGATTGGCGCAAGGCTCTAGACAATAATGAGCATGTTGGTTGCATTTTAATAGATTTATCTAAAGCCTTTGATTGCTTACCACATGGTTTACTTATTCACAGTTACCTGACCGACAGAAAACAAAGTGTTAAAATAGGAACAACTAAGAGCGACTGGCTCTCCCTAAAAACAGGTGTCCCACAGGGCTCAGTAACTGGCCCACTCCTGTTAAACATATTTATCAATGATTCATTTCAAAACTTCAAAGTCTATGTAATGTTTATAACTATGCAGATGACAACACTCTTTCTTTCTCACATGCTAATCCCATCATCATCAAAAACACACTTGAATCTGCCTCACATGCAGCTACTACATGGTTCACTGATAACTTCATGAAAGCTGATCCCTCCAAATTTCAAGCAATTTGCTTCAGTAAAGAGGACCTTTCAATAGAATACAATATCGATGGTAACACAGTTGAATCTGAAAAGGTAGTTAAGCTTTTAGGTGTCCAACTTGATAACAAACTTACGTTTAACCAACACGTATCAACAATATGTAAAAAAGCAGCCAGACAAATAAACGTCCTATTTCGCTTAAACAAAAATTTAAACTATCAATGTAAGTTAAAAATTTATGACTCTTTCATTATGCCTAATTTTGTTTACTGTTCTGTAGTATATGATGCCTTTGCAATGAGAAACGATAAGAAAATTGAAAAACTTAATAAAAGGGCACTCAGACTTGTCTGCAATGACTACGTGTCAAACTACAGTGAACTTCTAAAAACCACCAAGAAGCAGATGCTCCATGTTTACAGGAAATTTTATTTAGTTGAACATGTGTATAAAATTCTTAATAACCTAGCTTTGCCTGTACAGCCCGATTTTTATTAAAGACAAAGTGCCCCATATTCCTTTCGTGATGATTTTAAATTAGTGCTACCAAAGTTCAATTCCATTACATATGGACTCAGATTAATAACTTATCAGGGTGTTGTTTTATGGAATGATATCCCTTGTCATGTGAAACATTGTAAATCTTTGAAATTATTTAAGCAAATTGTTCGTAAGAATTTAAACCTTATGGAATGCCAATGTGGATCCTGTATTATATGCCTGAAAGATAACCTGTAAGTTTACAATCAAATGTGATACGCAAAATGTCATCTTTCATCTGTACATAATCATCATTCAATTGTTTTATCATTGTCGGCTATAAGCCCTGGTGGCTTATGTTGTTGTTTTATATTATCACCTCCGACTTTAAATAAAATTTTACTTACTTACTTACTTACTTACTTACTTACAAGATTAACATCGAAGAAATAGGAAATTCCAGGGAGTGAAAGGTATTTGTCACATGTTTGGCCTTCCTTCAGCCCATTTCTACATAGGCCAATGCATCTATCTATTGCAGCGCTTGAGATACCTGATGAAGTAAGTGACTTGAGCAAATAAATTTGGATTATGATGCATGACACATTCGTAAAGTATTACTGCCATCCACAAGAGGCAAACCAAGACATGAATAAAGAAGAAGCAGAGAAAGGTTGTGCTGGATTAGCAGCCTGTTATCATCAGCCAACTCATTTGGTTTTGACATTTGAGCAATGAGTCTCAGGGGCTTCATGGCGGTTTTGATACCTTCATCACTTTGAATTCATCATTACTCATCTACAGCAAAGATCTTGAGAAAAGGGAAATTATTCTGTCTATGAATTTTGACATAACTTCTTGTATACCTAGCGGCGCAATTGTTTGCAGAAAAGTAGAACAGCAGCAATATAAAAAACAAAATTAATTCTATTGATAAGCCTTTGCAGATGCACATAATTGTACCTCATATCACTTAACTTCTCTGCCAGATAATTAAATATAATGAAAATTTACAAAATCTCCATTGGTAATTTTGTTCCTCCTAGGATAATCTTGATACATTGGAGAATGGTAAATGGATTCTTGACTTAAATTTAAGTGCACAATTGTGCTGTGCCACTGCCTGAGTGTGGAACAATTGCTTGATTAGGTTGGCAGTACTTAACCTAATGGACACACAGCAACCCTTGAGTCTCATCCATTGTCCACAGATTCACCAAAATCTTTGAGTACATAGTACTCCAATACTGAAATGAGTATGTTGTTGTTTAGATTGCCATTGCCACAGATATACCCAAATGATATTGCTTTTAGAAAATGGTCTTCCTAACAATTTATTATAAACTTAGAGTTGGTCTTCTGAATCATGATTGTACGGCATCTAACTGTCTCAAATTTACATCGAGAAACCTTTCTTGCCTTTTCAAACTTATTCATTTTATTAGAGCACATAGCATTAGAACACAATGAACAGTATAAACTTTCTGGTTTTGATATCATATTAATATTGGACTGAGCTTGGAATTTAGGAACTGGGAAAGAAAATACTGGGGGCTTTCATCTAAAGACAGTCTATTGCCTAATAGAAAGAGGTTGAAGGCAAATGTCAGCACATTCTGCTATCACCCCATCATCAGATCTCTGCAATGAAAGAGGGCCAAAATGTCACGATCACTTAGTCAATGACTTGGTATTCAAAGGACTGTCCACAACAGATGAGAGAGAGCTCTCCAGCTTAAAACTCAGTGATCCTGGCTTCCAAATCAAGGGCCAATCTGCTCTCCAATAACACTGTATAAGGGGCAACTCACAGATGGATTACTGAACATAATATGAACCTGATATTATACCTCTAAGTCACACCATATCTACTGCACAGTGGAATCTGTTTTTAACCTCGTATTTCATGGACCTTACCGTTTCTAACCTGAAAAAGCCATTCAAGCAGGCAAAGATCTTTAACGGAGCAGGTGCTGGACCTTTTAAACCGTTCAGTCACTCAGCTGAAAATACCGGGGAATTTTCACAATTTTTTCAGGTTTGAAATAAAACTGGATTTTTGGAAACTTTTTTGTCATGTCAAACCTGTGTATTCTATTACAGTTCAAAGCATTCTTTAGAACACTATAATTATCTGATTTGATATCATATTAGTATTGGACTGAGCTTGGGATTTAGGAACTGGGAAAGAAAATACTGGAGGCTGGCATCTATAGACACTCTATTGCCTAATAGAAAGAGGTTGAAGGCAAATGTCAGCATATTCTTGCATCACCCCATCATCAGATCTCCGCAGTGAAGGAGGGCAAAAATGTCATGATCACTTAGTCGATGACTTGGTATTCAAAGGACTGTCCACAACAGACGAGAGAGTGCTCTCTAGCCAACCTCAGTGATCCTGGCTTCCAAATCAAAGGCCAATCCACTCTCCAATAACACTGTATAAGGGGCAACTCACACATGGATTACTGAAAATAATGTGAACCTGATATTATGCCTCTAAGCCACACCATATCAACTGCACTGTTTTAAAATCAGTTTTCAGTCCCAGCATTCCTCCAACTATATATAAATAGAGTCATTAAAGTGAGAAAAAACAGCCTGTTTGGTTACATTTTGTCACCATTTATCGAATCAAAAATGTAATCAATTTCATGTTTACCCAAATTTAAAAATTATATTAGTTAAAAAGGATATTCAAAAGTGTTTGGATTTTGGATATGTTGAGAGGAGGAATTAGTGGAAAATCAGAATCAGGTGTTCTGTCCCCGGGTGAACAAATCTGAAACTGAATCATTACAGCCGACGAACGACGAGTACTTACATTTGGCTGTTAGTGGACTTCAATGACCTCATAGCAGGCCCTATCCATAGCATTGAAATAAGCTGTTAACGCATCATTGAGTAACTTGTGACCTCATTGACACTTAGTTGGTCTCTAGATTTGATAACATTGCAAGTATAGGCTATGACTTCATAAATTCCTTATGACTCACTAGGATAACATGGCATGTATAGGGCTCTGACCTCACAAGGAACATTTCAGTCCAGATCTGTAAGCACTTGAAGTTCGTCTACTGTAAAGCATGGATCACTAAGGCCTATTTGAAATACCAACTGGAATATGAACTGCAAAACTAGGCAAAAGCACAATACCAAGTACGATCATGTAACTGTTGTGTGCTGTTGAAACATGCATCCACATGTTGTGTGTGGTTGTTCTTATCAGGACATATCTTATAGATGACATGCATTGATATTGCACAGCTGGAAATTATGAACTACAAATCCTGTATGAGATAGTAAATAATGTTTGAGGTTAATGCCTTCTCTTGACGATAGACTGATTCATGAGGTCTGACTAAAGCAGTATTCTTCACTAGAGAGGTGGTCTGACTGAAAAACAGTACATTGTATTCATCTATGTATTTGGGAAGTTTCACCTGTATTCACAAGTCCAATTATGATCCGGGGTATGCCAGCAATCAAACGGGCAAGGGAGCTTCATCCAAGCAAGCACCTGGACTAACAACTTCATCCCTGCAAGTTCAAATTCTAAGTAAGACCTTTTTAACCGCTATTTTTTTAAAAATTGAGAAAACATATGACGGCGAAACTTGCCATGAGCTTAACTTGCCATCAGAATGAATCTCCAAAACTAGATATGATGACATTATGTGAGGCTCTATTATATTGGACATCAGCTGGGCCATTTCTCTAACTTGCAACTGTCTCTCTCAGCTTATATCCCATCTCCTCACCATATGAAGCTTATCTTAAAAGCTACTCTGCAGCCACATCCGGCATGTGCGTGATCTCTAAGTAGACCAGATATACGTCTGGAAATCAAACAACAAAGAAAAAGTGAAGTTAATATAAAAACAAAAATCTAATGCAGTATAGATAGCTACAGATAAATGTACTTTCAAAAACGAATTTTAACTTCTATAACATACATTGTTCCATGACCCCTATGTAACAAGCCCCATGATTGGCCAACAACCCACCTGCATAATGTGATGTTCAACATTGTTTGCGGTGGTGTGTAACAGGCAGGTCAATAACACAAGTGTTATTATTCACTGAACAGTGAATATCATGCAATTATTAGCATGTTGATACCAGCATATTTGCTGATTGTTTTGATTTAAGGCAATTAAGGACTGTCAATCAAGATTATTGATTTTTTTTGGACATAGTGCTCAGTGCTGACACAGCTCTCTCAGTGCCATGCTTCAAACTGTTTCACAGTTGACATAAATAAATCCCTATCTATCTATCTATCTATCTATCTATCTATCTATCTATCTATCTATCTATCTATCTGTCTATCTGTCTATCTATCTATCTATTTGTCTATCTATTTGTCTATCTATCTATCTATCTATCTATTCTGTTGTTTGCTACATGGTTTTAATACTATTTTGTTTCATTTAAAAATCCGTGTTTAAAATGTATCTTGTCATAAATCAGCAAGAATTGCACTGTAAATTTTTTTGCTAACATTGTTGGAATCTGCACTTACTATACATGCATAATGATGAGTCTAAAAGCGATTTTCCATTGGTACTATATAGCTTCAGCACTGTGGTGCATTGATTTCAGGGAGTATACTAGGGATGTACTGCACCTACCCATGGTATAGCCTCATTTTATTGACCTCCCTGGAAAAAAAATTTCCAAAAAAAAGAAAATATCCCAAAAAAAAGAAAATTTCCCAAAAAAAAGAATGTCCAAAAAATAAACAAAGTCTGAAAAAAAAAAGTTCCAAAAAATTAAAAAACAAAAAAGTTCCCAAAAGCAAAAAAAAATTCCAGTTAGAAGAAAAACAATTTCTAAAAATAATCATTCCACAAAAAAAAAATTATCATGGAACAAAACAATTATGGACTGCAGTTTCGGTCAATATCAGGTTTTACAGACCTGACCTAGTGATATTCACCGGTCAGGTCCGTAAAACCTGATATTGACCTCAACCGAAGTCCATAATTGTATACTGGCATTATGCTGAGCCTTGTACATCACTTAAATACAGAATATTTTTGACAGAGCACCTTACATGTATATCAGCATTAAGTTCTCCAGTGGATTGAGAGATAGGCTGAATTAAAATTTTACCCATGAACTAAGGGTGTTTGTATTCTTGTTTGCAGTAACCTTCTCGGGTTTGGATACTGGATATATCTACTCAGGAATCAAACAGAGAAACTACATTATAGGTAAGTGTAAAAAAAAGACAACTAATATTTTCATACACTCATTATTAATATGGAACTTTTAGATGAATGTGATATGAAAAATTTCTCAAGATAAGCAAAGTAATCATGTGTTTCCATACTGAAGGGAAAGTTGGTACTCATGTCAGGGCAACTTACAATATGACCTAGTTCGCATATAAGGGCCATTTTTCAAAATGGCTGCTAATTCTGTTTGCAGAACCTCTCAGAATGCAGAAAATTGGCAGAATTGGTTTCCATTTTGGAAAAAGCCGTCAATAGTACTGCTTCACCAAAAATGGACATGAGATTGAATTCATGAATTCTTGATATAGAGGAAAAGAAATCTTTAAAGTATCACAATTTCAGGAAAACATGCTTTCACATCTGGAGACTATAGAATGGAAAATGTGGCTTGAAATATCCAATGAATATGTAGTTTGCAGAACAAGCTGTAAAGCACCAAGAAACTCTAAATAACCAAACTATTTTTTTTTTACCTTTTCAATTACCTGGGAAATTCAGATTGCCTACTTTGAGTCTATTTTGACCAAGCAAGTCACAAATCTCGTCGCGAGTGAAACTTCAGTTACACAGGCTCTTTGTCTTGTTTGTGTGTGGACTTCTCTTACTATAGTGTCACGAAAGAGGAGTGTTTTCTTTCCAGTAGGAGGATTTTTATCGTTCTTGTAAAGTTTCCAAGAAAGTTAATCTGGTGGCGTGGGAGGACAGTTGTCTCGCTAATTACAGACTGCTCAGGTGGACAGCTTGTCTCAAATTTCTTGTTGGACATGACATTGTGGTTTAGCATTTGGTTGAAAAGAATGATGTGAGCTCATGAGTCAGAATGTATAGAATATGTGACATTTAATGCAGAAATGGAAATTCCGATACACATTATCATATCGCATTGGTTTTCAACAACCAATTAAAATCCAGTACTGAACAGTAAACGGGGATGCACATTAGGTTTCTTGTTCAGGTTCTGTTGATTACCTAAAAGTGCATACATGTACAGAAAGACAATGCAATACACTATAATATGAACAATAAATGGATTGGATTTCCATGTTATTTTTATCTGTTCATGAAAAACTGGCAGCGTGGTCAAATGAATATGTGAGAGAGCTGTTGTGAAATGGCTTCATGAATTTAATTTTTTATTTATAGTGAGTACAGAGGATGAACTGTTCTTGTGTAAAAATTGGCTATAATACACAAAATTTCAGTAGATTAGAAGTAAGCTCTGGAGACCAATTGTTAAAAAAGAAATAAGAGTACAAAAAGAAACCGGGAATTTGTAATGGAAATATTACATTTTGATCTGATGAATAACAGGGACACTTATTCATTTGGTAAACACACCATTGGTCTAAGCACTAAGCAGATGCCATGATCAATATGACTGAAGGCAAATATATTGCAGAAGGACTGCTGGGAGCATAAAGGACCACTGAAAGCTGAGAGAACAATATGTCTATATGAGTATAAAGGAAACATACTCGGTACAAGAAAACTTCTGAAAATCCATCTTATCAGTTTCTTTTAACATAGTCTCAAGGCAGTTTGTACATGATTATTTGTAACAAAATAATTTTTGCTTCAAATGAAAATTATAGGATGGAAGGCAATGCTTAAGCAATTATTGATGTGATACTCACAAATTTGGACTGAGACTTTCAACTAACCTTATTATACACCGAAAGATGGAGACTGACGGTAAGGGCAAAATGAATTTAATGTTGCTGGTAATAACTAATAGGCCTATACACTAGGAGAACCATGGCATGGCAGTTTGCACCTCAAAGAAAATATAGTTTATTTTGACTAACATATAAGTTATTGCAAATAACAGGATAATGAATATTGGAAAATCCAGTGGTGTACTTTGCATTGAACATCAATAAAACACTGATGAATATGGAAATATAGGACCTGATTTGCATGATTCATGCAAACCAAATGCCCACCAAATAATTGGGCAATATGCATCACTTTGATCTACATAAATAAATATATTTGGGTGTCAAATATACTCTTGATGCCCATAAAGGTGCATCCAACATTTACACTGCCACACTTTAGCATTCAAGCTGCAAGGACGATTTGGCTCTGATAAGATATGAGAAGTCCCTCATCTAAAATTTTCAATTCTTGATGTATTATTATTTCCGAAAATGAACTTGTTTTCTCCATTCTTGTCATTTATAGTTGTCGAAGGTGGGGGTATATGCATTACCTTGTGTTATGTTTATGAAATGATGAGATGCCTGAAGTCTCAAAAATCTAATTATCAGGATGTCTGCAATGTTTTACAATATCCTTGGTGGTGTAATTCAATATCCCATCAACCTTGTAAAGGTCGTTATTTAGAGCTTTACAGTATCTCATTATGACTAGCACTGAATGGGGCAGGTCATGTACACTCTAAAAAATTCCAGACAAAATTGGTTTTTTAGATTCAAAATGTTTTTTTGAAAAACCAAATTTCAATGCAAAAAACCAAAATGGATTTTTTTAAAAATCCATTTTGGTTTTGCATTGAAATTTGGTTTTTCAAAAAACCATTTTGAATCTAAAAAACCAATTTTGTCCCGACATTTTTTAGAGTGTATGCTTAAACAGCTATAGATCACGGTATTGCATAGCAATAGTTACAATGGCTTATTAAGTTATCATACATAGAGGCATCAATCTTGTGTTTTAATCTACCAAATCACTGATACTTGCAGTGGTCGTAAAGGTTGTTTCCATCCTATTATAATTGTTCACATTCAATACTAAAGGTCATTCATTCATTGCTGTTGAATAATTGTATTCGTCATTGTTGTATATGTGTATAGATTTATTTCATTTCCTGAGAGAGATAGCATCGATATGCAGAATTTAATTACAGTGTAGGTCAATAAATATTTCCTGAACAATGCACATGGTGTAGTTTGACAGAGTCACATGGTGTCGTTTGATTGGGTCCAACAGCAATGACATTGTATTTGTATAATTTACCAAAACAATATACTGTAGGCCAATAAAATTACCAATACTGAAAATAATCAGCATTAAGTCTTCTTTATATTAAGACTATGTTGTTCAACCTATTCCTCTTGTTGCTATTCTGGAGAGCAGCAGAAGATTATGTATCAGTCTCGTGAGCATCAAAGATGTAGACTGGATGCTGAGCACTTACACTATCACTTATCAGCTAGCATACCAGACCATCGAAAAAGTTTGGCTTCTTAACTATCTCCAGGTATTTTTTGATGTCTAGTTCTTAGGAAGATACTTCCTAATGGATTTGGCCCATTTCTGGACCTTCAAAAAACATTTCCTATGTGCTTGGTTCCTTTAATCTTCTTATTCTCTGTATGATGTGTGAAGAAACATGACTATTGGTCTCTATGCTGGAAAAGGAAAAAAAATACTCCAAAGCCAAGTGCCTTACATTAGGAAGTATACTCAATATTTCCTTTGATAATGCAATTCACCCTTCTTCTTGGCTTGGGCAAAAAGTCTGCTGGAATAATGACAACTTAATACATAAACCAGAAACAGTACAAATTCGAGAGACAAATGGGATTAAGACATTAGATATCTTCGATTGGTCTAGTAGATTAATCCATTCAGTAAAGACACTATTAGTCTAAGCAGATGTTATGATCAGTATGACTGAAAGAAGACATGTTGCAGAAGGACCATTGGGATCAAAAGGCACCACTGATAGCTGAGAGAAAAGTATGTGTATTTAATATGGCCGCTATACAGTTGAGGACAAAAATATTAGCCCCCCTCTGGACACCACCTTTAATTCCTTTTTTCTCCAAAATGGTAATTTTTTTTCTGAAAATGTCAAAATTATTTGTGATAAGTAAATAAAACTAATTTACTTGGGACAAAATTATTAACCCACCGAGGCTTGCCCCCTCTTGGTGACACTTGCTTGCTTTTATAAATGCTTTATAACACTCCAGGATATTAAATACAGCTTTTAACTTATCTAAGACATAGTATTTAGTGTCCTCAATTGTAGATGTAGAAGATAGATTTGAGTAAAACACATCATTATGCGTAAGATAGACAGCATTGTATGATATTTAGAGGTTATTACATGGCTGGATTAGTATCTTTTCCTGACACCTGTATCCTCCCAAAGGGGTTGAAGGAGGATACAGGTCAAGGGAGAAGATACAGGAAAGGATAAAAAAATCAGACGTGTTATAATCTTTTTGTCAAACACCATTTTGTTTTCTTTCAGTGTGAAGCCTTTTTAATTTTTTGATTTAATATATTATTATGTCTCACCATGCAAGCAACATGTCCAGACACATCTTTTACATAAGCAAATGCACTATATCAGAAATGTTGATGTCAAATATATTCTTGATGCCTCTATTTTAACATCTTTTTAAATTCTTGTTGTTCTATTGAGTCCCAGAACGAACTTGTTTTCTCCATTATTGTCATAATCATAGGTGTCAAAGGTGGCCAATCTTTGTACGATACACATACATGTGCATTATGTTATGTTTATGAAATGATGAGATACCTGAAGTCTCAAAAATCTATTTTTTTAGATGTCTGCACTGCTTTACTATAGCCTTAGTGGTAATATCCTTGGTGGTATAATTCAATATCCCAGCAACCTTGACCATGATGGAGAGCTTTACAGCGTCTCATTATGACTAGCACTGAAGGCAGCAGGTCATCTTTGAATAAACAACAAGATCATGGTGTTGCTTAACAATGGCTTGCTATGGCTTATTATGCATTGTGGTATTTTCTTCTGAATATTGCATATAATACATTATTCTGTTGCATACAATGTGAAGTCTGTGACCTGCATTTATCATATGCAATATGTAACATAGTGATTTGTTTTCTGTAGGTCACTCAATTATTCCTTAATAATGAACATAATAATTAATGGCTTGGGTCTGTCTTTCAGCTATTTGTGTTAACTAAAAAAAGAAAGTAATACAGGGTCTTGGAATTAGAATTATTAGATCAGTGGTGGCATGCTGGACTGCTGACTTCAGGAACCTGGGTTCTGATTCCAAGTATGAGCAGCCAATTTTCGACAGACGTTTCATTCGATCCCGAATGTGTGCCTGGTTATATTGCCTCTTATTCTGTGGTGCTTACCTGTCCTGTTAAATGAATGAATAAAGAATGCAAAATAGTTGTAAGGGTCATCAGAAGCTCAGAAGGCCTATGATATACATTTTTTATAGTCCTGCCAACATCCTACAAACGTAATTCTATTCATATACATGTATTAGAAACAACGACAATGACGGAGATAGAATGGTTGCAGAATTTGTGCCGGTCTCTCAGTGGCATCCCTGCGGCAGGACCAGAGGGCGGACGTCTGCCTAATTGGACTGTTTCCATGAGCGTCCTCCATATATGAACTTTCTGACGATGGCTAAAATATGCATTTAGTGTAGTGGGCACCCCTGTAGAGAATTGCATTCCCTCCCCACCAGAGACCTCCTGGTTACTCCACTGTAGTCTCTTGAGCCTTGAAGAGACAGGCTAGCTACGTTCTCAGAAGTTTGCCACCGACATACCAGATCATATCACAGACTAAGCTTGGCTTCTTAACAAAAGGATATTTTTGTCATTTCTTTTTGCAGGTTCTGAAGATGAAAGCTCCTGATGGATCTGGCTCATTTCTTGAACTGCCAAAATATTTCCTTTGAACTTGATATACATACTTACTAACTGAGGTTCCATAAATAGTTTGTTTCTATTTATGACATCTGAAGACTGGAGAGACTTGATAATCTGCTCTGACAGCTGGAAAAGACAAAAGACACTCCGCTATCAAAAGGTTTACGTTAGTAAGCACCGTATTTGCTTTTATAATGCAATTCATATTTCTCCCTCTGTTACTGCAACCAGGTACAATGTAAATTAAAAAAGGGAAACCTAACACATCAGCCAGGAAAGTACAACAATCCAAAGTATAAAAATAAAGAGAATTCCATTGTAGATAGCATAAATGCACCATTGACCTTTTCAGAAGTTTTGGTAAACAAGTTTGCACATCCAACTGTAAACATACATTACAAATGCTAATATTTGACTACTAGAGTGTCATATTTGCTTTGGACATTAATGAAATGCTGATGTCCGATGATATGGAGTTACGTAAAGACAGGGTTTGGATGATGACAACAAACAAACTGCTTAACGCCAGGTTATTATGAATGCAAATAATTATATTGTATATGTGTCTTCACAATATAATTTTACATAATTTACATGCAAGTACCACATTGTTTCGTGTAAAATGCACTCTTATTGATTTATATATTTGTGGAATGCACCTGCGATTTCTAACATATCAAAATTAGAATTAAAATCCCAACGACTTGGACAGTTATTCAAGGCAGATTTGCCCGACTCACAAGGTTTTTAAACTATGGCTGTACAGCCCTAGTTTATTGTAATGCAAAATGAATTCCCGTAATCCTATCGCTCGACGTATCTCTTTTAATCTGCCAAACATACCTTCAAAATTTGTCACAACCTTCTATTTTCTGCCGACAATTATGCCCGGTTATATATCGTCCATCTTAAATGCCTCTTTCTTCTAATTCAAGAAACTGTCGGCCGCCGTCATGTTTCCAGAAACAAAAACCGATACGAGATGCGCAGGAATGTTCACGTGCTCACTGCGGCGTCAATCAAAACACAACCGTGACGTCACAGAAAAGTTGATCATGTGACCGCGCACCCTTCAGTTTTGGCGCAAACTTTCGGGTGGGCAGGACGAAATGGCGACGGCAATTTTGGTGATTTCAAAGCATTCTGGACTTTAAATTGACTCAAAGTTGGTTGAATTAGTTAGTCCTGGATGTTGTGCATCTCAGGGAATCGTCCTGAAGGAAACAGCGAAGTTTCAACGGCCGAAAAACGATCTCGAAGTGACGCTCGGAATTTGCACGTACCCAACTGACATTTCGGCGAGGTTGCCGTGGATATTTCAGTGATTTTAAAGCATTCTGGACTTAAAATTAACTCAAACTTGGTTGAATCAGTTCGCCCTGGATGTTTTACATGCGGAAATTAACTTCCGGTTGTCATTTTTTGACAGCGGCTGGGAAAAATCATTGCATGTCAGCTGTGTTGTGGCTTACCGAAAATGGTTGTCTCGATCACAGAAGCGGTTGTTTACATCTGGCAATGTTATTGATTGAATAGAGGGATTCTTGAGGATCATTTTGGTATAAATTGGACTCTTCTACGTGCGTTTAAAGCGATCCCTGAGCGATTTGAAGTTGCAAAGTTGAAATGATGTTTTGACACTGGATTATCGCCCAATTTACGTCGTGGAAAAATCGCTCGCCGTGAATATACGGTCGCTCTATCACATTGTGAGTATGTTAATAGAAAAACAGGCATTTTTCTGAACATTTTGATGTCAGTTTTGTTGTTCTACGTTGAGTTTTCATATTATTTTGGTCACATCAAAGTTGAGAAATGAAATTTTGGCCTATCTTGAAGTTGAACTGTCAATTTGTCAAAATTAATAAAAGTCTATGTCTACGAATTGGTAATTGTTCATGTTACCTGTTAATGGATTAAATTCACCTAATCATTAGAAAATGAATAAAGGCATCATCTCTACTTCTGTGTGTCCCAGAAACATGCGGTTTTTTGCTGATTAGATAAATCTTAAAATTGCACGCAACTAGAGATGAAGGGCTATTATTGCAGCCTACTTGTATTGACCTAAAATAATTCTAAGTAGTCTGTTAATAATTCTAAGTAGTCTGTTAATGAGTTGGTAGTTTGGAGTTTTTTTTTGTGTTACAGTCCACATTTTGAAAATGATGTGTATTGTGTTTTCTGCGTGCAAATGAGCTGTCCACCATTTTGAAAATTATGTGGATTGTTTTTTGTGTTTGCAAATGAGCTGAGCTGGAACTATGTCATCACTACAGGTTGGCATCTGTCCAACCGGATTTTAAAGCATTCTTGACTTTATAGGCCTATTAACTCAAACCTGGTTGAATTAGTTCGCCCTTGATGTCGTGCATATCCTGGAATTGTCCTGCAGGCACTGGCGAAGTTTCAACGGCCTAAAATGGTTGTCTCGACCACAGAAGTGGTTGTATCGCCCTGGCAATGTTATTGGTTGAATAGAGGGAATCTTAAGGATCATTTTGGTATAAATTGGACTTTTCTACCTTCCTTGAAGCGATTCTGGAGCGATTTGAAGTTGAAAAATTGAAATGATGTTATGTCGCTGGATTATCGCCCAATTTACATCGTCGAAATTCGCTCGTCGTGAGGAAATTGTGGGTCAGATCACATATTCAGTATAAAAATAGTTAAATTGGTGTTTTGCTGGTAATTTTGATGTAAAATTCATTTTTCTAAGTCCATATTTCATTTTTTTCCGGAGCTTTGAAGTTGAAGAAGGACTTGCAGTGTTTGCTTTTCTTGGAACTGTCAAAAATTAAAATTCTAAAGTCGAAATGTGTCATTTACGTCATCAAAATTCGCTCGTCGTGAAGTTTTGGCTTGTTAAATCACACTTTGAGTTGAAAATTAGATAAATTGATGTTCTGCTGATCATTTTTTAAATGTAAAATTTATTGTTCTACATCAATATTTGATATATTTTCGGAGCTTTGAAGTTGAGAAATACCTTTTCAGTTTTGGCTTCTCTTCAACTGTCAAATTGCCGTTAGTGAGGTGCAAATAGACTGGTCCAATCAATTTGCCCCTCCTGCCCACTGTAAATATCTGTGGTTTTCGTTGCAACATTTTCAAGCAGTTCGATGTGTCAAAAATACGGTTCTCTGATTGGTCAGATCACTGGAAGTTAGCTGTTTCAGTGTGTTGGCGACGACTGTTACAATTTTAAGTTATACTAAAACTTGGCGCTTAAGAATTTACAAATGTATGTACCAGTCATAATTGTGACATTTGTTGCGGCCCTATTATCGTGCTTTATTCATAGTGCTGCCAGCTGTGTGAATAGACTCAGTCGCCTATTCCCACCTCCGGGAGGTGCGAATATCCTCGGTCAAAATTTAAATTTGTTAAAATGTGTTGTTTTGGAGGCTGGGCACATTTTACAACTAAAGTTTATACTGTGATTGATTTAAGAAACAACTCGGTTAGAACTGTCACACTTACTATTTGTTATCCTTTAGGCCTGTGGACTACTCGCCAGGGGACTGCTCGCCAGTGGACTTCTCACCAGTGGACTACTCAACAGTGGACTTGACCCATTTCCCGCCAATCCCCCAACTCGCCAGGTTACCTGGAGCTGAGACGAAATGTAGGTAATTTTCGCTAAATAAAGCTGTTGACAAATGGGGTAAAATTTCGTATAGCGCAGCCTTTAAACTCACTCTGACCTTTTACTAGGCATGCGGGCCGGTAAAAACCTGAGACCATATCATTTTCTGATAAAATATCATATACTGTGACAGCCAGACAAAATGTTTAAATGATGCTATCAACAGATGACGGCAATGTTATTTTGCTTTTTTTCTCAAGGATGGTAATTTTTTTCATAATCTCTTTAAATCAAACAAATCTCTCTAAATCAAATGCATCATGATTTCAGTGCCTTGAAATCAGGGTCCTGGATTCCTGGTCGTCCTATCGCCTGAGACACCCAGATAAAATGACAAGCTGGGCACCCTGGCATGTGGTGAAGGACACCCAAAATCTGGCAACGAATGTGGGACCCTGCTTAAAGACATCCCCTTTGACCGGCCCGCATGGTCGACCGTTGATGGAGGTTCGCTAAAACGAAAGGAGAAACTGTTGGATGGACTTGGGTAAGTGTTAAGAATGAAAATGAAATTTTTTTTTCAAGTTAATAAGTAATTCTATTTTTAATGAACTTATTTTTTCATTGCCCATATAATGAAATGTTTATGATATATGGTAACATAATTTATCATTGTTTAATATAATTTCAATGAAGTTGGTTGGGTTAACATTTGCTTTATTGTATTTTTTTTTCCAGCTTCAGCTATGTATTTTCTCGGAAAAATACAAGCGGAGACACCACGTACTGGCGATGCAGTGTTAGAAATAAGAACCGGGTTTGTCCTCCAACTGCCATTCAGAGAAAAGACATCTTTACCAGCGGGCGGAATGATCACAATCATGAAAAACTTGATGGGCTGGATGTAAAAGTGAAAGTGACTGCAAAAGCAAAGAAAGTTGCCAGAGAGAATGTAAGTGAATGATTAGAGAATAACTGAGAGATTGTGAATTTATTAATTAAAAGACAAAGTCAAGACTGATTGAATATCATTTACATTTATCAAAATTGCATTAAATATTACACAGCAACTTATTATGTCAGTAAACAAAAGATTTTCAGAATCAAACTATGTTGTAGTGACAGTTTGCTTATTAATGACGATTAATTAAATATCACACTGTAAATTAAAATGACACAAAACTTATTCAATGATACTGGTTGAAGCTAATCAAAAAATTATTATTTCAGATCCACAGGTCAGCTGGGACCATCGTCAAGGAGCTGATTGATGACAGCAACGCCAAAGCCAATCTTCCTCCGTTGAATTGTACAACCAGGGCTGCAAACAGAGCAAGAGAGGACCTGAGACCCAAACACCCAAAAGATCTCGACTTTGTGGTAAATATGAGTGATTTTAGAATAAAACGTTTACTGAAGATAGAAAAAACACTACACTGGTACATATTGATAATGTTACATAATGATATCGGCTATTCATTAAAATAATGACATGTTTATTTTCTTCCAGCTGAATGAATCACACCTACCTGACAACTTCCTGGTTTCGGATCTGAGAGTCGACCGCAATCGACACGTCATCCTTGCTACAGAAGAACAGCTCCGGTGTTTGGCTCAGGCCAAGACCTGGTAAGCAAATGAAAAGATTTTCATATTATATTATATATTTTCATCGTTGCTCGGGGTAAAATGTATTTAATTAAAACCATTTAACAGATAAAAACAGAAGTAAAAAGTTTAGAGCTCATACCCTACTGCAATTTAACAAAAGTGGTTAAGAAATTATTGTTTCATAATATTATTTAGAGTTTCATAATATTCTTTTTATTCACAGGTATATGGATCGAACATTCAAGGCCGCCAAAGCTCCGTTCACACAGCTGTATTCAATACACAAATTCCTAACCTGCGATGGGAAGAAGAAACAAGTTCCCTGTGTTTTCATCTTGATGTCTGGGAAACGTGCAAGGGATTACGAGTAAGTTTATCATGTTTATCATTTAAGATATATATATACATGTTTTTATATATTATGTTATAGGCCTAAATTGATGATCTTACCTTTTCAAAAATTGAAATAATCAAACAAATCCTGAACCTCTTAGCAAAAACCTTGAAAAGAATGAACCAACCCCTTAAAGATACAAACTTGCTGTGAAATTGACAATCACAAGATACTTACTTGCTGTGAAATTAACAATACTAGACAATGTCAACACACAATAACAAAATTCATTCTATTTTCAGAGAAGTATTCCGGACCGTTCATGACGCCCTCCTTCAAAGAAAGCTGCAGATACGCTTACAGACGGCAGTGATGGACTTTGAGTCCGCCGTATGGAAAGCCATCCGTAGTGTCTTTGCTCACGCTAAGACATGCGGATGTGCTTTCCATTGGGGACAGGCCGTAGAGAAACACGTAAGTATTTTGAATTTAATCTAAAAGACAAAAATGATTACCAGTATGCTTAATAATAAATCACTACTAAAGATTCCATAAATAGATAAAGAAAATATTACAAGGAATCTGTTGAAAATGTAATTTAAACCTTAAATTGTGATCACAAGTTTGTGTTGTAATTTTTTATAATTTGGTTTTTGCTATTTTGCAGGTGGGCGCTCTCGGCCTTAAGAAAAAACGCAAGGAAGACCCAGGCACGAAGGATGTAATTCGAAGATTATTGGCCCTACAGTACCTGCCTTCGGAGCACATCGAGCTTGTATTCCGAAGAATCAAAGAGCAAACCAAGGTCACCCAGGCTTTCGCCCAGCTTTTCGATTACATCGAGGACACCTGGGTGACCAGTCGGACCTTCCCACCCCGCGACTGGTCCTGCTTCGGCAGTACCATTAGGACCAACAATGACGTCGAGGGGTGGCACACGTTGCTCAATAAACGATGCCGAGGTAATTATAATAATTAATATTTTTATCAGGGCTTTGGAGTCTGAGTCGGGAGTCGGAGTCGTGGAGTCGGATGTTTTTGGGTGGAGTCGGAGTCGAACTTTGATTTTCAGGTGGAGTCGGAGTCGGAGTCGAAAATTAAAGTGGGAGTCGGAGTCGAAAATTAAAGTGGTGACTCCTGACTCCTAAAAATAATTAATATAATTAACAAAAACACAGTTTCAAAAATGTGAAATGAAACCAAAAGTTTACATAAAACTTCCTACGCAAGTATTCATGTATAAAATCCTATGAAAACTTTGTAGAATGACTTTTTGTTCTCTGTTAATCATGTAATATTAATGTACAAAAATGTGAGTTCCTCCGCCAGCCAGACCACTCATAGGTTTCAGTGGACTGATCCACCACCCTGAGTGGGTTTTATTATAATACTCAGGTTGTGCTGCATGATAAGTGATTCAAAGCAGCACTAGCAGCGTGATATGCTGCATGAGGAATGGCTTTCAGAACGCCCTTGTCCGAACTTGGATGGCACACAAATAAACATGTTGATTATTAATTTTCAAATGTGACAGCCTGGTATACTGAATCTGCATATATGGTGAGCAATAAACAAATTGAATTGAATTGAATTGCATGACCATATCATTTTGTGATAAAATATCACTGTGACAGCAAAAATGTTTAAATGATGCTATCAACAGATGACGTCGTCCTATCGCCTGAGACACCCAGATTTTGAGAAGGACGACCAAGATTTGCCAGGATTTTACAATAAAATGACAAGCGGGGCTCCCTGCATGTGGTGAAGTACGCCCAAAATCTGGCAACAAATCTGGGACCCTGCTTAAAATCAGCATTTAAACCGTGATTTAAATTGCCTATCGTTTTTACTTTCTTTTCAGCAAGACAGCAGCAGAACTCGATGGTAAAGCCGGATGACATGCATGCGTATGTGCAAGCAGGTTTAAAACCGATGTATAACGCTAACTACAAGATATTGCACTTGACATTTTCATGGTATGTCAAAACAAAATTACATGAAGGCTTTAATCTTTTAAGTAAATGAAATAAATTATTTTTAAAGTACTGTACTGATCAGTTAGAGACAAATGAAAATTACTTGCGTGTTATACTGAGGTTGTGCTGCATGATAAGTGATTTAAAGCAGCACTAACAGCGTTATATGCAGCATGAGGAATGGCTTTCAGAACGCCCTTGTCCGAACTTGGATGGCACACTAATTAACATGTTGATTATTCATTTTTCAGTAGAATTTCACTGGTCCAAAGCTTTTTTCAGGTGGTCAGGATGACCGAACTGTTTGTCAAAACTAGTGAAAATTATCTAAAAATAATTAATTGCACTTTCTGTTATAATTTTATTGCATTACTTGATATCTTGATAAACAATACATTTTCTATCAATTGCAATTGTGCTGTCTTATAGTATAGTTCATAAAATTAGTTGAAGGCAAGTTCATACATTTAATTAACAATCATGCATCTTTCACTGTTTCAGGTGGAGAGTAAAAATAACATTAATGGATATGCTGCCTTCAAGCATCGATTCCCCCTTTGCATCTTGAAGACCAGTACAAGGTAAATCTTGCAAAAATTGATAACAGTAAATTCGGCAAAAAAATGTGGAAAAATGTTATTTTTTTAATGCTCCATGATTCCGTCAATTTTGGAGTTACACTGTGGAATTTTGCATTTAGGTGTCTAAGTTATACCTTTTCAAATGACTAAACTCATTTGGAGGGCCTATCTTGTGACATTTTCATAAAAACCAAAAAACTGGGAAAAATGAGGATTTATGATGTATTTCTCAAATTTTGGTTTCTCAAAAATTAATGGTAAACAATAAACAATAAATTGGTAAACTTCAACAAATATTTACACTAAATTGGTAAACTTCAACAAATATATATACTTAATCATTTTGGGAAGTTACTTATAGGCCTCTGTCTCTGTTCGAGACTGACAAGTGGCAGCAGAATGCTGAAAGTCCCGGAAAATCGAATTGGGTCAACATCAATTCGATCTGTGTTGGACAGATCACAAGATCAGGTCGCACAACAGCTGTCCATATTACTACGCCAAACTACTTTCACAAAGCATGGTTGCTGGCAAAGATCCAGTACACTGCTTTACATGAAAATGTTTGGAAATCATCAGACAAAAGAAAGTTTTGAAACTTTTGCCTGTGAAAGGGATGATTTTACTCATCAGAAGATTGATGGTAACCTATTCAATCTACTTATGCCATTTAGCGCAAGGTAAATTGCAGTCAGAAAAGGGTCCAAAAAGAATGCTCTCTCACTTATTCGCATGTCCATACAAAAGCCAATGTTTTTGCTTTGTGATATCAAAAATACTCATTTGTATTGATTCTGTTACTTTATGGAGATTTATTAAGTAGGACAACAATATAATTTACAATTTTACAGAAGCTGTGTTACACTCAATATATTTGAAACAATCACTGAATCAGGTTCTTGATGTTTCTTGACTCTGTCAGACTTTTCAGAATTTGATGTTTTTGTGGCATTTACTCTGGCAATATATGCATGTCAAGTAGCATTGTCATTTCCTTGATTACAAAAGCACAGGCAGTCGCCTGGACTGACTTTAAGTCTGTTTAAAATTATCGCAGTGGCTATACGCACCGCCGGGCGGTGCGTATAGATGCGTCACGCTATTCGCCCCTCCCAGCCATAGGCATTTACACCTAGATCTGTGCTCCCAGCTGTGTGTTTAGCATCCAGGCTATACGCACCTCCGGCCGCTAGGTGGCGCCGCTATATGGTTGATAACAGAGCCCTTGTCATGCTTGTGGAGTCAATCTGTCATTGCCTATTCAAGTCTATTGTCCAGGCAAATTAGACTATCAAGTGATTGTGAATTGCACTTAGGCCTAATCATGCAAATTGGGAACTTCCATGCACCTCTCTACTTTGTAGTTAAAGTTTGAATGTTCAGGCTACTCACATCATCAACTGAATATTTAATTTTGCTAAAATAAATTGAAAACAGAATTTTAATCAAATGTTTATGAATTTTCTTGTTTGTGATTGCATGGTTTCACCATTTTCAAATGTTTGTCCAATTAGCTTTGATCTTTGTCACTTCAAAGTTAAAAATATAGGCCTAAAAGAAAGAAAAACCTTTCTGATGATTGGTTTGATGTGAAACTTCAAGAGATTTATAGTGAATAAAATGTATTCTGGTTGACGTTTTTTCTGTGAAATACCAGTTACAGATAAAGTTTTTGAGATCACATTTTCAGAAATATTTTAGTTCAGACATTGTCCACCAGTTGCGCTGTCGCATATATGCAGGAATGTAGCTTGGGTTGCTTACTCCTTCAGTGCCTTGAATGCAATCAGCTCGGCTGTGCAGTGTGCTTGGCTGTGCGTACAGCCCTGTCAGTCTATGCACAGCTCCCGGCTGTGCGAATAGACAGCTCCTATACGCACCTCCCAGCTGTGCAGACAGCATGGAGGTGCGAATAGACTCTTCCAGTCTATTTGCCCCTCCGGCCGGCTGTGCGCATAGACTGGAAGAGTCTATTCGCACAGCCGGGAGGTGCAAATAGCCTCGGTCTAAAATTATACTGAATATCCTTTGACTAATACAGGGTTGGGCCTGTGACAAAAGGCATTACCTACATGTTGCATTATCTTTTTCAAAAACATTTTTTGTGAATTTCATGTATTTTTCCTACTATCCAAAATTATGCTTAACATGAATCCAGTAAGTACTAAGTATTGATGACTATTATACATGGATTCAGAGTCCGCGAAAAGTGCCGGTTTGCCGGTCAAAACCGGCAAAATTAGCCTCTGACCGGCAGAAATAAAGTGATTACCTGCCCAAATGTCTGACAGGACTGTTGCAGAGTCAATGAGCTAATACAGCAATCAATGCAATTAGTGTAGGCCTTCTGAATCTCCAGTCCAATTGACAATACCAATGACACACATTGCTGACAGAAGTGTCAAACGGATTGCAATTAAACATTGTAAGAAGTGTCAATACTTCAGCATTGCAATTAGCATTGTTCATGTCTAAGAGTTCAATACTAGATTTGAGGCCCTGAAAGCGGCAATGGTTAGCCATGTTAGCAGGGGTCCTGATGGATTTTCTGTATTTCATTGCAGTGAACTACACCAAAAATACAGCTCGGGATCAATTCTATTCATGTCAAATATAAGCATTATGAAATTAACCTTTTCTGGTTAAACCAGGGAGATGTTAGGAAGGAGGAATAACTGTAATTTGAGAAGGCCAATAAGTCGTAATATACATTAATTGAATCAAAGAATTCCAGGCAAACTTGACACAAATCCTTAATTACCCCCCTCAGATTATGTGTGTAGCGCTGGAGCCCCAAAAACCCCTATATCTCTTTAAAATCTTTCAGGTGAATTTAAAGTTTAAATCATAATATTGCTCCAGTGTGCTGTTTCAAAATAATCATATTTCAAATGACAGTTTGATATTATACTCCAAATGTAATGCAATGCTTCCCAATGCTTTCTGACTCCTGATTGATGAGTTATTGACCTTTTTTCTTTTATCTTTAATTCAATGTACAGCAAAAACCTTTTGTTTCCTAAAAATGGCACAATAACCATCTTAAAGCCCTGAATTTTATCTTTCAAATGATATCAAACTCATTTGCGGCCAGGAGCGGCCACTATGGCTATTCACATTTTAAAATATTTTACTTTTTCACAAATAAGCCATACAGAATGGAATATTTGATATCTGCTAAGTGCTCTTCAGTTGTATATCTTGATAAACGACAAAACTAACCTGTATTGAGCCATGCAATAGTTTCAACATGTCAAATGCAAAGAAATTATCACAAATTTTTAAGAAAAGTTCAAGAATGGGGCAGTAAAGATTAAGAAATTTCGGGGTAATTAGGGTACCAGAGCTACGCACATTGTACCTTTGAAGTACCAAAGCGATCTCTCCTTCCTAACATCTCCCTTGTTAAACAATAGCAACTGAATTATGTTCAGGACAAGGATTTCTTGAAATCTTATATAATGACAGGTTTATTACCCAAACAGATTTTATTGACTGATTTATTGATTAGAATATATGTAAGTTACGATATATGCAATACGAGCTAATACGGTACTTTTAAGGGTCAATAGGTTCTGTTGACATTGGGAGGGATTTGGAGTAACTCCATATTTTTGAAGGTAGACCAACTACAGGAATCAGGTTGAAAGTGAAATTTCGGGCATATAAGATTGCATTCGGGCAGGTAGAATTCAGAATCTACCTGCCCGAATGTCCTGTGTGTCAAAAGTACTTTTCGCGGACTCTGCATGGATATCACTATCACCCACTCCATATAATACCAAAACGGCAGGCTTTGAATCTCCGGATTTTTGTTGTCGTCGGCTAGATCGTTAGATCTGCCGGCTACTCTGTGACGGGCCTGTCCAGCCTGGTCGCGGCCTTGGTGGCGTGGACATAAGGCGTTCTACTTGAGTGTAAGCGTGTTATTGAGTTGTGGACATGTTCTTATAGAGGATTTGAGTAAACGCGTTCTTTATGAGTGTGGTTGTAATCTTTGAAAATTGGAATTGTATCAGTGCAAGGATGGCACACAAGCCATAAACTAGCTTTCTGGCACTCCACTCACTGTGTATCTATCTATCTATCTATAGAGTCAGAATATCTATCTATGTTCTGTTCTATATATATTCCTTCCCTTACTTTCTTCCTTCCTCCCTCCCTTCCTTCCTTCTCCTTTCTTCCTTTCTTCTCCTTCCTTCCTTTATTCTCCTTCCTTTCCTCTCCTTTCTCCTCCTTCCTTTCTCCTCCTTCCTTTCTTCTCCTTCCCTTCTTCTCATTCCTTTCTTCTCATTCCTTTCTCCTCATTCCTTTCTTCTCATTCCTTTCTTTTCCTTCCTTTCTCCTCCTTCCTTTCTTTTCCTTCCTTCTCTCTTTTCTTTCTTTCCTTTATTTCCTTTCTTTACATCCAGTGTTCTATGCTGGGGCAACTGAAAGACCCTGGGCATCCCTGAATTAATTTGGTATGTACCAGACTCACAGTCTTCTCATCTCATCATCATACGGCGATCGCCTGCCTCGATATAGCCCACTAAGGTGCTGCTGAGGCGTAAAACACAAACAAACAAAAAATCTTTACAAAGAAAGAAAATAGATAGATCGTAACATTTTGGCTTGTGACTTAGCCTATGTATCACTGGAAATATATTGCGGCGACATTTCGTCCCTGTGGGACAGCATTCCATGCTCCGGATGATCCCTTATCCCATGCTGCATCTAGTTTTTATTCAGATAATTTGATTTAATTAACATTTCTTTTTCTTGCAGTTAGCAGACTTTTGTTTGGAGTTAAAGGACTAAAACACAGATATATGCCTTTCACAGAAACATGTACAGCTGTAGCAATTGCTTCAAGATGGAATGTATTTGACCTTTAGGATTCTTCTTTGGGTGCTCCCAGACGGAAAGAGTTGACAGAGCTCTCTGGGTGAGTTAAGAGGTTTGTGTTGAGAACTTAATTCATTAGATTTTCAGATATTCTTGGTATATATCATGTATTTCCCATAGCTAATTGTAGTGCTAATAATAAGGTATATATACTCCTGTGAGGCCTGATTTTTAGCTTCTTGGATCTTCTGAAAGCCTTTCAAGGTCAGTGGAAGGCGGTAAAAATCTCTCAAAAATAAACTGATTGTTCAGCACCTTTTTTTTCCTGAGTAGAAAGTCTTTTCGGTCTGTTGATCTGAGAAGCTGAAAATTAAGTACGTTTGGCCTTACTAATTTTCACAGACTCAAATCACAAATAAGAATTTAGAACTGAATCATGAATTGGATACTAATGGGTAGATTGAAGATAGTTAAAACTTTATGGTCCCAGATGGGAAATTCTTTGGCATACATGTACATTGTACAGGTTTAATAAATCAGTACATGCATATATATTTAATTAATATAAAAAAGAGTCAGTATGTTATCATCTGGTATCATTTAATTTAAGAGTCATATACTTGGGACCAGAAAGGATTTCATGGTTCTTCTCTGGGATTTTAGAAAATTGTTTGTGCCAAATAAAATTTATTTTATTGAAAAAAGAACCAGTATGATGTCAAATGACATACGTGTAGAGTGCAGACAAACCAGAGCTTGTACTGACATCGAAAACTACAATTTTTTTTAACTGAGCACTACAAATAATGTTTAAAAAAAATCCTGAATGAGGATTACTTTTGCCACTGTGATCATGGTTATAATTTATTTATTACTTTTGTCTTACAGTGGATATAGGAGCTACGTTGAACTGGAATTGTACAGCTTGAAGTTGAACATTCATGCTCGTCAGAGGTCATTGAAACTCTTATGAATCTTCATCACACTTAATGACATTCAATGGATCAATCAGTGAGTATATACAGAACTTATGCCGCTGATTGATATTTTGAAGCTACTGAATTCAGGAATGATTCCTATTTCTGTTGAGGCCTTGGGTTTGACATCTTTCAGCTTGTTCATTCTGATTTCTGAAGAACGTTTTTCTCAAACACAGAACAACAGTACAAAGTTATCAAATGTAAAATCGACACTAAGTTTTTGACAACTTTCTTTAGCTGTTCGGTATGTTGTGGGAGTCGATAATATAAGATATAGGCTTAACAGTTTTTTCCTTGATTTCAGACCAGGAGAATTTTCATTAAGTGAACTCCTGCAGTCATTCATTCAGATTTATTTCAATCAACAGTTGTGCATGAATAACACTTGTACATACAGATGATGTAAGAGTTCTTGATGCAGTAATTAAGCTAATTTCTAATGCTCAAAATTGCTTGTGGGTCATTCCTTTATTATAACATTCAGTAAGGTATCTCTATTTTGTTTCATCCCCATGGACCACTTCGATTCAGTACTAGATGCTCCCATGTTGCATGTAATTGAGGGCTGGCAAATTACACTAATATTAGATAAATGAAATGCAATGAAAAGATAAGTAAATAAAAGGAGCCCCCTTTATTTCTCCAAAATAAACATTTCATTCAATTTTATGTCCCATCATGAATTTAGGTTTCTTCATTAATCTTGCATCCTTGACCTTGTGTTAGATTTTTCTGCATGGCCTGAGAACCTAATCACCTTTTATAGGCCTGTTGTGACCATCACATTGCAGCCTTGGCTCTGCGGCTTGTAATATATTCATAATTTTAATACTGAAAAATAATGAATATAATATTTATAACTCCCTAAATTTTCTCTCAGTGATATACTTAAAATTCTTCATTGAAGGTTTGTAGAATATGAAAGACTTGGAGCTGTCTGTAATTCTTAACTCAATAGTTTAATTTGTTTTCACCAAATAATCACATAGTCATGCAATATACCTAAAACTTTAAAAACTTTAATGAGATAATAAAATTTATAATGACTTGGGTAAACGGATTGTGACTTGAAAAATTATAAACTATTTCAATGTATTTCTTTCAATTTTCAGGACAGGAGCCAAGGGTTAATCAGTCTCATCCTCAAATGTATGGTTCTAGGATGTGGTTTCAACAACCATAATGGGACATCTCCCAGTTCATTGTGAATTATGGTAAGGAAATAAGTGCAATGTATATTGTTCACATGATATTGTATTTTCCGAGGGGAAACTGAATTTAATGATTGCCCAAAATTTCCTACAGGGAGTTACAACAGATTCGCCATGTTTTTTTGTCATAAGAGTCAAGGATGGTAATTCCGTCCACTTTTGGCTAAAACTGTATTTCTAGGACAATGGGAATATATTCAGAAATTGAATTTAGTCCAGTGGAAGGAACACATTCCGAACTATCATTAGCAGCCAAGAAAGTGAAATATTCAAATAATTCTTTCCAAAACCATGGCAACACATATTGAAGGTTAGGTCATCTAAATCCGTCCAGTGTGCTGCTAAATCCGTCCAGCAAGGATGCTAAATCCGACCACAGGGCATAATTCAGCCCGTACCTATCATATTTTGTTATTTCTTTCAGTTTTGCAATTTATTAACTTTAACAAACTTTTGTGTTGATTTTAGAGTAATGGGACAATGACAGAACGAGAAATACAATAATGAAAAAGTATAGATCAATTTGAGTGCAAGAATTTCAATTGACAGCCTCAATTACATTTAAAGTACCCTTTTAACCCTAACAAAGTGGCATAGTTGCTTCAATCGACTTTCTGTAATCTTTTGTATGTCGTTTATGAATATTAAAATTCATAAAAGCACTCTAAAATATATTTGATGTAGGTGGACAGATTTGCAAACCCTCAATCAGGCCAGTTCTGAAATAATGATGGTAATTCCGTCCACCTTTGTTTCCATTGTATTTCCTTTAAAAATTTCACAATGGGGAAATTTAACAAATCCTACAAAAAATAATTAAATTTTACATCATGTTCAATAATTTTTTACTTTAAATTCAATACTTGTTGACAGAAATAGGCCTTCAAGGTTATGGCCACCAAGTCTTAAAATGTCTGTGATGATGTCAAAGGATTTGATTGTTTTTATTCCACCTTGTTAAAATAGGCTGGAAGTATTGTTTAAATACCTGTAAAAACAATAAAAATACCATGCATAGCATGTAAAGCATCAGCTGCAGAAATAAAAAAAAATGCTTGAAATGTTATGTTAGATAAAATGATAGGAGGCAAAACTACTGTTGTGGTAT
This sequence comes from Platynereis dumerilii, assembly GCA_026936325.1. Taxonomy (NCBI): domain Eukaryota; kingdom Metazoa; phylum Annelida; class Polychaeta; order Phyllodocida; family Nereididae; genus Platynereis; species Platynereis dumerilii. The sequence continues at coordinate 28,452,818 of JAPTHN010000013.1, forward strand.
TTGAATTACATTCTGTGTAACCTGGTTATTTATTTATCAATTGATTTCAATCCCTCAATCAGACAATTCTAATCAGTCAATGGCTGGGGAAGGTCTATTATCAAGTTACATTGTGAAGTGCAATCAGCTTTGACACCTGTCAGCATCACCTCATTTATTGTTCCTCAATGGCAATTTAGGAAATTGGGAGTGAAACAAAGCTTAGGAATCCTCCAGAATTGCAATTTGCATGATTGGATGTTTTTCTAATTGATTACATTGAAGATAGCAATTGTCAACTGCTGCATTGACACGCAAATGACGCTCGTTCGTAATGAGCGATAATAGAGTTATTTAACAGCCTTATTTTGATGAATTGACAAGGGCAGTCGGTCAGACGGTCCAACAAGGTCGGTAATTCTGTCGGACCGATCGTAATTCTATGGGAAATGACCGTCAGTCAGACAGTTTTGGGAAAAGTCTGCTTGAGCGATATTACAGAATATTAATAAATGACGGCAGAGTAGACCAAAAGTCGTCTTGAAAAAATATTTTTCTATAGTACAATGTCAATTACGCCTAACTTCATAAGTTTAAATACCTGACAGTCATGTGTAAAGCCGTATATGATCAATGCAGATGAAATACGTCAGGAAACATGAATTGTTGTTCCTCTCGTCCTCCATATTGGAATCCCAGAGAAATGCCGTGACCTGATTGGCTGATCAAGTTTTTATTTTATTTTTTAATAAATGATTGCAAAATATGAAAACAAGGGTGTAGATGGCTTGTAGTTAGTGTATAAAGTTACTTTGATAATGAGGAAATATTCAAAATCGGCAAATGAGAACCGCAAAAAAAGAGAATTTGATACTTCGGGTGTTTTCGTCAGATGCCGGAGTTGGCTGACGTCACGCGCATCCAGTCAAGAAAAAATGGCGACCGGAGAAGGTTGTGCGCAATTGGATGTGAATAAAATGGCTTGAATCAGAAGATATAGGCACTCGTATGTCCGGAATATTACACTGTCTCGTCGTTAGGGGCTAATAAAGGTCCAGGAGGAATTTGGTTGGTTAACTCGTCAGATTAATAGAGAAATCGTGGACGTTGTGTGGTAACAGCCTGCCTGCGACCAAAACGACGATTGTAAAAAGCGATCAGCTACTGTTGTAGCTGATGCTTAAAAACGACAAAACTGGTTTACAAACGACTCTCTCTTAATTTTAAAACCCAAACAACTGTAATATGTATATATATACACACAAAGAAGGGGGTGGACGGATTTACCCTCCTGGACGGATTTACCAGCATTGACTCTAGTGAGTCACAATAGCTCATACTGGCAGTGCATTTTTTAACATAGTAACTGGGAGACCAAATGGTCTCCCAGTGGACAGAATTGGTATCCCAGTAATTGCTAAATTGATGTCACTGGGAGACCAACTTTTTTTCCAGGGTCTTTATTAAGGAGGCAGTTTTTGTAAGATTCAGGCACTTCACCAATGGGGGTGATACTCACCCGACTCGGATATTGTTGTTAACATTTTTTCCCTTCTGATTACTAAAAAGTGGGAAAAATGCATTTTTAGACCTCCATGCCTTTTAGGTAATTTTTGAGGGCCCTTTGAAATATCGGGCCAAAATTTGAATTGTGTCAAAGTCCAGATTTCAAATTCCATTATCTCAGTATCTGCTTGATGTACCTCAGTTATATTTTAACAGCAAAATATATTGACCCAACAGTAGGGATGGGACGATAATGTTTTTTTGATATCACGATATCTTGTGAGGCTGATATCGCGATAACACGATATATCGCGGGTGTCGTAGAATCCATAAATGAGAAGGAAAAAGCAAGAAATCCACCCGTAAATGCTGAACAAGAGCGATGCAAATTCAGAATTTTGCGGTTTTGAAAAAAAAAGACCCAATATATCACGATATATCATGATATATCACGATATTGTTGATATCGCGATATCTATAGCCATGATATCACGATATTTGATGTTGAAAGATATCGCGATACCGCGGTATATCGTTTATCGTCCCAACCCTACCCAACAGTATCATTTGGTATCGCATTTAGGATGATTGAATGTGGGCACAAGCACTCATGAGGGTTGACTGATGAGATGGGATAGAGAGTGGGAGTACTCAACATGCTACACATTTACCCCATTTAAGGAATCCTTTACTTGCCCAGCACAGACACTGAAACACCGGGGCCACCAATTAACATTTTTCTGGTGAAGGTGGATTGAATTTTTCGGGTTCCCCATGCCATCCTCCATGCTGTCAGTGGTGGTAAGACCCAGTAGCCCTGAAGACTGATGGGTTCGAACCTGGGTCAGTCAATTTGGGATATTGTCAGTTTACTGTCAAGTCTCAATATTGTTATGTCTCGCAGAATTGTTCAATGTCAATTGGTTGACTATAAGCCTATATTATCAGACTTTCCCAAAGTCAGTCAGATGTCTCAGGACATTCGGTCCTGCTAGCCACACATTTCAGCAGGACCGAAAGACTTTCTCCAGGACCGAAAAATGCTGTTGCGCAAAAGACAAAATTTGACACTTTTATTTGTAAAATGTGAAATACTACATAAAACCTTTTTTAAGCCCTGTTTTAAAGTAACGCAAAATCTCATAATGACAAGGCCTGTAGCCTGTAGATGTGACCTATTATTAGCCATGCACAGTGGGTTTATCCCTGGACACCAACTCATAGGCCCAGGCCATACAAAGTCGAATGGCAAATTATTAAAGACTTAACATATAAAGTAAAAGTCTTACAGTATTTATTCATTTATCAATTGATTACAAGCCAGACAGAATTAAGATTTCAATGACAAGTGTAGGCCTATAATCAAAGTGACATAGCAAAGTGCAATCAGCTTTGACACCTGTGACCTGTCAGCTTCACCCCATTCTCAATGGCAATTAGCTAAGTGAGGGAGAGGCAGAGCCTCAGAACCCTCCAGAAGTGCAATTAGCACAATTAAATGCTTCTGTCCTTGGCTAATCTGCATAATTAAATTGCAAACTGTCAATTTGACACGCAATTGACGCTCGTTCATATGGGCGATAATGGGGTTGTTCAATGCTATGTTTACTGTATTAACAAGGCAGTCGGTCAGACGGTCCGGCAAGGTGGTAATGCAGTCGGACCGATCGTAAATACATCGGCAATGACAGTCGGTCTGACGGATTTGGGAAAGTCTGTATTATATAGTATATAAATGGTAAATGTTAAATATTAAGATCAAAATCCAAGGTGGGTGTCATTCATAGGAGATGTTAAATCATTGTCTCTTTCGATCATTTTCAAAAAGGGTAAGAAGACTCCTGCTGTATCTACCATCTCATCGATCAACCTGTGATCACCTGCTCCTCTTAAATTGCTGCACTGGTAAATACCATATCTATCTAGATCTATCTATCTATCTATTGATAAATCTATCTATCTGTTGATAAATCTGAAAATACCTTTCTGAATAGTTAGGGCAGTGCAGGACAAATGATCTGTTGGATTCAGGGGATGTGAACTTACAGACACCACACCACCTCCATTTTGAACCCCTGGGTTCTTGTATGCATAAAAATCATGATTTGAATATCTCCTTGATTTTACTGTGTCCAGTGAATTCGATAGGCCTTAGGTTGCTCATTCTATGGATGTTGTGTCATAAAATTTTATTTTTCTAATAGGACTATTTCAAAAATCTTTTTCAGATATGCCATTGGGGTGACATGGAGACGTCTGTACACAACTCAGAAGGGCTGATGAGGCACATGTTACTGTCACTCACCAATCCTGTTTACACTTAAATTACACATCAATTTACATGGCTCAATGGTAAATTATTGTAATTAATGTGATGCGTAATATAATTAATCAATAAATTTTGTATAACACTTTTGAAAAATTTTAATGTAAATAATGTAAATATATGTAGAAGTTGTTCTTTTATATGCCACTCTGAGTATGTGAAGCTTATGAGAAAAAAAAATTAGTGGTTAATGTCTGTGACTTCATTAAAATGCTTAACCTGAACTTCAGGCTGAAGCATGTGAAATTCATCAAATGTTGGTCTGAGGAAGGTTGCTTTTTTAAATTTTTGTGAGGATATGAAAATGTTTAGCAACAATAGCATGTGAATTTCATCCAATTGTGTGTATCAAAATAGAAGAGGCTTATATAAGTCAATTATATAAATTGGAAAAGGTCTGAAATATGTCCTCTGAATTTCATTCAGCGATTTTGATTCAGTGTGTTTGATTTGGTCATTCTGTGGAGCCCTATCTCTTGCATCTCTGCTCTGGTTCTGAGTCCCCATCTTTTGACAAACTGTTTATAATTGTGCATAACCTAATTAAACAAAAATGTCAACCTCTAACATTTGGCATGTGAATTTCATTGAAGTGGGGCAGAATAGCATAACGTCTAAATATCTTGACTGAAGTTTTAATTACCTAAGCCAAAGATTTCACCGGCCAAGATCCTGGTGTGAAAAAGCATGGAAGTTCTATAATATATTTTCTCGTGGCTTGCAGTTATGTCTGGGTGTAGGCACTCCTGAGAGATGATTCAGTTTCAAATTTGGTTTCTTTTCATAGTCTTGTTATTGGTTTTATTATTGTCAAAACCAAAATGCCAACCTCAGATAGCTTTGGATTTTCGAAAATTTTGGTTTGAATATTGAAGTTGTCAAGGTTGCTGGGCAATGATGGATCCATAATTTAACCGTTTTTCCATGCAACATATTGAAGAAACAAGTTTGGTCACAATTGACCTGGTGTCTGCCACTCTCTTTTAAATGTTGTATAGCTGTATTACTTCTGGATGGTAATGGCACTTTATGTGAAGGCCTATGGTTGAAAGCTGTAATGGATAGCAACTTGCCTCTATATGGTTGAGTGGAACTAGTATGATCAACCAGGGGCGATTTCTATGCCTGGGAATTCTTTATTGAAATAGCCCCACTACTGTGTTGTGGCATTATCATATTATTTAACTGTAAAGAAAAGTATGTTAATGAGATTTAGTACAAGTTCATCTGCAAATTACAATGCAAATTACAATGATTATATATTTCAAGCTACAATGTATATATTCTTATATTGGAGTTGATTTAAGAATTGGCACTCAAATTCGAGAGCTTGTGTTGTTGAGGGTTTCATTTGATCCCTGGTTGTCAGATTAAAAGGATATGTTATCACTCAATTTAATATGTAGATGGCAATGCCATAGATTCGCGGAGCTCAAATTAACTGTTCTTATTTTGAAACCGTATTATAGTAGGCCTATACAAATATTGACTGATTTCAAGGGCATTAGTCAAATCTATTTCCCTCGAGGGTGTGTAAGTGAAAACTATTTCACGAGGCCGAAGGCCGAGGGAAATAGTTTTCCTTCTACACATGAGAGTAGATAAGCAGATGCATAGCCTACATTGCACTATTATTACTAGTTTTGATGAGTTTTTTTTGGTCTTTACTAATTAATGCCCTAATTTTATTATTTTCCTGCACTATTGCAAATGTATGGAAAATTTTGAAAGAACAATGTTGAAAAAAACATTTATTGAAAGAAAATTTTAGAAAAAAAAAATTTCGGAAAAAAAAAATTTTGGAAAAAAAAATTGGGACAAAAAAAAATTTGGAAAAAAAAAATTCGTAAAAAAAAAATTTCGGAAAAAAAAAATTTCGATATTTTTTCGGAAAAAAAAAAAATTTCGGAAAAAAAAAAAATTCTGAAAATTTTTTTTTTTTCGGAAAACAAATTTTGGAGGGCAATAGTCCTGGTCAATATACTAAAATTATGACTGACATGTGACCAGCTCTCAGCCAATGACAGCTCTGCTTTCATGGTCGAGGTATAATAATGATAAACAAGAACACAATCAGTTGGGCCTAAATTAATTGATGCTATTTAAGTACAGTAAAAGCAATCAGCTTTTAAAATTCACACCTCAAATAAACTTCACACATCACTGCTCACAAGCAGGCTGCTGATAGTTCAGTCATTTTCCCTGGGTGTGGCACTGCAAGCATGATGCTACACCGGTGGAGACACCTGTTAGCAAAATAAGCTTTTTTCATGCAGACGACATAAATGAGCATAAAAATGAAATTTTCAAAACAGAATAGGATAGTTAAGAACCAAATGGAATTTTTCAGACACTACTGCAGTATTGCAAGAGAAATTCAGGGATGTTTACTTTTACCGAAACTAACTGTTTAATCAGGGACCAACTCCATAGCAGGTACAGGCAGTCCTTCATTCTCACTCCACTGACAGATTCAAAATTTACTATGAGCTGTTGTTAAGCTAAGTTCGCTGACGCGACGGGCGGCTTCGCCGCCCGTCGCTACGCGAATATTACTTAGAATTTCTGTTCACCTCACTCTGCATGTAAATTAGATATTGTTGAAGTTTATAAGGTTTAAAGTGAAATGATACAATTGCTTTTTCCTTTTATTCATGATCAAGTTGGTTGGAATGTGGGCGTGTCATAAGGACTATACTATAGGCCTATATCATGCTATATGCAAAATAGTACACAGTTAAGGGGAGTTGTAGGGAGAGAAGGGCACTTTTCTGTAATTTTTGGAATATTGGCCCATGTTTGGTATCAAAAGATATAGTCCATGAGCCAGAGGGTTGGTCAGGCTCACTCAGAGGGAGGAATTCTCATAGTGATTTTATGTTAGCCCTATTTCTCTAGTTTCAGAAAATGGGTGATAGCAATCTGTATCTCTTAGCCTTCACCATGCTATCACCCTGTTTTTAAACATATGTTGAAGCCTCAGAAATTTCCGTTTTTTTGGTTCCGGTTAGACTTATATTTATTAAAACTGTTGTAACATCATCAATATTGCACTAAACTGCATGAAATTTGATATGTGACATCTTCACAATATACAGAAGACATATGTGCCACAATCAGGGCCATTTGCATCATTCAATGTTTGCAAATGAAGGAGTATTTTTATCTCAAGCTGCCCGCCAAAATTAAAATAAAATAAAAACTGAAATCTTACTGTAACTTTGGTATATCACTAAGAAATATTTTATAAAAAATCCAAAATTGTTTCATTTTAGTAGCAGGATGCCCTCTCAATCATATGGCATAGTCTCAGTCAATTTGTACAAATATCAAGGTGATATCAAGATGTTTATCATAAGAACTTCATGTCCGAAAATTGCTAAATTTTCACTTTTCAGAACAGTTTGATGCTGATGTACTCAGTTAACTTGCAAGAAGAAGTCGATGCTTTCCATAATAATTGATAATATTGTTTGACAAATTACAGGGCATGAATTTTAGGTTAAAATTATTGATTTTGTATAATTTTATTCACATTTTGAATACATAAAGTAAAGTTTTGATGAAATTTAATTCAAACAGTTGGAAGGCATAGGTATCTCCTGATGAATGATTAGTTTAGAATAGATGAATTGCATGATAAATGCATGTTGGAAGATCCAAAATGGACAGATAGTTAGTTTGTGAGCTTGCTTTCATAATTTTCTTCCTGTAACTTGGGTGTGAGGTGACATAACATGAAGTTACATTGCATTGCTTGACAAAATCATCTGATCCTGATATATCTGTAGGACAGTAGCTCATAGAGCTGCCAGGTGGTCTCATTGGTCTGCTTTTTGCTTTAATGAAGACTTTTACCAAACATAAATCCTATCTTAGCATGCCTGTATGGCTGATAAGGAAATAGAAACATAGAAAGGACCTATTTTAAGTTAAATGTTGTGAACTGAAAATGGAACGTCAGCATACCCAAGGAAACAGGACCTCCATTCCAATAGCACAAAGAGAAGGAGGTTGTACTAGACATTGCTCAGACTATTGGGTCAGGAAGAAATCCCAAAGACAATACATGTATACAAGTCAGGAGATAGCAGGATGGTTAGACAGTGGTTGATAAGGCACAACCCAGATATGCTGCTGATTGACTGCAAGTACATATTAGGCAGACGCTTAGGGAAGAGGTTTTCACAGAGCATTGTAGATATACCAAGTAAAGAGCACGGATTTTTTTAATTGTGAGTCAATATCTCTGAGATGCTCCTGTGACAGTACGAGGCCTGTCCCTAACTCCACAGTCTCCCACCCTCAATGCCTTGATTTCCTGAACTGGGGGAGGCCAGACAAGCCTGAAGCTACAGGTGGACAAGCAAGAAGGAAGGCAAAACTTCTGTGAAAAACCATGTGCTTTTTAAAGCAACAAGGCAGAAGATCCTGCATTTGTATGATGTGCATGCATCAAATCCTGTGAAAAATGGACAAGAGATGAGCACCCACTTCCAGAGAGCTATGATTTTGCAGGGGAGTAAGCTCAATTGGAGAAAGGCATCATTCAGGCAGGCCAAGAAGAAGATTCAGAAGCTTGAGGAGAGTGATAGCCTGAACTGGGGGAGGCCAGACAAACCTGAAGCTAGAGGTGGACAAGCAAGAAGGAAAGCACAACTTCTGTGAAAAACCATATGCTTTCAAGGCAACAAGGCAGAAGATCCTGCATTTGGGTGATGTGCATGCACCAAATCCTTTGAAAAATGGGCAAGAGATGAGCACCCACTTCCAGAGAACTATGATTTTGCAAGAGCAAGCTCAAGTGGAGAAAGGCATTATTCAGGCAGACCAAGAAGAAGATTCAGAAGCTTGGGTGGTGATCCAGAATCTTTAGGAGAGATTGAGGAAGATGCTTGCGTAGTCCCAAATCCCAAAAGAGAAAAAGTATTGGTGAAAGCTTTGAGCAAGACAAATGGTGGAATGGAGTCCAGACAGATTGTCTGGTTGACATTACAATGTATGGCTACTGACTACGGAGTATATCCACCCAAGTGGGGCTGCATAATCTATGCAACTTAACGTACATGGTCTGAGGAATAGCTATGTTTTGTAACATCTAACAATATGGAAACTGTGGGCTGGCCAAAGTGTCATCCTTAGCCAGCAAATGTGGCCAGAGGAGAGGCTCCAGGAGCAATAGTAGGAGCTGGAACCAAGGAAGCCAGCTGCTGAGAGTCTAAAACAAGTTCCAAGCAAACCCGATGAAGGCCAATGGACACTTGCATTAACTAGCAGTCTCCTGTAACAATTTTGAGTTGGATATAATTATGACCCAGCTTAGTCTGGAGCTTAGTCTGGAGCCAGACTGTTCAGCAATCAAGAGGCCAAATGGAACTTCTGACATTGAATGAAGGAAAAAATAATAGAGAGCCAAAATCAGGTTCCAAGGCAGATTGCACAAATTAGTTCCGAAGAGCTTCAGCAGGACAGGTCTTGGCTGGCAAAACAAACTTGCAGAAGAGTGTACCCACGACATGAGCTGATTTTTTAATTTTTTTTGTACTTCCTAGTGGCCACGGTCTGGTCATCAGATGAGGGTTGAAAAATAAATGACGGAAAAAAGACAATATACAATTTTGTTGGCTAATAAGGAGATGTTGTGCAGTGCATAATACAGATGGTAGCATACATCTTGGGACAACCACGGAGCCTTCAAGTATGATTTTGTTTAACAGCTGAGGGACAATGAGGGTACAAGATAGCTATCGGCTGTGGGTAGGTTTGAGATTTAACTTGAAAGAGCATTCCTTGAAATATCAATAGTGAAGAGGCGGCTGATTATGAAAATTCCTTTAGGGACTGAAAGCAATGCAGAGACACACATAAACCTATCCACATTAGGAGTGTCTTGGTTGGGATACCAGGGAGGATGCATTGGATGAGAAAATAGTTGATAAACAGGCTGTGGTGGGGCAATAAGCTGGAACCTCTACTCTCCGATGCTGATCTGAGATCAGCGAAGGTGATGACACATTTAGGTCATTGCTCAGAAGACTAGAACTGGGATTATTGTTTGGGTCTACATAACCAGTCTGCAGCAAAAGAAGGCATAAGGTCAATCAGGTGTTTATTTCAGACACTTTATGATAGCTTGGAGTCGCGCGGAGATGAGCTCAAGGGGGACAGGGTGAACAGGTGATGCGTATGAAGTTTCTACCAAAATAGGATCTGAACCATGTGACAGAGTAATATACAGTGAGGATGAGGATGATGACAATTCATCAACATGACTTAATTTTGATGTTCAGCTGTTTTTAGAAGCAGTATATTGATGAGAAAAGTCATAATTATTGAAAACGTTTGAAATCCTATAACTTTTTAAGCTATTATTTCTGTTGAACATGCCTGAATTTTAATGTCAGTGTGAGTAAGCAAATCCATTGTAGGGTCTCTATTTTAAGTAGTTCATTATTTCAATGAAACATTGTGATTAGAGGGTAATTATGGTACAGGTCCAATCTAGATATTGCAGTTATCATCCAAATAAGCTATTCAAAGCTCTTCTAATCCTTTTGAGAAATTCACATGAATCCACCTTTTCCTGTGATAGTTTTTGCTGTCTATATTTCAAAATGTAACTAAAATTATACAAAATCAACACTCTTTGACCTGGAAATAATGCTCTGTAATACATCAATCAATTTCTCCAATCACAATTGACAGCTGTGAATTCTTCTTGTAAGTAAACTGAGTACATCAGCAATAAACTGTACTGAAAAGTGAAAATTGAGCAATTTTCGGACATGAAGTTCTTATGATAAACATCTTGTTATCACCTTAATGTCTGTACAAATTGGCTGAGACTATGCCATATGATTGAGAGGGCATCCTGCTACTAAAATGAAACAATTTTGGATTTTTTATAAAATATTTCTTAGTGATATACCAAAGTTACAGTAAGATTTCAGTTTTAATTATATTTTAATTTTGGCGGGCAGCTTGAGATAAAAATACTCCTTCATTTGCAAACATTGAATGATGCAAATGGCCCTGATTGTGGCACATATGTCTTCTGTATATTGTGAAGATGTCACATATCAAATTTCATGCAGTTTAGTGCAATATTGATGAAGTTACAACAGTTTTTATGGATATAAGTCTAACCGGAACCAAAAAAACGGAAATTTCCGAGGCTTCAACATATGTTTAAAAACAGGGTGATAGCATGGTGAAGGCTAAGAGATACAGATTGCTATCACCCATTTTCTGAAACTAGAGAAATAGGGCTAACATAAAATCACTATGAGAATTCCTCCCTCTGAGTGAGCCTGAATGGTCAAATTTGGCTGCCTGGCTCATGGACTAATAGGTTTTGGCCCAATTGGATAATTTCAGACTATTTTGCATTTTTGCCATAATGATTGCCATAGCAACAATTTTATACGCCGGAAAAGTACCGATTTTCACTGTTGAAAGAATGTGAAATTTCTGAAATTACATTTGTGAATTAATAAAAGATTGGAAGTGTATTATTGCCAATGTTGACGTTTTCTTTTTGAAGTTGCCTTGTCGAATATTTTGTGGGTACACATAAGATATATTTTTGGAGGGACATTCAAAACACTTACATTTTTCGAACACAGAATGTTCATTATTTAGAATTTCGTACAAAATCATCAGCCAGAATCTAAAACTGAAGATGGCGAATTGTTGACACAATAAAGCTGTTTTATTTCAAAATTCAAATACAATTACTGCACCTTTTCTTATCAACAAGGTTCTGAAAAAACAGACTTGGGCGCCAGAACCACAAAATTGATCCCTGCCCTCGTGTTCCATCCTCAGTGTACCAAGCACCTTTCTGTGTGTATGTGTGCATCTTTGGTTTTAATTATAGACTGATATTATTTTAAAACATTAAATTAATGTCTTTTGAGGTCTGTTAATTCCCCAGCCATAGTTTTACATGCTTTGCATGGTATTTTTCATATATATATTACACATGGAATTTCTTTGCAATTTCACAAAATCACTCAATTAAATTGTCATAATTTTCACCCCATAAGAAAAGGTCGTCTGAACTCACAAGAGTGTGTGATACACATTATATGGATTTTTGGCATCAAATTCAAAGTTAAATGGTTAGGCCCACCATGCCTATGCTGTGTTCTTGCATGACAGGTCTCCGGTTATACCCTATCTCACCACTTAGCTAAATTTATACCCTGAGTAGAGTCATCTGATAACACAACCTTGTAAAGGTCGTCCTTATGGGCAGCCCGGCTGCATCTCATTGACCAACACAAAATAGAGCAGGTCATCTTTGCATAGAGAAGTATATCATCGTATTGCCCAACAATGGCTTGAATATGCAAACTGACCTCAACCAACATTTAGCTTTATTTAAGACCATTGAGGAGATTGTAGAAAGTGTATATCAACCTCAACAGCATTAAGTGAAGATACTATTTTTGAGGCTCTTCTACTAGGGTTCAGCTGTGATATTGCTTTAACCCGTTCTTGAACCAACTTGATTGGAAAAAAATTAAATACAAAAAACCTATTACATGCAACTCCAACTACTATGCACAATTGTCTCACCAATGATCGTAGTGCCTTGTTTGGAGAAACAATTAAAATAAACAGTTTTTCTGAGGTATGTACAAAAATCATTAAAATGTCTCTTAGTAGAGAACAAAAGCTTAAAACGCTTTTGTCTTAGAATGAGTCAATTTTTTGGCTAAGGTAATGAGAAGCTTCAGGTAAACTGTTCAAAGGCTCCACCAAGACAAGATCCTTTATATTGGGTGGAGAGAAGGCTTTGTATTTCTGGTAATAAAAATATTTTGACTGCCACTTAAAACTTAAAAGAAGGTTGTTGAATACATTAAAAAAGGTTTAATTTTCATAATTAATAAAATTGTGATAACAATGTTCATTCCTTCACTGTGGGTAAAAAAAAATTCTCGCCCGCCACCAATTGTTGCATGGTTCATCCGTTACGAAAGAACTATTATACCAGATCAGATGGTCATGCTGCAGGTTTATTGAGCATTAAGCAATAACCACGTGGAATGGCTGGAAAAATTTCAGCCTATCAGTGTCATTCTTCCTAACATTTTATTTTCTCCTAAAAGATCTCTGTTACAGTAGACGAACTTCGAGTGTTTACATGCAATACACTTCTAGGCTGTTACTGACATCACAGCCCTATCCCTGCCATGTTAAGTGACCATAACTTTGATACCTCATAAACGTGTGACTGACTCATAGCCCATACATACCATGTTGTGTGATAGGTGTCATAGCATTCACCAGTGACCTCACTCCTGACTCTCTGAGTAATAGGCCTGCAATCAATAGAGCTTGACCACTGTCAATGCTACTGATCCCCAGCTGATCTTGGCGTCTGCTACTCCTGGCCATCCTGACCACAAGTGCTTCATTTTAGCGAAGTTATAAAAATCAGATTAATCTTCCTCTGGTGTGACAAACAGAATTCACAGTTTGAGATATTCAAAGCAATTGTATCTATGTTTGAATGTTTAATTGTTGTCTGTTTGTTGTTCCAAATATTTCTTTGAGGAAAAACACAAACATTTATCTAAATTGTAGATATTTCAGGCCATGCATGCAGAAAAAGCTGTGAAGGATTAGAATACTTCAGAATTTTATTGAACTTGTTGGCAGGGCAAGTGTAAACGAGCTATGCAATGGAGGGATGCCCCTGGCTTTCTTGTGTAGCTCCCTTGTTCATCAAGCAGGTTGCTAAATTTTATATACACAAAAACCCTGCTTAGACACAAGCATGCATATAATTCCGTCGCATTTCTGCCATGATATATAACTCACTATCGCAATTCAGATGGATAAGCTTTCATGTTGACCTACTGTGTCAACACCACATCTTTCATGAAGTCATGATGAAGAGAGCAATGATTATTGTCAAATGGGTCAGATTTATGACTCAGTGACTGCACTTCATATGACAACTGTTCTACTGCCCATTCATTTAGCATTGCTCTGATACACGTCACTGAGCCAGATGTTGGTCACTGCTGCATCTATACATGTCATTAGAAGTCCTATGAGTCAGTGAAAGAGCCACCAGTTTCAATGGTAAAGATTGAAGCAACAGCTTTAGTGACCTCATTGATACTCTGAAACCAGTCGCTTGTAAGCACTCAAAGTTTGTCTACTGTAATCAAACTGCTTGTTCTTGATGTTCATTTGATATTCCGTCGACTCTGCGAAGGTTATCCCATATGCAGCTCTACAGCATCTCATTATACCAGCACTGAATGAAGCAGGTCATCTTTGCATAAACCAGTAGATCATGGGAATGGTTTACAATGGCTTATTATGTACAGAGCCATCAGTCAGGGGTTAGCATTTTCCTCAGCTTGATTTGTTGCATACATTGTAAAGGTCGTTTCTCTGCCAGCATCAATCCTTTACAAAAGGTAGACACGACGATACATAACATTGTGCTCCTTTCAATTGGAAATCAAGTGAATGTATGAATAATTATTGCATGACTGTGTTGTTGCATTTTGTGACTTATAAGGCAGATTTCTAGAATATGCAGAATAATGCAGTCGGTATAATGACTTTGAATAGTGGCGAAAAGAAAATTTATGGACAACGACTCTTTTGCATGTTCCTGGGTAGCTGTGTTATAATTCTGTCAAAGTGTCATTGGAAAATATCTTGATTGCTTCAGGAACATGGTTTTAATGCTCTAGTCATGTGTGGCACTGATTATATAAAGCAAGATACTTCTCTCAATATATCTCTCTATAATATTACATGTCAATCCGTTGCAAACATTGTGAAAATTGTCTCCTGCATTGTTCCTACACACAATGAAGGTCGTTATTCATATCGTTGAATAATTGTATTCGCCATTGTTGCATGTAGATTGGTTTCGTTCCCTGAGGTTGATTGCATAGATATGCAAAACATTCAGGTCAATCGATATTTCCTGAGCTATGCACATCATATAATTGCTTGACATTGCCCAACCGTATTTTAGTTGTTAAACCCTTGCCACATATGTAAAACTGCAAAGGAAGAACCTTCATTTAATGGACTTCTTTCCGTGAAGACCATGTGGTATACTTCTTTCCGTGAAGACCATGTGGTATACCCTAGTCTTCTTGTTTCTTTTCTTGAGACTGGCAGCAGATTTAGTGCAGTCTCTTGTGCCTGAGGATATAGTCTGGATGCTGAGCATTTATCACACACTTATCAGAAAGCATACCAGATAATCGAAAAAGTTTAGCTTACTACAGGTACTTTTTGATGTAGACTTCTTCAGATGATACTTCCTAATGGGTCTGGCCCATATCTGGAACTCCCAAAGTATACGTTTGAGCTTGGTTCCTTTGATCTTCTTATTTTCTGTCAGCAAAACAGTTTTGTAACAATTTTCAATAGCGAGACCAAACGAACGACCTTGAACCATTATTTGATAGCGCCGTTATATGTGATATCAGTAGGTCAGCTGAAGTTGCATTACGTGAGTTTATGATAATTGCTCCCGAAGTGCTTGCATGAAGGAGTTTGAAGTGTTGAGGTTACTGCTAATTCAGGAAATTGGCTAACTTCACTGGAACAATTTTTGATTTAGGAAAATTGTAGTCGAGAGAGTTACCATAAGCAGAAATATTTTGCATAAACAGAACTTCAACCGAATGTGTAATTTATGAGAGCTTCTCAAAAAATGTTATCTCCAAGTGATTCAACTCTTGACAATAGTGGGGACGTAAAATCTTTAACCCAGGATAGCACTTGGTCTTCCGGTAACTGTTTTTAAAAAATGAACTGTCTCTGTGTTGTTTGCAAAGAAAACAGAGTTTTTGGTTTTGCTTTTACGTCAAAAAATGACTATTTGGTCTCAAAGTTCGGAAAAAATCACTCCCAAGTAAAGAGCGTTACCTGAAAAACATGCTGTGTTCAAAACAATTTTCAAGCTGAAAACTTGTTTTTTTATGTTTTTCTTCAACTCTCCAACTTCCTCTGAACTTATTGTAATAAATTTGTTTCAGTTAGGAGAATTTTTATAAATATTTGGTATTTGTGGAAGTGATACTACAATTACATATACATATTCACTGGCAACATTTTTTGATTCTATAATTTTGCTTTGGAAATAGATTAGGTTACAACTTTGGTTTGACAGAAATTGTTAATTTGTTTTCCATTGTGGTATAATATTATAGTGAGGATTATCACACTTTACATTTGACAGCTTTGCAGTATACAGACTCTATTCTTGGTGTTGAGTTGCTTCTGCCCTGATCCTGTGAGATTGCCTCAGCTGTTTAAATCAATCAGCCCGGGAAATTGTCTAAAATGGGTCAGGCATTTTATTAAACGCTGAATTTGAGCAGATGTTAGGAAATCTGAAGCGCGCAGGACTGCTAGTCCTGTCCATAACCAACATGAACATTTTGTCCAGGCATTGTCCTTCACAATTTTCTTCATACATTATTTTGTTAATTAATTTTCGCCAATGAAAAGACAGTTTATTGACAATGACTCTTTCGCATGTGCTTTGGTAGTTATGCCATAAATGTGTCAGTGGAAAAAAGCTATTGATTGCTTTAGGAACACGGTTTTGGTTTGATACACAGATCATGTCTTGCACTGATTCTATCATGCAAGGTGCTTTGTCGAACAATCTATATGCACCAAATGCTCTTTACTGAAAGAACTACACCGCGTCTGACGAAATTACACAATAAGCTTATTTTAATCTCATTTTGTCAAAGCAAATACTTCAACAATCATAAGTGCCATGCTTGTCTACTGAAAGATCTTCGGCTATTGACCTCGGCAAAGTGGCCAATCTCGAGTCTTCAAGTGCCTTAGATATTTAGCCTTGTTGCAACATAGGCACTTCAAAGCCTAAAGTTAATTTGTTTGCCCTTTTTACTCTGTGAGCTGCTGAGCAAAGCCCTCATGTACCTCGGGCCACAGGCCCATCACTCTCCCAACACTTTTCCACCACTTACTCACATCTTACTACAATGTAATAGCCCGGCACAACTTGCATCAGAGTTAAATGCTTCAGCGTTGCTGTGTCACTCAAGTTTGGCGTTGTGGTTTATGGGATCTAAAGGCATCAGTAACACAAACCTTTTCACATAACCTGTGAAGTTCCCTTGACACTCAAAGTGATTTCAGAAAGTGAGACATCACAGCAAACAGGATTTCAAAGCTAGAAGCTGATGGAATCATCCAAGCATCTGTAATGCTACTGGGTATTCTCACAAAGTAAGGGGAATATGGTTTGAATAGACACCACTGGGCACTGGCAGAATTTGATTATAAAGTTACACACACAATCATGACTTTCCCATTTACAGAAAATAAGAATACTAGGGTGCCGGGGTATCCAATGTAACTCGAGACTTTCTGGTTACGCCACTGCAGTCTCTTTGGCCTTGAAGAAATATGCTAGTTACTGAGCACGTACATTGTCACACATAATACAAGATCAGATTATCGAATAAGCTTGGCTTCTTAACTGCAGGCATTTTTTGTGGTTTCTTTCTGTGTGCTCTGAAGATGATAGCTCCTAATGGATCTGGCCCATTTCTTGAACTGCCAAAAGTGTTCCTTTGAACTTGATAAACATACTTACTCTGTAAGGCTCCTTTAATATAATTTTTCTATTTATGATATCTGTCGAGACGTGACTATCTGGTCTGACAGCCAGAAAATAAATAAAAAATCACTCCCAAGTCCAGTGTCTTACATCAGGAAATATCCTATTTGCTTTTATAATGCGATTCATATTTTTTCCACTGTTACAGCAACCAGGTATAAAGTAAATTATAAAAGGGATACCTAATACATAAACAAGAAAAGTATAAATAATCTAAAGTATAGTTACAGTCTGTGTCAGATATAGATATACATGGAATCTCAAGTTCTTATTCATGCGTGTGAACTGTAATGTCACAAGTTCACTCAGTTTCACAGCTTCCTTTCCTATTCTCTGGCTTTGAAAAATATGTAAAATTGCTACAAGCTGTGATGTCATTTTATACTTGGGATGATTCTACAGCTTCTAGCCAATAAGAACATTTTCCATTATGGATAGCATAAGGACACCATTGGTCTCTGCAGACTTTTTGGTAAACCAGTTTGCACATACAGCTGTATACACACTTTCCAAATTTTAATTTTTGACTACTAGTGTGTTAATTTGCATGAAATGCTAATGATATAGAGATAAAAATATGATTTGCATGATGAAAACAAACCAACTGCTTTATACCAAATTTAATGAAAGCAAGTAATTCTACTACAGTATGTCTGTGTAGTCAAACAAATTTTTACGCGTGTAAGTGTCATGATGTCTGTGTCAGATACACCCTGAATCATATAAATGTAGAATGCACCTGCGATTTCCAAAGACATTGGAAGCAATGTTACGTCATTGACCACAGCAGCCCAAGGGAGAAATATAGAATTTATAAGACTAAAACCCGTTGATTGGGACAAACATTTATGACAGATGTGCTCAAATCACAAGGCTCTTTATGTATATTGTTAGGAATTTCTTTGCAATTTTACCAAATCACTCAAGTTTTCAGAATGTTGACCTCACAAGAAAAGGTCAAAAGTCGCAAGACTTTGTTATATACATTTTATAGTATATGGTGTGATTCTCGGCTTCGAATTCAAAGTTAAAAGATTACCCTGCTTATGCGGTATTCTTGCATGACAGGTCTCCAGTTATATACGCTACCTCACCACTTAGCTAAATTTATGGCCTGAGTAGAGTCATCTGATATCCCAACCTTGCAAGGTCGTCGATGATGGGAGCCCAGCAGCATCTCATTGGCCATCACAAAATGGACCAGGTCATCTTTGCATAAACCAGTAGGTCATAGTATTGCCTAACAATTAATGGCTTTCAAATGGGTGTTACACAGAAACTGACTGTTTCCAGCATGAAGCTTGATAAGCTGTTGTGGGGTTTGCTAAAAATTTGTATCAACCTCTTTAACATCTCAAAACTGTGATACAATTTTTTGAGGCTCCTCAACAGTTCAGCTTGTGTGATTCTTTAATTTATCTGATCCGAACTGATTTTATAATTTCTTTGTTGGATCATATACGTTTCAACGATTCGATCAGTTTCAAGTTTTTGAAATCTTGGATCTGTGATGTCTCACTTTTGGAAAACACTTTGATTATCTAGGGAGCTTTACGGGTTACATCAAAACGTTCCTTTTACTGGTGCCTTTAGATTCCAATTAACCTCAACACGAAACTTCAGTGACACAATAAAGCTGAAGCATTTATTACTGATGCATACTGTGCAAAGCTATTACATTATAGTAAGTCCAGAGTAAGTGGAAGAAAAGAGTTGGGAGATTGATGGGGCCCTTGGCTGATGAAGGTTTGTACAGCTGTCAACAGCGTTTGAAGGGCATACTAATTGACTTTTAGACAAAATATTTAAGGCACTTGAAGGTTCATGGTGGACTGCTTTGCCTTGGTTGATAGCAAAGATATCTCAGTAGACCAGGATGGCACAGATGTATGGTGAAGGATGCGCTTTGAGGAAACAAGAGCAGGTATACTGCCTCCGTATCCCCCGTGCTCTACACTGGCTACACGTCTATCTATACCCATTATATGGGCCATTCCCTTTTTAGTCGCGCCAAATATTTCCACCAGGGGAGCAATTGTGTATACATGTATGCATGTGGCGACACCTGTGGGTGGACTTTGTTTTTGAAAATAAACATTTCTGTAGGCCAAAAGGACAGCAACCCAGATGAAAAAATAATAATGTATTTTGGATGTGGAAATGGTGGTGATATTAATAAATGATTGTAAGATTTGACAAGTTTTGGGGTGACTTTGAATGTTGGGAAAGGGTGATCATTGTGCATGGTGCGGTGTTTAAGATATTTAATGGATGCCATCCAATGGAGACTAAAAGTAAAATCACTCATAGCATAGCATGGGGGATAATTAGATTAATTTTATTCTGCAGTTCATAGGCTCCTCCCCCCCCCATTACCTCCTTTTTTTAACAGGAAATTTTAAGATTGCCAGTTAGCTTGGATAATGCAATTTATCACAGCATATCTTCTTCTTCTTCTCTCGTTGTGCTGGTATACCCCGGATCGCCGGGTAGCTCAACCTCATTTTTGAGGGGGCTGCACTTGTACTAGGTTCAATCTTCTGTGTTGGTGATCGCCGTACACTGTATGATGTATGAGATGATAAGGCTGGGAGTCTGGCACATAGCATAATTAGAAATCTGTCACTTGGGTACCTAACATTTCTCCAACGGCAAAATTTCTCTTGAAAAAGCATGTCTTTTCTGATTGTCGCTATACATGACAACTTTTTTTTAGAATTCAAGAAATACAAAATCTGGTGAATTCTTCTTCTGTAACAATTTTACTTGCATCGTAATTTTGAACAAATAACTAAAACATATAAATATGAGCCCTCCTGTCACAGTATTCATGAAAGTTTCTTTCCACTTAAAACAACTAAATAAAACATATTCTGTCGCTTAATTCACATTTCTGAAAATAGCACATCCAAATATGCCACTTTTATGGTAATTTGTGACTTTTACTTGCAATTACAAAACATAAACATGACTATGCAAGAAAAAAATATTTAAAGCCCTTGTTGTCTGAGTACTGGAAGTACTGAACCCAGAAGTACTGTACTGGTACCCAGTACTTTGCAAAAAGTACTTGAAATTTTAAGTACTTTTTAAGTACATTTAAGTACTTTCAGTAAAAAAAAGCCAACATGACAGCTTACAAACCATGTTGACTGAAGTGCCAATATTTTCAAAGACAATTTGCAAATAAATGACACTTCATAACATCATAAATTTCATGTAGTCTGTAATATCTGTTACTTTATAAAAAGAACACTTTTAAGTAATGCAATTTATATAATATAATAAATAAATAAATTATTTATTTTGCCTCTTAAAAGAGATATATATTGAATACAGTTTCATTGGATATGCAGTAATATAGCAATTAGTCAATTTCAATTTATGCTACAGAAGAACTCACACTGAAACTTGTCAAAGCAAATTAGAAATGTGATTGCAATTGGACAAGATATTACAGAGTCACTATCTTAGTAGTCCAACTATGTTGCTAAACTAGCATCTCAGTTCTGCAGTAAATATATGGTCAACATTTATATAATTTTCATTTTGATAAAAGGTAATATAACTTTGAATATCAACAAATACGAGGGGTTTTCCAAAAGTTCTGTCCAACTTGCCATAACTTTTGCAATATATAATACAGAAACATGATATTTAGGTCAGGTAATATTGAAGTAATTTGCAAGTGATCCTATAAAAAGCAGATCATATAAACAAAAATAAATGGTTAATTTGTTGCCATGGACACCAAAAGTCAGGAAATGCGGCCCAGGGCACTTTTAGGGACATATATTCATTATATCTTGTCAAAAAGTTTAATTTTTACCAGGGTTACAGGACAAGAAACATGTTAAAATAATCCCTAACATTTCACAAATTCTTGTGATAATGAACTTGACACTGAGTACATTTCCTATAGCCTTATATCCCTTAAAAAATCAATGCCTCATAGTCCTTATATTAAGATCACTGTTGGTGTTTTGCAGACTTTTTGTTCTATACGATGGGTTTTCCATAAGTTCTGTCCAGCCTGTCACGACTTTTGCTAGATTTTAAATATAGAACTGATATTTGGGTCAGTTAATATTGAGATAATTTGCAAATGATCCCCAAAAAATCAGATCATAGAGGTAAAAATGAATTGTTGATTTGTTGCTATGGAAACCAAAAGTCATGAAATGCGACAGAGAGCTTGTTAACAGACACATACTTGACATATCGTGTGGAATATGTCATTATTACAAGAGATATTGAAAATAATTTTTCCAAAACATTCATAGTCATTTCACAACTTCTAAAAATAATGACTGGGACCTTGTAAATACGTTTTATCATACTTTCTATCCATTTCTAAGTATGATGCCTCAGTCTTCATGTAAAGGTCAGTTTTGGCATTTTCCAGTCTTCTTTTCTTAGGTTTTCTATTGTGTCTTCTCTTCATTCAGAAAAAGTTTTTACAATTTTTAATTGGTTCTGTCACTCATACTGTCTTCCTTGTATGTAATATAATAATAATAATAATAATAATAATAATAATATGGATTTATATAGCGCTAATTTCAGTAAACTGCTCATCAGCGCTTTTTCAGATCAAATCAATTGTAGGAATTCTTGAACAAATGAGTTTTCAGATTCTTCTTGAAACTTTCTAATGTTTGTGCAGTCCTCACTTTTTCAGGCAAAGTGTTCCAGAGCTTTGGTGCAGCATAGGAAAATGCTCGATCTTCAAACTTATTTTTGTTGCATGGAGCAGGTTCTGCTAACAGCAGTTTGTGGTTGCTTCTCAGGTTATGTTCTTGTTGAGATTTGACTTGAACAAGTTCTTGGATGTATTGTGGTGCCTGATTGTTCATTGCCTTCCATGTAGTTGTCATCAATTTGAACTGAATTCTTGCTGTGATTGGTAACCAGTGCAGTTGTTTCCTACTCTGGCTGACACTTTCGTGTTTTTTCAACCTCTCAATTAATCGCACTGCTGAGTTTTGAGCTACCTTAAGTTTATTTAACAATCGGGTAGCAGTGCCATATAACAGCCCATTTCCATAGTCTAAATGAGGAGTAACAAGTGCATTGACAGCAGTTTTAACTATTTCCATGTCCAGGTTTTTTCGTAGTTTCGACAGGTTTCTTAAATTGAAATATGCGTTACGACATACGACACATTCTGTTGATCTGCTTCTCCATGGTCATATTATTTTCAAAGAGCACTCCCAAATTGCGGACATGGTTGGCAATTTTGATTTCTACATTGTCAACATTGATAGATGTCATTTGCACTTTCTTCAGTTGGTTTGGTGCTCCAATCAGAAGAAGTTCAGTTTTATCTCCATTATTGCACAGCTTGTTGTCATGCAAGAAATTTCTAATTTCGGCAATACAATTTTCCATTTTCTGTTTTGCATGTTCTTCACCCAAAAAGGTTGGTTTAAATGACAGGATAAGTTGCTCATCATCAGCGTACTTCTGATCGTGAACTTGATTTCTTTGTGCTACTTCACTGACTGGGGCAACGTAGGAGTTAAATAAGATTGGTCCAAGTTTGGAACCTTGAGGAACTCCATAATTGAGCGGAAGTTTGCTTGACGTTTTATCATTTATTATCACAGACTGTGATCTTTCAGAAATATAAGATTTGAACCATCTTAAGGCTGCACTTTGCACACCATACCTGTTACGCAGTCTTTCTAGCAAAATGCCATGATCAATTGTGTCGAATGCAGCAGACAAGTCCAACAATACTAGCATTGTCACCTCCCCATTGCTCAGATTAAGCATAATATCATTATGGATTTTTGTTAAGAGGGTTTCTGTGCTGTGAAATTGCTTGTAAGCTGATTGTTTTTCATCATCAAGATTGTTCTGAGTGAGATGATCAACATACTGTTTGATTACAGCACTCTCAATGATTTTACTCAGAAAAGAAAGGTTAGAGACTGGCCGATAATTCTTTTTGATCAATTCAAGACCTTCTTTCTTTAAGAGTGGTTTGACAAGTGCGTGCTTCAGCTCAAGGGGCATTTCTCCAAGTGTTAATGACATATTAACAATTTTGGTTATGACTGGCAGAAATTCATCAACACATTCAAGCAGTAGCCATGTTGGCATAGGATCAAGTTGGCAGTGTTTGACAGGCATTTCAGTGATAAGTTTCTTGACTTCTTGTTCTGATAGACTTTTAAACTGATGTAAATTGTGGCCAAGGTTGGTTTGAGAGGCATCAGTTGTGATCTTCGTTCCTGAATCTAATTTGGATCTGATGATTTTGATCTTTTCATCAAAGAAGTTGTTGAAATCATTCGCTAGTTCTGTTTCATTTGTGTGATGTGGAAGAGGCAGATCTTGTTTTCTGTTGAGATGAGAATTTAGAACTTTGAACATCGCCTTAGAATTTCCCTTTGTGTCTTGAATTTTACACCTGAGATCATCTGATTTAAGCTGATTAAGCTTTTCATTGAGAGAATTTCGTTTTTCTTTGAAGATATTCCAGTCTTTTTCTAAACCAGTTCTTCTCCATAATTTTTCTGCCTTTCTCTTTTCCTTTTTAAGAGGCTTTATTTCTTGATTTGTGAATGGATTAGGTTTACGAACTGTAACAAGTTTAGTCTTAACAGGGGCGTGTCTGTCAAAAATCTTTTCAGTTGATTTGTAGAGTGACACAAGTCTGTTCAAGTAGACTGATCGATTATGGTGTTGTAGTTTTTGTGACAGATGCTGTTCAATGTCTTTCTTGAATTTGACTATATTTATGCTGCGGGTCTTTCGGAAGGCAATCTTTTTCTGTGGATTCTTGCTCTTGTTAATGTCAATGTTAAAGAGGATACAGTTGTGGTCCGACAATAGGTCACTGACAGCACAGTCTCTGAGAGTTGTTGTTTTATTGGTTATTACCAAATCAAGTGTGTTTCCATCTTTGTGTGTTGGTGAAGATACATGTTGAACAAGGTCAAACATTTCAAGAATGTTGTTAAATTGGATAACTTTGGCATCATCTGGTTTATTCACGTGAAAGTTGAAATCTCCGACTACTATAGTTTCATTGTGATAAGTCTGATAGTGGGATAAGAAGTTTGTGAATTCATTAAAAAATTCTGATAAACTGTATTTGTTCTTCTTTGAGGGTTCTGGCCTGTATACCACAAGAAGTGCGACAATTCTTCCATTTAATTGCAACTGAATTTCCATGTGCTCAAAAGTTTTTGTTTTTGTGCTTTCTTTTTTCATTGCTCGAATGCCTGTTTTTACAATGCATCCTACTCCACCTCCAGGTCTACCCTCACGAGATGAACCCAAGTAAAAACATTCACCATTTCTTTCCAGTTCACCAATTTCAACTCTGTCATCTGCTTTCAGCCAGGTCTCAGTGAAAAGAAAAACATCAAGATCAAATTCATCTCTGAAATCCTTCACCACTTGTGTTTTTTGCCGTATGCTTTGAGCATTCCATATGCAAGCTTTCAGTGGGCGGGACTCCCTCAGATTTTCTGAGCCAAGTTGAGTGTCTGCTTCTGCACACTTATTAAATCTGTTTCTTTGGTTTGTTATATATCTGTGATCAGTAGTTGTTCCGACTTTTTGTTTTATCATTTGACTTGAACCATGACGATTTTCCAAATCTTTTAAACCAGTGCGCACCACATCAGAGTACAGCTTATTTGGTTGGGACATACTTAAGCTGTCAGTATTCAACATCCACGGGCAACTGTGCATATGTGCGATTGCTGCATATAGGCAACACAAGCAACTTAGTTTATCAGACAAATAGATTAGATTCAAAGAAGCTGCAGCTTGTCAGGACAGTTGGTTCAATCCACAAGTGCTACGTTAAGGAGTACAAGCAAGTTAATATAATAGGCAAGTTTGTCAGGCAACACAAGCAAGTTAGTTTGTTAAGCGAGTTTTTGGCAGGTTGGCTGGTGTTACGAACAGACAACACAAGCAAGTGGTTTCTTAAGCAAGTTTGTCAGGCAAGTTGGCTCAGTTCGCAAGTGCTACGTACAGGCAACACACGCAAGTTAGTTTGTTAAGCAAGTTTCTGGCTTGTTCGCAAGTGCTACGTACAGGCAACACAAGCAAGTTAGTTAGGCAAGTTTGTCAGGCAAGTTTGTCAGGCAAGTTGGCTCAGTTCGCAAGTGCTACGTACAGGCAACACAAGCAAGTTAGTTAGGCAAGTTTGTTAGGCAAGTTGGCTCAGTTCGCAAGTGCTACGTACAGGCAACACAAGCAAGTTAGTTTGTTAAGTAAGTTTCTGTCTGGTTCACAAGTGCTACGTACAGGCAACACAAGCAAGTTAGTTAGGTAAGTTTGTTAGGCAAGTTGGCTCAGTTCGCAAGTGCTACGTACAGGCAACACAAGCAAGTTAGTTTGTTAAGCAAGTTTCTGGCTGGTTCGCAAGTGCTACGTACAGGCAACACAAGCAAGTTAGTTAGGCAAGTATGTTAGGCAAGTTGGCTCAGTTCGCAAGTGCTACGTACAGGCAACACAAGCAAGTTAGGTTGTTAAGCAAGTTTCTGGCTGGTTCGCAAGTGCTACGTACAGGCAACACAAGCAAGTTAGTTAGGCAAGTTTTCAGGCAAGTTGGCTCAGTTCGCAAGTGCTACGTACAGGCAACACAAGCAAGTTAGTTTGTTAAGCAAGTTTTTGGCTGGTTCGCAAGTGCTACGTACAGGCAACACAAGCAAGTTAGTTAGGCAAGTATGTCAGGCAAGTTGGCTCAGTTCGCAAGTGCTACGTACAGGCAACACAAGCAAATTAAATTGTTAGGCAGGTAGACTGAGAATTAGTTAGAAACGTGGATCATCAATTTGTGACTGACCGATGGAGTAAGTAAGAATCGATGACAATCAATTTGTGACTGACCAAAAGATTAAGTTCGAATCGAGGATCAAACAATTAGTTAGATCAGGTAAGAATTAGCAAGTCTCTCAGGTCTGTGAAAGGCAAGAGTTTAGAAGAGTTAGGCTCTGAGGTCTGTCAGAGTTTAGAGGCAAAAGAAGTGGATCTCTCAGGTCTGTGAGAGTTAAGCGGTGAGAAGAGTGAGGCTCTGAGGTCTGTCAGAGTTTAGAGGCAGAAGTTGTGAGTCTCTCAGGTCTGTGAGAGGCAAGAGTTGAGAAGAGTTAGGCTCTGAGGTCTGTCAGAGTTTAGAGGCAGAAGTTGTGAGTCTCTCAGGTCTGTGAGAGGCAAGAGTTGAGAGAAGTGAGGCTCTGAGGTCTGTCAGAGTGTCAGAATCAAGAGGCAAGAATGGTCTCTCAGGTCTGTGAGAGGCAAGATCAAGTCAATCTAACTGAAAGATTTCACAGGTCAAAGTGAAATTTGAAGTGTGTCAGCTGCTGAGGGTTTGCTGCAGAGCAACTATGTTCCTGTTAAGCTGAAACAGTCAAAAAATAATAATAAATTTAAATTCCCCAAAACGAATGCTGTCTGGTGTTGTGGTAAGTGTCTGAAATAATAAATGAGTGCTGAAGATAGAAAATATGACAATTAGATAACTTTTCAGATGGAAAAACAAGGTAAAATGGGTTGAGTTCTTGGATGTGTATTGGCAGTGTTCAAACTCAAAATTCCTGTTCAAACTTAAAATTCCCGTTACCTAGTGCTGTCAGGTGATGTGGAAAGTGTATGGAATAGTAGATTAGTGCTGGAAATAGAAAATATGAAAGTTGGATAGCTTTTCAGGTGCAAAAACGAAGGTAAAATGAGCGAAAATTGAGGTCAAAACAATGTGTATTGCAGTCAGAAAACGATGTAGAGATGGCAGGTAATAAAATTGCAAGTTATTGCTCTTAAATCACCTGGAAATGGCATAAAAAGGGTAAATAACAGGTAAGAAACACTTTACAGACAATCACACAAAAGAACAGCAGTTAAATATACCCAGAACTTCCTAAAAAGATGAAAATATCCACTGCTGATTTAACACTGTGCTCACAGTCAGAAGCGCCACCTGTGTATGATAAAAGGTTCTTACACTCTTAGTTAGTTTTATCCAATCAAAATGTAAAAAAAATGTAATAGGTTCATATGATGTCATCCATATCCAAAAAATTGCTCATCTCGTAAAAAACTGAGAAACTGCATGAGTGATGGTAAAGTAACTGAGATGTAACAAAAATACAAGTTTCCATTGTTATTAATGATTTTACAATTAACTGATTATATTTCATGAAAAAAAATAAGAATATACTTCAATTCAATTTCTCAAGACACACATAATGCAAGCAGGTGTTCAGTTCGTTTTTAGTGAGATCTACAAAGTCTGGGCCGCATTTCATGACTTCTGGTTTCCATGGCAACAGATTAAGCATTTGTTTTTAATTTAATGATCTGATTTTTTAGGAGTTATTTGCAAATTACGTCAATATTATCTTACCAAAATATCACGTTTTTACATCAATTCTAGCAAAAGTTATGACCAGTTGGACAGAACTTATGGAAAACCCCTCGTACTCTATCCATAATGTATTTATTCCGTTTCCCCACTGAATTTGTTCGGTTAACCTTTCAAGAATAAATATGGGTATGATAGGCCTAATTATTTGAGAAATAACTTATTTTTTCATGCTGCATCATTTTGCTGTATAGATGCATAAATTCAGTAATTATTCAATCAATTTCAATGCCATCTTTTGGAGGGGTTTTCCATGTTCATTGAGCCATATAGGCGTGAATGCATTGGCCCATTGTCTTTAGCAAAGAAATTGGGTCACTGCATGTACCTGACCTTGTACAGTGTACACAGGTGTGAGAATTACCCTCTTTACAATTGGACTAGGAACTTTCACAATAGAATGTCAATTTTCATCCATTGCTTGCTTAAACATAATCTGTGTCAATTAAATATCAATTTTTCTAAACTAATTGGATCAATATTAATAAATATGTTATTCATTAAAACAAGACAATTGCAGTCAAATAAATTAATAGTTACAAGTAAATAAAAACAATGTTTAAAAACAACTATTTGGTTCAAAGATACCCAATAACCTCATTAATTTCCTGGGTATTAAAATCTGAATATCTTATTCTGACTAGTTCTTTAATTTGACAAGCATTCAAAATATCACAGTCTATCTATCTATCTATCTATCTATCTGTCCAATCTATCTATCTATCTATCTATCTGTCCAATCTATCTATCTATCTATCTATCTATCTATCTATCTATCTATCTATCTATCTGTCCAATCTATCTATCTATCTGTCCAATCTATCTATCTATCTATCTCTCTATCTCTATCTCTCTACCTCTATCTCTCTATCTATCTATCTATCTATCAAACGAAACTGTATTCCATGAATATCCCCATTTGCTTGAAAGAAACACAAGTTTTTGTCAATTTATATAATCTATAATTTATCTTGCAAGATTTTTTATACAAAATGAATATAATTGCTGATAATATTGTTAAGTGAAAAATTGTATGATCAAATGGTAATGTTATTTTTCATTATATTTTCAAAAAGACTGCGATTTTGTTTTCTACAATTGTGATTCAATGTGTGAGACATCAAAAAGTACTGGGTACTGGACTTAAGTACTTTCAAAAGTACTGGGTACTGGAATTAAGTACAGTGATTAAAAATGTACTGGGTACTGTACTGGGTACTGGGAACATTTGCAAAGTACTGTACTGGACTTAAGTACTTTGAAAAGTACTGATTAACAGCCCTGATTGTCTCCTTCTAGATGTCATTAAAGCATTTCTAAGCATGTCATAGAATAAGAATATTTTCTTTAAAAAATGACTGCAATCAATTTTGATGAGAAAAGTGAGCCCTGTACATGATATTGCATACATTCTTTTTTTTTTTGCATGTTTCATGATTTTAATGCAGTAATGAAAGAACGAAATGCTTCCAAGTAAGAGCAAGAACTGCTATGGTAATGTTACAGAGTTGTGCAATTACAGATGCTTGGATGAATCTGACAGTTTCAAGCTTTTAAAACCTGTGAGCTGTGATGTCTTGCTTTCGGAACTGACTTTGAGTATCAAGGGAACTTCACAGGTTACATCAAACGTTTGTGTTATTAATGCCTTAAGATCCAATAAACCACAACACTACACTTGAGTGACACAGCAAAGCTGAAGCATTTAACTGATGCAAGCAGTGCAAGGCTATTACATTATAGTAAGTTGTAAGTGGTGCAAAGTGTTGGGAGAGTGATGGGGCCCTTGGTGGATGAGGGCTTTGCTCAGCTGCCCACAGTGTAAGAAGGGCAAACAAATTGACTTTTTGACTCCATAGTACCTGTGTGGCAACAACAAGATCGAGACAGAACACTTTGCCAAGGTTAATAACAGAAGATCTTTTAGTAGACAAGGAGGGCAGTGATGGATGGTGAAGTATTTGTTTTGACAAACTGAGATTAACTGGGTTTTGCAGTTAATAGGCTCCTCCATAATGCTTTCTCATGCTGCTGGTTGTGTATCCCTGTTTCTGAGACAGGATATTTTTTTAAAAGGTCATATATGTAGGCCTATACATTACAAATTTCCCAAGGGCACTGTCCAACTGACCAACACCAGTTGATAGGCGGACACGTACACTGGCGCCTGTGTCATATGATCTCCTGTTGTAAGACCGACTGGCCATGTGTGACCACCGTCCTCCCGCACTAAGTAGTATGTTAAAAGGCAGAGACCGCTGTATAGAATAATAAGTCAGCTGGTTAAAATATAATAAGACTTCTTTGCTATCCCGTTGCATGATCTCACCTGTAAGACTTGCATTGATACTGTATCATAGGCCAGTAAGAAGGCAAAGACATGACAATGATACGAAGAATGATCAGATGATTATTTCACTTGTCTCAATTGAAATGAAAGCTCACTTTCAAAACTTTAAACTCAACCATACATTAAAGGAACGACACATCACAATGCATGCCAATCTGATGAATAAGGACATTATTTATCAAAAGGAACTTGAAAGAGAAAACACTTCTGTTTCTAATAATAATCATTGTACAGTGTTATTAAATCACATTGTTGGCATGACAGAGCATTCTTGTCAGTTTCTCTTTTTGATTATCCTCCATTGCTCAGAGAAGCTTTTTCATAAAGCAACCTTGGTGGCTGCATTTGAATGATCATTTTGTTAAAGTTAACAATAAATTGTTGCTCATTTGGAAGAATAATTTTGAACACAAATATTCACCAACTTAAGTTCCTTGAAGTTTGATCTGACATTTGTTGGAAGCTTTAAATGAAGTTATTGAAATTTTGCTTGAATGGTTCTTTGATGTTTTCGATTCAAACTTTTTTGTGAAAGGAGCACTTGATTTGAGTCAGCAATGTGTCAATAAAACAGAAGATTGTCAAGTTAATTCAGTTATGAGTTATTCCTTAAAGAGAACTTGTCTTAAGAATGAAGCACAGACCTAAAATCGTGTTATATTTAGTGCTTATAAGATCTGCTGTGCAGTCCCCTCTTGTGATCGACAATTCGATTAGTTTATCATAATATCGAATCGTTGTTATGATAAAACTACACAACAATGTACATAACAGCAAAAAAGTTCACGAGTGTCAGATCTGCAAATGAATTAAAGGCCAACTGACTTCCATCGGCAGTGGTAATAATAATTTTTGTGAGTTATGTCCATGTCCCAGAATGTAATATAGATACTAGGAGTAAGCTATCTGATACATAAAGGCTGTTTAAGCAAGAACTTATTTTTGAAATATCGCACACACACTCACTTTGTCTTCCTCACAAGAAAGTAATGAAATTATTCAACAGCTCTCCTCAGTTGCGGCTGCATGTCTTTCCGTAAAGAACCTTCAGTGCATATAAATTGTTTGACCAGAGCACCTTGCATGATGGAATCAGTGCAACACATGACTTGTGGATCAAACTGTGTTCTTAATGCAATCCAGAGGTTCTTTCCACTGACAGATTAATAACACAACTACACAAGCACATGCAATAGAGTCATTGTCAATAAAGTGTCTCTTCATTGGTGGAAATTAATTTATAAATGGGAAAAAGTTCTGAAGGACAGTGGATGGAAAAATATTCGTGCTGGTTTAGAGGCGGGACCCATACATGTGAAACTATTGTCAAAACATCTGCTCAAAATCAGTGCTTAATCAAATTTCCTGACCTATTTTAGACAATTCCCTAGGCTGATTGATTAAAACAACTGAGGCGATGTAACAAGAACAGGGCACACAATTTAATGACCCTTCAACTATAGTCTGTATACTGCAGAGCTATCAAGCATAAGTGTAATCATCCTCACTATATACTATGGTAAATAACAAATTTATGAACAATTTCTGCCAAAACAAAAACTTGAAAGAAGATTATTTCACCAGTTAACATGAAGATGTAATTGTTGTATCATTGTGACACATGCCAAGGAATTGGAGCCTCTGGCTGTGCTTATTAAGTATTATCTGCCAACTGTTGCATAAGCAGATTGGTGAAAAGTGTTATAATATTATCTCATCGCCATGGCCTACCACTCTATTATACTAAGAAAATTCATAAATACACCCATGGTGCACCTTTTACAAATAAATGAATTTACAATTCCTATATGCCACTTTCTGATTCACAGGACTAGGGGAGGTTCAGCTCTTTGTCAGCAATCTGGGTTTAAAATCACCGTTACATGTCCCATGTAGTCCTGTAAATATGTTTAAGATGTTGGATGGCAGTTGTGTGAATTATCGTATCATTGCTGTTTCCGCCTCTAGTCCTTAACAAAGCCTAATAGAATGAATAAATGCAGGATATTATAGCCAATAAAAAAATCTTTCCGACGCGACTGGTTAGAGGCAGACATTTGACTTACAATGAAATCTGGAAACAAATAATCATCATGAGACATAGATAGTAAAAGAGGGGTAGGGATGACTCCTCCAGATATGGAATCCATTGGGACATGGACAGTGGCGTAGCTATGGGGGGGCCTGGGGGGCCAAGGCCCCCCCAAATGGATTGGTGGCCCCCCCACTGGCCCCCCCATTTCAGATTTGAGAAATTTGAAATATTATTTGAACAGAGCATGTCCATCTTTGCGACCTGCGTCGGTGCTCACTTATACCCGATTCTCACCAAATTGAAAGTTGCCCTTTAAAAAGTTCTAAGGCATTTGACAATTTTCTATTTTCCTTCAAAATATCTGGCAACTATAGGTGTACCTGTATCCAAACTTTTTAGGGTGGCCTCATGACATTTGCCCTAATTTTTTTCAAAAGATCCTGATTTAATACTTTTTCTAAAGACATCTTTTGGAAACCATTGGTTTTTATTTATGTTTATTTAATAATCTACCAGCATTTTTTGTCCAGTTGCCTCGAATCTTAGTGTTTCCCAATTTAACCCCCCTCCCCGGTATGCCTATGTATCCATAGCTGTTCCATGCAACATCAACAATCTTGTGATTCGAGGAAATCTTTCACTTCCCATTGTTTAACTCTAGAAAGAAATATTGTGCCTTTGCTATGTCTCGGGACAGGACAGATGAACATGCAAGAGTGATTTGTACAAACTGCTCAATTTCTCGTATGTTGCGTGGAATTCCCCTATATTTTGGGAATTTTTGTTATTTTCAGCAATCACAACTAGCTTTCAGGCCTGTATGATGAGATAAAAAAATAAGTAATTTGCAGGAGACCATTCAAGTCTTTGTTATACTTGTATTGTGGCAATGATTGTAACATCACATTATTGCATGCACCCTTGGTTTTCTTCTCTGTGTACAAGCATGGTGATTGATGTTGCATCAGGAAATTTTATCCAGATAGGGGCCGTCTTCTTTCAAAGTAAGTGCAACCCAACCCCAAGATGATCATGAGAGTCATCAACATAATGAATCAACAAGTGCTATTTTCGCTCTTCTCATTCGGTGTGTATAACAAATCGAACGCCTGAAATCAACATTTCTGCCCTGTGTCCCAACTGGTTTTATGGAAAGTTATTTCTTTCTAAAAAGTAATTCTGAAAGAATATTTAGTGGTTATTATGCCATATTTAAATTAAATAGTAAATGCAGTAAGTGTTCCTTGAAGAAAAGCGCATCAATGTTCCTATGTCGTCAGTAGATTTTTACCCTTGTATTGGCCCAAAAATGCCGCAAAAGGTGGGCCCCCCTGGTTCAGACCCTGGCCCCCCCTTGGCCCCCCCACTCCTGGATTTCTAGCTACGCCACTGGACATGGATCAATAAATCTGAAATAGTCATTAGATTTGATAATAACATGATGAGATTTTCGATGTTAAATGAAGTGTTAATGGCAAAGAGCATTAAGCTGCCAGGCATCCAGGCAAATTAGAATAGGCTTGTAGCATGGTATTGTGTACAGCGGCTTTTTTTCAGACTGGAAAGCTTATTATTTCAACATGATATGTTATTTGGACATGGCATGTATCTGATTGACTGGAGGAGAATGTGTAGTTTTCAGAAATATATGGTTTGATATGTATTGGTTGATTTGCCTATCACCATAAAACAAAATTCTGCTCAAAAAACACATTTTTTGCCTTGTTTATAGCTCATTCACAAATAGTATTGCTTATAAATGGTGATGATTTTGATATTTCGACTTTTTTCAAAATGAAATAATTGGTTGAGTATAACAGACTGAAACACAAAGAACATATTTAGCTAAAAAAATTATGGTTTTACAGTTTTAGGGTTCGCCAGGCGAATTTTTTACATGGAGATGTCACTTAGTTTGAAAACCATTAGTTTTCTTACATGCACTTTTGATCTCTCCTGGAATATATATCCTATATATCTGGAATATTGCTAATGGCTGTGTGGAAGCCTCAAAGTATCCCTCTTTCAGACCAACACTTCTTCAGTTCCTGAGACCATTACAACAGCACATTTAGGATACTTTTGTATTGCTTATGCAAATGTTCACAAGTACGTCGCGTTTTACAAATTCGTAGGTCTAGGTGTCAAAGTTTTAGAGGTAAAGTTGAAAATTTTTTACAGATATTTAGTTATCAAACTGCAATATAGGAAAAAATAGTAAGTCTCTAACAATTATATTGAACTTGTTAGAGCTGATCTTAGTGCGTTCACAAGTACGTCGCGTTTTAAGAAACCGACACTTCCTGCTGCTACGTCACCACGGTCGTGTCAATTGCATGGATACTTGTGAATAATCATTAGAAAACACATTTAAGAAAAAAAAAAAAAATTTGAGAAAAATCTGAACTCAATTATGCGCAAAATTAGCATATTTTGTAAAAATATGATAAATGAGAGGAAACTATCAAAAACCATATTTTTTTTCTTAATTATGCTTAGACAGATAATTCTGGATTAAATCCAATATCAATAATGCCAATTTGAATTATTTTCTTCAATGGACCATGACTATGTTTACCGTTTTTTCCAAAGTTAGTCAACACTATATCATGAACGTTTCCTGTTGGTTTGGTGGCTTTAATACTTATACCTTGTGTGGCACAAGTGTTTTGACCAGGTGTGGAGAATTCAATTTTTGTAGGGCGAAGCATAAGATGCAGCTCCTCACTGCCTGCAGTTAGAAATATAAAACCCCATCAAAATATACTCCAGTATGTGTATTATAAGTGTTCCAAAAATTAACTTCCTGGCTCAAGTTGAAGTACTAATTTTTTTGATGAAATAAACTGTATTCCGGTTCCGTCACAATACATCCCAGTGTACCGATTCAACCCATATTACGGAACAACGAAAGCTCATTAAGCTCAATCCTTTTGGATTTAGTGTCCCTAATATATTAGCTATCAAAATATAAGAAGTAGTTAATCGTGCTATAACTTTCATTTTTCATCATCAGTGGCCAAAATGTGTACACAATAGTGTGCTACAAGCCAATAGTCACCTGCAAGATTTGCAGGGACAAGCTGCAGATTTGGTGTCAGTCCACTGGGCATTAGCAAGTGATAGACCAGACACCAGGCAATTACGCTGTCACTCTCTTGGCATACTAGATATTTGGACCATCAACGAGGTCTTGCAAATTTGTGCAATTTATTGAACATTAGGTGTATGCCGACATTTTCTTTACCTCTTCAATATTGCTTCAAAAACCAGAAAATCCTTTTTCTGAGATAATCACAATGACAGGCTTAATTATTTCTGTCTGACTACTGAAAAACAAAAAGGAAATCATATTATATGTCATGCT
Source organism: Platynereis dumerilii (assembly GCA_026936325.1). NCBI lineage: Eukaryota > Metazoa > Annelida > Polychaeta > Phyllodocida > Nereididae > Platynereis > Platynereis dumerilii. The sequence continues at coordinate 28,488,425 of JAPTHN010000013.1, forward strand.
CTGCACTTTTGTATTTTTTCTCTTTTCAATCTGACTCAAAATAAATAATTCTTATTCTTACTCTTGTTCTGGTCTCTTCTGGTTTTTTCTCATAAAGTATTCTAAGAAAAGCCAAACATAGTTTTGATATTATACTTCATGTAGTTTCATCAATACTTAACTCAAAGACAGCCTCTGAGAAGGCAACTGTCTGAAGAAGAAAAAATTGATAACACTTTTTTGTATCATTACCAGCCTGTGTTCATACATCCAAGCATTTTAATACAGCATTAAAGTGATAAGTCAGGCAAAAAACTTGATATATATGCAATATCATGCACATTGCTCACTTTTCTCTTCAATTTATGTGTTTTTGCTGGAGAAAACAATCGATGTTGCACAATTTTTATTCTATGGCATGCTTAGAAATGTTTTAAAGACATCTTGAAGGAGACGACAAGAGCATAAAACATTTTTCTCTTGCATTGTCATGCTTATGTTTGGTAATTGCAAGTAAAAGTCACAATTACCATAAGAGCAGAATATTTGGATTTGCTATTTAATCTTTGCTGAGAATTTTTTTTAAATAGGAAAACTTTCTTGAGTAACGAGAGATTTTTAGTGAATTCTTCCAAATTACAATGAAAAACCAAAAAATTATTGCCACGATATTGTATTTCTTGGTGAATTAGCCATAACAGAAAAAGTGAGCCACCCAGGTGGCTGATTTATCTTTATGACTTATCTTTATGATTTATATTTATGAAGCTATGCAACTTTATTGTCCAAGTGACAGATCAATATTTATGAAGCTATGAAAAAATGGTACTCAACCAGTTCGAAAAAAGCATTTAAAACGGAAGCAATGGGGAGGAACCTATAAACCTCAAAGCTATAAGTTAATCTAATTTTGTCAAAGCAAATACTCCACCATCCATCAGTGCCATCCTTGTGTACTAAAAGATCTTGGCAAAGGGGAACCATCTTGACACTTCATGTGCTTTAAATATTTAACCTTGTTGCCACACAGACACTTCAAAGTGTGAAGTCAATTTGTTTGCCCTTATGACACTGTTAGAAGTTGAGCAAAGCCCTCATCTACCTCCCCATCACTCTTCCAACACATTTCCACCACTTACTCACAACTTACTGCAATGAAATAGCTTGACACAGCTTGCATCAGAGTTAAATGCTTCAGCTCTGCTATGTCACTCAAGTTTGGTGTTGAGGGTTATGAGATCTAAAGGCATCAGTAACAAACTCTTTGATGTAACCTGTGAAGATCCCTAGATACTCAAAGTGATTTCCGAAAGCCAGACATCACAATGTGATAGCCCAGCACACCTTGCTTCAGTGTTGAATGCCTTTTGCTTTATCGTGTTCACCACAGCTTCAGCCAAAGGTATTGGATCTGAAGGCTCCAATCAAACAAACCTCTTGAAGTTTTGATCTGATTGTAAATCTCCCTTGATACTTAACGTGATTTCTGAAACTGAGACATCACAGCTTGCTGGAGTCTAAGGTGTGAGACTGACGGAAATGTAATGCCATTTGGTGTTCTCTAATGTAAATGGCATATGGTTCTTATAGATGCAACTGAAAGAACATATTCTTTAGACTTTACACACATGATAATGCCATCCAATTTAAGAAAATGATTTCTGAGTTAAAGTGCTTGCAAAAACAGGAGCAGAACCTGTATAGCCTCCCTACATAACCATGGGCTATGTCTCGCTTATTAACATGATTAAGTCAAGAAAATGTATGAATACATGATTCCTATCCCCCTCCTTTATTAATCATTGCAATGAATATGCAACACAAATGCTGTATGATTCACATGACTGGGAAGGTGGTTAGGTCACTTGGTAGAACTCCGTCTAATATGATTCAAGCTCTGGCTGGCAAGCCTGGACCTTTGCTGGGTGGTAGATCATCTAGCGTTCACCTCACCGCTGTTTCAATTTCTGGCCCTTATTTATTTCTACCAGAGATCATAAATAGAGGAAGTAACTGCCAAAAGTAACATTTTTACAATGCGGTTGGAATGTGCAAAGCTAACTGTTAAGTGAAGTACTCTAACAGTGAAGACCATAAGCTGCCAGGCATCCAGGCAAATTAGAGTAGTCACCTGCAAGATTTGTAGGGACAAGCAGCAGATTTGGTGTCAGTCCACTGGGCATTAGCAAGTGATAGACCAGACACCAGGCAATTACGCTGTCACTCTCTTCTCCTACTGGATCACTGGACCATCAACGGGGTCTTGCCAATTTCTGCAGTTCATTGAACATTTGGTGTGTGCTTTTTTTTACCTCTTCATTCTCGGTTCCAGAGACAAGAAACTCCATTTATTCAACCACAATGACGGAGTGCTTCACAGTTACAGCAGTTCTAAAGCAGCCTTCGCTCTTGAAACTTTTGGGGTGAAAGTTTCACCCCAGATCAAAAGTTCGATAAGGACCAACTGCCCCTCATAAATTAACTGACCGACTTGTTTTCAACCCTTTACAGGTGTTTGTCATAGATATGAAGGGGAAATCCTCATGAAAATTATACAGAGAATAGCATGGAGAAAGGGGTGAAAACAGGGTGAAGGGAAGAGTAGTTGACACGTGAAAGTCGGTCAGCCTCATTTGACATCCTTATCATGTCCAGATTTATTATGGGCAAATTACCAGAAACTCTGTACCCTAACCTTGTTTGTTTCAAGCTCCAACTCTTTGAGACCGAAGACTGCTTTAGAACTGCTGTAAATTACCCACTGCTAAATAAGTCACAAGTCGCTCTGCACTTCGGTTTTTTTACATTTTCAACCAAACTACAAGATATATATTTCTGACTCTTGGTGTCTCTCAGCTTTGTCTCATTGGATGTTCTGAGAAAAAGCAAACTGAGTTTCATTATATTGAACTCAGAAACAGTTGCAGAGAAGGCAATTATCTGCAGAAAAATAAATCAAAATTATAACCCTTTTTTGTGTCATTATCAGAGCAGATTTGGTGTCAGTCGATTGGGCATTACCAAGTGATAGACCAGACGCCAGGCAATTACGCTGTCACTCTCTTGGCATATTAGATATTTGGACCATCAACGAGGTCTAGGGCAATTTTCAGTTCTTCGAATGTTGGCTGTGTTCCATTATTTTTTACCTGTTCTGCGTTGCATCCAGAAACCAGAAAATCAATAATTTTACAGATGACCCAATGACATACTGGCTTACCCACTGAATAATGAAATGGCAAGTCATACTCTGTACTTTGTTTTCAGTTCGACTTAAGAAATAAATAATCTTACTTTTAGTATTTCTCGTGCTCTGCTCTGTTTTTTTTCTGCTTCTCCTTATTGATGATTCTATGAACAGCCAGAGTTTTGGTTACACTTTATATAGTTTCATAGCCTACCAAGAGCCGCAATACAGGACTTTAAAGGGCTAATCATCCATCATCTATTTACATAGTTGAATGCCTCTGCAGATACTATACTTAGAAGTAGCCATGCGCAGAGAAGAAAATACTTTAAAAATGAATAATTATTTTTTTGCAATAAAAGAAAAGTATTTTGTTCTCTTTTGAGCAAGGTTTTTCATTCTTTCTTGACAGCATTAACTCACACACACAAACTTTAAATTTATGCAAAATCATACACATTGCTCACTTGTCTCACCAATGGATCATTTCACCTTGTTAAGGAAAACAATCAACATAGTATTTTATTCCATGACACGCCTGTTGCATGTCCTCATGTAATCCCAGTGACAGTAATATGGGAGTAGAATGCCAATAATTGCATCAGGTTTATTTTTGGTACCAGGAGCAAGTCACAGATTGTATTGCACCCAGCTGCTCATGCAAATAATTATTTACCGGACTACCCTACCATTAAAGTAATTGGGGATATCAGCTGCGAGACAAGTCAAATCTTCTATCTTTATTGGATGTCTGAGAATTCAGAGAAGTTTCAGTGAAATTAGTCTGTTGAGTCATTGAAGTCGAAGGAGTTTGTTTTTTTACACTCTGCAAATATTGTCAACATTATGGTTGTCATTTATCCAACAAAATGTTTTGTTGCAACAAATCCTAATGTGGATACCATAATAAAGATCGTAGAAGCAATACATCTTAATCAAGCTAGAAAGCATTTGAAATTAATGTAAATATTGCAGTGAAAGCAATGAAGTTAAATTGCATTGGACTTTTAAAGGAATTGCAATAAAATGAAATAGCAATGGACATTGACTTTATGACAAATATGATTATCAATTCAGATCAAAAGCCCATAAATAAATAATCATCAAGGAGAGAGAGATTACAGAAATGAATTAAGAAGTTGATTCAAGAGGATTGAATTGATAATGAATGGATTCAAATCTCCATGAAGGTATTGAAAGAATGAAAAGGAGCTATGATAATGTATGGTTATTATTGCTGCTAGTAAATCTTTTACAATGACTTCTCAATGTGAAAAATGTAGCTGCTTTTTGTGCACAAATATAGTCATTGATTTTATGAGTAAAAAAAGACCTTAATCTGAAAAGTTTTTGAAGAAAAATGAGGCACCATGATTTTTTGGGGATGCACCCCATAAATCCTAATCACCCCAGAACTACCAATAATACTGGCAAATCACCCCAAAAGTCCTTCTGGTGAGAGTAGACTGACGGATGGACAGACATATGCAAATGAAAACATAAGACCCGTTCTTGAGCGGGACTAATCGGGACTTCCCAATATATGTAAAACTGTAGATGATTCTACAGTGAAATAGATCTCAATACGAGGGGCGTTCAGAAAGTTCTGACCAATTTTTCTGAGAGATGCCTATATTTTGAGTCTTCAAATTTTTAGGAATGCAGCTTGAGGTATCAAGGAAACAATAGTCCAAGCACATTTGAGACACAACATATTTAAGTTGTTATTTTCTTGCCATGGAAACGGGCAAGATGGGGAACCTAGTGCAGCTCATTTTTCTAGTGAACTTAGCGTTGTGTTTTCTCTGAAATCTAGGGTCAAATTATGTTAAAAAGGACTGCAAACCTGTGCAGGTCCTACTGGCAATTATGATTGTAACTTTATGATGTCAAAATGTTGTGCCAATCCATTGTTTGGCCATTTAAACCTGATTTTTGCACTGTAAATAGTGATTTTCTATAGGCATTTTACATGGACCCAAAACGCGATCAGAGAACTTCAATCAAATTGTGTGTTCTCACAGGAAAGAGTGGTACACAAACCCAGGATCTCATTAGGATAGCATTTCCTGATACCTGGATGATGATTTAGGACCATGTGACTGTTGTATATTCCCTAGTCTAAAAGATGAGCTGAGAGGTGCAAGAAATGCTACAAATCAGGTATTTTGACATGCCATTTTCCAGGGCTTTTCTAAGTTGAAACTTTGAAAATTGCTTCACTGAGTGAATTGAAAGGATTCAAAAATTTGTTTCTTGCCACAGAGAGTACTTTGAAAAATTGTGAAGCTGCTGATGAACATCTATGTTCACAATTAATTTAAATTAATTTAATGGCAATTTACACAGCTAAATTGTTGAGTTTTGTATGAAAAATTAAGCTGCGCTGCCTACCCCAAGGTGTGGTTTCCATGGCCACAGAAAAGTAAGTTAAACTTTGGCCTCGGATGTAATATTTTCAGATTCAATGGCTATACATCTGAATTTTGTACTGTGAAAATTACATTAAAGTATGTCGAAGAGAAAGGCCTGCTACAAAAATTTGTCAGAACTTCCTGAACAACCCTCATATGTGGTTAATCTGCGGATGCCATATATGATTATGTAAGTTAATTATTATCTGTTTACTCGTTGCATGAGCAGGAGCAGAACAGAGAACAATATTATAATGTTGTCTCACGGCAATGGGCCAAGCACTTCTATTATGGTAAGAAAATGCGTAAATACACCCATGGTGCACCTTCTACAAATAAATGAATTACAAATACTAAATGCCACTTTCGGATTCACGGGACTAGGAAGAGGTTTGGCTCGTTGGCAGCACTCTTGGCTTAAAATAAAATTAAGTATTCTTAGGGTGAGGGGCATAATCTGCCAGGCATCTAGGCCAATAAGAGTAGTCACCTGCTAGAGTAGCAAGGATGAGCAGCAGATTTGGTGTTAGTCTTCTGGGCATTAACATGTAATTAAACTGTCACTCGCTTGGCATACTAGATCACCGGACCATGAATGAGGGCTTGCCAATTTCTGCAGTTCATTGAACATTTGGTGTATGCCAGAATTTTTTTGCCCCTTCCATATTGCTTCCAGAGACCAGAAACTCCATTTATTTTACAAAACACAATGAGTGCTTCACTGTTAAATTACCCACTGCTACACAAAACGAGAGTCACAATTAAACTGTTGCTCTGCACTCCTGTTCTTTATATTTTCAACCCAACTAGAAAATATATATTTCTGACTTTTGGTGTCTCTCAGCTTTTTCTCATTGATTGTTCTGAGAAAAGGCAAACTGATTTTTCACTATATTGAACTCAGAAACAGTTGCAGAGAAGGCAATTATCTGGAGAAAATTTTATTACATCTTTTTGTGTCATTATCAAAGCAGTTTTTGCTCATACTGGCAAGCTTTTTCATTCTTTCATTGAAGCAGTAACATGATGAGACATGCAAAAAATTTGAAATTTATGCAATGTCATGTACAGTTTAACTTTTCTCCTTAATTTATTTCAGCACCAAATGTTGAAGAAAACAATCAATGACAGAGTGTATCATACAATGGCATTCTTAGAAATGTTTTAAAGACTTTGAAGGCGATGACAAGAGCTAAAATATTTTTTTCTTTTGCCTGGTCACGTTGTTGTTTTGTAATTTAAAGTAACAGTCACAATTAGAGTAAAATCCGCATATTAGGATGTCTTACATTCAGAAAGATGAATTTAAACATAGAAAATGTTTTATATGGAACTCCACTTCTTGTTGGGAAAAAAATGTGTTTGAATACTGAGACAGGGCAATTACTACAATTTTGTTTCGATGATTTGTACCTAATAACACAACGCAATGTAAGAAAAATAAGTAAAGAAAATAAATTATCCCAATTATTCTATTTCCTGAATGTGACTTGACCAAGTTGTCAGTATTGCAAAAAGTAGAAAAGATGTTCATTTTTTAAAAGAGAAATTTTTCTGGCGCAAAATTATTGCAAAGTCCAGAATGTAACTTAAGAAAGCTGTAATTAGTTGGTAAATTCACTAAGGAAAGCTGTAATTGGTTGGTAAATTCAAGAGCAAGAGTATGGTTATTTGATCTTGCTTTCTTCATGTTGCTGTCTCTTCCAAAATCACCCTACCGTACTCCCTATTCGGGTTACGTAGATAATTAACAAGAAATATAAGCGACCAATATCTTCTCTACTGTAACCATATAACATGGATGAACAATGAAAAGATCATGAATAAAATCATATCATTTCAGATCATTTATGACAGGAGACGGCCCGTTACCCAAATCTATCATGGAGCAATGTATTTGTGAAGCTACAAAACTGCATTATCCAACCCTTGAAAAAGTGGTACTACCAAGAAGTAAAAAAAAATTGCAGTTTAAAAAGGAGGCAATGGAGAAGAGCCTATTAACCGCAACAAAAATGAACCTCCTTGTATCAAAGCAAAATTAAGGCCTCACCATCCATCACTGCCATCCTTGTCTACTAAAAGATCTTCTGCTATTAACCTTGGCAAGGTTGTTCATCTTTAATCTTCAAGGTCTTTAAATAGATATTTAGCTGGGTTGCAACACAGGCAGAACGAAGACTAAAGTCAATTTGTTTGCCCTTCTGACACTGTTAGCAGATGGGCAAACGCCCTCATCTGCCTATGGCCTAGGGCCCCATCACTCTTCCAACACATTTTCACAACTTACCTCAACTTACTACAGTGTAATAGCCTGGCCAAGCTTGCATCAGAGTTAAATGCTCTGCCTTTGCCATGTCACTCAAGTTTGGTGTTGAGGGTTATGTTTGTTTGTTTGTTTGTGTTTTATGCCTCTGCAGCACCTGAAGTGGGCTATATCGAGGCAGGCAATCGTCGTATGATGATGAGATGAGAAGACTGATTCTGGTACATACCCTATTAATTCAGGGATGCCCGGGGTCTTTCAGTTGCCCCAGCATAGAACACTGGATACAACCCGCCTCCATTTAATGTCCCATGGGCTCGGAAGTGAGTTCCCGGGGTGAGATTTGAACCCACGCCCTCAAAGCCAGTTGACAAGCCCACTCACCAATTAGGCCACGGGGGAACTCTGTTGAGGGGTATGAGATCTAAAAGTGTCAGTAACACAAACTCTTTGATGTAACCTGTGAGGATCCCTAGATATTCAAACTGATTTCCGATAGACAGACATTACATTTGATAGCCAAGCACAGTTTGCTTTATTATTGAATGCTTCAGCTTTATCTTGTCATTCCTAACTTGAGTTAAAGGTGTCGGATCTAAAGACTCAAGTCCAACAAACCTTCTGAAGATCTAATGTAATTATAAAGCTCCCTTGATACTTAAAGTGATTCTGAAATGCAGACATCACAGCTTACTGGATTCTAAGGTGTGAAACTGATGGAAACGTAATAGACCGGCAGCCCAGGGGCTCTAGCCTAGTCGAACGAGGTACCACTAACGGAGCATATGGGTATAAAGGGAATAATAAGGCGCACCAGAAAACCCATTTCTGGCGCGGCGTATCGGTCGCGTTTACCCCTGGCGGCCATTTTCCAAGATGGCCGCCATAAAATTGAGTGCATGCAGTTTTTGGTCTAGATCTTTAATGGCTTGTCCGATTTTGATAATTTTTGGGTCAAAATATATGTATTTCAATATTCCCAATGCAATGATGTCATAAAAATTTCAATATTGTAAGCGATTCATGCTGTTTTTAAGGATCAAATGCAAAAAAAGTGAAAAATTTGGGAAAAAATCAAGATTCTCTGGCAAAATAAGGCATCATAGTCAATGAATGGTTGGTTTTAGGGCAAAAATAACATCATAAAAACTTCCTGACATACAGAAATACCAGAAACCATGTCTTATTTGTTGCTGTATGACATTTAGTGTTGAAGATATTCCCATTTACATGACTGGTCACGTCAAGTGAGAATTGTGGTGTGACGATGTCACGTTTCAGCAGTGGTGCATCTTATGTGTCTAATTTAGCATAACTCTCCAACAGCTTATCAGATTTTTACAATTTTTGTATCAAAATATATATTTTTCAATATGCCCAATCCAATGGTGATGCCAAAAATAGGAAATCACAAGTATTTTATATTCTTTCTAATGATCATTTGTAAAAAAATTAAAAAATTTAGGAAAAATTCAGGATTTCCAGGCAAAACAAGGCATCTTATGACTTGTATTATTGACTTTAGAGTAAAAATGCCACCTTTAATCAATTCCAAATGTTCTAAAATATCAGCAGGTATGCCTATTTTGTTGCTATGTCATTTTTGGTCTTGATAATATTTACATTTATGTGAGAGACCAGGTCAAGTAAAATTGTGGCGTTGTGACGTTATATTTCCGCAGTGATGCATAGGTTTGTCTAATTGGATGTAAATCTTTAACATATTATCAAAGTTTGGATCTGCATATTAGCATGGTGCATTTTCTGCTATTATGCTGTTTTGTCAATAATAAGTACTAAATTTATGCTTTCTTCATGGTCAAATACAAAAATGTGAAAAAACACATAAATCACACATAATTATCATTGGCATTGTTGTTAATTGCCATATTGGTTGCAGACTGAAAAATTAAGCCATAAAAAAAATCTCACCTATTCCATTCTATTCCTACAACCAACCATGCAATGATTGCATACAATCCCCATCTCTTCTTTATCAATGAATGGTTCACCTGCAACACCTGGGAATGGTCCCAAGCTATTGATAATTCGACATGTTCCTTGTAAGGAACAGGTTGAATTATCAAGATTGGTCCAACACAGATAGTTTACACTTGGCAGCAAAATTATTCAACCCCTTTGATTTCTTCCCAATAGTAAACAGGTTTTGTAAAATGAGTGTGATGACATCAGAATGTTTCAAATCACAAAAAGTATGATAGCATCAAATACCAGACAACATATGCTAAATCAGCTGTGGAGAATAACTAAATCTAGTTGGCAGGACTGGTTCCATTTCACAAATGGGTCAAAACGTTTGAACAACTATTTAACCCTGTGCTCCAATGCTAATCCAATGGCGACAACGGGGTTGAAACATTTTTGACACTGTTGACCCCTATGCGAAATACAAACCACCTACCAGGTTCTGGTGCCCTTCCTAACAGTTTGGCATTATGTTGTCTGATACAAATTGATGTTATCCTCTTCATGATTTGATATATATGCTGATGTCACCACACTCATTTTGCATTTGTCAGCTATTGAATTCAACTGAAAAACATCAAGGGATTGAATTATTTTGTTGACAACTGTAGAGAGTATTTGCCTAGACTATATTCAATACATACTAGTAAGTTGCCCGCAGCTTGGATGGCACAAAATAGAACACAATAGAAAATATAGGATTGTGATAAATTTAGAAGGATTGATTGATAGGCCCAGATTGATTTATTGATTGATTTATTGATTGAAAGGGCCGAGATAGGCCGAGATAATCTGATAACAGATAGATTGGGATTTTTATGAGAGTATCGTTTCACAATCAATAGTTAGAGTACCCGTAGATTGGAAGAAACAGAATAGAAGCTTTTGGTAAACTTTAAAAATATAATTTGATTTGATAGTGCCCTGATAGACTGACAGAGTAAGATTAGAAAAAGATGGGCCTGGTATCTGTGAGTGCGGGCTGCTGTGGGTCAGAGATTTATCACACAGGGCGGGCTAGAGCAGGCCGGGATTTTTTTTTTTTCTTCGTTATTTCACATTTTTAGTGGAGGTGAGTACCCATGAGAATTGAAGTTGTGGTGGAAAATTTGAAATTTGAGCATTTTCAGAATGTCTTTTGGGCCCTGATTGGCCATTTTGTTCGGAGATGTTTCGAGTCAAGAAATAAGTATAACTTGATTGTAGAGCATGTATCTGGCATAGTTATGAATCGCAGGCATGTTGTAATTTGGACAAGACTTCCTTTGCTTTGAATCTTGATTGGATGCACCGTTAAAAAATGATGTGAATTGTATTTGTGTAAGCAGATAACCAGTCCACCATTTTGTAAATCATATGTGTTGTGTTCTGTGTATGAAGTAAGCTGACCTGGAACTATGTCATGGTGACATTTGGATGTTTATTGCTCAGTTTACTGACCTTGGAATTTATGTTATCATAAAACTAGGTCACAGGAGATGAGATTTCAATAGTTATACAAATTTCCAAGTATTTCAGTTAAATATAGTGTAGGATGTATTGATGGATAGAAGAATTATCGTCAGATTGCTAGCAAGATAAATGGATAGATAAATACTGCTAGATATATCGCATGGCAGGAAAAGTAGGGAATTCGGGCATGTCATTGCCTGGAAATCTCTAAATCTCACTTAAATTTTTGAAAAAAAGGTTCAAATTTCCGACTTGGAAATATGGAGGCTTGATTCGCGAGAATTCATGGGCAATGTTATCGTATTTCATCAAATTGCCTTGAAATTCATATTTTTTTTAGCCCTGGACAGATAGAATGGATGGATTTTATGAATTAGATAGATTGCACCACCCGGAGAATCTATCCTAGACAAAAAAGGTTTGATATGTCAAATTATCATAAATTGACATAATGCTTTCAGATTCAACAATGTCTAGAGACTCTAGTTCGATTCACATCTTCACAGCCAATTTTGACCTTAATTTTGAGGTATCAACTCAATCTTTACATCAATCAGCATGATATCCATGCAGATCTGGATCTATCCAGAAGTGATAACTTTCTGGGCCTTACGGTTGAGCTTCAGCGGCCATTTTCCTAAAAGTCTGGAAGTTAAACATGAATTAATCACATGAAGTTGTGCTGATCAGTTCAGTAAGCGAGAGCAATAGGATGCAATTTGGTACTTGTGTTATAATTTATGACATGGTCCAACATGTCCAGGAGAGGTTTGGGTCAGCTCAGTTGGTAATGCACTGGTTTGCCAATCACTGGGCCCTGAAATTGTGATGGAAAGGAATTTCAATCATCCTTTGCGCTTAATTGCTGTGTCCTCCCCTGTAATTACCCCACATAAATACAGGACTTAAAGCTCAAACGGTCCATCCATCGGTCCAAAATATCCATGCCAATCAGACATGGGATTTGAACGCTTTGCAAAGTCTAGATTGATAAACTGAGTTGGTCATTTTGGCACTCTTCAAGTTAGCTGGCCGTGGTACACTAATTTACAGGTGTAAAGACCAGCATAATTAGTGATAGATAGATTGATGGAGAGATATGGTAGGTACAGCCCTCTAAGTGCAGCTCTGGGCTCTCACAAGAGTTGATTGATGAGATGGGAGACAGCAGAAGTCCTCACATGCTTCACATTTACCCTATGTGAGAGATCCTTTAATTGCCCTACAGACGCTGAAACAAGCGATTGCCAATTTAATGTCAGATGCGAACTAGAGTTTCCAGCCAGTTAACTGTAACAGTTAACTGTTACAGTTAACTATTTGAAATAGCATTGGAATGACATTTGAGTCAACTGAACAGTTAACTGTTAATCTAACAGTTAACTGTTTTATCATAGTGACAGTTTTAAGGCTATTTAACATATTTGACTAAAGATGAATTAAGCACTTAATATTATGTCAAAACTTATAAATGGCACACACAAGAATGTTAAAATTGTGATAATCAAGTCAATATTGTTCATATTTATCATTGGAAAAGCATGATCATAGTCTTGTTAACTACCTGTTGTTATTTGTTTATGCAGTGAAAAGTGAATCATCTGTAGTGTTTGCTTTTTTTCCATCCAAAAATATAGTTAAACAAGCAGAAGAGGTCAAAGCTAGTTATTAGCTCATATTTGCTATCTTGAGGCATTAAATTAGTCAATCCCACCAAACCTATAACTCGCATAACAGTTAACTGGCAGTTAACTGTTAACTGTTAAGAAATGAAACAGTTATACTGTTTGGCAAGTAAACAGTTAAATTGGAAACTCTAATGCGAACAACATCCAGCTGGGGTTTTGCTCATGAAAGTCCGCTGAGTTTTTCTGGTTCCCCACGCGGGGTTTTGATAAGAGTTAAAACCTTCAACGGAGAAGGCAGGAATCATAACCGCTCTGCCACCTAGCTGCCCCAATGAGAAAGTAAGATCTTTATTGACATGGTTAATTGTATGGAACTAAGCAGGTCTTAGGATATATTATAAATTATGACAGCTGGGTGGCCAAGTGTTTTCAGTCCTGAGGGTCTTCTTTGCCTTGGTTCGAATCTTGGGCAGACAATTTAGAATGTTTTCAATGTACTCTCAAGATCAAAGTCCCAGGTGGATGTCATTCAGATGAGATGTTAAATCATTGGCTCTTTCAATCTTTTTCAAATAGAGTAAACGTGTAACGTGTAGGCCTAGAGGGCTCAAGTCCAATATACGGATAAGAAGTTCCTGTGGGACTGTTTACTCAATAATATCATTGCGTCACAGCCGTTGTCATGACGTCACATGGGGGCTGCCGCCCCCACACCCCCGCTGATTGGTCTAAATTGTTGTTATGATGACGTCACAACCAAATAACACACTTATTGTTACATTGCTCTATCTGCCATCTCATTGATCAATCTAAGGACCCACTCCTCTTAAATGGCTGCACATGTGCATACCATATTTATCTATCTGATATCTATCTATCTATATCTATCTAATTAGATCTATCTATATCTATGTAATATCTATCTATGTAATATCTATCTATCTATCAATGTCTTCAGAACCATATCTATCTGAATAGTTATACTTATAGCAGTGCTGGACAAATTATCTGCTGGATTCAGAGGATTTGAACTAAGACAACACGCCAATTCCATTTAGCAACCCGTAGATTCTTGTTGGATTTTACCATGGAAAAAGATACAGCATAAACTACTTAAAATTGACAAATTGTCCTAAAACTATTAAATATGGCATGCATAAATATACGTATTTAAATTGAAAATTATAAAAATCTGATATGTTTTAATGATTCACACGTGATAAGACAAATGTATGCAAAACTGCGGGAATATCATGTCACAACGTCACAATTTTACTTGACCTGGTTGCTCACAAAAATGCAAATATCTTCATCTCTGAAAGTGACAAAGCAACAAATCAGACATACTTGCTGATATTTTGGAACATGTGAAATTGATGAAAGGTGGCATATTTTTACTCTAAAATTAACATTACAATCATCAAGTGGCCAACCAGCAGCAACAATATTTTTTGGTCTTTGGTGGGTCTCCTCATCATCTGTATTTTCACTCATCTCATGTCGTTATCATACTCTATACATGTACCTTTTTATAATAATACAATGTTATTCAAATGATGATGATGAAATAAAATAATTTTTCTGTCTGTCTGTGTGTCAAAGTCAATAATGCAAGTCATAAGCCTTGCTTTGCCTAGAAATCCCAAATTTTTCACATTTTTGGCAAATGATCATAAGAAACAATATAAAATACTCGTAATTTCTTCTTTGGCATCACCATTGGATTGGGCATATTGAAAAATATATAATTTGATACAAAAATTGTAAAAATCTGATAAGCTGTTGGAGAGTTATACCAAATTAGACACATTTATTCGTGAATGCTGATCAGATGTTGTGACGTCACAATTCTCACTTGACGTGACCAGTCATATAAATGGGAATATCTTCATCACTAAATGTCATACAGCAACAAATAAGACATGGTTTCTGGTATTTCTGTATGTCAGGAAGTTTTTTATGATGTTATTTTTACCCTAAAACCAACCATTCATTGACTATGATGCCTTATTTTGCCAGAGAATCTTGATTTTTTCCCAAATTTTTCACTTTTTTTGCATTTGATCCTTAAAAACAGCATGAAACGCTTATAATATTGAAATTTTTATGACATCATTGCATTGGGAATATTGAAATACATATATTTTGACCCAAAAATTATCAAAATCGGATAAGGCATTAAAGATCTAGACCAAAAACTGCATGCACTTATTTTTATGGCGGCCATCTTGGAAAATGGCCACCAGGGGTAAACGCGACCGATACGCCGCGCCAGAAATGGGTTTTCTGGTGCGCCTTATTATTCCCTTTATATCCATATGCTCCGTTAGTGGTACCTCGTTCGACTAGGCTAGAGCCCCTGGGCTGCCGGTCTATAATGCCATTGGGTGTTCTCTAAATCAATGTGTGAAATGTGAATTAAATGGCATATGGTTCAGATAGATGCAACTGAGAGAACTTAATTTTTAGACTTTACACACTTGATAATGGCATCCAATTTATGAAAATGATTTTTTCTATATAACCTCCCAACATAATCATTTGCCACGTCTCTCTGCTATTAACATGATTAAGCTGGGAAAGTGTAATTATGCGTGATTCTGTTCATCCCCCCTTTATTAATCATAAACAAACACTTTATGATTCACATACATGACACTCTTGCCTTTCATCGCCGTGTTTTGACATTTGACTAACAAAGCAGCTGGAATATGCACAGTAACTGTTAAGTGAAGTATTCTAACACCAAAGAGCATAAGCTACCAGGCATCAATAAAAATGAGAGTAGTCACCTGTTAGATTTGCAAGGATGAGCAGCAGATTTGGTGCCAGTCTCCTGGGCATTAGCTAGTGACAGACCAGACACCAGGCAATTACGCTGTCACTCTCTTGGCATATTAGATATGAATGCGTCCGAAGATACTTCACTTAGACGCAGCATTACGCAGACCAGACAATTGACATAAAAAATCAAACAATCTTTTTTTGTAATGAAAACAACATAGTATGATCTCTTAAAACTTTCAATATCAATGATCTCTTTCGAGCAAGGTTTTTCATTCTATCTTGACAGCATCAACACACGCAAAAACTATAAATTTATGCAACATCATGCACATTGCTCACTTGTCTCACCGATGGATCATCTCGCCTTGTTAAAGAAAACAATCAACGCTGTATTTTATTCGATGACACGCTTAGGATTGTTTTAAAGACATCTAAAAGGAGACAACGAGAAATTAAAACATTTTTCTATTGTGTAGTCATGTTTGTGTTTTGTAATTGCAAGTAAAAGTCACTTTTACCATAAAAGCATCATACTTTCATAAAGAAGAATGTATTCATAGGATTCTTAGCTATTGTTATGGGAAAACATTTCCTGGAATCCTCAGGGAGGAAGGCTCATATCATAATGTTTACAGCGCAAGTAAAATGTTAAAAAAACAACTCCGATATTTTATCTCCTGAATGTTAAATCTACATATTTTAAAGCATATCAGTAATTAAAAAGGGATGTGCCTTTTTTCACATAAGATTCACTGCTGATGAATACATGTAGTTATTTGCCTAATTAATGAATTCCCATTTTAACATTTAAATGATTTTAATGTTTAGTATGTATATTGATTTGAAAAAAAAAAGACATTTGACTTACAAAGCAGCTGGAATATGCACAGTAACTGTTAAGTGAAGTATTCTAACGCCAAAGAGCATAAGCTACCAGGCATCAAGGAAAATGACAGTAGTCACCTGCTAGATTTGCAAGGATGAGCAGATTTTGTGTCAGTCTCCTGGGCATTAGCTAGTGACAGACCAGACACCAGGCAATTACGCTGTCACTCTCTTGGCATGCTAGATCATTTGACCATCAATGAGGTCTAAGGCAATTTCTGCGGTTCATCCAATGTTGGCTGTACTCCATTATTTTTCATCTGTTCTGCATTGCTTCTAGAAACCACAAAATCAGTAATATAAAAGATGACCACAATGACAGACTGCCTTAAACACTGAAAAGTGAAATGGCAAATCATGTATGATCTGTACTTATGTTTTTGTGATCAACCCAACTTAAGAAATGCATATCTGACTTTTACACTTGCTCTGTTTTTCATTCTTTCTTGACAGCATCAACGTACACACAAAAACTAGAAATGTATGCAACATCATGCACATTGCATACTTGTCTCACCAATGGATCGTCTCGACTTGTTAAAGAAAACAATCAAAGCTGTATTCTATTCTATGACATGCTTAGGATGGTTTTTAAAACATCTAAAAGAAGGCAACGAGAACTTAAGACATTTTTCTCTTGCGTAGTCATGTTTGTGTTTTGTAATTGCAAGTAAAAGTCACAATTTAGCATAAAAGCAACATATTTTCATAACTTGAATGTATTCATTGGATTTTAAATTATTTTTGTGGGACAACATTTCCCGGAATCCTCAGGGAGGAAGGCTCATATCATAATATTTACAGCGCAAGTAAAACGTTAAAAAACAACTCCGATATTTCATCTCCTGAATGTGAAATCTACATATTTTAAGACATATTAAGTGTTATTGACAATTAAAAAGAAAAATGCTTTATTCAAGGGAAGATTCACTGCTGATGAATAGTTATTTGCCTAATTAATAAATTTCGATTTTAACATTTAAAGGCGGTCTATTGTCAGAAAAAAGCTGTTGTTTTTTGCAGCAGATCTGCTGCATATATAGAAGTAAAACATTTTAGATGGATTTCAGGCTTTGTTTTACCCCCAGTGCCAAGACACCAACGATTGAAGTGCTGCATTTATTGCTTTTCTAACACATACCAAAACGAGGCCAATCTGTCTCAAATAGGTGACGTCACTGACTGGGTAAGCAATTTAATCTAAAAATAGGTCTTAACAAAGCCATCATTATGACGTCATTACTCTTTCAACAATCAATGTGGCTGGCTACCCAGTCAGTGACGTCATGAGCTGGGTAGCCAGTTTTCTGTCTTTTTTTAATTAGGAGTAGCATTACAGCTATAAAAGCCACCGTTTTACTGTTAACTTGTAAATTTGGTCAAAATCAATGATTGGAACCTGTTATTATCCTTTTCATAGCTATGTGTTTTTTTGAAAACTTCGTTTTGCAGTTAAACCGTGACATCATCGGGTATCTGTCAATGTGATTGGCCTAATCTTCAATCTGTGACATATCAGTTCAGAGTTTGACATCACAGTTAATGACAAAGGAATTTGAAACTGTCAGGCAATGTTACTATTTGTGTACAACAACAACAAACAATGCATGTCTAAGCTGAGTGTTGCACCTCATTGTTTTCCAAACAAAATGTGTTGCTATTTTTCACAAGACACCAGTGATCACAATTTCAAACAACTTATTTTTGTCAGGTATTGCAACTATCCTTTGAGGTTAAGTAATCTTGTTTGGTTCAGTTACAGTGCATACACAGCATAGTGAAACATACAGTCAGACCAAGAATTATTCAGACGCTTGCTGTTTTGTTATTATTTTAAGGAATTACCGAGTAAACCAATGAAACATGCAATCGAAATCATCCTTGGCATTACATATAACCTGCACAAAACAAATTTATTGCAAATTGGCAAGAAATGTGGGGAAAAAAGCTACTTTTGTCAACTCAATGAATCAAAAATTATTCAGACACTTCAATAATGTTGTCCAAAGTGATCTATTTACAATTATTTGCTTGTCTTTATATCAAAATAATGTTCATAAACTACCTAGGGACCATTATGACTGCATAGAATGACAGGTGTGACCATAAATTGAGAATATTAAGATACATATTGGAGATAAACATCATGCCCAGTTTATCACATTTTCATGCACTCTTTGACCTCAAACATGCCTTGTATTGATTCAAATTGCTTTACTTTAGTTTATCTTAGAATTGTATTCTTATAACTTTGAGTCACAATATGGAACATTGGAGGCCGCATATTATATTCAGTGCACTTTTGTATTATTTTTCCAATTTTACCAAAACAAAAACATGCCCATGTGTCACCAAAATCCAAGATATTTTCATAAAGCAAGATTCACTATCTATTTCACGCTATATTCCATGTATGGTCCGAACACCAATGCAATGGCACACTTTTAACTTCATTTGGGAAGGGGGAAAAAATGTGGTTCTTCGGCCTCAATGTTATTCCGACGGAGATTGCTCCATGAAGGCACACTACATGGCATTCAATTCGTAAACAACTGGTGTAAATTGACAATCCTGTATATGCAATAGAGTGAACGACCTTGGGAAGGCCATGCAACTTTATTTTAAGTGATCTGATGGACTGCAGGGGCACAATGGGCAAGGATTCAGAGAGCAGTAGGAGCCAAAATCAAAAGGAAAATACCAAAGTGCATAAAATGTTTCAAGTAAGCCTGTATTTCAATTTTATTTAGATAGAACAGTTAACAATTGTCATTTTATATTATTCTGAAATATTTCCAATTGATATCTGACAGATTTCAGCCACATTATTCAAGAAAATGTGATAAACTGAATCTGATGTTTATCTCACATATTCATCCAAATTTTCTTAACTGATGATCACACCTGTCATCCAATGTGGCCACAATGATCCCGTGGTAGTTTATTGGCAATATTTGACATAAATATTAGCAAATATAGTTCACTTTCTACAACTTTGTAAAAGTGTCTGAATAATTTCTGGTTCCTGAAATCGACAAAAGTAGCCATTTTCATCCGAATTTGTGTCACTTTGCCATAAATTTGTATTGGACAGCTTACACTTAATACCAAAGACGATTTTGATTGCATGTTTCATTGCTTATTTGTAATTCCTTCAAAATACTAACAAAACCGCAAGCGTCTGAATAATTCTTGGTCTGACTGTACATCATCCATGTGTCACTGCACTTTGTGAGTTCGTGAAATCTGTGCTTGTAATAAACAAAATTATTCTACTAATCTATGACATCATAGTTTTGGAATGAAGCAAATTGCAAACTTGAAAAACATGTAGCTATGAAAACGATAATAACTAAGAAAGAATTAACATATTTGGAGTCGCGACCCTTGATTGTAAGAGTAGGATTTTAAATGCATAACATTTATTTTGATATTCCCCACTTTCTTGGCACAGCCTTTAGAAACAGAGCCATGGCACATCCCATAATAATTAGATTCACAGACATAGAATACAGTTATAGCCATAATCAATGCCACATCATAGGAAGAAGGTCATCTTTGCATAATCAAGCAGATTTTAACAATGGCTTAATTCAGCTCGTCACGGATGGATAGAGAAATTCTTAATTCACCTTTTTGCAACATAAGAATAAAGGGCCTGCTATGGAAATTTATCAATAATTAATATTCTCATGCATATAAAATAATAGAATAACCTCAATTATTTTCCTCTCCAGAATGCTGACACAATATAGTTTGGCAAGTTTTTGGAGTGTTTGTGATATTGTATGTTCAATTTTGTTGTATTGTTCTTTTGCTTCAACGGCATCTGGTTTCAATCTCATCTTCCCTGCTTTTCCTTCATCATCCCTTTCTTCCCCTTTTAAAATATCTCCCTCAAGACTCCCCGCCATCATTTTACAGTTGCCTACACTGCGGAATTTTTGTCATTATATGGCATAAAAAGTGAATGTCAAACTAACATGTTTCAGAACTGCATCAAACTGATCAAAGTAAAGAAAGTATGACGGTTTCCACAGGAAAGGAGAAATGTGGGATTATTTTATATTCGAACTCTAATTCCTTGTTACTCTGTAAATTATTACGAAGTGATAACTTCAATTAGGGGTGACCCTTTAATAATTTGGGGGAGGGCTTGGAGTTTTCCTCGGCGGATAATTATTTATTTCACGGTAACGGTGGCCATAATTATTTATTTCAAGTGTACAAAGTCCCCGAATATTCATTCCTAAATCAAGCAATACCTTGTTGAGATATACCTTCCACTAGGAATTATCTATTTCACGGCTGCCCATTGAGAATTTATTTATTTAACCAAATTGAGCTGGAAAAAAAAATCCCTTAAGATAAAATGGTGACCCCATTACTATAATATTATGCAAACCAAGGAATTCATAGCAAGCTCCATGCTCAAATTTCAATGCAATAGCAATGTATCGATTAATACAACATAATTTTTTCTGGCGTTTGAGAAATCTTCGTTAGCCCTGCTCACTGAACTTCTAACCTTTTGGACCTGAAATGTATTAACTCAATGACCGCGGTAAGTCATCTCCGAGGAATGAAATCACCTGTGTACAAATAAATATATCTTATTATCTTCTTTCCAGCAACTTTTCGGTACCAGGAGCTAGTCACCGATATTGTAGTGCACCCACCTGTTCAGTCAAAGGAAATATTTACCAGACTACCCTGACTACCCTGCCTTTAAAGGATCTGGTCAAATCTTCGATCAATCTTGATCAGATGTCTGTGTGCATAATAAGAGAAAAATTGCTTTAGTTTTTACTTATTGTTGCTTTTATTTTACTGTAAAGATCCGAGAAATATGAAAATTCAGAGAATTTTCAATGAAATTAGTCTGTTGAGTCATTGAAGAGGAAGGAGTTTGATTTTTTACACTCTGCAAGTACTGTCGATATTATGAAATCTGGAAGAATTGCTGGCTGTCATTTATCCAAATTGATTTTCTGTTGCAATTTATCTTAATGTGGAAACCATGATAAACCTTAATAATTCCTGATTCCCCAAAAGCAGTTCGTAGAAGCAATATGTTTTAATCAAACTAAAAAAACATTTGAAATTAATGTAAATATTGCAGTGAAAGCAATGAAGTTAAATTGCATTGGACTTTTAAATGAATTGCCATAAAACTGAATAGCAAGGGACATTGACTTTATGACGAGTATGTTTATCAATTCAAACCACAAACCAATAAATGAAATAACCAAGAAGATAGAGATTACCAAAATGATGATGCAAAAATCTTTTTTTTATGTTTTTCATATTGTCGTTTTTCTTTCTTTGTAAATATCTGAGAATTCCAAGAATTCCGGGGATCTCAGAGAATTTATTCTGTTCTGTCATTGTAGTGGAAGCAGTTTGTTTTTTATGTTTTACATAATATTTTCAACATCATGGCTGTCATTTATCCAACTAGATATTCCGTTGCAATTTGCAATTCATCCTTATGTGGAAACCATAATAAACTTTAATAATTCTTTATTTTCCAGCAGCAGATCTATGAGGCAATACATCCTAATCAAGCTAGAAAACATTTGAAATGAATGTAAATATTGCAGTAAAACCAGTTAAATTGCATTGGACTTTTAAATGAATTGCCATTAAACAGAATGGAAAGGGGACATTGACTTCATGACGAAAATATTTGTCAATTCAGACCACAAGTGTTTGTCAATTCAGACCACAAGCCCATAAATTAAATAACTATCAAGCAGAGAGAGAGATTAGATAAATGAATTAAGAAGTTGAATCCAGATAATTGAATTGATAATGAATGACTTCAAATCTCCGTGAAGGTATTGAAAGAATGAAAATGAGCTATAATAAAGTACAGTTGAAACACTGAAACTTCTACAATGACTTCTCAATTTGATACTTGACTATTATTACCAAGTAGACAATCTCAACTTATCACGGATGTTGTGGCTATAATAATTATCTTATTAAACAGTGGGTTGAAGAAGTTTCTAAAATCTAGAAGTTTTGCTTTTAAAATAGTAAGAATGGCTGTCATGTACTAAGCATTCAATTACCATAGCAGCTTTGTTTGGATATATTTGATTAAAAATGATTACTTATAATTATGTTGGACTGTAGAGCTAGGCATGGTGATTATTGTTTCATTCATCCAAACTCTTGGGTTTTAATATGGACAATATTTAATTGGCTGTGTCTGAGAAAACCAGGCAGGGGCGTCTACGTGGCCCGACTCAGATTTTAATGATACTGGGTTTAATGACCCTTTGAATAGTTTAGAAAGTTGGGGTAAGGTTGATTTTGACCAAAAAAAATTTTAGGGGCCAAACTGGTACTCTAAAGAATAGATGTTTTGCATAGCTGAAAATCTTCGGCAAAAACTCCCATTGGATTACATGTTAAATTTTGAAACTTTGAGGCTATGGTACGCAACGAGCAGCGGCTACAAAAAAATTCTGACAATGCAATTTGGTTGTATGACTCTTTAACTTATGGAAAGTGGTGTCAGACCCGTGGGTTTTTTTGTTTTGGGTTGTTTTGAGTGGCATTTCTAATGTAACCATGGCGACAAAATGGAAATCTATTTCTTTGACCACTAAAAAGATGAAATTGGTCTATCTCTGTCAGTAAAAATGATAGAAAAACAAGTAAAGCATGGTTTCCTGTATTTTAGAGTATGGGGAATTCATTTATTAGGTCAATTCTATTTTTAGAAACACCCTTGGGTGCATTTTAGGCCTATAAATGCAGAAAAAGTGTGATTTTTTAACTTTTTTCAATTTTCCGGCAGTATGATGCAAATTTGGTGACCTGAACATTAGCAATTAGGAATGTCTCACCACCAAAACATTTTTGTCTTTCATTTAGTGTATGCGATTTGTTAAATTTATGCATATTTCTAGCCAAAAAGCCAAATTTGGTCATTTCTATGCCCAATTTGCGGCAAATTTTGAAAAAAAGCCTAGAAGTTGATGTAATTAAATGATGATAGCCTGAACTACAACAGAGAGGAACTCGTGCCTTATTTTTCCAAATGTTGTTTCAAGAAGGTACGAAAAATTAGTTTTTGACCTACTTAACATTCAAGATGGCTCCCATAATGGGAATTGTCAGACCTGCGGGACAAAATGGAAATCTATTTCTTTGACAACCAAAAAGATGAAATTGGTCTATCTCTGTCAGTAAAAATGATCGAAAAACAAGTAAAGCATGGTTTCCTGTATTTTAGAGTATGGGGAATTCATTTATTAGGTCAATTCTATTTTTAGAACAACCCTTGGGTGCATTTTAGGCCTATAAATGCAGAAAAAGTGTGATTTTTTAAAACTTTTTTCACTTTTCTGGCAGTATGCATAATGCAAATTTGGTGACCTAAACATTGGCAATTAGAAATGTCACACCACCAAAACATTTTTGTCTTTCATTTGGTGTATGCAATTTGCCACAATGGGAATTGAGATACGATTACAAGTTCTGCAGGAACAAGTGAAGTGAGATTTTTAAATAGTATTTAACTTTTCCTGACTTATATGGGAGTTGTGATAACTAGAACTCTCATAATTGTGCAAATAACATTAAAAGGAATTTTGCTCAGCAAAAAGCTGCAGAATTCTATAATTCCTAAAGGCAGTAATGTAGTAATTCTGTATTTAAACGGGAAGAGTGCACAATTTTGCAATTTGCTGCAGAAGTCATACCAAACTCCACAATTATTTCTTAAAAACAAAATATTCTTGCAGAAATGCATAATTTCTACAGTACTGCAGGATTCTGGTTGGAAATAGCAGCATACGGCTTCTACACAATCAAGTGTATAATTTGGTCGTCACTTTTGTCCAAAAAACGAACATCATTGGATATCATCAGGAACAACATCAATGTGTGCATACATGTCATAGATATCCCTAAAATATTTTTCACAAACTTTTTTCTTCCTTTTGTAAAAATATATCATTCATAACCAGAATTATGAATATTTCAGGATCGGGTGAACTGTAACGCTTTTGATCTGACAGGAGTGTATTATAGTCCATTAGATAGGGGAGATTCTAAGATCTCCAGACATATTTTTATGCTTTCAGTAACTTAATTAGGACCAGAGATATGGTCAGTTGAAAAAATGTTAATATTGTGAATTTTTTACATAGCAGTAAACTAAGGGATTTGAACATCCTTCAACAGTTTGACCTTCACTGAGTGGTTATGGTGAGGCAGGGGAGCTTCAAATTTTTACGACATCGTTCAAAGGTACTGGGACAACAATTACTCTCAGATTTGTGTAAATAGCCCATATCCTTTTATGGCAAATTTATGCTGAAAAACTTGAAAATTTCATCTTTTTACTGCCTCAGTAAAAAGATGAAATTTTCAAAAATTAAAAAAAAACCTTTGATACAAAGAGTGGAATTCATGCAAAGTCATATATGTTTTTGGGGTCAATTTGTTGAATAATTAGTGCAACACTCCATTCCTAACCTAAAGCAATAAAAAAAATGATATATCACAGAAAAGGTTTTTTGGTGTTAGAGCCCATTGACCTGGAAAAGTGGGTAAAGGTCATCGGGGGTTAAAAAAATCTTGCGGATCAATTAGTTGAGTAATCCCTGCAAACTTGACATCCCCAACTTAAAGCAATCATGGGCACAATGCCAAAAGCTCTAGGGGGTACGGACACTGCAAGGGGGGTACGGACACTACGAAGAGACAAAAACTGATGTGGCTCAATAACTAATATAGATATCAACATGCTTATTGTTGTAATGTAGAATTGTTGTAGTGTAGTATGGTAGTGAGTAGTTGGAAGTGCTATTTGTTTTTAATTGCCCCCAGGTTCAGCTTGTGTGAGTAGTAGGGGGGAGGGGGTACGGACACTACACATTTTTATATAAATTAATTAACCACAAGTTTTTACCCTGGGTTCTCCAAGGGTAATTTTATCTGAAAAACCAGTCTGAGAGATTTTTGGGAAAAAGTTTTCACGGCCTTAATACAGGTGTGGATGTGGTCAAGTGTTCCATTTTGTGCTCATATAGAGGGGAACTAAAATGCGTTTTGGAATTGGGGATAGTTTGCTGTGGTTTTTTTTTTTCTTTTTTAATTAAAAAATTTTTTTTTTTCAATAAAAAAAAAAGTTATGTCATAGATTGTTAGGGTCTTGACTGTTTTCAAGCTGACTTTGCATTATAATATCGCCCACATGACGATCGTCCATGCATTTCAAGGAAGGCCAATAATGCATTTGGCAATTACTTTTTGCAGTGCATCTATTTTCAGAAGCAGTCTAACAATGCTAATTGCAATTCTGCTAGTTCTAAAGCCTTTTCTCACCCTCATTTTACCAAATCGCCACTGAGAAACAGCACTTGGAGGTCAATCTGACAGGTGTCAAAGCTGATTGCACTTCGCAGTGCAGTGCTACTTTGTTCTTGTATCCATGGATGTTATGCTTAATTTCCATTTGAATTCCCAACAGAACCCAGGATTTGAATCCTCGGATTCTTGTTGTCAGCTGGGATCGTTTCAGATTTATTCCTTGCAAGACAATTTCTGCTGAACTCACTCTGTCTTATTCAAAAAGGTTTTTTTTTCTTCATATAATGTCAAATCTACCATCTGTAGGCCTATAGTCTATGACCAAACAATTCTATTTCTCAGACAGTTCGAGGCTAATAAAATGACAATTTCTTGCAATTTTTTGCACAGTGCAAAGAAAACAAAGTTTTGATGCACATATCTTCCGAAAACCAGCTTTATCGAACGATTAAGAAAGAATGCAGGCCTAAGGGAAATCACCTACAGAAATTTGCTCTGCTGATGGCCATCTGATTGTCAGACTTTTCATCTCTTATGAGTTATGACATTTAAAATAGTAAATTGTTTTGCCTGGAAAGGTTTATTGTTCAATAAATAACAGAACTCTATGCAAGTAAACTAACATGCACATATATATTGAAATAGACACATGTAATGCGGGTACGGCTTATTAATGTGGCTTCCAAAATCTATGCATATTTTGCCGACACATATTTACGGCAAAACCAACAGGTACTTCAAACTTCTTGGAAGTCTTCTTGAATTTATAGCAAGTATGGCCCCATTCTGTGCCAGTGCATTCCTAATTATTTTAATTAATGTTTTTCCATCTGGCAGCGTGCAATGGTTTGTGCAAAATGACCAAGGTTTTCCTTTGCCTCACAATGAGATACTTTTTGGGACTTTTTACAAGATGTTATCATGTGACCTTTTTACAAAACATCCTATATCATTTTCTATACTTTAAGACAACCACGAGAATAATTTGTGTCCATATCAAAATCTAAATTGTAGAAAGACGTCTGGCATTTTATGACAGTCAAAACTTTTCTCTTATACTTTCATGACGGATGGATGATTGGCGCTTTAGGTCCCTTATTTTTGCACCTCGTAGATAATTGGTAGAGGAGGATGACACAACAATGAGGCAAATGATGATTGAAACTGCTGTCCAATATAAGTTTAGATAACACTGCCAAAGCAAGTATCAACCCTGGACCCAATGACTGGCAGCTTATACCTTCTAGAAACAGTATTTGGAACAAAATGGCATGAATGTATGCTTTGGGTTACCATCTCTTTCACTACATCAACTCCCAACATTTTTCAATAATTTGCAAAACGTGCCTAAAATCAGGCCAATTTGTTATTTTTTGGCAAGAAAATTAGCATTAATGTAGCAGATTTTTACACCTAATAAAAGATAAAAAATTCCATTTAATGTTATTTGCACAATTATGAGAGTTCCAGTTATCACAATTCCCATATAAGGCAGGAAAAGTTAAATACTGTTTAAAAAAATCTCACTTCACTTGTTACTGCAGAATTTGTGATCTTATCTCAATTCCCATTGTGGCAGCCATCTTGAATGTTAAATAGATCCAAAAACCATTTTTCGTACCTTCGTGAAACAACATTTGGAAAAATATGGCGCGAGTTTCACTTTGTTGTAGTTCAGATTATCATCCATTTAGCAACATCAACTTCTGGACTTTTTTTCAAAATTTGCCACAAAAATGGGCATAAAATTTGCGAATTTGGCCTTTTTTACAAGAAATATGCATAAATTTAACAAATTGCATACACCAAATGAAAGAAAAAAATGCTTGGTTGGTGTGACATTCCTAATTGCTAATGTTCAGGTTGCCAAATTTGTATTATACTGCCGGAAAAGTGAAAAAAGTTTAAAAAATCACACTTTTTCTATATTTATAGGCCTAAAATGCACCCAAGGGTGTTTCTAAAAATAGAATTGACCTAAGAAATGAATTCCCCATACTCTAAAATACAGGAAACCATGCTTTACTTGTTTTTCTATCATTTTTACAGACAGAGATAGACCAATTTCATCTTTTTGGTTGTCAAAGAAATAGATTTCCATTTTGTCCCATGAGTCTGACAATTCCCATTGTGGCAGCCATCTTGAATGTTAAGTAGGCCAAAAACTAATTTTTCGTACCTTCTTGAAACAACATTTGGAAAAATAAGGCACGAGTTCCTCTTTGTTGTAGTTCAGGCTATCATCATTTAATTACATCAATTTCTAGGCTTTTTTTCAAAATTTGTCACAAATTGGGTATAAAAATGACCGAATTTGGCCTTTTTGGCTAGAAATATGCAAAATTTGTATTATACTGCCGGAAAAGTGAAAAAAGTTTTAAAAATCACACTTTTTTGCATTTATAGGCCTAAAATGCACCCAAGGGTTGTTCTGAAAATAGAATAGACCTAAGAAATGAATTCCTCATACTCTAAAATACAGGAAACCATGCTTTGCTTGTTTTTCTATCATTTTTACTGACAGAGATAGACCAATTTCATCTTTTTAGTGGTCAAAGAAATAGATTTCCATTTTGTCGCCATGGTTACATTAGAAATGCCACTCAAAACAACCCATAACAAAAAAAACCCACGGGTCTGACACCACTTTCCATAAGTTAAAGAGTCATACAACCAAATTGCATTGGATTAACCCAACTTTTCAAACTATTCAAAGGGTCATTAAACCCAGTATCATTAAAATCTGAGTCGGGCCACGTAGACACTATATTGGACTTCCGCCTGGTTTTCTCAGACACAGCCAATTAAGTGTCTGAGAGAGCTTGCCAGTAAAAGCAGTTATCATGATGAATTAAAGATGGTTCTGACTGACGGGAAAATCTTAAAAATAATGACGTGAAAGTAGTTACTAGATATCTTTTGCCACATACTTCTTCATATCCCTCAGTCAAGTGATACATCCCACTTCTGTTCACTAGTCCAAATATAGCACAACACACTATAAATGTTCTCCACCAGTCAACACATTTTCTTGAATACTGACCCGTACCAAACTTTCTTTTTACCCCAAAATTTCTGACACTCATTTTATCCCTCTGATTGACAAAAACTGCAGTAGAAACATCCTTACTCCTGAGAAATTCGAGCTTGGCTGGGTTCTTTCTTGGTGGTTATTGCAGCTCAGCACAAAGTACGATGCTGCTGAATATTTAGATAATTAATTTGCCACATTTCATTATAGAGCATACTATGTTTGAATTATTTGCTGGAAAAGTTGACAGGATGTAAGGCCAGGTTATGACGAGACAACTAAAATTAAGTGGAACCACAGCTTGATGGTGTTTATGTAAATGTTGTTTTTTCTTCTAATATCAGGAATGTAAATATTCGCAATGTAGCTGATTATTTGGCAAAAAGTATCATGAAAAGCAAAATGTGATCGATCTCAGTGAAGAAACATTCAAGACCACATAAATATTGTTCAATGAAGCTGATATTTAGCACATTTTATTTTCAATTGTGTTAGAGTATGTTGATTTTGTGTAGAGTTTGATTTTCCAACATTCTTGGCAGATGATGCAACATAATGGCAGCAAAGTAACACAAAATGTTTACCAACAGTGACCTTGGTGCCGCCAACCTTGCTTGGTGGCCAATTTTAAAACAGGGGCAACAATAAAAAGTGTAAATATTGGTTTTTCATACTCAGGAACAATTTCCATGGATTCTCTGACCCCAAAAACATAGATTTTGACCCTAACTTTGTCGCTCTAGCTGAAATAGAAGCAGAGATATTGAACTTTTTGCACTTGCAGTGGCCATTTATATGGCTGTATTTCCAATCCAGTGGGTGATCTCACTTGTGTCTTTGGATAAATCTTTTCCTATGACCCCCAGATACATCTGTGCCAAAGGGGACCTTTGCATCAGAAAATGAAGTCGCTTTGACCTAACCCACCATCCAGACAGTCAATATGTTTATTCCCAAGGAAACCTGATTTATTTCAATAGTCTCCATGGATAATGTATTGCTCACTGACTTTAAGCCACGTGTAAGTGATCGGGATTTTTTTTTGCCCCACATATTAAGACGGATTCAAGACGTTTAATCTGAAAGACTAATAATGACAAACATCCGGACTGTCATCTTGCAAGGATTCAATTAAAATGGCAATGTTAAAAGCTGATTAAGGCATTCAATGGGAATAGCTTGATTAAAATATAACTGCTTTCTCATATGTCAGGCATTGTGCTAGGCAGAACATGACTTTCTTTCTTATGTCTTTCGTTCATTAGAAAAACTCTTGGCGTTTTAATATCAGGCTATTTGAATAACATGTGACTGTCAGTGGCCAACAGTTTGGCAATAAATCCTGTCAATGGCATGATAGTGGAAGCTAAGGAATTGGCAACAATTATCTTCACAATTATTCAAGCCATCATGGCACTCTGATTTCATGAACAAGTTTAATCTAAATTAGAATGATTAAATTAAATTCATTAAAAGGTATTTATCAACCGCCTCAAATGCAGATGTTATTGTATTGTTTCAGTGTATCTACCGGAAAGTATAATTATCATACAGAAATGGCACTGTTCCTGTCTATGGACCAATCAGATTGCAGGATTTGAGCTATTTTACTCGCAAGAAAACCTCAACATCCATTGCAACGCGTCAAATGGAGCCATTTTATTTTCTATGTGCTATGTAATACAGGTAAAAAACTCACACACAACATCAACAAAATAAGTAAATTGTACAATGTCAATCAACTTGGTAGACCACTAGACCACAGTTATAAACAAATAAACAAGTCTTAGTCTGTGAAGTAATTAGGCTTATAGAACAGTCTGGCCAATGTAAAATTGATCTATACGAGGAGCAAACTTAGTTTTAAATCAATGACAAGCAGGATTTTTCTTACTGATTCCAAGGAGGGGGGATAGTTGGTCTAGTGGTAGCATGCTAGTCTGCCAATCACCGGGTCAAGGGTTCGAATCCAGCTGCTGCCGAGTCACCTGGTCCAGCATTGGATGGCTGTTTCAATCATCCTTGGTTTCATTGCCGTGTCATCCTCCGGTCCAAATTAGCCTACCAAATGCTAAAAATACAGGATGTAAAACCTCATTCATTCCTGTAAGGCAACAGAATAAGTTGGTGTATGTACCATTAATTTCAGTTATCATACAAGCAAGTTTTGGAAGCTATGGATGTGATTATCAAATAACTTTTCTGTAGGACAACAGAACGCATCCATCATACTTCGGTTGAGTCACTGAGGTGGAAGGACTTTAGTTTTTCGTCACTTTGCAATTATTGCTGATATCATGGCTGTCATTTTATGTAAAGTTTTTGTTGTTAAGATGCTTATTTGGGAAACTTAATAATTGATTATTTTCCAGAAGCAGATCATTGAAGCAATACATTTTAATCTAACTAGAAAGCATTTTGAAATTAATGCTGGAGTAAATGTTGCAGTAAAACCGATGAAGTTAAATTGCATCAGACTCTTAAATGAACTGCCATAAATAAATAACGAGGGACATTGATTTTATGACAATTATCAAGAGCGTTGCCAGAAACAAGGTAAGGGGTCGGGGTTGGTTCCAGATAGCCTTGGCGAGGGCCGAAGCTTATTCTGCAGGGGGTTTGGCCAACGGATTTTATGTTGCTGGATATTGATTATGTGCAATTGCAACTACAAGGCTATTGTTCTTTCAAGGAAGGTCTGGTATAAAGAGCTGAAAATGCTGTTTTTTTTTAAAGAGTTTTCTGTAAGTTATCAGTATACAAACTATTTGAGAATCCCCCCTTACTCAGCATGTCCATTATACATCAGCCCCTATTCTAAATGCATGTACAATATGCGAGGGAATGATTTTCTGGAATCTGAATACATTGATTTCATCATAGACTTCTGGGTTTAAAATGACCAACATTCTCCAATTGGCAAACATGCTGCCTGTTACAGACTTACAGTTGTCTTTTGGTAAAGTGAAGCGATGCAAAAAGTCTCTCGCAGAAGAAAACACCATAAATTTAAAAGACAATTTTAAATAATAAAAATGGCGTTTCAGAAGAACAATTTACTGGCCCCGCAAGTCTTGAATTTCAATATATTTACATCAAAGCCGACCAGCAGAAATTCCTACAATTTATATTCTTGACCCAGTACAGTTGTTATACAGGGCTCATCTGGCAAAATACGCTTAATTACACAAAAAATGCAACAGATGGAATTTATCTTAAAAATAGGTTTAATCTAAAGATAACAAGTCAAAGAAATATTTCAAATTTTTGTAAAATCCGCGCTCTTTGTCCTATAAATATGGGTCTGACGTCGAGGAAAAGCCCTGCATGGAACAAACTTTCATGATGAAAAATATAATTTTAGAATTCTATTTCGCATCAAGTTCACATACTTTTGGCACCTGTGAGGGCTTACATCTAAAGTTCTTGTAAAAGTGACCTTAGTTTTGGGCCCAAGGGAGGGGTTCTGACCCCTATATCCCCCCCTTGGATACGCCCCTGAGAATAATGTTTATCAATTCAAACCACAAGTCAATAAATAAATTGATAATCGAGGAGAGAAGGATTATGGAATTGAATTAAGAAGTTGAATCTAGATAATTGAATTGATAATGAATGAATGACTTAAAATCTGTAATCTCCATGATGGTATTGAAAGCAAGAAAATGAGCCGTAACAAAGTACTAATAAAATTGCTGCCGGTGACGCTTTCTAATGACTTCTGCATGTAATATGTGATAGTATTGTTGTAAAAGCAATGGAGAACCTGAATTATCTAAAATCTTAGTGATGCTGGGAGTCAAATAAGGATCTGATTGAACAGTGAAGGAGCTTCAAAAATGTTGTTGACAGTCTTGCTCACAAAACTAGACTGACTGTCATCTACTGAGCGTTCAATTGCAATGGGAGCTTGTATTTGAATTAAGGCAGATTCTCATTAATCTTGGATTGCGGAGGTGTGGCGGTTATTGTTAGTCTTTCTTTCTTTCAGCTTAGCTCCTGTGTTTATATAGCATATGACAATAAGTATTTGGAAGTGTATAAGAGAGTGTCTATGTAAAAATAGTCATCACATCAGGATGATAAGGTAAATGTTTTTGGCCAATCAACAAATATTCTCATAGCTTTTCTATCCATTATTATCATTATGACTGAAATAATGTTATGATAGGAATCAAATTAGCTGAGAGCATGTGTCACCAACGCTTTCTGGTAAAGTCGCCACAAAATTACCAAACTCCTATTTGTACTGGGAGGAATGGAACCAAGAGTCAAAATCAACTCAGTGCCTAATAAAATGGCAGGGACTTGAACCTGCAATGTATCCGAAGACAAGCACATTTTCAGCAGAACCATAGCTCTAGCCACAAAAATTGGGGTTTATAGACACTGCTGCTCCAAACGTTCCATGAAGGACCTTTATTTTTGCAGTGGTTCAAACATATCTTCTATTATCCACTGTTAAAGAAACAACAATTTATGAGAGTAAAAGGGGATCAGGTGGCTTCAAGAAATAAATGTGTTTTTATTGTGTATTCATGGTTCCACATGTCAATTTGTGGCTATTTGGAGCAGCCTTTCTACAAAAGAGGCAATGTGTTGTGTGGTACTGCAAAATGTTTAATGGTACAGGCCTATAGGTGCATACAGGGCAACTCTAAAATCCATTGTGTAAGCATCCTTTTGGCAACCATTTGTGATCATCAATTGGCAGCCCAACCTAATATTAAGGAGTTAGCAGTTCAATGTATGATTGTTCTTCAAGCTGTTTTATCTTACATACTTGATGAAGGAGTACTTATGAAAAATGCTACTGCAGTCTTCAGCTCGAAATGAAGACAAACCTAATCATAAATCCTTTATTTTGGAATTTTTTCATCAGATCTTTTCAAAATATTATTTGAATTATTGGTTAATGTCTGCATGATGAGCTTTGATCATAAATCATGGACCTTTGATCTGTAAACGATGTCACATACGGTCTTCACAGGCAGGAAAGAGTCAATTGGTTTGCTCTGTAGACAATAGAACTATCTAGGCAGAACCGTTAGCCATCACTTGCTGTAATCCACTAGCCACTTTACTCTATACTTCGCCCTCGAGATCAGGTAATGGCCAAGCAAATGATGTCAGGCCTTACATGATATGAAATTATCTTAGTGATTCATAAATGAGATCATATTACATCTTATAATGACAAATATCCTAACTGTCATCTGGCAAGTATTCAATTAAAATGTCAATTCTGAAAGCTGATTAAGACATTTTATGGAAATAGTTTGATTGAAAAGAAATAGCTTTCTCTTATATCAGGCATTGCGCAGGGAAGGCCGATGCTGATTTTCTTCTCTTATGACTCAGATTTCCTGAAAAAAGCTTAATCTAAATTAAGATAATTACTTTGAATTCATTAAAAATGGTATTCACAATTGCCTAAAAGATGGATGTTATTGTGATGATTTTTACATTGTGTCATTGTTGTTTCTACAAGAAAGTATAGCAGTCCTTATATTGGCAAGTCATTGGTATTCATATAAATGCCTTTAAAGAAGCTTGACCGACCATTGTAATGGGAAATGCATTTCATTGCTGGGTACAGGGCCGGATTATCCATAGGGCACAGTGGGCACTGTGCCCAGGGCCTCACAAGGAAAGGGGGGCCTCAAAATATTGAGAAAAAAAAAGAGAAAATCACAGTTCAAAGGTACTCCAGCACTTTTACAGAGACATACAAAATCCAACTTCAACGGTTCACAGAGGTGTCAGAGGCCCCCCTCAACTTTGGTGCTCTGTCCTTCAAAACACATTTGGCTGTAAATTTTTCCAGGAATTATATAAAAAGTAATCAGTATGTCAATTTGTGGTTCTTTGGATTTTTTCTGAGCATACATGTACAGGTATATAAAGAGGGGTCCCTGAGACTCATGTGCACTGTTTCGGCCCAAAAAGAAAAAAGCTGTTTCCTTGAGCATTCGCAGGTTTGAGGTGCCCAAGATTCAAATTTGGTCAAATTGTCTTTTATTTTGCTATTTTTGTATTGCCACTGTTTTCAAAATTTTTTAAATACATGAATAAAAAACAATCCATTAATATACAGTCAACCAAAAAGTTTGATTATCCCAATTTGCTGCATGGTCCTTAAAAATTATTGTTGTCAACATGGTCCAAGAGAGACAAACTGTCATCATGACCAGAACGAAAAGTTTAAAACTTTTTATTCCTGTACCAGACTGATCTACATCATACAGGCCTATGCCTCTGAAATTGATTTGATATGCGGTCTCTGCACACTGAGAGTGAAGTGCGTCCTTTTCATATCTTTGAATCAATATTATCAGGCTATTATCAGCAATAATCGCTTTAGAATAATGGTTAAAAAATGTCTATGACAATCACAAGGTTTCTGTGCTGGAGATCTTAGAAAACGGTTTAGTCCTAAAAATTAACATCATTAATAATAATTTTTAACCAGAAATCTACATTTTTAATGTACTGCAATTTTTTGGGTTAATTTTAACTTCAAAAGCTGGGTGGAAGGTGGGGGCCTCAGTGCCTCAGTGTGCCCAGGGCCTCCTAGACCCTGGATCCGGCCCTGGCTGGGTATGAAGATTTACATTTTTTCCCGAAACTTGTGTCTAAAATTAATGGACTGACAGGATTAGTAGTTTAAGAAGAAACCCAAAGTCTTGCAATCAGTTCAGGAACAAAACTGAACTTCTCTCCAAAATCAACGCAGATGAGTAGCTGAAAATTATTCCTGACTAGTATGTATAGTTTCCTTAGTAGGATCATTTTTAGATCATATTATCTTTATGTAGCTGTCAATATCTTCCAATATTTTCCTCATGAGTGTAAAAATGAGGTGTTTGGAATGGAGCTTGAGTGGTTCTTATGAAGCTTAGCTCTTGTTGAAATTTTCTTTCCGTACTTGATGTCAACACTTGAAATGAAAAGAACGTTTCAATGACTTCACTAGGAAAGTTTAACAGGCTCTTGCCTCTGATGTCTTACTTGGATTAAGCTTTTAAGTCGACTGACAGGGAAATTTAAAGAAAACCCATAGATGTTTGAAGTTGATCAAAGGGACATCGCAATTTAAGACAGTTGGTGATAGGGACCAACATCATTTCTTTCAAATTGGAATTTTGGTTGACAAGTTGTCAAGGCATCGGGGAGGAGTCTGTAAACTACAAAGCTATAAGTTAATCAATTTTTTTTTTAAACAAATACTTTACCATCCATCTGTGCTATCCTTTTCTACTGAAAGATCTTGGCAAGGTAGTCCATCTTGAATCTCCAAGTGCCTTAAATATTTAGCCTTGTTGCCACACAGACACTTCAAAGTGTGAAGTCAATTAGCTTGCCCTTCTGACACTCTTAGCAGTTGAGCAAAACCCTCATCTATCAAGGGCCAAGGGTCCCATCACTCTTCCAACGCATTTCCACCACTTACCCACAACTTACTACAATTTAATAGCCTGGCACAGCTTGCTTCAGAGTTAAATGATCCAGCTTTACTGTGTCACTTAAGTTTGATGTTGAGGGTTTTGAGATCTAAGGGTATCAGTCAGCAAACTCTTTGATGTAACCTGTAAAGATCCCTAGATACTCAAAGTGATTTCCGAAAGCAAGACATCACCATGGAATAGTTTGCTTCAGTGTTAAATGCTTCAGCTTTATGGGATCTAAATGCTCCAGTCATACAAACCTTTTGAACTTTTGATGTGATGGTAAAGCTCCCTTGATACTCAAAGTGATTTCTGAATTTGAGACATCACAGCCTACTGGAGTCTAAGGTGTGAGGCTGATGGAAGTGCAATGCCAATGGGTGTTCTCTGAATTAAATATAAAAAAAGAACTTAATTTAAGGGTCTACATACATGATCAAGGAATCCAGATTTATGAAAGTGACTTTTGATAACAAAACAGGAGCAGAACGTGTATAACGTCCCAATATAACCATAGGCCATTTCTCTCCTATTAACATGATTAAGTCAAGAAGTGTTTCAATGCATGATTTCTTTCTTCCTGCCATATAAATCATTGCATTGAATCTGCAACGCAAATGCTGTATGATTCACATGACTGGGACGATGGTTAGGTCAGTTGATAGCACTCTGGGCTTACAATCACTTTGTATTAATTCAATTCTAGCTATAGTTGGCAGGCCTGGACATTTGCTGGATTGTAGATCATTTATTGTTGGCCTCACCGTCGTTTCAATTTCTCCCAGGGGGGGGGGGGTACTTCGCGGAATTTTGCATACGGATGCGCCACGGCAATTTTGAAAACCAGAACCATTTTAATTTTGGAAAATGCGCCAAAACCACAAACCATTTTAATCCTTCAATAAAATTTTTTGCAACCAATTTCATCTTCATGGTTTTTAAACTATTTTAATCCTCTTTTCAAGCTGATTCTAACGATACCAAACATGTTGGTGTTGCAAAAACCAGAACCAAATTAATCAGAATTGTCAAAAAACCAAAACCATTTTAATCCAAAAAGGCCAAAAAACCAATACCATGCAGCGGCTCCTCCATATACACCCTCTTAGTGAGTAACCCCCCCCCCCCACATTACCAATTTACAAAATGTATCCAATGCAGCTGGAATGTGCAAAGTAACTGTTAAGTGAAGTATTCTAATGGCAACGAGCATAAGCTGCCAGGTATCCAGGCAAATTAGAGTAGTCACCAGCTAGATTTGCAATGATGATCAGCAGATTTTGTGTCAGTCTCCTGGGCATTAGGTAGCGATAGGCAAGACACCAGGCAATTATGCTGTCACTCTCTTGGCATACTAGATCGTTGGACCATCAACGAGGTCTTAGGCAATTTCTGCAGTTCATCGAATGTTGGCTGTATTTCATTATTTTCATCTGTTCTGCATTGCTTCCAGAAACCAGAAAATCCATAATATTAGAGATGACCATATGGCAGACTGCCCCACCCACTGAAAAATGAAAAAGGAAATGACAAGTCATGCTCTGAACTCATGTTTTTTATTTTCATTCCTACTTAAGAAATAAATATCTTACTTTTAATATTACTCTTGCTCTTTTCTCTTTTTTTTTCTGCTTCCCCTCATTGATGAATCTGTGAACAGCCAGAGTTTTGGGTGTATACTTCATATACTTTCATGGCCTACCAAGAGCATAGATACTATACAGGACCTTAGGCCCAATCATCCATCATCTATGTAGTTTCATGAATGCTTTTGCAGATACTAAACACAGAAGCAGCCATACTCAGAGAAGTCGACTAACTTAAAAAATTTATATCATTCTTTTTTTTTGTGTGATATGAACAAAGTAGTTTGATCTCTTTTGAGCAAGGTTTTTCATTCTTTCTTGACAGCATCAACACACACATAAAAACTATAAATGTATGCAAAATCATGCACATTGCTCACTTGTAATTGTCTCACCAATGGATCGTTGTCCCCTGTTAAAGAAAACAATCGACGATGTATTTCATTCTATGACACGCTTAGTATTGTTTTAAAAACATCTAAAAGGAGACAACGAGAACTTAAAACGTTTTTCTCGTGCGTAGTCATGTTTGTGTTTTGTTAAAATGGTTAATTCGGCCCCGTTTTGGTGAAATAAATAAACTCTTTTTGGGCAGTTTTGAAAAAAATTATTTCTGAAGATATTTCATAATAAGGCGTTGCTTCAATTTGGAATGAATATTAAGGGACTTTGCAAACTCGAAATAGATAATTTGGCCATCTTTACTGTGAAAAAAATAATTCCCACAAAGGAAAACTCAAAGCCCCCCCCTCCTCTTATTATTAAACAAAAATGCTGTATGATTCACATGACTTGGCAGGTGGTTAATGGTTAGGTCATTTGGTAGCACTCTTGGTTTCATAACTGTGTTTTGATGTCATTCATGCCATATCAGATTGCATAAATAAAATGCGTATTGCCAATAAAAAAATTATCCAACATTGCCGGAGAGAGGCAACTGTGAAGAGCATAAGCTGCCAGGCATCCAGGCAAATTAGGGTAGTCACCAGCTAGATTTGCAAGGATGAGCCGCAGATTTGGTGTCAGTCTCCCGGGCATTAGCTAGTGATAGACCAGACACCAGGCAATTACGCTGTCACTCGCTTTGCATACTAGATCATTGGACCATCAACGGTGTCTAAGGCAATTTCTGCAGTTCGTCGAATGTTGGCTGTATTCCGTTCTGCATTGCTTCTAGAAACCAGAAAATCAGTAATTTTAGAGATGACCACAATGACAGACAGCCTTACACACTGAAAAATGAAATGGCATGTAATGCTCTGTACTTTTCAACCCAACTTAAGAAATAATAATAATAATATATAGCGCTAGTTCCGCGGAGACCAAGCTCATCAGCGAGTAAGATCTACAGGTGAATCACCCATAGGATGCAAGAAATAATTCTGTTTTAAGTCCCTTTTTGAAACTTTCCAATGAAGATTTTTTCCTCTATGCCTCTGGAAGTTTGTTCCTGATCTTTGGACCTGATGCTGTAAAACTTCTGTCTGCTGACCTGAGTTGATTGTGGATGACAGGTTGATCAAAAACTAACCTATCATTTGTTCTCACCCTAGGTGGCCGGCAGACTGAGATGAGTCTTCTTAGATACTCGGGTGCTTGGTCATGTAACACTTTCCAGACGGTTGTAGCAACTTTATATTCGATTCTAGCTGGTATTGGGAGCCAGTGTAGATGCTTCCTTAGCACAGATACACTATCGTGCTTCCTAAGTTTATGTATAAGTCTAACTGCAGAATTTTGGGCCACCTGCAGTTTATTTACTAGTTACTTGTTTATGCCCAGAAGTAACGCATTTCCATAATCTAGATGAGGTGTAACCAGAGCATTAATGATCGTCTTTGTGTCATCTAAATTCAGGCTTTTCCTTATATAGATATCTTATATAACTCTTGCTTTGCTCTATTTTCTTCTGCTTTCCCTTATTGATGAACCCATGAACAGCCACAGTTTTTGTTGTACACCTTATATAGTTTCATGGCCAACCAAGAGCATAAATACAGGACCAAAGACCCAATCATCCATCATCTATTTACATAGTTTCATGAATGCGTCCGAAGATACTTCACTTAGACGCAGCATTGCGCAGACCAGACAACTGACTTAAAAAATCAAACAATCTTTTTTTGTAATGAAAACAACATAGTATAATCTCTTAAAACTTTCAATATCAATGATATCTTTCGAGCAAGGTTTTTCATTCTATCTTGACAGCATCAACACACACAAAAACTATAAATTTATGCAACATCATGTACATTGCTCACTTGTCTCACCGATGGATCATCTTGCCTTGTTAAAGAAAACAATCAACGCTGTATTTTATTCGATGACACGCTTAGGATTGTTTTAAAGACATCTAAAAGGAGGCAACGAGAAATTAAAACATTTTTCGCTTGCATAGTCATGTTTGTGTTTTGTAATTGCAAGTAAAAGTCACTTTTTACCATAAAAGCATCATACTTTCATAAAGATGAATGTATTCATAGGAATTTTAGCCATTGTTATGGGAAAACATTTCCTGGAATCCTCAGGGAGGAAGGCTCATGTCATAATGTTTACAGCGCAAGTAAATTAAAAAAAAACAACTCCGATATTTCATTTCCTGAATGTGAAATCGACATATTTTAAGACATATTGAGTATTACTGACAATTAAAAAGAGATATGCTTCATTTAAGAAAAGATTCACTGCTAATGAAAAAGTAATTGGCCAATTGATGAATTTCCATTTTAACATTTAAATGATTTTTAATGCATGATATGTATTTCGATTCCCCACTTGCTTTGCAAAACCTTTAGAAACAGAACCAGGTATATCCCATAATATTCTGATTAGATTCACAGACATACAATACAGTTTTGGCCATGATTAATACAAAGTCATAGGAAGAAGGTCATCATTGTGTAATCAAGCAGATTTTAACAATGGCTTACTTCAGTTACTTCAGTTACTTCAGTTTGTCATCCACCGATGGAGCAATTCTTATAATTCACATTTTCTCAACATAAGAATAAAGAGCCTTCCATGGTGTTTATCAATAATTGATATTCTCATGTATATGAAGTAATAAAATAACTTTAATTATTTTCCTCTCCAGAAGGCTGAGACAACATAGTTTTTGGACTGTGTGATATTTTATGTTCGATTTGTTGTATTGCTAGTTTTACTTCAAGTCATCTGGTTTCTAGTTTGGGACCCAATGAAGTACCTTGAACAAGTGCAGGATCCTGCATGTGTGCAATTGGTTTTCAAAGTTGTTGTCAATATATGAAATAAACTCATGATGTTTTAATTCCTTCTTACTCTGTAAATCATTACGAAGTCATAACTTCAATGAGCGGGCGGCCATTTAATAATCAAGGGTGCTCTGAGTTTTCCTCGGGTGATAATTATTCCTTTCATGTATTTCAAGTGGGCGAAGTCCCCAAATATTCATTCCTAAATACAACCAGAGAGAATTTATTTATTTCACCAAATTGAGCTAGAATTAATTAATAAAATCAGCCCCCCCCCCCCAAGACTAGATGGGTGACCCCTTACTATAATATTATGCAAACCAAAAAGTTCATAGCATGCCCAAATTTCATGTTAATATATCTGATTCAGATACAAAATAATTTTGTCTGGCATTTGAGAAATCTTCGGTAGCCCTGCTTTCTAAACTGCTAAGCTTTTGGACCTGAAATTTATTTTAGAAAATGACCGTGGTAAGTCTTCTCTGAGGAATAAAATCTCCTGTGTAAAAAATACGTATCACATGATCTCCCTTCCAGCATCTATTTTTGCCATCAATAATCTTTTTGTACCTGACTCTTTCCAGTCTTTTATGGAGATAGAACTGTTGCATGTCCTCATATAATCCCAGTGACAGTAATATGGGAGTATAGTGCCAATAATTGCATCAGGTTTATTTTTGGTATCAGGTATTGTGTTGCACCCAGCTAATAATGCAAAGGAATTATTTACCGGACTGCCCTGCCATTAATGTAACTTGGGATAACAGCTGCAAGACAAGTCAAATCGTCTATATTCGTTGGATGTCTGTGTACCCCTTGGTAAGGAAAACAGTTGTTTAGGCTTACTTATTGTTGCTTTTATTTGTCTGTAAATATCCGAGAAATATGGGAATTCAGAGATGTTTACGTGTAGCTATCTGAGAAATCTGGATATTAAAAGAAGTTTCAACGAAAATAGTCCTTTGAGTCATTGAAGTGGAAGGAGTTTGTTTATGTACACTCTGCAAATAATGTCGACATCATGGCTGTCGTTTATCTAACTAGATTTTTCGTTACAATTTATCCTAATTTGGAAACCATGATAAACCTTGATAATTCTTTATTTCCCAGAAGCAGAGCGTAGAAGCAATACATTTTAATGAAGCCAGGAGACATTTGAAATTAATGTAAATATTGCAGTGAAAGCAATGAAGTTAAATTGCATTTGAC
This sequence comes from Platynereis dumerilii, assembly GCA_026936325.1. Classification (NCBI taxonomy): domain Eukaryota; kingdom Metazoa; phylum Annelida; class Polychaeta; order Phyllodocida; family Nereididae; genus Platynereis; species Platynereis dumerilii. The sequence continues at coordinate 28,530,852 of JAPTHN010000013.1, forward strand.
TTTTAAATGAATTGCCATAAAACTGAATAGCAAGGGACATTGACTTTATGACAATTACGTTTATCAATTCAGACCACAAGCCCATAATTAAATTAATGACTGAGGAGAGAGGGATTATGGAAATGAGTTAAGAAGTTGAATTCAGATAATTGAATTCATAATGAATGACTTCAAATCTCCAGGTATTGAAAGAATGAAAATGAGCTATAACAAAGTATAGTCATAATTGCTGCTAGTGAAACTTTTACAGTGACTTCTCAATATGAAAGATAACTAGTAGACGTAACCGCGAGCGGTAACAAAACTTCACCTACTGTGGTACCAGTAACTCGAACAGACACAAGTAGATGAGCAAGTAAAAGGTACATGGAAAAGTACACAGGAATCATACATAATTATGTAACATGCATACAGACAAGAATACAAGAATGTTTCCTGTACATTAAGTGCGTGCAAGCATGCACAGAAAAACGAGTACATAAACCAGTACATAAACCAGTACATGAACCACACATGAACCAGTACATGAACCAGTACATCAACCAGTATATGAACCAGTACATGATACAGTACATGATCGAGTACATGAACCAGTACATGAACCAGTACATGAACCAGTACAGTCCAACTCACAGAACACTGGCCTGTGTACTGATTGTCACTGATTGATTTACCTAGTTTCGTCTCGTTTTCGTGTGGATTCGTGACCCCCTGGTGTGATTTCATTGACCATGAACTCTTAATAGGCAGTAGTATAGCTACAAGTAGCTACTGTATATTCCATGTTGCATATTGGGTCCTTTAAGAACACATGTGCTCAGCCTCAGCCATTTATCAACTGTCAACCAGCTCCTGAGCTAGCCTCCTTGATTGCCTTTAAAAGGAACCATCTGGAAAAGGGGTGCCAGTTTTACCCCTTCCACAATACAACTGGTATAATGCTCATATTGCTAATATGTCTCTCTTTTTCTATCTATACATGTATCTATGTATCTATGTATCTACTTATTTTATGTATCTATCTATCTATCTATTTGTTGCAAAAATGTCAGTTAATAAAACCTTTGAAGCTTATATCAGGCCTAGTATATATTAATGTCTTGTAGTTTTATCTTTAAGAAATACATTTATCAGCAGACAAGCCACTGTACCCCTGGTTTCTGATTCTCAAACTCTCGGCAATTGACATCCTTTCTTGTTGCCACCCTCCCTCCCAGTCCAATGAAGCAGACTGACTGGGGGTAGTGGATTTGGCAAACATCCCTCCTGGGCAAGTGGTTTCCCAAATGACCCTTCCAACCCCCCCCCCCTCCTTGAGTTGAAGCCCTGCAAAATGTGCATCTCTTGGTGATGAGATTTTAGCTTTGGAGTAATTAATATGCAATGAGAACTGAAAAATTTGGAAAATGTAAACATTTAGATATTAGTGCAATCTGATTGAAGTGAATCACTCCGAACCATTAATGTACATCATATTTGGGTACAAGAAGAAAGGAAGAAGGAAGGAAGAAGGAAGGAAGAAGGAAGGAAGAAGGAAGGAAGAAGGAAGGAAGAAGGAAGGAAGAAGGAAGGAAGAAAAAGGAATACAAGAGAGAAAAGGAAAGGGAAGGAAGGAAAATTAAAGAAGAAAGGAATGAGAAGAAGGAAGGAGGAGAAGGTAAAGACTGGAGAACAAAGCAAGGAGAAAAAAGCCAGGAGAATGAAGCAAGAAGAAGGAAACGAGGTGAAGGAAGCAAGAAGGCGGAAGCAAGGAGAAGGAAGGAATGAGTTCTATTGAGGTTAACTTTGATATAGGCCTGATGCAGCAATACACTGTATGTTTTAGGCCTATTGCTGTGTAAATTCAGGAGGGGGGAGGAGTAGGCAGGGTGCAATACGCACATTTGGCTGGCCAGACTTGGCTGGCCAGTGCCACCCACTGGCTGCCTTGCGAGGCTGCCCTGCTGTGCCATACCCCCCTCCAAAATGTCTGGTAAATTAGCTCTTAACTCCACTGGATAAACACATTGATAGCTATGTGCATTTACAGGCAAATCAACTTACAGATAAAGAGATTGATACATATAGATAGATACATAGATAGGTCCATAAATACAAAGATACATATAGATAGATACATAGATAGGTCCATAAATACAAAGATACATTGATAAACAGACACACATAATGAATTGACATCAGATACATATAAAATGATACAGTATATACATATATACATTATACATAGGTACACTGATACACAGATAGATAGATCTATGTAGATATTAATTTAGAATAGAATAGAATAAAAAGATATGAGATTATATTAGAGGAGAGGACTGTGTGTGTTGTGTATTCGCTGGCTCTGCAGGGAAAAACATGAAATTTTCAGAATCCGGCGATCTTTTAAACCGTCATAGCTACGACAAAATGTTCAAAGATGAAAACTAGAGGAGAATTTGGCCTTTTCAAATCTGTTAACAGATTCTCTGTATCTTAATTAGAACCGGAGTAACGCAGATTGAAACTATGGTACAATTCAGGAATATGAACTGTAGAAATACCTGAAAAAATGTAGTTTTTAACTTAAAATCACTGTATAACCAAAATGGTTCAATAAAAACATACATAATTTGCCAGGACTGTGTAAACAGATGTTACAAATAGGTCCAGGCAGGTTGATAAAAAAGGATGATTCCTTCCTTGTCAATATAATGATCTATCATAAAAATTCGACAAAAAACATGAAATTTTCATGGTCGGTCGATCTTTTTAACTGGCGGAGCTACGACAAAATGTTCAGAAAATGAAAACTAGAAGAAAATATGGGCTTTCCAAATCTGTTTTCAGATTCTCTCTATCTTTATTAGGACCGGAGCTACGGCCGTTTGAAATGAGGCTATCTTTGAGAAATGTGAGAAAAAATCATACATTTTTCGCTTTTTTTTTTACCTTTTGACCTTTACTGTGCAACATAGGTCAATCCGAGGACCTTGTAAATTTACAAGAAGCCTCTAGAGTATTGTAGCAAGTGTGTCTACCATTTTTGTAACAATATCTAGATTCTTTCTTTGTTTAAAAAATATGAAATGTAAAAAATGTAAAAAATTTTGACATGTTTGACCTTGAGTTTGACCTTGAAAAACATTTTGTAGGTCAAAATAAATATGATTTTCATAATGGCATTGTATGAAAAAGGGGGGGTCAATCATGCATTGTAACCCTGTACAATCAATATTTCCTTGTCAAAAACGCGGAAATGTGTCATTTTTTAACCCTTGTCGGTTAGCAATATTAAAAAATTTTTCATAAATCCGGCGAAGGAGGTACTAAAAATATGATTAGATATTAGGAATAAACAGGCCAATGTTCATCTGTCAACTGTGAATCACGCTGATATCTTAAAAAACACATGGTAAAAAAAATTGTTGAAAATGGCAACTTTTCAAACTTTTTTGGGTCGAATGACCCTGAAAAATGAGGTCAAGGTCAAATTTAAAGGTCAGTATGGGCTTATTAGGTGTATGTTTGGGGGGGTTTACTATGACATGTTATGAGCTAACATCGATATTTCAAGTTAAAATTCTCAAGGTCACCGGTTTTGGTGACGCGGTATGACTTTAAAGTTACGTAACTCAAGAACCGGTACTGACGATGAAAAATAAAGGGTCGGGCAGATGTCCCGTGACTTTGAGCACGTTTTGGCACCATCGGTATGACTCTACGACTTACGGATTCTGAGATCCCGCGATAGACCTCAAACCATAAAAATGGACTTTGTACAATGTGACCTTGACCTACTTTCATGAAAGTAGGTCAAACTGTGAAGAAAGTGTCTGGGACCTTTCCATGTGCAGGAAAATGAAAACCGGTAATAACCAGATGAGGTACATGCATTTCAAATATTGCAAAATCCGACTTTAAAAGGCTCTGTGACCTTGAAAAATAGGTCAAGGTCAAATATTTAAAAAACGCGTTCTTAGATTATTGCAGGCTATGTACATGAATTTTTTGAAAACTCTCCGATGAGTTTGAATAAATAATAAATAATAAATTCTACCGATTACAAGAAACTTCACCTATGTGTAGGTGAAGTTTAATAATTATTCAAATAGATAATTATAGAAAAAAAATGTCCTACAAGCTTGACATACATCTTGGATGTTTTTACTCAAATAAGGATCTTGTTAAAGCGTGGGTTGAAGAATCTTCTAAAAATCTAGAAGTCTTGCTTGGGAAATTGCTGTGTCTTTGGTGACAATATCAGGGAAATTCTGGCCAAGCCATGGGATAACCTATAATTATCCTCTCTATATAACAAATACCTTCTCGTGAAATTAAGGAAAGGGGTGGCTGGAAGCATATAAAAGTGTTTTTATGGTGCAATAATGGTTCCATATGTCAATCTGTCAGCTATTTTGAGTAGCATTTCTTTCGAAATTGGCAATCTGTTGTGTGGTAGTGGAAGGTGTTTAATTGTACAGACCTAAAAATTTCTTACCAAATAGCTCTAAAATTCTATGCGAAAATGCATTATTTTGGCAACCATTCATAATCATCAATTGGCTGCCAAATCTTAAATTAATATAAGGGATTAGGAGTTACATGTAGGAAAACTCAAAGCCCCCCCCCCCTTATCACCAAATGGTTGTCACCTAACTGACTGTCATTTGCTAAGTGTTCAATCACAATAGGAGCTTGCTTTTAAAGTTGGATTCTGATTAAAAAGTAATTACTTTCTCATATATCAATGTGTGGGATTGAAGAGGCATGGTGATCATAATCAGTCCTTGATTCATTTAGCCATGCTCTTGAGATCTTAATATTGGATGACTTGAAATTGTCTGAGAACGTTTGCAAGTGAAAGTAGTCGTCAGGAAGACATGGTAAAAGGAGATATAAAAGTGATTTTATGGTTCATCCATGGTTCCACTAGTCAATCTGACTCAATCATAGTATACCTTTAAGATCCCTCACTCTAAAAAACTTTAGGCAAAACTGGTTTTTTAGATTCAAAATGGTTTTTTGAAAAACCAAATTTCAATGCAAAAACCAACATGGATTTTTGAAAAATCCATGTTGGTTTTTTTGCATTGAAATTTGGTTTTTCAAAAAACCATTTTGAATCTAAAAAACCAATTTTGTCCCGAGATTTTTTAGAGTGCTCTTTGCCAACATTCTTCATCTGAAATATCCTCTTGAATTATCTGTTTAACCCTTCAAACTACAAAAACTCTTGTTCAGTTTGATGCCACATATGTCCATCAATGGTCTGAAAAAAGTCAATTGGCCTTTTCTCTAGACACTGTGACCATCTGATCAAAGCGTTTAGCCATCACTTACTGTAATGTACCAGCCACTTGACCCTACTTCATCATCACTTGCCCACAGGTAATAGTGCTGAGCTTTGTAGCATTACAAGTAAAATCTCGCAGAATTGACCACAGTAGTTTTGTCAATTTGTCATTGTCAAAAACATACACGATAAATGGGAAAGTTCCTAAACTTGTGATTATCTAAAACATTCATAATAAACGGGAGAGCGTCTGCAAGTTCTTAACATAAAGCAAAGATCTCTCTCTCTCTGTCTTTGTATATCTCTCTCCATATACATATGCATAAATATACAATGTATAGGCCTATATGAAAATAATAATCTTTGAGAAAATTCAGATTCATAATTTTTTAGGGTCTCATAACATGTTATACAAAACCGATTAGATAGTTTGATGCCCGAAGGCATAAACGCTCCTCATGGGAATCAAAAAAATAAGTATAAAGTATTATAATGATATAAATTAAAGGATCCACCAAATTGCAATCCATCCATTGTCGCAATACATTTTGATACTTAAAGCTCGCAAATATTTGAAGTTAGTACGCCGGTAAATATTTAAGTAATAGTAAGATTAATTGTCTTCAAATTGAAAAGCAGGTACTTAACAAGTTTAAGATAATTATGTTTCATTAATTGTGACAAAGCCAGAAATTATAACTAGAAGAGAGAAAGGGAGTAAGAGTAGGAGGAGAGAGAAAGTAGGAAATGGTTAAACGAATTCAGTAGTGTAATTTGGCTAATTAAATTGATAATTGATCACTTTTAATTTCATGTGAAGCTGAAAAATAAAATTAAAATAATTTGTTATTTGGCAAAATCTGGAGAAATCTGTCCATTGCAAATCAAAAATGATTTATTACATTTTCTTTGACAGTCAATATGTTTATTCCCAAGGAAACCCTGTCACACGTGAGTGATCCAGATATTTTTTGCCCTATAATGGCCTACATATTAAGAACGATTAAAAAAGTTTAATCTGAAGTCTTTTTAATGACAGATGTCCTGACTGTCATCTTGCAAGGATTCAATTAAAATAGCAATGCGAAAAGCTGATTAAGACATTCAATTTGAATAGTTTGATTAAAAAGTAATTGCTTTCTTTCTTATGTGTTTCATTAGAAAGCCTCGTTGGCTTTTTACTATCAGGCTACATGAATAATATGTAACTGTCAGAGGCAGACAGTTTTGCAATAAATTCTGTCAATGGCATGAGAGTTGATACTTTGGAATAGGTAACAATAAACCATAAAATTATTCAAGCCATCATTGCTGTTGTGACTCAGATTTCATGAAAAAAGTTGAATCTAAATTAAGATAATTATTTTTCATTCATTAAATGGTATTCCCAACTGCACCCATAATACTAATTGCATTAATCATCGACTTTTTTGTTAAAGTCTTATAATGACAAATATCATGACAGTCATTAGCCAGATGCAAGTATTCAATTAAAACAGCAATGCCAAAAGCTGATTTAATTTCTAAAAGTTCCATTAAAAATAAATAGTGTTCAATTAAAATGACAATTCTGAAAGCTGATTAAGACATACAATATAAATAGTATGATTAAAAAATAATTGCCTTCGCATATACCAGGTATTGTGGAAGGCCGTCTGCGATTTTCTTTCTTTTTTTTTATTAGAAAATCTTCAGGCTTTTTAATATCGGAAAATATAAATGCATGTAACTGTCAGAGGCCGACAGTTTCACAATAAGTTCTGTTGTTGGCATGAACATGGATGCTTTGGAATCAGCAACAATTCCCTCACTATTAATCAAGCCATCGTTGCTGTTGTGACTCAGATTTCACGAAAAAAATTTAATCTAAATTAAGGTAGTTGCTTTGAATTCATTTTAAAAATGGTATTCACAACTGCCTCAAAGATGGTTGTTACAATCAGATTATGTGATGATTTTTACAGCGTGCCATTGTTGTCTCTACTACAAAGTATAACAATCCATTGGCAAGTCATTGGCATTCATATAAATGCTTTTAAAGAAGCTCTACCGACCATTGTAATAGGAAATGTGTATCATTGCTACCTTGAGTCTAAAAATAATAGATTGACTGGAATATTCTGCAGTTTGAGAAACCCAAAGTCTTGCAATCAGTTCAGGGACAAAACTGAACGTCTCTTCAAAATCACCGCAGATGATTAGCTGAAAAATATTCCTGACTAGTATGTATAGTTTCCTCATTAGGTCATTTTTAGATCATATTATCTTTATGTATTTGTCAATATCTTTCAATATTTTCCTTATAAGTGTAAATTAATTTTTTGAAATGGAGATTGAATGGTACACTTGAAGTTGTGCTCTTGTTGCAATTTTCATCCAGTACTTGATGTCAACACTTGAAAAAAAGAGAACTTTCAGTGACTTCACTAGGAAAGTTTAACAGGCTCTTGCCTCTGATGTCTCACTTGGCTAAAGCTTTTAAGTTGACTGACAAGGAAGTTTAAAGAAAACCCAGAGACGTTTGAAGTTGCTCAAAGGGATGTTGCATTTCTAGATAGTTGGTAATAGGGATCAAAATTGTTTCTTTCCAATTAGAAGTTTTGTTGACAAGTTATCTGTCAAGAAAGGTTATGTCTGATTGTTAGTATATGATACTATCTTCGGAATAATGATTATATTGATAATCAATTTTAAAAAAGTTACTGTTCTAATATTGTGTAACCAGATGCAAAAGGCAAGCATGATGCTGGCGTTCTTGCTCTTGACGTATTTGTAGTTCCTGATTTAATGCCTGGGATCTAAATTCTGGGTTCGGACATCATAAGTAAGAATGAGTCTACCTACAATGAGCTAGTTACTAGTGGAAGAGAGATGACATCAAATCAATACATGCCGAGCTAGAAAATTGATGTTTTAGGATTTGGAGTAATTCGAGGGCACAAAGTTTAGTGAGATGGGATCATCCTCTTCACAAGTTTAATGGAAGGACAATCCTTCCACAACAATGTAATGCTCATAGATGTAGACAAATTTTTACTTGCTGAGTTTAATGCATACATGTAGACCACCTGCTTGTTATCCAGTGTATTTGTATCTACTGCTCATTAATCTTTAAACATGGCTTTTCTCTGTTATATAATATATACCTGCTCATGCCAAATATTTGCACTGGCTCACTCCGGCAGTGCTGGATGTAAACAACAAAAAATGATTTGAATGGACTCCATTCAAATATGCTGTTACCTCCAGTAGCGTATTTAGGGGGGAGGTATTGGCCCATACCCCCCCTTATCAAAAATTAACATGGCTGAGATAGGAAACTGTTTTTGCCCCCCCCCTTTCAGGCCATTTCTAGATATGCCCTTGGTCACCTCTTTTTAGTGGTACAGTACATAACCAAACAATTTTTCCAAAATGGCTTTTGGTCCTATGCAATTATTGTCTACATCATGGCTGTCATTTATCCAAGTAGATTTTTTGCTGCTGTAAATCCTTATGTGAAAACCATGATTAACCCTTAATAATTCCTTATTTCCAAAAATAACATTGTTGAAGCGATACATTATTATCTAGCTAGAAAACATTTGAAATTAATTCCAAAGTAAATATTGAAGTAAAAGCAATGAAGTTAAATTGCATTGGACTTTTAAATGAATTGCCATAAAACTGAATAGCAAGGGACATTGACTTTATGAAAATTATGTTTAGCAATTCAGACCACAAGCCCATAAATAAATTAATAACCGAGGAGAGGGGGATTACGGAAATGAATTAGGAAGTTGAATCAAGATAATTGAATTCGTAATGAATGAATGACTTAAAATCTCCATGAAGGTATTGAAAGAATGGGAAATGAGCCATAACAACATGTATACAGCTAAAATTGCTGCTGGTGAAATTTTTGTGATGACTTCTGCATGTGATATCTGATATTATTGTTGTAAGAGCAATGGAGATGCGTTGTGTGAAATAAGGATCTGATTGAACAGTGAATTGAAGAAGCTTTTAAAATCTGGAAATCCTGCTCCTCTGGATGGTTAATGCACTTTTGAGCTTTTTGAGGGTTACACTGCTATTCCTTCAAATGCTGTGCTGTATTAAAGGCAGTTCTGTATATTTCTTCCAAATTTTTGGCATAAGGCTTCCAAGAAAATATGTCAAGGCAAAAAAAAAAAATTTTTCAGGGGGGGCACTGTATTTTTTGCTTAAAATCTGAAGAAAAACTTCAAAAAAGGCCGAGGGATGAGTTTTAATGGTAGAAAGGCAAACGAGGTGTCAAATGAAAGCAGAGAAGCAGTGCTACAAGATGATTCAGGCGCTTTTTTGAAATTTTAATTTCAATCCTTGTTCTATGGAGTTTTAGTTGAAACTGAGCTGTTTTTGGCATCTTTATTGGGAATAAAAAAAATAATTAAGACCAAAATTCAAAAAAGCGCCTCCAGGATCATATGGTGCTATTTCTCTTCTTTCATTTGACACCTTATTTGCATTTCTACTATTAAATATCATCCCTCGGCCTCTATTTTAGTGTTTTTATCAGATTGTAGCTAAAAGTAGCATTTTTTTACTTTTAAAAGATGCAGTGAGCCCCCCAAAAAAAACGTTTCCCCCTGACATGTTTTAGTAGACTCCTGATGCCGAAAATTTGGAGTAAAACTGCGCAATTGCCTTTAATTGAACATCATTTAAGAGCATTTCAGTTCTTTCCAAAACAGCTGAAAGGTGCATTAACCAACCTGAGTCACAACAACTAGGTTGATTGCCATTTACTGAGCATTCAATTGCAATGGGAGCTTGTCCTAAAGGCAGATTCAAATATATCTGGGATTACAGAGGTGTGGCGATTATTGTTAGTTTATTATCCGTCAGCTAAGCTCTTGTGTTTGAGAAAGTATGCATGTAAAAGTAGTCACCAGGATGATAATGATTTTGGACATTCAACAAATATTCTCATAACCTTTTAAGCAATTATTTTCATTTTGAAATAAATTAATTGTTATGATGGGCATCAAATTAGCTAAAAGCAAAATTTAATTTTACCGGTGTTTTCTGGTAAAGTCTCCTACAAAACTACCTATTTCTTTTTTTACTGGGAGGAATGGAGCAAAGAGTCAAAATCTACTCAGTTCTCCTGAAAATGTAGCTATGTAGGGACTTGAAACTGCAATGTCTCAGAAGGCAAGCACCTTATTCACAAATATGCCATGAAGGATCTTTATTGTTGTTTTGGTTCAAATATATCTTCAATTATCCACTGTTTAAGAAACAACGATTTATGAGAGTAAAAGGGGAACAGGTGGCTTCAAGAAATAAATGTGTTTTTATGGTGTATTCATGGTTCCACATGTCAATTTGTGGCTATTTTGAGCAGCCTTTCTTACAAAATTGGCAATCTGTTGTGTGGTATAGCAAAGTGTTTATTGGTACAGGACAAGAGACACTTACAGAGCAACTCTAAAATCCATTGAGACTAAGCATCCTTTTGGCAACCATTTGTGATCATCAATTGGTTGCCAAACCTAAAATTAAGGAATTAACAGTTCTCTGTATCATTGTTCTTTAAGCTGTTTTATGTTACACACTTGATGAAAGAGTAAGAAAATCGCTACTGCAGCCTTCAGGTCGAAATGAAGACAAACACAATCATAAATCATTTACATTGGGATCTGTCAATGCCAGATATTCATCAGAAATGTCCCCTAGAATTATTGGTTAATCCTTGCAAGATAGGTCTTTGATCATATGGACTTCTGATCTGTAAACGTTGTCACATACGTTCGTCACAGGCCAGAAAAAGCCAATTGGTTTGTTCTTTAGACAATACAACCATCTATGCAGAACGTTTAACCATCACTTTCTGTAATCTACTTGCCACTTGAGTCTATACTACACCATTCTTCGCCCTCAAGTAATAGCCGAGCAGATGATGTCAGGCTTTACAAGGTATTAGGTAATCTTAATGCTCCATAACTGAGATCATATTAGATTCCATCATCTCTGATAGTGACTATATCTATTTACATGGAAACTAATAAAAAATGCATTAATGATTAATCATTGACTTTCAGCCATGTAAGAGATCACAACTTTTTTTTTACCCTACATAATTATTACGAAAGATTCAAGAGACACAATCTTAAAGTCTTATAATGACAATTATCCTATCCTGACTGTCATCTAGCAAATATTCAATAAAAATGGCAATTCTGAAAGCTGATTAAGACATTTTACGGAAATAGTTTGATTAAAAAGTAATTGCTTTCTCATATATCAGGCATTGTAGGAAGCCGACGACAATTTTCTGTCTTATGTCTTTTTTTTTCATTAGAAAAGCTCTAGGCTTTCTAATATCGAGCAATTTGAATAACATGTAACTGTCAGAGGCTGACAGTTTAGCAATAAATTCTGTTATTGGCATGAAAATGGATGCTTTGGAATAGGCAACAATTCCCTTACAATTATTCTAGCCGTCATCTGCTGTTGTGACTCAGATTTCATGAAAAAGTTTAATCTAAATTAAGATAATTACCTTGAATTCATTAATGGCGTTTCAAACTGCCTAAAAAACAGATGTTATTATCAGATTATGTGATGATTTTTACATTGTGTTATAATTGTTGTCTCTACTAGAAAGTATAACATTCCTTACATTGACAAGTCTGGAATATTCAGCAGTTTAAGAAAACCCACAATCTTGCAATCAATTCAGGAATAAAACTTGTACAATCTGGTGAATTAGTGATTATTGTTATAAATGTACCTGCTAATTGAAATACTATACTAGTGTCGCATTATAATTTTCTTCTTGTCTTAGGAATCTGATCAGATCCATGAGCAACTGAAAAACAATCCAGATTAGTAGGTATAGTTTCCTTATTAGGTCACTTTAAATGATATTATCTTTCGGTAACTTTAGGTATCTTCTGATATTTTCCTTAAAAAGGTGAATGAGGTTTTCAAAATGTAGCTTGAATAGTCTTTATGAAGTTTTGCTCTTGTTTCAATTTTCATCCAGTACTTGATGTCAACACTTGAAAAAAAAGAACTTTCAGTGACTTCACTAGGAAAGTTTAACAGGCTCTTGCCTCTGATGTCTCACTTGACTAACGCTTTTAAGTTGACTGACAAGGAAGTTCAAAGAAAAGCCAGAGATGTTTGAAGTTGATCAAAGAGATGTTGCATTTCAAGATAGTTGGTAATAGGGATCAAAATGGTTTCTTTCCAATTAGAAGTTTTATTGACAAGTCGTGAGTCAAAAGCGTGATTCTTTGTATGTTTTACTATCTTCAAAATAATGATTGTTGATAATCAATTAAAAAAAAAAGAGTTACCATTCTAAGATTGTTCAAATGGGTGCAGAAGGTAAGCATAATGCTGGTGTTGTTTCTCTTGATGTATTAGTGGTTCATGCCCCACTAGAATATTGACGTTTTAGGATTTGGAGTACTTCAAGGACACAAAGTTTAGAGAGATGAGATCATCCTCTTCACAAGGTTAATGGAAGGACAATCCTTCCACAACAGCTTAATGCTCATAGATGTTGACAAATTTGTACTTGCCACAGAGTTTAATGTACTGCATTTAATTATGATGTAACCTCTTCAGTGGTACAGTACAACCGAAAGACCTTTTCCAAAATCCCATGCCCTGGGGAAGATGATCCCAATTCCTCATTCCTTTCTCACACTCATTTCTCCTTGCCCTAAGTAAATCAACTTAATTTATCTAAAATTTGGATTCGAAAATCTTTCCAAAAGCCTGCTTTCTCATTGAGAGGTCATTACTCTGTTCAAGCTAAAGCAATTTTGAATTTTAAAAAAGTGTTTACCTGCAGAAATTAACAGTTACAATTTTACTAACAAGTGAGTGAAAGGGGGAAGTGGTATCTGGATAGCATAGGCGTACTGCGGGCGCGATTTTTTGGGGGCGAGCGACATTTGTCCGAATTTCAAGATCCAGATTTGATACGATTTAAAATGGAATTGCCTGGAAATTCTTAATTTTCAATAGTTTTTATTTAATCATCTGCCCAAATTTTTATGCCTTTTTGCCCATATCTTATTGTTTCCCAAACTTTTGGGGAGGCGACCGCCCCCCCCCTGCCCCCCCCCCCCTTCCATACGCCTATGCTGGATAGTGCAAAAGCATGGAAATGCATGGAAGTGCTGGGGGATGCAAGGGCGAGCATCTGCAAGGAAAATTTATCAGGTTGTACTGTATCCTTCTTTGGAATCAGTAAGAAAAATCCAGCCTGTCATTGAGAGAAAAGGAAGTTCGTCCTAAGTATATAGAATAGTGTTACATTGACCAGACTATTCCATTAGCCTAATTACCACACAGACTAAGACGTTGTTTATTTGCTTAAGAGACAACATATAACAGTGGTCTTGTCTGGTCTACAAAGTTTGCTGATATACAGTGTAATTAGATTTTTTAATCCTTCAAGAAGTCAAAAGATCTGTGAGGGGAAGTCAAGCTATTTTGCAAATAACACGCACAGATATGTTGTGAAGGAAATGGTTGACACTGTACATCTCAATTCCAGTATTTGCATATTTTGAAAAGTCACAGAGGTGTTCATAAAAACTCCTTTGGCACTCTTGATCTAAAAAGACTTCACAGCTTGATGGTGTGAAAGCTATCACTGCACTGCACAGAATAAATTCATTTGAGCCGTTTGCAACATTCAGCGTATTAGTTATACTCCAATTTGGGTTCTAAAATGCATTTTTGTCAGCTAGATCCCATCCGAAGGAACATTTTAACTCATAATGTTTTGCTAAATAAAAAATCTGATTGCTTGTTTGCTGTTTTTAACAGTATTAATCATTGTGCTAACATGTACAATTGACAGTTAGATACTGGCTTTTCCAATGGTATAAGTATCTTGGTGATGTCTAAAATAAGTTAAAGATGTCAAGATGTAAAATATTACATCCTGACAAGTTTTTAAAAATACATAATATTATATTCAGTTTGAAACTTTGAGAATTAGTGGTTGCCAAAACCCTTGGCCTAACATACTCCAACAGACTCCAATTCACACCTAGTTATAAGCAAGGCTAAAAAAGGAGTTAAATAACTGGAAATCCTGTATTCTGTTAAGTTTAGTAATCATACATGCAATTCTGGCAGTGAAAAAATGTGATTATCGACAATTTTTTCTCCAGGACAATGGAAATTAGTAATAGATGTACTTCTGTTGATAAATTGAAGTTAAATAAAAATTCATATCAAATCAAAGAACTTAGACTTCCTGTGCTCTACAAATCCTGTCGACATCATGGCTGCCTTTGTCTAATTTTTTTTTGTTGCTAAAATCCTTGTACGGGAACCTTAATAATTCATTATTTCCCAATAGCAGACTGTTGAAGTAAAACATTTTAACCTAGCTAGAAAACATTTGAAATTAATGTCAGAGTAAATATTTCAGTAAAAGCAATGGAGTTTAATTGAATCAAATAAATCACCTCAAAACTGAATAGTAAGAAACATTGACTTAATGATAATGATGTTCGCCAGTTCAGACCAAGAGACCATAAATGAATGAGAAGTGAGAGAGTCACAAGGAAATGAATATAAAATTGATTCGGATGATTCCGGATAATTGAATTGATAATGAATGACTTTTGATTTCATGAAGATTGAAAATGAGCTATAACAGTTTTAAAAGATTGAAAATGAGCTTTAACAAAAGTATGGTTATTATTTCTGCCAGTGAAACATTCCTAATTAGTGACATCTCAATAATTATGATACATGATTATTATCATGGTAATAGATATGCCGACTTCGGAATTTCCTGGATTCCAACTTTTCTGTTATGTCATGGGCCAAACGAGGGGCTTCCTTATCTCGAATTCTGTTATCACAATAATTAATTTTATTACACAACCACTATGCTAGAGCGATGCTGATTGGCCTGAATCAGTCATATCAAGAAATCATAAAACTCATATAGCATGGTTCTAGTGCAATATGAGATTTTTTCCAAACAATGAGGATCTGATTGGTTGGCTTTCTTATCTCGAATTCTGTTATCACAATAATTAATTTTATTACACAACAACTATGCTAGAGCGATGCTGATTGGCCGGAATCAGTCACATCATGAAATCAAATAACTCATTTAGCATGGTTCTAGTGCAATATGAGATTTTTTCCAAACAATGAGGATCTATTTGGTTGGCTTTCTTATCTCGAATTCTGTTATCACAATAATTAATTTTATTACACAACCACTATGCTAGAGCGATGCTGATTGGCCTGAATCAGTCATATCAAGAAATCATAAAACTCATATAGCATGGTTCTAGTGCAATATGAGATTTTTTCCAAACAATTTTCTTTTTTGATAAAAAATTCCAATTTTTTTTTTTCCTTTCTTCAAAAGGAAAAATTTACTTTTTCCACGCAGAATTTGTTTTCCATCCGGAATTTTTCTTTCTTCAATTTTTGTTTAGATTTTGATTTTGTGCCTACATCGTCAAAAATACTCCAAGTAGTTTTGCTTTATTTCCCATAGGTAAGTTCAGAGGCTTCTAGAATCTGGAAGTCTTACTCACAATGACAAGTCTGACTGTAATTAACCAAGCATTTGATTAAAATGGGAACTTGTTTTTAAGAAGGATTTTGATTAAAAAATAATTACTTTCTCATCTGAGATTGTGGAAGCAGGTTGATTACATTCCTCAATATGTCTTTGTATAATTCGGCTAAGCTCCGGAGCTTTTAATATTGGGAAATTTGTTAATAATTTTTTAGACAGACAGTTTACTAATTATATAATCATCATGATGATATTGTGAAAAATGTTTGATATACAAGATATTTGAAGTTCTGTTGTTTCTGAATCAATCAGACTTACTAAATATGCTATGCATTTAGCTGCCAAAGAACTTCAGAATCGTGTGCTTAAATCACCTGTAACAATGTAAATATTATTTTCAAATAAACACAATCTCTTGAACGTATAAGATTCCATACCTGGTCCAGTATGTAGAAGGAGTGTGAAACATGTTTTGGCAAATCAGTTGAAAACCTTTGTCAGTTAATTAAAAATTTGCCCTTGAGCTGACAAATGCCTACAAAAAATGAGAGGGAATTTTCGATAGCTTTGCAAACATTGTGGTGTTGAATCTGGCTGACAGTCTTTTGCAACCCCAAGACGTATCGATGGAGTTTTATTTTGGCTATGGTTTTAGGTTGTGATTATCTCCTATTATTAACTTTTTTAGAACCACCTTGGTTCACGTATTAACTTTCTATAGAATTAACCGCATCGAATGGGAAACCAGTGACTAGAAGAAACAAAATAGTTCATATGGTGCTTTCATGGCTCCGCATGTCAATTTGTTTGTTATATTGGACAATGCTTTGCGGGTAATTGATGACTTGTTTGACATTGAATGGTCCAGATGTAAACAAAGTAGCTCTAAAGTAAATATAATGTATGAACTCAATTTTCTCTTTCGGAAACTATTTATGATCTTGAAATTAATGCTACTATTGAAATTAAACAGGAGACAAAATTCCCATTATATATATATATAATAGCCAAGATGTTTCCAAAACACCTCTAAAGTACAATATAATACATTGTTCTCTAGTCATTTATACACTTTGGTAAGTCTCAATTTCTCGTAGGTGTATAAAAACTACCATTGCAGTCTGTAGATCTGATAGAAGGCTAATGTTATCAATTGTATTCTATGGGATCCATCAATGCCAACCATTCTTCATTTGTAATCTCACCTTGACTTAACCTAGCAATGAGGTCAATCCCTGCAAGATTAGCTTTTGACCATATTGACCTTTGTTGTCACATAAATCTTTTAAAGTCTGAAAAAGTCACTTGGTCTTCTCTTTCTAGACACTGTGGCTATCTGAGCAAATCCTTTAGCTATTACTTACTGTGATGTACCAGCCTCTTGCCTCTACTTCAGCAAACTTGCCTGCATAAACACCCAAGCAAAACCTGCATCAATTTTTCCTATTTTGTGGGCAACAAAGTTTGAGTGCTACAGCTCTGCAGCATTATGAGTAACATCTCAAAGTATAGACTGACCTCAATAGGCGCTTGTGACGTCATAAACATAAACATTTACAATAAATTGCAGAGACCAGGTTTGCCACACAACCCCCCCCCCCTCCTTGGAAGCTTGGCCAATATATTGCAAAACAAACCACACATGTGATATGATTGTATATTGCCAGTCCAGAGAAATCTATAGTGATTACAGCGATGTCGACCAATTCACAGATGTGAATCCTGATGAAAAGGAGCAAATCTGAGCAACCAAGTAGCGGATAAAAGAGTTGTTCTTGCGACAACATAGATTTGATGATTCTTGATGCCAACAGTTAAAGAAGGATCCATGCACAGTATTCAAAAGGATTCATCAACACTAAGTACCAATTCGTTGGACTGAAATGTTTTTATATTCATTTGCAACATACACAATTATTATATATTTGCATTTCATATTGTAATTTTTGAAGCAATTTTACTGTTGAAATGCTTCATTACTTTCAAAAAATTAGATTCCTGTGAAGATACATTCTAATTAAGCTTGTAGACTTTTGAAGTCATTGATTGGACAGACATTGCAATAAAAGCAATGAATTTAATTTGCATCTGACTTTAAGATCAATTGTTTTAAAACTAAAGAGCAGTGAACGTTGAATAAATATACTTATTTTTGTTAAAACAGAGCACAGGGCCAAAATAAGAGAAAGTAAAGGAAAGAAGAGAGAAGATAGAAAGTGTGATTTGGATGGAAATTTAAATGTGCAATTTGGTTTATTGAATTGATATAGTGAATTTCTTTGAGGCACTGAGACAAGAATTTAAAGATTTATTTAAGTTTGACTCATCAACCTGATTCAAAGGTAACACACTGGGCCCAAGCTAGATAACTGCATGTCCATATTTATAACATATAAATTACAAGAGAAAAGGAAACAAATTGGTCAACTGCAAAAGGCAGGAACAGGCGATAGAATTGCGGATTATGTCTATTTGTGAGAAAGAAAGATCCACCATAAATGGAAATGATGTAATGATTTACAGTGCACTTTAAATGAGATCATATTAAATTCCTTTGCCTTTGATAGTCAGCATGTTCCTTACCAACAAACCCTGATAATTTTTTTTACATAATTCAAATCCACTGCTCAAATGTTCTAATTTCTTAAATGTCATTCGTGAAACAAATGTTCTAATTTCTTAAATGTCATTCTTGAAAGTGACATCTACTTTGCCCAACATATTAAGGAAGATACAAAAGGCTCAATTTCTCGAATTCTTATCATAACAGTTTGCAACACGGTTGTCATCCAGCAAATATTCAATTAAAATGACAGTTCTGAAGCTACTTAAGATATTCAATTTGAATAGCTTGATTAAAAAATAATTGCTATCACATCTATCAAGGACTGCAGGAAACTGATAATGATTTTCTTTCTAATGCTTTTTTTTATTTCAAAACTCTAGGCTTTTTAGTATTGGATTAATCGAATTACATGTAACTGTCCATAACAATTATCCAAGCTGTCACAGTTGTTTTGTCTTAAATTGTTGCATAAGTATTGTCTGAATTAAGATAACACACCATGAATTCATTAAAAGTTATTTATAAACTGCATCTGAGCAAATGTAGCTTAAAATGTTCGCATGTTTTGCTCATTTCAATTTTATTCTGGTATTTGATAGCAACACTTCAGAGATTTAAAAGAAGGAGAACAAAAGGTGACTTCACTGTGACAGTTTAACAGGCGCAGTCCTCTGATGTCTCACTTGGCTAAGGCTTTAAAGTTGACTGACAAGGAAGTTTAAAGAAAACCCAGAGATGTTTGAAGTTGATCAAAGAGATGTTGCATTTTAGGATCATTGGTGATACTAGTGATCGAAAATTGTTTAAGTTAATACATACAAACTTCTAGCAAATAAGTTATCTGATTCAAATGAGAAAGTGTTTCTTAGTGGGCGTATTACACTACACTTGGAAAAAATATTTCCTTATCATTTCATAACATAGGTTAAAGATGGTGTGACCAGAATCTGACGCAAAGGCAAGCCAAGTGCTGATGAACTTGCTCTTGACACATTTGGGCAGTTTTACGGTATTTGCACTTGACCGATTTTTCGTCTTTAAGCAATTACTCTGAGAAAAGTATGACAGGTACACAGAAATTTGTCTTGGTGTCAGTCTTGTACTACATTGAAGTATATGTGTACCAAATTTTACCTTGCTACGATACTTAGTTTTGATACAGCAGGCGATTTATGACCAATTTTTGCACTTTTTTGTGTCTCACAGGCAGTTTCGCATATTTTTATGGCAACACAGAAAAGCAAATGGAGGCAGTTGTGATTCATGTTAATGATGCCTGTCTGGACCTATGTCTTGGGCATAAAATACAACAGGTTTCATGTGAATAAGTTATATACGAAAGCAGCTGTCTCCCACAATGTAGAAAATGGCATGTGTCAAAAAGTTTGTCTTCGATGGACCAATTATTACTGCATATGCTGTTATGAATCAGTATCAAAGACTGTATCTACCGTTTGTGTCAATTTTTTAGCTGGAGACATGTCTCAAGGTAAATCAAAAAGATTCATTCCAGAATCTATACCTTGTTTTCGGAATTTGAGGCTTGAATATGATGTCAAAAAAATGTGTCCTTTCCAGTACGATGAAAAAACACTTAGGATTCGGAAGGACAAAACGAGCTATTTGTGTTTTCTTTTCTCGATTGTGTGCCCCTACATCAATGTGACAAATGCAAGTTGAAAAGATATCCAGGCAATTCACATACATTTTCTCAGAAATTGAAATTCATTATGTCACAAAATGTCCTCTCCAGTACATCATAAGTTTCGCTCTGATTCAAGTCTTTTAACATTGGATTCATTAAAGAAAAGAACATGGCTGAAATAAATAATTTAACCAGGATGCCTAAAAAGGGTATTTATAAATATAGAAAATAAAGATATATGTTTTTAGATTATTAAATTGCACTATTATGAGAAAATCAAACTTGAGAGTAAAAGGCACTTATTTTATGTAATATATCAATATAACTGCATTTTTTCACAAATAACAGAGTGACTAAACAAGATAATGCGTAAATATCTTGTTTATGGAGCAATCTAAGCAGATTTTTTTCTGAGCCTTAATTTTAGGTCATTTTCGGTGATTTTTCTCTCTAGAACATGGTATTTCACTCAAAGGAAACACTATGAATTCAAATCATACAGCAACAAAACTTGACTTTGAGTTAGTATGATGCCTAAGCATTATTCATCTTGGCAATCATGTGTCTATTGAGACTAAAACCTTACTAAACACTCTAAAACATAAACTTTGAGAGTAAGGAATATTTAATTTCTTTAATTTCGTCATAAAAATCGTTGGAAATAAAGTTCTGCCATATTTCATCGACATTTAAGTTTTGTATTGCTTTCGGTGGTTCTATGCAACAAGATGGCTGGATTTCCATTGCAAAAATGGTTAAATTAGTATTCACATGGACATTTTTTTTTATAAACATATTTTTCAAAAATTCAAACCTTGCCTACTTTATGGAGTGGCAATTTGGTGATAAACCAACAAATCACATGTGTTCTTGTTGATTTATGAATCTTTAATATGTTCATTTCATGATAGCATGAAGGAAATTCTCATTTACAAACCTTTATTATGACCGCCCATGAGACACTTTGAGTGCAGACCCTTCTGGACAACTTCCTTTGAGGAACGTTGGTCTAAGGAAGCATTAAACCTCCCATCCACATCGGACCCAACGTTTGAAATCTACGTAATTTGTCGACAGCTGGTTACGAGGTTACTACGTACGTATATATCGTAAATAATTCGTATTTCTCCAACCTCCCTTTACTACGTACCCCCCACGTTGAAGGATCGGTCGTTATACGCCTCTGGGGCGTCAGGCGTAGCAGGCCAGCCCAGCGCGCTGGTTCTTGCGCATGCGCAAACATCCGACAAGAAGGACGCCATGGCTTGGACGTTCGTGTGTATTGGGATTATATCGGTCCAGAACATGATCTATTTCACCGTAATACGCAGTTTATCCATGGAATATCCATTACAGGATGTTTATTGATTAAATGAAACCTTCGGATGGACTGTGGAGGTTGTGATCGCTTCGTAATCAGCCTGTCTAGTCGGCGATGCGAAGCATGTGGATTTCTTGACATCGCCTGTATTTCGGAATTAAATGGACTGTATCTAGTTAAATATGACTCGTTTGAGTGTGGATTCCATGTATACATCGAGAAGAGACCTGTATACGAGTGTTACGGAGGTATACTGGTGTTCTGGACTGATTGCTTTAGAGTACGATGTACATGAATTTGCCATGTCAACCTTCAACCCGGGAGGCGCCGGCCAGGGGCGGAGCGCTCGGATCGCCCGGGGGACTGCCGCATTGCTTGTGGCGGACCAGCCAGCCTACCAGGCTGCGGCCCCCGTGGAAAAAAAAAAGAAAAATTAAATAAAGCCCTTATACACTGGCCCTTATTATTTTGATAAAGAATGCTCATATACTGTATGATTTTACTGCAGGATTTTTTTTGGGGGGGGGGGTTTCAAGAATTTTTTTTTTTTTGGAGGTCTCGGATGGGTGCTTGGTCAATATTGATAGTTGGAGATCTGCAAAGAGAAAACATATTAAAACAGTGAAGAGAACAGAAAAACAGAGAGAGGTAGAGAGAGCAGAGCCAAGCAGCAAGCACTGCAGAGAATGTGGCTCCAAAATTAGCAGACTTTTCTTCCTTGTTTTACCAAGCAGTCTACAGTCCATTTAAGGACTAAATTAAATAAGAAAATTCACTTACCTTGTAAGGGATTAATGCTGCAACTCTGAAGAGTTGGAAAAATCCCAATCCAAATTGGCCTGCTGGATAGGTGGCATTCAGATGCAAGTAGGCTCAGTTCTACTCCGGTCTCAACTGATTCTCTCTTGCTCGTTTGTGGTTGAGCAGTACTTGGGAATTTTTTTTTTGCCCAATCTAATCTTACAGAGTTCAAGAGATATTTATTTGGTAATTTTTGTACTAGTGCAGCAACTATATCTTTATGGCTTCATCCAATTATCACCAGCAAGCATCCTGTTGGAGGTTTTATATTCTCAAAGTTACCAGATAGATTGGAATAGGTATGGAATAGATGGCGCTACAAGCTCTCTGAGAATCAGGATCCTAGGTTCTGCAACTTTGTGCAAACCTTCAACAAACCTTTGGCAGATACGTATGATCAGACGTTTGACCTGAACATTACTTTCAAACGTTGTCCATACATCTCAAAAACATGTTGGAGAAACCTTGGAACTTACGTATGACCAAACGTGTGACCATACCTTTCATAAACCTATGAATCAAAGGTTTGGTCATACGTAATAGTCTAAGGTTGTAAAAACCTCTCCAATGAATGTTAAACAAACCTATGAATCAAAGGTATGGTCATACGTAACAGTCAAACGTTCTTCAAACCTCTCAACCAAAGGTATGACTTACGTAATAGTCTAAGGTTTTATAAACCTCTCAAATGAATGTTCGACCAACCTTTGAATCAAAGGTATGGTCATACGTAATAGTCAAACGTTCTTCAAACCTTTCAACCAAAGGTATGACTTACGTATGACTGACACGTTTTTCCAAACGTTATAACAAGACGTTCTTCCAACCTCTCAACCAAAGGTATGACTTACGTGTAACTCGAACGTTAGGCCAAACTATAAAACAAACTATCTGCCAACCTCTTACTGAGGTTGCGACCTACGTATGGTTTTCCATCTGAGTGCAACGTTTGGAAATTACATTTGCCCTACCTTTGTAGCGAGAGGTTGGATTTACGTTGCTGCTTGGGAGGGTCATGACTCTCTGGTACCTTTGTAGCGAGAGGTTGGATTTACGTTGCTGCTTGGGAGGGTCATGACTCTCTGGCATGTTGATGTTTTAATGGGGCGACCATTCAATTTCTTTGGCGGAAAATAATTGATTTCGAGGTTACAGCCGCAGTATTCATTCATTTCAAGTGACCAAAGTCTCTGAATATTCATTCCCAAATCAAGCAATGCTTTGTTAAAGAAATGACAATGGAAGATATCATTTATTTTAACACTTCTCAAAACGTATTTATTTATTTCAATTAAACCGAGCAAGAAATTACCTATTTAAAAAAAAAACTCAACCCCCCCCCCCCGGCAGTGGCGTAGCTAGAAATTCAGAAGTGGGGGGGCCAAGGGGGGGCCAGGGTCTGAACCAGGGGGGCCCACCGTTTTCGGCATTTTTGGGGCACTAAAAGGGTAAAAATTAATGCCCCTACACAAGCCCTCTTTACAAACGACATAGGAACATTGATACACTTTTCTAATAATAGGAACATTGATGAGCTTTTCTTCTGGCGAACACTTACTGCATTCACTATTTAATTTAGATTATCTATTAGATATGGTTAAAAAAAAAACAATAAATATTCCTTCACAATTACTTTTTAGAGAGAAATTACTCTGTATTACTCTGTTAAAGCCTTGGGACAAAGTGCAGAATGGGTTGGTCAGTTGCACTTACTTTTGAAAGAGCGCAGCCCCATGTCTGGATAAAAATTCCCTGATACTACATCAATGATCATGTTTATATTTAAAGAAGAAAACCTGAAGAGTGCATAGCACTGCATAAAATAATGTGATGTTGCAATAATTGCCATGATACAAGTTCAACACAGACTTGAATGGTGTCAGGAAATTACTTATTTTTTGTATCTGGTCATAGGCCTAAAAGCTAATAGTGATGTGCTGTAAATGACACAAATTCCAAAACTATACCTGGAAATTCTATGCAACACATGAAAATTTGAGCAGTATGTACAAATCACTCTGGTCAATTAGTCCTGTCAAAGGTGCTATATTTCTTTAGCTCAACAATGGCAAGGGAAAGATTCTTCAAATCACAAGATTTTTGATATTGCATGGAACTGCTATAGATACATAGGCACACTGGAGGGGGAGGGGATAAAATTAGCGAAACAATAAGATTCAAGGAAAAAATGCAAACAATTCAGGTAGATTATTAAATAAACATAATCAAAAACCAATGTTTCCAGAAGATTTATTTTTTTGAAATAGTATTAAGTCTGGATCTTTGAAAATTAGGAGAAATGCTGCTGGGCCGCCCTAAAAAGTTTTGATGCAGCTATGCCTATTGCCAGATATTTTAAAAGAAGATGAAAAACACCTAAGAATATTTCAAAGGCCAAACTTGTGTCATTCTGGTGAGAATCAAGGATTAAGTGAGCATCGGCACAGGTCCTAAAGACGCACGTGCTCTGCTCATATAATTTTTCTAATTTTTCAAATCTGAAATGGGGGGGCCAGTGGGGGGGCCACTAATCCATTTGGGGGGGCCTTGGCCACCCCATAGCTACGCCACTGCCCCCTGGACAATAAATGGTCTCCCCCAAAGATATGGAGGACAAAAAGTGCACACAATTTAGTGAGATTGCATCATCCTCATCGCAAGGTTATAATGGAAAGACAGTGCACCCAGAATACTGTAGTGCTAACGGATGTAGACAAATCCGTACTTGTCACAGAGTTCAAGGCATAAACCACCTGTATGGCATATACTGCCCAATACAGCTTTCATCATAACATACGTGTTACACCTGCTCATAGAGGAGATTTGCATGTCGAAACGTCAGCAGATGATAGTCTCTCAGCAGCTCAAGGAAAATATTTAAAAAAAATACCAGTTAGTTTTAGTTGGAATGCATTGTAATATAAGGACTGTCAAATAAAAACATGTGCAGAATCTTAATTCATCTCAACAGTGAAATCACACACTTTGTGAATTTAAGGGGACTTCGTAGGAATGAAATAAAAGTCCCAAATTAGTAACATGGGTACAATTGCCTCACCATGAGAAATCATACATTACTTTTGGTACTTATCTATTTGGGAAATGAGTTTTAATCAAATCAGTAAACAGTAAAAAAAATTGCTGAATTAATGCTGTAAAATTCTTCTGCCCCTGGTTATTGAATGAATACAATTTAGATTGCATGAGGGAGACATTCGAAGCCATTGTGTAAATGTGGCTTTTTTGTCTCTTCCGAACATAAAGATGGAATTGGGAAAGAAATGTGACTGACGACAGAACAATCGCATGAATGCATAAGCAGAACTCAATTTGCATGAGAAGAGCTTAATCTAGTTAATTGAATTGCATAAGGAATAACTCATGCCAGGCATTTCCAGAATAAAAACTAGCTACAATAGCAGATGCATTGTGGAGCGGGGAATTGAAGACAACAGAAAGAGTCTGGGAAAAAGATATGCGTTAAAGTTTGGACGTCCTTAAAGGCCTTAACATTACATGTGAGTCCTCACACGTCCTTACACCTATGACTCTGGTATGTTTTGGTTTGCTTCCTCTGCCCTTTGCCACTTCAGGTTCTGGGATCTGAACACTTTGTAATGCACCAGATAATTTGTTATCTTTTTTCTCTTGTAATTTGTTTATGTAAAATGACTTAGACTCAGATACAATTCATTTGCCCTAAAAATAATTGCAAGTTATATTAAATATCAAATATTAATAATCAGGCACAGGAGACCCCTCCAATGATAAATTTTTGCTTTCGAGGGGCCACCTCACTAAGAGTGAAAATAGATTTACATTGAGAATGTACATACAAATTATTGAATAGAAAACAAAAATAATATCCATTGTCTGTTATTGGAAATTAATGCAAATGAAATGCAAGTAAAACCAAGTGTAAAAGAAGGTGAAAATGAGTTCCGTGCTGTCAGTCTGGCTTTATGCCAAGTTATGATAATAATGCTATATTGTCCCATCATTCATTCAAGATATGGCAAGTTAAATTTCCATTATAAGAGTGGGTCAACAAACTTGTTTATTTATTACCAATCCCTGAAAGGCAAGCACACTGATAAAATGTAGAACAAATGTAGTGTTATCACTTTCAACTGAAAGCCTTGGTTAATTGAGCTGTTGAAGATTATTACAATTCATTAACACACTCTGCCTTGGCTGAATGTAGAATTAAAAAGCCAAGTAAAGGCTTGGTTGGACTCTACAAAATTAAGTGAAAAGCTATCTTCAGTAATATCCTTATCCGGAGCAGAAGGAAAAATTGTGTTTGCCACAAGAAGAAAATGAAGTTTACTCTTGGTATAAGAAGTACTGTTGCAATGGCCAGACAGTTCCATTATCCTAATTACTACACAGACTAAGACTTCGATTATTCACATACAAAAACATCTGAGAGTGCATGTTCTAGTCTTGTCTACGTACAGAGTTGGTTTACAAAACTGAGTTATAAGAATTTTTCAACTATGAAGAACCAGAAGGAATTTTAGTCAAATTAACTGCCTTAACATTACACTGTAACTTAGCGATCTATCATGTTGCAGTAGACATCTGTCTGCATTTAACAAGTGGACTGCTGTAACATTGCCACTTCTTTTTTTTTTCTGCCTTGGCAGACCAGAACATATGCTGTCATGCGTTGCCAATTAGTGACAAGTGTGCTATTCCGCGAGCTCCTGCAAACAGTCCACATCATTTCAGTCTGAGGAACTCTCAACATTTTGTCTGGAAAAAACCTGGACTGTTTCTGAGTGTGCTGATGGCCTTGTCTACTTCCTTAGAGAATTTCTGGTATACATCAATGTTGAATATAAATTGTGTGAATATGCAATGAAATTGGAACTATTTCTTGGGGCAGCAATGCTGTAGCATACAAAATCAACTTTTGTGCCAGGTGGCAGCAGCGTGCAGTTCTCATTTTCACCAGAATGAGTAGACATACTTTTTTGAAAGATGCTACAAATTTGATTGTCATGTATATCGCCTCTCCCCTGAATTTTGCATGTTATGGAAGAACTAAATTTTGTTGTAATCCTGGTCCAGCGGTCATGCAGAACCTGGGGAGCGAGACAACTGCAGATCCCGAATTTTTTATTTTTCTGTTACATATAATATATATGCCACACATTACTTACAACATAAGTTTTTTTCATGTCTTCAGACCAGTCTTGTTTTTGCCTCACAATACAGCACTATTGCTACTTTATTATGAATCACCAGTGGAAGACAGAAGCATCACTAACCGATGCTATCAATCTCATTGTCTCATCTGTGGTGGGTGACCTTGCTTTGAAAGCCAGACTCTACAAACCACCCAGAGAATCTATTGTGCTGGAGTGCTACAAACCTGCTACTTGGTATATCAGATAATAGACTATAGAGAAGAGGCACAGGCGATATACAGGTGTTGCTCCCTTGGGTGACTATGCAATCACAAAGGCGCATTATACTAAATGACACTTGGCAGACTATGGCAGAATCTGGAATGCCTCATACAATAGGACTGACCTGCCTAATGCATATCTGACAGGAGCTGTGCCACATATCCAGCTGAATGTCTTCTATTGTATCAGCAGTGGTCTAAAACCTGTTGCCGCTCTGCTGTTATGAGATGAGAGCCAAGGAAACATTGAACAAAAATATGTCTTACATAATTATTGCCATTCAAATGATTTTCGCCAAAATTTAATTTTCTGACAGTTAAAGATCCCTGATGAAAGCATGGTCGAATCATAAAAAATTCAATAGCTTCTTTAACAATTTTCTTAATAGCAAAGTCAGTTAATAGATTAACAAACTTTTTATATATATTTTCATATAATGTATTTTTATATGAAATAAATATTGTAACAATGATAAACTAATAAAAATACTATTTCAGGAAATATTGATCAGAACTACAGTTAGGTTGTGTAAAATTATGGAAATATTGGAAGAATATTTTTGAGGTGATGCTGTGTTCTAGTCAGTAAAGTATCTGTCCGTTTTATAATCTATTTGGTTTCAAGTAAATTCATTAAGTGCTTGCTGTAGTGGTCTAGTCACTTGGCTGAATATACCAGAATATGATGCCTATTAATTAACATCTAATCTTCTGAAAGATGGATAGCATCCTTAGAAAAAGTCTGTATCAAGCTAGAATTTAAAAAAAAGAACAGTTAACTTGATTAACATAACAGAAATCTGTAAAGGGTAGTTGCCCAAAAGAGCTTTTAGCTTCTTAAAGTTTCATGGTTGAGCTTTATTGTGGCAGGGTATACCGTGATGTCAAATTGAGTTATGAGAAAAAGTTAAAGTTAGTTGCAGCCATATGTAAAAGAAAGCACAACTTGTATATCCAATCTTATTGTATACAACCAAGGAAAGTGACCTTGTGGTGAATAAAACCTGACTCTACAGGTCTAGTACTATACATATCAGACAGGACTGGATTAGGGAAGAGACACAGGTGACATTGTTGCTCCTTTGAGTGACTACGCAATCACACGGGCATATGATAGTAAATGACACTTGGTGGCTTATGGCAGAACTTGGAATGCCTAATGGAACAGAACTGGTCTGTCTAATGCATATCTGACAGAAGCTGTACCACGTATCCAGCTGAATTTCTTCTGTTTTGTATCAGCAGTGGTCAAATACCTGTTGCCGTTCTGCTGTTGTGAAATGAGAGCCAGGGGAAAAAAAATTGCCTTGAATAAAATTCAATTAACTTGAGTAACATAGCAATTTCCAGTTTCCATCCTTCCAGAAATCTGTTAAAGGCAGACGTTGAAAAAGCTATTAGCATCTTGAAGTTTTATCGTTGAGCTTAATTGTGGCAGAGTATACAATGATGTCAAATTGAGTTATGCCTTTGAAAGTAAGTTGCAGCCAAACGTAAAAGAAAGCACAACTTGTACATCAAATCTTCTGAAAGATAGATAGCATAGTATAACCGAGGAAAGTGACCTTGTGGTGAAAAAAACCTGACTCGATAGGTCTACTACTATACATATCAGACAGGACTGGATTAGGGAAGAGACACAGGTGACATTGTTGCTCCCTTGGGTGACTATGCAATCACGCTGGCATATGATACTAAATGATACTCGGTGGCTTATGGCAAAACTTGGAATGCCTAATGGAACAGAACTGGTCTGTCTAATGCATATCTGACAGAAACCTATCATACATGTCAAGATAAATATCATCTGTATTGTATCAGCAAAATTTGTTACCTGCTGTTGTTAATAATATGCCATGTTGACTGCTATGGCCTAGGCAACATTATAAATTTGAAATATATCTTATAAAAGTGCTCTTCAAAATGTTGATTCGGCACATTGTTGCCCAAATTTCCTGATGGTTAAAGATGCTACTTTTATGTTAGGATGCATCATCTGTAAACATTGCCAGTTCAGAGAAATCTATAGTGATTACAACGGTGTCGTCCAATTCACAGATGTGAATCCTCATGAAGAGGAGCCAATCTGAGCAACTAAGGAGTGACTGGAAGAGTTGTTCTTCATGACACAACACCAATTTGGTAATTGCTGATGTCAAAAGTTAAAGACGGATCCGTGCACGGCCTTCAAAAGGACTCGTCACCACCAAGTACTTTGGACTGAAAGTGTTGTTTCATATTCATTTGTAACATACACAATTATTATATTTGCAATTCATGATATTGTGATTTATGAAGCAATTGTACTGTGGTAAATTGTAATGCTCCAGCAAATATTAAATTAAAATGACAATACTGAAAGCTAATTAAGACATTCAAGTTGAATTGTTTGATTAAAAAATAATTGCGTTCTCATATATCAAGGATTGCGGGAAACTGATGATGATTTTCTTTCTAATGCCTTTTTTGCATCTACAAAAAAAACTTTTTATATTAGGCAAATTAAATAACATGTAACTGTCTATGTCAGACAGTTTGGCAATATATTCTGTCATTTGCATGAAAATAGATGCCCTGGAATTAGCAACAATTATATCCCAACAATTATTCAAGCTATCATTGGTGTTGTGTCTTAATTTGTTACAAAAGTATTGTCTATAATATGTAAATGGCACTGCCATGAAATTCACGCAGCACTTTAAAAAGTTTTTGTAGGACTTATAGTGTTACCATAACTTTAATGTTTATTTCATAATTATTCAATGTATGAAAGGCAGTTAGAAATACAGATACATGGAAAGACAGTGAAAAATGTAGAATAGCAAGATAGACTAGACAAAAAATATAATAGATAAATAGATAAATAGATAGATAAATAGATAGACAGATAGATAGATATATTGACAGACAAATAGATAGATAAATTCATCTATAAATACTAAATAGATAAACAATATTGATAGATAATCAGCGAAATGGAAAAAAAGGCAGACAACACTGAAAGCTCCCAAATTCAAGTCTATGTTAGATTGTTGATATTATGTAATAGTATAATAGTAATACAAAAACAATAACATTGCAAGTAGATAAAGATTATGTAACTTTAATTTTGCTATGTTTTCTTGTTGTCTGATTGAAATTAAATTAATCACATGTTTATAATTTGATTTAGCTTGTCAACACTAATAATTAACTATTCCATAAAAATTATTGGTACAGGATATATTACTAGAGAAAATTGAATTTTTAAGACACTTTTGAAGATGATTTTGTTATGTTTTGTTAAATACGAAACTAAATCATTGATAAGAAGCTGGACCCACTTGACCTAATTCCCAGCTGTGGACTGTTGATGTTGAGACTATCACTGCACAGATTTTTGAGTCCTTTCTTGCACTCAATTCGCTTCGCTCAACGGCCTTCGGCCGTTTCGCTGCGCGAATATTAAGATAACTCACCGTGAATTCATTTTAACCTATTCATAAATTGATTCTAAGCAAATTTAGCTTAAAAGGTTCTTACGTTTTGTTCTTGCTTCAACTGGTGCTTGATGTCGACACTTTGGAGATTTTAAAGAAAGATAACTAACAGTAACTTGACTTTTTAACAGGCGCATGCCTCTGATGTCTCAATTGTTTATGGCCTTCAAGTTGACTGACAAGGCACTTCAAAGAAAACCAAGAGATGTTTGAACTTGATCAAAGGGATGTTGCATTTTAAGACCGTTGGTGATGGCGATCGAAATTGTTCCATTTAAATAACTTTACAAACATATCACAAACAAGTGTCTGATTCATATGGCAGAATGTGTTTTAGTGGATGTATAATACTACATTTGGTAGTAATTGCTTCTCTATAAAAACACAAGCATTGGTCCGTAGATTGTGTAACCAGATGTATAAAATGCTTAGGAACTTGCTTTTCATACATGTACATGTGGTTACCAGCAGAATGCTTGCATTCTGTATTCAGTGCAATAGACCTATACTTGACACAGTTGTACATCACAAATTTGGATGACAAGAGTTACGATGAGATGCTGTGTTGAATAAGGAAAGAGAGGTCAATCAATTCATGACGCTCTGGCATCATCCTCGATCTTCACAAGGTTCATGGAAGGACAATGCACGTAGAATAATGTAATGCTGACGGATGTAGACAAATTCATACTTGGCACAGAGTTTAATGAATAAATCAGCTGTATGGTATCTACTGCCCAATACAACTTTCATCATAACATAATCATGTGTACCACCTGCTCATAGAGGATATTTGCATGTCGAAATGTCAGCATATGATTGCAATTTAATCACTTTAAACTGAAATTATTGGTTAATAGAGCTGTTGACGAATATTACAATTCATTAACACACTCTGTCTGAGTTGTATGTAAAACTCAAAGCAAAGTAAAGTCTTGGTTGGACTCTGTGAAATTGAGTGAAAACCTACAATGTATCTTAAGTGATAGCTTTATGTGGAAGCAGCAGGAAAAATTGTGTTTGCCACAGGAGGAAAATTAAGTTTACTCTTGGTATAAGAACTGCTGTTATATTTGGCCAGACTGTTCCATTAGCCCAATTACCACTCAGACTAAGACTTTCTTTATTTGCATACAAAAACATCTGATAGTAATATAGTCTTGTCTGAAGAGTTGGCTTACAAACTAACTGAGTCACTAGAATTTTTCAAGAACCAGAAGGAATTTTAGTCAAATTATCTGTTCCCCTTTAACATTATGGCAGACTATCAGGTTGCAGTTGACATGTAATGTCTTGGAAGATACTACAAATTTGATGGTCTAGTATATCTTCTCTCGTCTGAATTTTGCAAGCAATTGCGGGAAGGACTAAATTTTGTTGTAATCCTGGTCCAGCGGTCCTGTAGAACTAAGAGAGCGAGGAATCTATCCTTAACTTTCGTACTTGGCACAGAGTTCAAGGTATAAACCATTTGAATGGTATCTACTGCCCAATACAACTTTCATCATAACACATGCTCACAGAGGAGATTTGCATGTCGAAACCTCTGCAGATGATAGTCTCTCAGCTGCTCAGGCAAAACATTAAATTACCAGTGAGTTTCAACTGGAATGCTTGTAATATATGAGGGGTTTTCCAAAAGTTATGTCCAACTTGCCATAACTTTTGCTATATTTAATACAGAAACATGATATTTGGATAAGTAATTTGCGAATGATCCTCTGAAAATCAGATCATAGAAACAAAAATAAATGGTTAATTTGTTTCCATGGAAACCAAAAGTCATAAAATGCGGCCCAGGGCACTCTTAGAGACACAGATTCATTATATCTTGTCAAAAAATGTAATTTTTACCAGGGATACTGGACAAGAAACCTATTAAAAATGATCCCTACCATTTTCCAAGTTCTTGAAATAATAAATTTGACACTGAGTACATTTACTCTGACCTTATATTCCTTAAAGAAATCAATGCCTCATAGTCCTTATATTTAGATCACTGTTCATGCTTCGTAGACCATTTTTACTTTGCGATGAGTTTTCCATAAGTTCTGTCCAACCTGTCATTACTTCTGCTAGATTTTATACAGAAAAAAGATATTTAAGTCTGTTGAGCAGCCTGCTGGCTAACAGACACATCCTTGATATATTTCGTCAAAATATGTAATTACTACAAGAGAAATATCACAGAATATATTCAAAAGATTCAAAGCCATCTCACAACTTCACAAACTAATGACTGGGAAACTGAATACTTTTTCGCATACTTTCTAACCATGTCAAAATATCTCAGTCAGCATGTTTAGGTCAATTTTGGCATTGTGCCATCTTCTTTTTTTGAGTTTTCCAATACATGTGTTCTCTTCATTCAGAAAAAGTTTGTACAACCTTCATTTGGTTCCATCACTCATGCTGTCTGTCTTGTTTGTATGACAAAGATGGCTCTTACTCACTCTGCTAGTTTTTATCCAATTAAATTAAAGAAACATAGTGGGTTTATGTAATGCCATCCTTATCGAAAAAAAAAAATTATCTCATAAAAAACTGAGTAACTGCATGAGTGATGGTAAAGTAACCGAGATATGAGAATAGCACCAGTTTTCATTCTTATTAATGATGTTACAATTAACTGATTTGATTTAATGAAAAAAAATTATGAATATACTTCAATTGAATAAGTCAAGACACAAATAATGCAAGCAGGTTTTAAATTCATTTTAAGAGTATCACAAAATCTGGGCCGCATTTCATGACTTCTGGTTTCTATGGCAACTGATTAAGTATTTATATTTATTTTTGTCATTTGATTTTTTGGAAATTATTTCCAAATTACATCAATATTGTCTGGCTCAAATATGATATTTCTACATTAAATATGTCAAAAGTTATGACTAGTTGGACAGAACTTATGGAATACCCCTCGTAGCTCTCTGCCATTGCAATGAATGCCAGAAACCACTGATATTAACAATGAGAAACAGTGGGTAAGGTACCCCTGTCAAGTAAAGTGCATTCGACTAGTGTTGATTGATGTAAGGGAGCCATCATTTAATCTCGGGGGGGGGGGGGCTTGGAGTTATATTTGGGGATTTCTCGCACTTGAAATAAAAAATTACAGGCGGCGTCATAGTGAAATGAATAATTTCCCGCTATGTACCAGGTGATTATAAAATGGTCACCACCTAATGAGTGATAACAAAGATAATTGAGAGATCAAGGACTGGAGAATTTTGTCAAATAAAGAACGTGTCCAGAATCTTAATTCATCTGGTTAGACATATCTGTGATTTTACACACTTGTTAAATATTGAAATAAGCAACTTTAGTCAGAGCACTTCAAGCCAAATGAAAGAAATAAAAGTAACAAATTGATAACATGGATACAATTGCCTCACCGGAGATATCATACATAACTTTTTTGTAGTGATCCATTGGGAAATGAATTTAAGTTTAGTCAGTAAACATTAAAGAAAAACCATTGCTGAATTAATGCTGTAAAATTCTACTGCCCCTAGTGAATGAATATGATTTAGAATGCATGAGAGAGGCATTGGAAGCCATTGTGTAAATGTGACTTTTTTTTCCTCTGAACATCAGGATGGAATTTGGAAAGAAATGTGACTGACGAGAGAACAATCACATGAATGCATAAGAATAGCTTCATTAGCATGAGAAGAGCTTAATCTAGTTAATTGAATTGCATAAGGAATGGCTCATGCCAGGCATTTCTAGAATAAAAACTAGCTACATCAGCAGATGAATTGTGGAGTGGTGATTTGAAGACAACAGAAACAGTCTGGAAAAAAAGATAGGTGTAAGACTCAGACTCAGATTAAATCTATTATGCCTTAAAAATAATTACAAGTTACATTAAATATCAAATATTGATAACCAGACAAAGAAGACCCCTCCAAGGATAAAGTTTCGCTTTCGAGGGGCCACCTTACAAAGAGTGAAAATAGATTGACATTGAATTTACATAAAAATTATTGAATAGAAAATAAAATAATATCCGTTGTTTGTTATTGGACATTAATGCAACTGAAATGCAACTAAAACCATGTGTAAAGAAGATGAAAATGAGTTTTGTACTGTAGATTTGTATCAGTCTAGCTTTATGCCCAGTTATGATAATAATGCTAAATTGTCCAATTATTCATTCAAGATATTGCAAGTTGAATTTCCCTTTCAAGAGTGTTTCAACAAACTTGTTTACATATTACCAATCCCTGGAAGGCAAGCAAACATAAAATGTTGAACAAATGTAGTGTAATTATTTTCAGCTGAAAGCCTTTGTCAATACAGCAGTTGACGATTATTACAATTCATTAACATATGCTGCCTGATCGAGCTGAATGTAAAATTTAAAAGCCAGGTAAAGTCTTGGTTGGACTTGATAAAATTAAGTGCAAAACTATCTTCAGTGATATCCTTATCTGGAAGCAGAAGGAAAAATTGTGTTTGCGACAAGAAGAAAATTTAGTTTACTTTTGGTATAAGAACTACTGTTGCTTTGGCCAGACTGTTCCATCAGCCCAATTACCACTCAGACTAAGACTTTGTTTATTTGCTGACAAAAACTTCTGATAATGGTCTAGTCTTCTCCTTGAACAGACTTTGTTTACAAAACTTGGTGGCCTATGGCAGAATCTGGAATGCCTCATAGAATAGGACTGACCTGTCTAATGCATATCCAGCTGAATTTCTTCTATATTGTATCAGCAGTGGTCTAATACCTTTTACCGTTCTTCTGTTATGAAATGAGAGCCAGGGAATCATTAAACAAAAAAAAGTATCTTACATAATACTGCCATTCAAATAGTGTTCGCCAAAATTTAATTTCCGGAGAGTTAAAGATCCCAGATGTAAGCATGGTCGAATCATAAAAATCAATAGTTTCTTTTTTAAAAACATTTTTTTCATATTATAATAGCAAAGTCAGTAAATCAAATAACAACAAAAAAAAATGTTTCAGGAACTATTGCATTGCAATTTGAATTCATCTAATGATTAGAACTACAGTTAAGGGGCTATTTGAAATAATGGAAATATTTAATTTTCATTGTCTTATGACTCAGTGTTCTTCCAATAAATTTTACAATAAATAAATCTTGCTATCTTAATTTGAATTGGAATATCTGCTGTGTAGGCCTAATTAGTTAATTTTTTGGATAATTTTTTCATTTGGCAGATATGCCTTGATCATGAAAAATTATGGTGAATCTTAAATATAAGTGTTAATAAATTGGAAGAATATTATTGAGGTGATACTGTGTTCTAGTCAATAAAGTGTCTGTCCATTATATAATTTATTTGGTTTCAAGTAAGTGCTTGCTGTCTATTTACTTGGCAGAAGATACCAGAATGTAATGCCTATTAATTAGAAAAAGTAGTTATCAAGCCAGAATTAAAAAAAGAACAATTAAGTTGATTGGCATAGCGATTTCCAGTTTCCATCCTTCCAGAAATCTGTGAAAGGTAAATGTTGAAAAAAGCTTTTAGCATCTTGAAGTTTTGTTTTTGAGCTTAATTTTTACAGAGAATATCATGATGTCAAATTGAGTAGTGCCTATGAAAGTTAGTTGCAGCCATACGTAAAAGAAAGCACAACTTGCATATCCAATGTAATTGTATAACCGAGGAAAGCGACCTTGGGTGAAAAAAACCTGACTCTATAGGTCTACTACTATACATATCAGACAGGACTGGATTAGGGAAGAGACACAGGTGACATTGTCTCTCCCTTGGGTGACTACGCAATCACACTGGCATATGATACTAAATGACACTCGATGGCTTATGGCACAACTTGGAATGGCTAATGGAACAGAACTGACAGGTCTAATAATATATAATGCATATGTGACAGAAAGGTATCATACATGTCAAGCTAAATTCTGTTATATGCTGTTATTAATAATACATCATTTTGATAGCCATGGCCTAGCCCTAGGCAACAATATATATTTGAAATATATCTCATAAAAGCGGGTTTTAAAATGTTGATTCTCAACATTGTTGGTCAAATTTCCTGATAGTGAAAGATGCTACATGTATGTCAATGAATAAGAGAAAAATTAACAATTAGAAAATAATTTGCAAGGTGTAATATTTATTTCAGTGTTGTTTCAATAATTACAACTATTTTAGAATATCGCTGTCTTTATCCGAATGGATGTAATGAGCAGACCTTGTAATCTGATTATTTTGAGTTATATATCATTTTGTAGATCCTTCTAAATGAAGAACTATTACTAAAACAATTTTCATTTTTGGAGCATCTTGAATTTGCGTTAAAGAGTTTTTAAGTTTGATCATGGTCTTGTCAATGAAGCAAGATAGATTCATTAAGTGTATATTCAGCTGATTGAAAACACCAGACTGTAATACTTGTTATGTTACAAAAGATTTGTATCAGTTCAGAAGTTACACAAAGAAAAATTGCTTGATTTATAAAAAATAGTACTTGCCAGTTCTTACCTTTTGAGAAACCTCTGAAAGGTAGAATCTGATGTCGAAAAAGCTTTTAGTACCTTAAAGTTTCACATTTGAGCTAAACTGTGAAAGATTATGCAGTGAAGTCAAATGGAGTTGTGTTTTGAAACATTAAGGTAGAATCATGCTGCTGACTTCCCAGGCTATTCTTAATTTGGAAGACACAGCAGATATTGAAAATAGGCATTCCATAACAACATTGTATACAGTAGTCCCTGCATGATGAGACAATCCCTTCCGATGTCATGAAGCAGTCTCTCGAGGGGTTGTGGTCTATCATCAGGGTGTAAAATACACTAAAAATACTACTTTGTGCTGGAGGAAGGCTGTCTCCTAAGGCAAGGCTCTCTCACAACAGGGAGTCTTATAACGCAAGTACCACAGTACTATATGTTTATTTTTAATATTGTTTGTAAACAATGTTAAGAGGAATAGTTCACTTTTTTTTTCAAATATTAATCCAGTGACACTTATCCTATTAGGTTTACAGTAATTCTACTTCAAAAATATTGCATCAGATATAGAAAGCTGTCAAAGTGATAGATTGTCTGTTGGTTTTCTCTGCAGAGGCCTTTCTTACTGTTCATAAAAGAGATAAATGAAAATGTCTTGCTCATATGGTAAAAAATGTTTATTCAGCAGTTTGTCTGTGCAAATAATCCCTGGCTGGTTACATACATAGGTTGTATGTCATGATATCTGTTATTACAAATAAAGCGTTACTTTTGATTGTTATTATTATCCTCCCAGAAAGTACGTAGAATTTAAAAAATCTTGGAAAATTGGTATTTGACCTCACACTGCCGGGGCATCGTGATTGGCTGTGGTGTGAAGTGTGATGCAGTGTTGTGATGTAGTGTAGAGAATAGCCATATATGGTATGTGACATAGTATGAAAGTCTTATCAAGCATAACAAATAAAACACTATAGGATGTAACAGGCAGGGGCATATCTAGAAATGGTCACAGAGTCAATCCTCCCTGCCTTCCCAAGAAGAGGGAATCCATCCAACAGATAATTTGCAATAACAACTGTGTATCCCCTATTTGAGACACCCTATGCCTAGCTGTGCCACTGACATTCAGATTAGGCAGTTTATGAGAAACAGTTATTTACTGACTTACACAGCTTGTAATCTTCTTACTTATACACACATAACATGAACTGATATGCCAGTGTACTACCTCACAGATTTGATATGACATCCTATGCAGAGTGAGCCATGATAGTAATAGGATAGTAATAACAGGTAGCACAACTAGTTAAGACTCAGTGCTGCTAATTTTGTTAATATGTTGGTTTTTTTAAGAATATTTATAATGGTATTTAGGATATCTCTTTCAGTGATGTCTGGACTAGTATGATATCAAATTTTCATGCTGCTTGATGACATAAAATATTAGATTGTTTTGTTTTTCTTTGCAGGTTCACAAACTGAAAACTGGACATTGGGAATTGGATTACTAGGTGAGTTTTCATCCAGATTTAATGGACAACTAAATTGTTAGTTCTCTTTGCAAACCGACTGTGCAGACGAAAATCCCGATACAAAAATGTATATTATAGAGGCACAATTGGCCCTAAAAAAGGTCTGATACAAAATTCTTTATTATAGAGGCACTATTGGCCCTAAGGTCTTGTTGCTAATGTAGTGTCTGGCTCAGATATTTTCCATTTGGATAGTCCTTGATGACCTGATGACCTGGTGTAAGCCTAACTTGTGAGTGACACCATAGTTACCTGGCACCTGTCCTGTCACTCTTATGGACCTAAGACTGACACCTTATCTCTGCAAATCCTGATTTCTGTTGTAGTTAGCCTTGGAATCTTTCTGCTAATGCTGTGACTCATTTCAGAGTAGCTCAGACCTTTCTGATACCTCGATGATCTATTATTGTTGCAGTTGTGGATACACAGGACAGTGTAATTGCCTGGTGCCTGGACTATGTCTTGTTGAAGTATTTGCTATTAACTCATGTAATGAATATTTACATATTATTTTATTCAATGATTTAATTCAAATTGTAAAGTGAGGAAGAGAAACTAAAGCATCTATCTGTGAACAGTTCCCAGAATAATTAATAGCTGTATGATAACCTATAGAAATAACTATAGAGCTGTAATATCAGTCATAAGATCAGGATGAAAGGTTAATCACTCAGATAACCACAATTTGCATTCATAAACTATGTTATTGATCAGGCTTTTTTTAATTTTCCATAACTGAATATCCAAATTTGTCTGACAACTGCACTGGCCATCATGAATGAAGGATTTCATTTCTTCATTAAATTTAATGGTTGCAAATGAAAAAATACAAAAAACAGTGGCAACTCAAGTTCAATAGACCACAGATAAAAGTTCAATTGAAGTTTATTTCAGAAGTGGACATCATTCTTCAGTCTTTCAAGCTTTTTCTCTGTTGTAGTTCTATTTTATTCTATTTGTAAGCTGACAAGAAGCTTAAGTAAACTTCTCTTGAAAGTACAATGTTGTCTATTCCTTAGATAACTAGTCAAGTGGCTAGAGAGCTACAACTGATAAAAGTGGTTCCTAAATTGGCTTTCCAGCCTAGTCTATTTCACTACAAAGCTTTTAATAGACTTTCTACTTCATTTATGCTTGGCTATGAATTGTTTTAAGAAGTCAAAATACGCCTCTTCAGCTCTCTGTTAAAACAATTGTTGATCTGTTGGTCAAGTAGTGTGGATTCATGTACAAAATCTACATACACATGAAGTGGGCACTTCACGTGCTATTAATTGTTTCTGCTCTTATCTCGACGAGGCAGTGGGAATTAGTTATTTCTATACGTAGCTGTAGAGAAAAATATGAGTTTATCTACTGGTGGCCAGAGGCTGTTTGGAAACATTTCCAGGTTTGTTTACATTTCGGAAAAAGAGGAATGTTCATTGGCAATGTTCTGATTAGAATTTAGTAGTGCTTCAAGCTAAAAACACAATCTATACATTTGAGACTAATTGGCTTTAGGAATAAGAGTGCACCTCTTCCCCTCATGGAAGGGTATAAAATAAGCGCTCATCGATCCCAAAATGTCAACCGCTGAGCGCAAAAAGGGACTTAGTGCCACTAAGTCCCTTTTTGAATTATTGCATATTTCGAAAGTTCAAGACCTTAGGATTAATGCCTGTGAATATTGGAACTAAGCGGGTTCAATTAAAGGAGATATTTCAGGTCAAAGTACAGGATGACACTATTTGTGGAATAAATTGGAATTTCCTAGTTTTTGTTGTCACATTTGTCGCTGCCATTTGAAAATTTCAACCAACGCAAAAAAGAGCATTGTGCTGTTATGCACCTTTTGGCGCTGAAATTCACTAAACTATGATAGTAAAAATACTAGCACTAAGTTCCTTTTTGCACCGAAACAAGTCGGTGCAAAAAGGAGCTTAGTGCATCTATGCTCCTTTTTGTCCCACTGATCATGCTTTGTTTAATGCAAGAAGGAGCATTGGTCTTATTTCATAAAAAGTAATAATATTAGCATCATTGTTTTTATATACATTTGTAGAAAATGTATATATGAATGTACGTACAAAAAATCATTCAAATCTGACCAGTATTGACCGAGCGAGAACTGAAAACAACTGTTCAAAAGTAAAAGGCCTTTTTCTCAAAATGCCATTTTTCCACTAAGCTCCTTTTTGCGCCAAGCGGTCGATGTGCGATGGTCAATCAAAAAATGTGCAGTGATCAATCTGAATTTGTGCAGTGACCAAATTCACCGTAAAAGTGTGGTGAACATTTTAATTTTCATCCACAAATGTATTAAAACCAATTTAATTTCATATAACCCGAGCTTCTCTCGAAATATCAAAACATTTAAATGACATTGTAATGATGTTTTATTTTCATAATCAAGGATGATATAATTCTTCATTCAGTTGCACATACCCTGTGCAATGCTGGTACTTAG
The DNA here is from genome assembly GCA_026936325.1 of Platynereis dumerilii. Taxonomy (NCBI): domain Eukaryota; kingdom Metazoa; phylum Annelida; class Polychaeta; order Phyllodocida; family Nereididae; genus Platynereis; species Platynereis dumerilii. The sequence goes on from JAPTHN010000013.1 coordinate 28,572,337, forward strand.
TTGAGAACACCAAATGATTAAGCAAGGCAAAATGTGCAGTGATCAAATTTTCTTATTTTATACCCTGGTCTGTGATACGAAGAAATCTGGTGCATGACCTTTATACTGGTTTTATGACAGACACCGTATCTCTGAGAATCCTAATGTTGGTTGTAACTAGCCTTAGAGTCTCACTGCAACGCTGGTTCAGACATATTCCAAGTACATGTACTTTGGAGTTGCTCAGACCTCTCTGATAACTTGATGATCTGGTAAGTGTGGTATTCCTTTGCAAGTGAGAGTGTAATTGCTTGGCGTCTAGTCTATATTTTGCTGAGGCTCCAGAGACTGACACAAAAATCTACTGCTGGTCTCTGTAGTCTTCTGATTTCTTCAGGTGTAACTGTAAGTTTGATATCGTATCGTATGACATTTAATGTTGGCCAAATAGAATATTAAGATGTCATATAAAAAGCTGCTGACATGGAGTATCTGAAGTTTTTTTATTTACTCTTTTTGAGTGTCAGCACTGAATTAGACGTAGAACCCCTTGCATTGAAGATTGGATCAAAACTTGTTTGTTTTGACTGCAAATGTTCTGTAGTTCTGTCAGGTTACAAATGTTATATGTTGGTCAAGTTAGTTTTATCAATTAGTTCATGTGACAAATATTTATAATATTATTTTATTCAATGATTAAATTCAAATTGTAATGTATTAAACCAAAATAGAAACATGATCTGTGAAGTGTTTCTGGTGTGGTTAATTTGGGATAACCTATAGAAATAACTTACATGTAGAGCCAAACAGAACTAAGATGTCACTGATCAGATTAGGATGATAAGTTTAATCATTCAGATAATCACACTTGGCAGTACTCATAATCTATATGGATGTCGTTAGATTTTTTTTCATTTTCCATAACTGTACATCAAAATTGATCGGACAACTATAGTCATCTTAAAAAAGTTTAATTTCTTCATTAAATTCAGTAGTTCCAAACAGACAAGATACTAAAATCAACTTCTCTTGAAAGTAGCAGTTGTCTATTTCTTAGATAAACAGTCAAGTGGCCAGAGAGCTGCAACTGATTAATGTCGTTTCTAAATTGACCTTCCAGCCAAGTATATTTTACTACAGACCATTTACTCGACTCTTCTGCTTCATTTTGATTTAGCCACACATTTTTTTAACAAGAAATTCTTTAAAAAGAAAGAATTGTAGATGGCTTCAAATATATCGTAATATAGATTCAAAATTGAATTACATGTGAAGTGTGCACTTTATGATATTATGTTACTAATTGTGTGTACTCTTAGCTCCAGAAGCTATGGGAATAAGCTTTTTCTTCACTTGAAGAGAAAAATATGACTTTATCTACAGGTAGCCGCAGGCTGTTTGGAAACATTGCCTGGTTTGTTTACATTTCGGAAAAAGAGGAATGTTTATAAGCAAAGTTGTGATTACTCCGAAAACCTGCTTCAAGCTAAAAACACTGCTTCCATTTCCAATTAATTGGCTTCTTAGCAGTCTATCTCAGCCTCTCATGGAAGTGAGCCCATGTTGAAAAATATTTCAGCCAGGCAAGAATTGTTGCATTGACATGTGTTCGTCAGTTTGTCACTTATAACTGTTAACAACAATATACTGTAGATTTTCTAATGTGAGATTATGATGAAGTGTCGTTTAAAGTTAGCCTTAGCATAATAAATATTCAGTGTTGCATTAATTATTTCCATGATTGTTATGCATAGAATCCTTGATTTTTTTTGGTATGTCATGCCTTTTTGCAATGATGGCATGTTGGCTTTGTTTGCAGGCTATCTCCTTCTGATCCTTGTAAGGCTGATACATCTACAGTGTATAATGTAGGTATAAGCAGACGTATGTAAAACAAAATAGCAACTACCATGAATAAGATAAATACTGATTCCGTCAAAAGCAGACTCCATTGATGGTGTTGCATTCTTTCCAAGACTCAGGGCTGTTTAGCACTTCTTTCTTTGTTTCTCAATCTCGTGGCAGGAAGAAAACATGAGTGGCAGGTAAAAATTCTGATATGAGCCATAATCAGCCTAAGGTCTTGTTGAAATACTGTGATTTGTTTACATATTTTCATTCAAATTACTTGAGGATGCTTACACCTCATGACAATGTCACGTCATGTACAATGCTCCTGTGTTATAAAACCATCCCTTCTGCAGTCAGGACAGATATAATAAGACATTATTTGTTTTTTCACTTCTCTGATGGAACAACCCAACAGTTTTTAAGGCGACGAAAAGAAAACTGCCACTTATCCACTATTTTTTAATTCTTTTAAATGGCCATAAAAAATTGAGATTACGACTTCATCTTTTTTTCCCACCAACAGACTCTAAAAAAAGTGCCTTGAGAAGATCCGAGAAGCAAAAGATCTACCATGTCTGGCCTCATGGGCCAGTTACCCTTGGCTATGTGGTATTTTCTTGGAAGCAAAATACACTGAAATTACTCTTTGAAGCAGAAAGATGGTGATCTCATTAGGCTAGTCTTATAATCCAGGGACCACAGTATCCACTCTAAACAATTTTAGACAAAATTGTTTTTTTAGATTCAAAATGGTTTTTTGAAAAACCAAATTTCAATGCAAAAAACCAACATGGATTTTTTTAAAAATCCATGTTGGTTTTGCATTGAAATTTAGTTTTTAAAAAACCATTTTGAATCTAAAAAACCAATTTTGTCCTGACATTTTTTAGAGTGTATAGCGTAACGTAAATGATACGTAGCAATCTGGTGCATGGACTGTATGTAGGTTTTAAGACAGACACCATATCTCTGTGAATCCTAATGTCGGTTGTAATTAGCCTTAGAGTCTCACTGCTAATGTTGTGTGTCTGGTTCAGGTGTATTCCAAGCACTTCGAAGTTGCTCAGACTTCTCTGATAACTTGATGATCTAGTGACAGTGGTATTCCTTTGCAAGTGACAGTGTAATTGCTTGGTGTCTGGTCTATATCTTGCTGAGGCTCCAGAGACTGACACAAAAATCTACTGCTGGTCTCTGTAGTCTTCTGATTTCTTCAGTATAGCTGTAAGTCTGATGACTATTGAAATTGGTTTGTGGTATCTAATGGCATTTGGTCTTGAATCTTGGTTAGACAGAATATTAGGAATCCAGACAAATGCTGTAGCTCAAGACCTAAGATCATTTGACATGGATATCAGAAGTATTATCCCCACGCAGCTGTGCTGTAGTCATTTATCAATGGAATTTTGTCCATCCAAAATCAAAAGCACCTATATGGGTATTGTCGGGAGTAGCCTTGCCCACTGTTGAGTGGTAGGCAAGTGGTGTTTTGGGCAAAAGACTACTTCTCTTACCGGGAGATAATGCCTACTGAAAATAGATTGCTCTGTTCTATAGTACAGACCTGTCATAGAACTTTATTATTACCAGGCAGTCGTGACATCTGATCCTGCAAACACTTTCTCATATTTATAGATGCTTAAAACACAATAGAATAGGATGTTTGGGGCTTTAAATTCTGTATTTTATGCACTTGTTAGGCTAATTAGGACAAGAGGAGGATATGGCAATGAGGCCAAGGATGATTGAAGCAGCCATCCAACATAGGCTCAGGTGACCCGGCAAGAGCTGGATTGGAACCCTGGACCCAGCAATTGGCAGTCCAGCACGCTACCATTATACCAACCCTTCCCCCTTAAAACACGATACAAATGGATCATATTGTACTCAGGTTTAATGAAAATGTAGTTCAAAAATTGGAATATTTGCTGTATTTTAAGGCATGCTTGCACAAATTGGCATTTATTCTGGATGGTTCAATTTGTGCATTGCATGCCAAGCAGTTTCTGGTCAAATTTATTTGAACTGCTTTCTCTTTGTCATGTTGTTTAATTGATTTACAGCAAATGTTGTTGGTAGGTTCTGTTTTGATGTAAGTAACTGGAAAATGTACACATTGTGATTTTTTATGATTGTGTGAATATCTGAATTAAAATGTGATATGACATTACTGATGGTTTTATCCTTTATACTGTCAGTTAGATGGATGCTGATTGATCGGCCAGTTTCTAATTGCCGTATTATTTCATTGATTTGGCTTTATTTCCTTGGATTGGCACAATTATGGTTTAATTTAGCTGTCAACTACGCATTCAGTCTTTGCGAAGATTGCCTGTACGAAGGAAATGTCCGGCAGATTTTCAACCGGTCCGGCAGTCCAGTCCAGAAAATTGCCATTGGATGCATGTTAAAATTCATGGGATTTTGAATCTTCGCAAAGACTGTATGCATTATATCTAAATCATTCAAAAGAATCATTCAGAAGGTTATAATGCATCACATCTCAATAATTCACAAGGTTTTCTCAGTTTGCTACTTGCAATAAATCACACAAACTAATCACCTAAAAGCTCGATTTTAATTGTTGTTGAGAATTCAAAATACCAACCAGTCACAAGTAGGCTATACCTTTGTCTCCCGGGCAATGGCTCACTGTGTGTCAACATATCAATGAGAGAATTGACAATTAATCAGGGTTGGTGTGCAAGCTTGACATTTTGACAACACGTCAATTTTTGTTGATCAATTAATTCTCTTTAATGTGTTCCAAAGGCCTTAGTTCAAGCTGTTTCAGGCTTGGTGCTTATGTGCTTTTAAGCAGATTTACTTCAAAGAATTTTGATGATGTGCTTAAATGCACCAAACTCTCTTTGTCAGGTGTATTTAGTTTTTTTGGAACACATTAATTTCAAGGGTCCCTTTCAATTCAGTAGCAATACTACCTGCAGATGGTGAACTAGAGAGCTTTTCTTTCGTTTAAAAACCAAGGCATGCTTCTTTAGTATACTGCCTATAATTGCAGATTTGAAAAATGCATACCTCCCAGAAAGATTATTTCAGAATAAATGTAAGATTTAAACTGGAATTTAAGATAAAGGACAAGGAAGAAAAAACTACACGCAGACATTATGGCGACAACTCTATAATTGTACATGCATTTCATATGTAGCTAAAAATGTATTTTCTTCATACCCATCAAACATTTTGTATCAATTTCATGGTATATCTAAATCATTCAAAAGAATCATTCAGAAGGTTATAATGCATCACATCTCAATAATTCACAAGGTTTTCTCAGTTTGCTACTTGCAATAAATCACACAAACTAATCACCTAAAAGCTCGATTTTAATTGTTGTTGAGAATTTAAAATACCAACCAGTCACAAGTAGGCTATACCTTTGTCTCCCGGGCAATGGCTCACTGTGTGTCAACATATCAATGAGAGAATTGACATTTAATCAGGGTTGGTGTGCAAGCTTGACATTTTGACAACACGTCAATTTTTGTTGATCAATTAATTCTCTTTAATGTGTTCCAAAGGCCTTAGTTCAAGCTGTTTCAGGCTTGGTGCTTATGTGCTTTTAAGCAGATTTACTTCAAAGAATTTTGATGATGTGCTTAAATGCACCAAACTCTCTTTGTCAGGTGTATTTAGTTTTTTTGGAACACATTAATTTCAAGGGTCCCTTTCAATTCAGTAGCAATACTACCTGCAGATGGTGAACTAGAGAGCTTTTCTTTCGTTTAAAAACCAAGGCATGCTTCTTTAGTATACTGCCTATAATTGCAGATTTGAAAAATGCATGACTCCCAGAAAGATTATTTCAGGATACATGTAGATTTAAACTGGAATTTAAGATAAAGGGCAAGGAAGAAAAAACTACAGGCAGACATTATGGCGACAACTCTATAATTGTACATGCATTTCATATGTAGCTAAAATGTATTTTCTTCATACCCATCAAACATTTTGTATCAATTTCATGGTAATGGAACCTCTGAGGCTGAAGTTATGCCGAAATGGCCAAAAACACTTGCCAACCCTTTCTGGTCTTGCCATGTTGATACCCACATAAGAAAACCGATTCTATACTGAACAGGCAACACTGATAGTAGCGATGGTTTACATCCAAGCAATCTTTTTGCTGTGCTCTTCTAAACTAAAACCACTGTAGTTGGACCAGACTTATTATTTTTTCTACCCCCATTTGGACGTTGGAGGGTTAATCAGCCAGTTTTGCTGATTCGTGAAGATTGAGCAATAATTATGTGGTTCGGCCATAATCCAGCAGGCCATACACTGTATGTCCAAGCACACTTTTTGGCAGTTTCAACCGTTGAAAGGCTGTGTTGAGGTAATACTGGCAATGCCATTAAGAAAAAAGATATTTAAACTGGAATTTGAACTTAGTTTTAGCAACCTGTGACCCAGAAAAGAATTTGAGGTAAACTTATCCAGAAATTGACAGACTTGTGTTTGTTCCAGATAACTCGTCAAGTTGTTCAAGGACTCTAAGAATGATTAATGGTAGTTCCAAATTGGCTAACTAGAGTGGTCTAGCTTACAACAAGCCTTGTGTGATATTCTAGTGTTTCTAATTGCTGTACAAGTCCAGTCACATTCACCAGTTTGTGTTATTCCATTCGTCTATCTCAAGCAATCCATCACACAAGTCAGTCTGCTGGAGCATTAGCATTGTGCAACTAGTGCTACTGGTGCTATGGTGTAAATCGACTAGCAACCAATTTGAAGTGGATATACTTTCATTTGGTTCTGCTCTTAACCCTTCAAGTTTGGGGAATCATTGTCCGAATCAAACTACATCATTCTCAAAAAAGAGTTTGTCCATGATGCTCTTACAATCCACAGTTAGCCAGAGGCTGTCTAGAAAAACTGTTGTTTACATTTCAAAAAGAAAGAAGATCGAATGTTTCTTGGCAAAGTTGCGATTACTCTGGAATGCTGCCTCAGGCTACAAAACACTGTCTGAACAGTCAGATTCCTGACAATATAGTTCCTTAAAGGTAAGATACTTCTAAATGACCTTGCTTCCCATGTTAGTGAAAATTAATTTCGATGATGCAATCCATTAACTTCACATAAAGAAAACTCTACTGTCTGTTGACATTATAGGCTGGGCTATATACAAATATATCCCGAATTAAATAAACTCCTTCAGAGACTCTAGATTTGTTTATTGTTAACCTTTTATTGTTCCCATCTCCAGGGAATCTTCTCTAATGCTCTTAAGTTGATACCCTGCTGCTATAGAAAGCCTACATATAGTTTAATACCATTTAGACCTAATCTCATTTTGGAATGGAAATTGATTTAGATTGGTCTGGAAAATACTTGGATTCTCTGAAATCCAATTGCCTTACTAGCTATCTTATTCTATCTCCTATTTAATTATTGTGGGTAGAGGAATTCATCCAATTAAACTTGGCTATTTCGATTTGTTATTCAAAATAAATAGAATATTTGTTTTGGTAGTGGTAATTCTAGAAAGATCTCATTTAAGAGTTTTTGGGGAACCTTTTCCGATCAAGAATAATCAGGCTTATCTGAATCAAGATACAACTAGTGGCGAAAGTTGCACTTGTATTTTATTTCTTGCCTAAAATGTAGTAATAATTTTTACATTTATGTTTTGACAGAACTACATAGAGATTCTAAATTGGCATAATATATTGATGCAGCAAGTTTTTGTGTGTGGATTGGGCAACCCAACCCAATCACCATCAAATTACGAAATTTGTGGTGAGCAATGGTGTCCATTCGGAGTGACTAGGGAAACATTGCCAAAAGTTTCTGAGCTATATCATTCTGAATTGTTGGTGGTCTCCAAGTGCTAATGAAAGGTTCAAAGAAGACTGGGAGTCTAGCACACACCTAACTCATTCAGAGATGCCAAAGGTCACTCAGTTGCAATTTTTGCAGAATAACAACTTAAACATATGAAAGTCTGATTGATTGATTGATTGGTTGGTCGATTATCCATTTATTTAAGAGATGTTTGAAAATGTTTGTGAACACAGTGCAAAATGCTTCAGCAGCATTTTATTGTGGACATCACTTTTTGTTTGTCATGTCCCCTGCTCAGCTTGTTTGGCTCCTTGGTTTCTTTTTGCATTAATCAGAGGCTGAGTTGTTTTTACGGGATAAGGAAAGCATCTTGGAAGATAACAGCCAAATCTGGCTCATCCTGCCAACTGACCTTTGCATGGTTTTAGGTGGGAAGGGCATTGCAAAAAGAAATCTTGGCGGTAAACCCTCTTCAGTACCAATGTTGCTGATTCAGTAAACATTGAATTGCTAATCCCTCAATTTAGCATAGATTTGAGTTGACTTTTGATCCGGAAATTTCCTGCCCTATTAATAAAGAGATTTGATTATGTTAATTACAAATTACTTAAGTTTATTTCTTGTATGTTTTGTCAGATTGCAACTAATTTCTTGAAGAAAAAAACAATCAGCAGCAATCAATTTACCACCTTTGAATATTTATTTTGAGATGATTAAGATGTAATTCAAATAATTAGGAACTAAATCTAACACAAATTTTGCCAATTCCAGGAAATAATTGCCAATCAATTACAACAAATGGCAATTAGACAACCACCTGATCAATCAGTTCTGTCCAAATTGGCACCATGAAAGATAAAATAATTTTGGATGAGCAAAAAATCTGATTGATTAAGTATTTGAAATCAGTTTGTTTTAACAATGAGAATTATTAATATTGATTCTCATTAATCATCTCTTGGGTAATTGTGACAGATGTGTAAGAGCAAAATTCCAAAATGATTTGAGTCCCTAAGATTAATTTTAAAAGAAATCGTGAAATTTACCAATTTGTTTATGGTGGAAGACACTTGAAGGCTGAGAGATAAAAGCTGAAATCAATTTTGTTGATCACTGTAAGTGGCATCAAAACACTGGTCATCATTATACAGCATTTATAAAGCATCATATTCCCAGGAATCTGTGCTCTATGGCACTTTACAATGTACAGTTTGTACAATAGTGAACAACTCAGTATTCTATCTTCAGTGCCACAGGAATCAGAGCCAGTTGTCATCCATTCTTGTGTTTGAGCTCCTGCACTGTCTATGCGCTATTGTGTAGTTTGGCTGGAGTGTTGCTGCTCACACCAGACAGGAGGGTAACCCCTGCCCACACAAGTGGCCACCCTCCCCGGCCACAGCCACAGCCAACTCACTAAAATTGAGTTCCAGGACCGTGGTTTGAACCTGCCTCCTCAAGTGCCAGTGGATTCACAGTCAAGCGCTCTAATCATTAGGCTGTGGGATGACAACATATGTCAACCTTTTCATTAATTGTACAGATATCCATATAGGACAGCTATCATCCTGGCTACCTATGAAAGTCCAGTCAGTACAATTCTCAGCAGCTCTTTGATTTTTATTTGTCCATCATATGGTTTTCATCTATTATTTTCTTGTCTCTGCAGCTTCCTTTGTCAATGATGCATTTTTTATGTCATTATTCTTTGATGTAATCTGAGACAAAATTGTTCCTAACTTTCCTCCTGCTGAGTACTGTCCATTGTATATCTAAGTACTGTTATCATATGTTGTTGCAATTTTTTCTCAATTATTCTCATTTGAAAAGACATAATAATTTCGAGAATTTTTTTTCTCTGTTATAGCCGGTAGTCTTAACTTAATGAGTGGTTCTTAGCATAAAATAATCCTATATGTGTATTAAAGCTACAATGTAGCGTATGGTAATAAATACAATAGGGCTAAAATTAAATTACTACTGGTCTGAAGTGTTTGTTTTTTGCTAATTTAGAGTGATTTAGTTTTGGATTGAGCTGGGAATTAAAGCATAGAGGAACAAGGGTAACAATTGAAGGGAGTGGAAGGGTGAGCATCTTCCTGAACTCAAGGGATGTAGGAAAATATGTTGGGTTGTACTGTAGTTGAGGAAAGTGACCTTGTTATGAAAAATCAGACTATGTAGATCTACTTCTATACATATCAGACTGGACTGGATTATGGAAGAGACACGGGTGACAGTGTTACTCCTTTGGGTGACTAAGCAATCACACAGGCATATGATTCTAAATGACACTTGGTGGCCTATGGCAAGCTTGAAATGTCTAATGGAATAGAACTGACCCGCCTAATGCATATCTGGCAGAAATGTACATCATACATGTCAAGCTAACTTTCTTCTGCCTTGTATCAACATTCAGCAGTGATGTGATATCTGTTGTTGTTATTATGTCAAGATGACAGCTCTGGTATGAGAAACAAATAATTTAAAATATATGTTATAAAATTTTTTTCAAAATGATGACATGACATATTGTTAGGCATATTTACCAATCGTTAAAGATCCTGCATGTATGTAAGTGTGAATGATTTAGAAACTTTAATGATTTTTTAAATAATTTTCTGAAAGGAAAATCAATATCATTTGTTGGATCCTTCAGTATATACATATAACTAAAACATTTCGCATTTAGAGTATCTTGAGTTTGTGATTATGTGCTTCGAAGTTTAATTATGGCCAAGTCAAGGATGTACTTATACCACTAAAAATTAGATTTCAAGTCAGATAGATTCACTAAGTGCGTGCTTCATATTCATTTACCTGAAAACACCAGACTCTAATGCCATTTTATAACATTCAGTGTTCTAAAAGCCGACATAGCAATTTTGGCAAAAGCTTTGTATCACGTGAGAAATTACACAAAACAAAATAATTGATCAAAAAAGTAATTTCAAGTTTCTACCCTTTGTGAATCCTGTGAAAGGCAGTTGCGAAAAAGCTTTTAGCGTCTTAAAGTTTCACAGTTGAGCTAAATTTTGATAGATTATGTAGTGAAGTTAAGAGAGCTGTGCCTGAAAACATTAAGACAGTAATGCGGCTGAATTTCAAGACTATTCTGAATTTGAAAGACACGATTTGCCTTCCGCATGGTCATAGTTTTCTGCATTGGCTATATTTCCAAATTGTTTACGATAATGCAATTATGATGAATAAAGTTATATATAAATTTCACCCAAAACAAATTTATTGACTAATATAAATATATTGAAAAATTCTGGTTTGAATTCAACTTTTAAAATTATTGCCATTTTCAAGAAAAGTATATATTATATGCTTCCTGCACAGCCCGGCATTTACTCTAATGTTGTTAAACCAGTTTTTCTGCCATATTAAATGTCATTTATTTACTTTGTTCACAGGAATAGTTTTTTCTGAACGATTACTCTAGGGACTCTTGTCCTTTTAGTTTATGCAGATAAATAAATATTTGTGAATATAAAATTGTTTCCATTCTAATGCCAACATTGTCATAGAGGTAGATGAGTTGGTTCTCTGTAGAGCCCTTTCTTTCTGCTTACAAAATAGATAATGAAAATGTCTTGCTCATATGGCAAACACTGTTTATTCAGCAGTTTTTCTGTGCAAATAAGCACTTGCAAGTTACATAGGTTATATGTCATGATATCTAATAACAAGTTGCACAACCAGTATGGACTTTGATACTAATGCGTTAATGTCTCAGGCTTTCAGGAAAATGTACAATGTGTTCTAAGATATCTTGTCTTGACTAATATGCAGTAATTAAGATTCCAATTTGATTAAAATGATATCCTCTTCTTTGTGCGTTATTTTTTAAATAAGTAAATTTTCTGGTATTTCTATTGCAAGTTCAAGAATTAAAACTTGATATTGGGAATTAAATTAGTAGGTAGATTGACATCAGCATTGCACGGAAACTGGCAACAGTGATGGGCACAATTCAGCTATGTGCAATTCAATTCAATTCAATTCAATTGGGCATCAGTGCAAATTCAATTCAATTCAAGTGATACGTTTTGTAAAGTACAAAACTGTAGGCTCCAGATACGGGATTGAGTTATGTATTTTATTGGTCACTCACAATAGACTAATAGATCGATATATCAATAAATTTATCAATCAAACTCAATTAACCTATCTGTCAATCCATCAACTAGTTACTTCTAAGTCTGGCAATCACTAGTTCGCTGGCAATCCTGACGGTGCAGGTGAAAATTCTGATACATAAACTTATGAGGCACTATTGGCCCTAAGGTCTTGTTGCTTATGTAGTGTCTGGATCAGACATTTACCATCTGGATAGTCCTTGACTTCCTGATGGCCTGGTGTGACGTTTGAGTGACACCATAGTTACCTGGTACCTGCCCTGTCACTCTTATGGTCTTAAGACTGTCTCCTTATCTCTACAAATCCTGATGTCTGTTGTAAATAACCTTAGCGTCTTGTTGCTACTACTCTGTCTCGTTCAGACATATTCCTGGTATTCAGAGTTGTTTAGACCTCTCTGATAACTTGATGATCTAATATTCCGGTAGTTCTGGATACTGTGACAGTGTAATTGCTTGATGTCTGGTCTATATATTGTTGATGCTCCAGAGACCAATACAAATCCTGCTGTACTCTGTAGCCTCTTATAATTTCTTTAGTGTGTGTCTGATAATCTTGTGGTCTTAAGTAGCAGATTAGAATATTTGGCTGCCATACAAATGTTAAAGTTTCCGACACAAGATATCAGAAGTTATTTTGATTTACCCTTGATGAGAGCCGGCTCAATTAAATGGAATAGAGAACCCATGCATCCCGTGCATTGAGTATTTAGCTCCATGCTCATCGTCATTTATTGTATTGATTTGTAAATATGCAGTAGTAATTATCATTGTCATGCTCGGTTAATGTTCAATGTTAGTCAAGTTAAAATATTTTTTTCTCTAGTGTGTGACAAATATTTACATTACTATTTATTTCAATGATTTAAGTAATATTGGAATATCTTAACCAAAATTGTTCCTGGAATGGTCAATAACACTTTAATGCTCAAGTATCTTAAAGCCTGGTAAAGCTAAAATATCAATCATACTTTCAAGATTACTCCACTATAGTTTCATTCCATTGTTAAAATCAGCTCTTTCAAATATGAAATACAAAAAACCATTGCAGCTCAAGTTCAATAGACCAAAGGATAAATATGCAATCGTTAATCTGACAGCTCTATTTTCTTCTTTTTGTAAGCTGCCATTCAGACTAGAAACTAAAGTAAACTTCTCTTGAAAGTGCAATGTCGTCTATTTCTTAGTTAACTAGTCAAGTGGTCAAGGAGCTACAACTGATAAATGTGGTTTCTAAATGGACTTTCCAATCTGGTCTATTGAACTACAAACTTTTACCAGACTCTTCTGATCCAACTAGACTTGGCTATAAATTGTTTTCAAAAGAGTCAAGCCTTCTCAGCGCTCTGTTAAAACCATTGATCTTCTGGTCAATTTAATGTAGAAAATCAAATTAAGGCCTACACAAGAAGCAGGCACTTCTCATGTAACTAATTGTTTCTCATAGCTGGAGAGGCTGTGGTAATTAGCTTTTGCTACACACAATGAGAAAAATGAGAGTTTATCTACAGGTAGCCAGAGGCTGTTTGGACGCATTGCCTGGTTTGTTTACATTTTTGGAAAAAGAGGAATGTTTATTAGCCAAGTTGTGATTACTCCAAAATACTGCTTCAAGCTAAAAATTCAATCTAATGCCTAGATCACACGAGCGTGGTTAAGTGACGGCGAAGTTGTAGAGGTGCCAGGAAGTCAAGTTTCGCCCAATTTCGGCGTTTCAAGCCATTTTTGGACAATTATATAATCAATTAAAGATTATTCATCGTCGTAGATTGATCCTAGGACGACGAGGCACTCGTTTTGTACGCCGAATCGCTCGTAATTACGGACGAGGCAAGAAGACACTTGTGTCGGCGAGTTGTCAGGAGCCTCGACGCAGTTCCATTGCTTCAATGTTAAACTAGATTCGCCCAAGGAGTCTCTTTCTTCGCCCTAGCATGCTCTTTCTTCGCCCTAGCATCCTCTTACTTCGTCCTAATGTTCAATTACGCCCAAGCAAATACCTGTTACGGCCAAGCAAGTAGCTGTTTCGGCGTTTCAACAGCCTGTTTGTGTCGGCGAGTTGTTGTCTTTTTTCGCCGAAGTTCCATTGACTCAATGATAAGTAGCCTCGCCCAACCTGTCTCTAACTTCGCCCAGCCTGTCTCTAACTTCGCCCAAGCTGTCTCTAACTTCGCCCAATCATTTTGGGGGGCTTTCTGGTCTCTTGCATCGTGGTTACTTCCTTCGCAAAGATTCAACCGGTTGAATCTTTCGTGAAGCAACTTCTTGCCTCACCATAAGGTCATGTGACTTCTAGGAACTTTTGGCGAGGAAGTTTAAGAAGCGCCGTAGACGAAAATATCGTCGCCGAATTGTTGAATGTAGTTTAAAAACCTCCCTCTTTCCTGGAAAAGCAAGAAGCGACGCGACAAGAACCCTCTGTTACGTCTCCGTGAGAACTAGCCATAAGTTAAGCAGATAACTTCAGGCATGGATGTGTTTTGAAGTTTCGAGACAGTCGACGAGACTAGTAGGTATCACAATTTACTTACAAAAATGTTTAGTTGTAGATAATGCTCGAGATGCTAAATACACTTACTACTGGTCAATTTGTTGTAGGGAAAATTACTATTGGCTTCAAGCTATGGCACTAAGAAGCATGATACAAAATAAGTAGCTCGTGTTAACAGACTTTTATGAGTTTTGAGGTGATGTAGTCAAGTACATGAAACATAAAATGTATATCTAGGCAAAAGCAACACAACAACAAATATAAATGCAAGATACCTTCTTTGATTCACTAGCTGCGGATTCTCTTGTTGGTGTAGAATTCTCTGCTTGTGTTTGCATCAGCTGTCTAGCACTCTTTTATTGTTCTTTAAAATTACTACTCACACAGAAAACATGACGCCCAAACTCTGTGGTTTCTCTGAGATGCAGTTGTAAATTCTGATGAGGCGTAATTACTAATTAGCCCTGAGGTCTTGTTGTTAATGTTAGATCTTGTTTACACATTTTCAAAGATGTTTACTCCTCATGAGATGTTATGTGCAGTGGTCTTGTGTTATGAGACCACTCTATCTGTTTCTCAATATTTATTATCAAATTAGAACATTTAGTGCTGTCATCCATCATTCATTTATTCTTTTCACCCTCAATCCTTTTTTTGATGAAGCAGCCTTGAACTTCATCATCCCTCATTAATCAGGTGTGCCACAAGGTGTGGTGATCCGTTTTGTCTTTGGTGGTTCTCCTCATTCGTCTGTATCTCCTTATTTGAGATTTTCCTATTGTTGTTAAAGGTTAGTAACACATTTTGAAATAAATGAGATGTGTCCGTCTTTCTGTTCTCACGAAGCAATCACTCTTTGGGTTGCTAATTGAAAGTAAAATGCAATAGAACCACTATTTAGAGCAGGAGGAAGGTGCTCTGCTCACATAAGGCCAGTCAGTCTAATATCAGGGTATTTATAATGGCAGGAACACTGGGTAGTACATAGTGTGAATGATGCCTCAGTAACCTTGGCTAAGACATCAGGCATGTATATATGAATGTAGACGGTCTTAAGACTAACATCTTAGCAAATCTAATGTCTTTTGTAATAAGCTTTAGCATCTCACTGCTAATGTTGTGTGTCTGTTTCAGACATGTTCCAAGCACTTGGAGTTGCTCAGACCTCCTCTCTGATAACTTGATGATGTAGTGACAGTGGTATTCCCTTTCAGGTGACAGTGTAATTGCTTGGCGTCTGGTCTATATCTCGCTGAGGCTCCAGAGACTGATACGTACTTTGCTTGTCTCTGTAGTCTATGATGATTTCTTGAGGTGTAAGTGCAAGTCTGATGACTACTGAAATTGTTTTGCGATATCAATTGGTATTTCATCTTGAGAAATAGAATAATGAGCGTCAGATGCTGGAATCAAGATGTTGGATGTCACCTGGATATCAAAAGTTATTCTAATTTTCCCAATGATTTGCACCATCGATTCCTACTGAACATAGGCTGCTCTATTCAAGATCTGCCTTAAAGCCATATTTTAAAATTCAGCTAATTGCGTTCCTTACACTAGTTCGGCCATGTAATCATGACACCTAATCTTTAAACCAATTGCTTATTTGATGCTCAAAACACAATACAAATTAATTGCATTGCGCCTATGTTTAATGAGAGTGTAATTCAATGATTGAAAGCTCCGCTGTATTTTAAGGCATGCTCGCACAAATCGGTACGGTTGGATTTGTGTCTTGCATGCCAAGAGGGTTTATGTTCAAATTCATTTGAACAACTACCTCTTTTTCATCCTTATTTATTTATTTGTACAAAGGTGGATTCTGGTCTTGGTGAAGAGACACATTTCGATGTCTTTGATTGTGTCATTTTGTTATTATTCTTGTCAAAGCAAAAATAAGCATCATTTTAGTGGATCCTCTTGTCTTAAACCATGCTTCTCTTGATACATTCCAGGAATTAAGACATTTTCCAATACAAATTGGCAGGTTGGATGATTTTATTTTGAGGCAAATTTAAAAACTGATTAATTTTTTTATAATTTTCTCATCTCTGACATAAAGCTTTCTTATTTATCACTCAGGGGCAAATCTTCGAGAAGCAACCAATTACTAATACCAAATTCATTAGTTTTTTATGGCATTACAAATGGATTAGTCCTTTATTCTGCCCATTTGGAGAACAGTTATTGATAAGTGGATTTCTGATGGCCATTTGATTTAATCTATTAAGGTGTGTTTTCCGAGAAATTGGACACATATGGTATTATGGTAAAGTTTAGCTGTCAACCCTCCGTTAGATAATAATCAATTGGGTTGTATCAGTATAAGATGTCAAAATTGTAATTAATATTTCTATTAATAAAAAAAAAATGCTTTGCAATCTTTATCACGCATGCCTAACCCCAGGTCAAATAGTATTTGGTTGTTCGTTATTGCTGTGATTGTGGCTGCAGAAGAGATGCAGCTGAAAATTCATGATCACCTGATAATGCTGTACATGATACCATCTTGTTTTTGTCACATTAATTTAAAAAAAATAAATGAATTTTGAGCTTCCAGAATTTAACGGATGCTGATTAAACGTCACCTTGAGCCTTGCACCCATTAGTAAGGTTTTGATTTGCACTTTTCTCTAAAATCCTCTTGAAGTTTTGAGAAGCCGAAAAATGCCTGCATGAAATGGATCTTTGCGAGTAACAACAAAAACTAATCACCAGAATGCACAGTTTTGCTTTGCCAGTCACCAATACACATTTGTCCCCACTGCAATATCCCACTCTGTGTCAACATGTCAATGACGGAATTGACATTTAATCACGGTTGGTGTGCCAGCTTGACATATTGACAACACGCCAATCTTCGTTGATCAATTAATTCTCTTTAATGTGCTCAAAAGGCCTTAGTTCAAACTGGCTCAGACTGAGAGCAACTGGTGCTTTTGTGCATTTAAGCCGATTTACTTCAAAGAGTTTTGATGATGCGCTTTAAGTGCATCAAAAACTTTTTGTCAGGTGTTTTTAGTTTTTTGGAATGCATTAATTTGGCATCTTAAAGGGTTGCCTTAAATTCTGTAAATTTAACTATTGAAAAGCTGTATCGAGGCAATGTTGGCAATCGCATTGGAAAAATGAGAAAATGGAATTTGAACTTTGTTTAAGCAACCTGTTACCCTGAAAGAAGCTGAGGTAAAGTCTTCTAGAAATTGAAGGACTTGTCTTTGTTTCAGATATCTTGTCAAGTGGTTCAAGGACTCTAAGAATGATTAATGGTGGGTCTAAATTGGCTATCTGGAGAGGTCTAGCCTACAACAAACCATCGCCTTGCTTGATGTTCTAGTCTTTCTAGATGCTGTACAAGTCCAGTAACATTTGCTAGCATGTGTTCTTTCATCCTTCTATATCGAGCACTCCATCACATAAGTCAGTCTGCTGGGGCAGTAGTATAGTGCTATGTTGTAAATCATTTACCAAGAATGTTTACAAATAATTTGAAGTGGAGTACACTTCACATGATACTGTTTTGTTTGGTTCTGCTCTTAACCCTTCAAGTCCGGGGAATCGAACTACATCATTCTTAAAAAAATGATTTATCCGCAATGCTCTTACAAACCGCAGGTAGCCAGAGGCTGTTAAAAAAAACTGTTGCTAACATTTCAGAAAAAAATAGGAATGTTTCTTGGCAAAGTTTAAATTAAAACTTGCTGGGAGCACATAAAGAAAACTCTACTGTCATAGACTGGGCTATATATACAAATATATATCCTCTATTAGACAAATTCCTCCAGTTACTCTAGATTTTAATAGGTGGTTTATTGTTTGCCTTCTATTGTTTCCATCTCCAGTAAACTTTCTCTAATGCTCTTAAGTAGACACACTGCAGTCGAAGAATACCTACATATAGTTTAATATCATTTAGATCTAATCTTTTTCTGGAATGGAAATTGAAAATACCAGGATTCTCTGAAATCTAGTTGTCTGACTAGCTATTTAATTATTGAAGGTAGAAATAGTGATCAAATTGGAATTGTCTATATCAGTAGCATTTAACTTTGAACCTCAGTGCTTGTTTGTCATGCTGCCTGATCAGCTTGTTTGGCTCCTTGCTTTCTTTTTGCTCTCCTGGAAAAGAGATTGCCTTGACAAGATTGCATTAATCAGACACTGAGTTGTTTTTACGGGATAAGGAAGGCATCTGGGAGGATAACAGCCAAATTTGGCTCATCTTGCCAACTGACCTTTCGATGGTTTTAGATGAGAAGGGCAGAACGAAAAGACTGTTTGGCAGCAAACCCTTTCCAGTATCAGTGTTACTGGTTCAGCATTGATTGAATTGTTTTTCTTATCCTACAATCTGAAATAAATTTGAATACATTTTTTTAATGGGTATTTCCTGCTTACTTTATCCAAAGTTCTCACACTCTGACTTACAAATTAGAGATATTTTAGTCATAAATTTTGTCTGATTGCAACTGTATATATATATTGGTTCTCCTCTCAATGATTCTTATTCCATTTGAGTGTCTATTTATTGAACCATCTCTTTACTTTCAGTTGCCTGAATCTTATGCGGTCAAACTATAAACAGGTAAGGATAATATTATTCTTGGTTTGAAGTCATGTTTTTTTTTTTCTCTCAGGATTATTAATTGTTGTGTAAATGATTTGTTTTGGTTAGAGTGACATAGCCAGATGGAAAGGCACACTAGGCATGTTTAAAGACACAAACTTCATTAAAGTTCTACTTGGTAACTTGGAAATAGTATCTGATTGCTTCAGTTGACCTTTTATCAAGCTTTACAAGCACAGCGTCTCATAAAGTCTCTGATAGTTGATAAAGTAATATGATATCAGCTCTATATATTATGTATTCATAACTCACAAATAGATAGACCATGTTGTTGCTAACAGGTTTATCTAAACCTCAACCAGTGGCTTTTCCAACCATGAAGGCATAATAAAGTTGAACACTTAAAGAGAGTTGCTCTTCTGCAATCTCATAATCTCCTTGGACATATTTGAATAATTGGGTTTCTCAAGAGCTCAGTGATTGAATACCTTTTTAGTTAATCTAATTTTCTGCACTAAACTTTTGAGAAATCGCTTATCTGGTTCACGTATTCATTAAGCAGCCTCAAAATCTTTTAAGTGAATTATGGTATGACTAATGTGCCAGCTTGACTGTGAAGTTTTGTAAATACCAGATCAGTTTGGCAGGAATATGATGCTACATTTTTTCTTGACGAAAATGGAAATGTATGGAAGGAATTTACTAAATTAAAATAAACAATGCAAATAATTGACAGAAATGTGTCATTAAGCCACTCATTAGTATGGAATGCAGCATTAACATCTTTTTGTAAATCTGCTTGCAGATACATAAAAAACAGTTCGTCTCAGCCTGAACCAGTTTTAACCAAGGCCATTGGAGCAAATTACACAGAATTAATTGATCAACCAAGATTGATATGTAGTCATTGTGTCAAGCTTGTACGCCAACCCTGATTAAAAGTCAATTCCCTCGTTGGTATAAGATGAGGACATCTCCTTGGAGACACGACCGGTGACTAAGGTGGTATGTTTAAATAGGGTGTATGTTTAAATAGGGCATATGTTTAAATAGGGTGTATGTTTAAATAGGGCGTATGTTTAAATAGGGCGTATGTTTAAATAGGGCGTATGTTTAAATAGGGCGTATATTTAAATAGGGTGTATGTTTAAATAGGGCGTATGTTTAAATAGGGTGTATGTTTAAATAGGGCGTATGTTTAAATAGGGCGTATGTTTAAATAGGGCGTATGTTTAAATAGGGCGTATGTTTAAATAGGGCATATGTTTAAATAGGGCGTATGTTTAAATAGGGCATATGTTTAAATAGGGCGTATATTTTTACAAACTGTCTTTTCAAACCTTTAAAGGGCTTATAAAAAAAAATCACTTAAAAAAATTTTGCATTTCTCCAATTTATATCATAATCTCCACGGGCATATTTGAATAATTGGATTTCTCGAGAGCTATATGATTGAGCAATTTTTTAGATAATCAAAATTAATTTTCTGTATCAAAACTTTTGAAGAACTGTTTGTCACTTAGGCTACATGTATTCATTGAACAACCTCAAAAAACTTATACCTGAGTTAGACTATGACAAATTTACCATTTTAACTGTGAGGTTGTGTTAATACCAGAACAGTTTGTTAGCACTTGGGAGAATAATTATACAGTAATGCCGTTCATTGCGGAATATATTGCTAGAATTTTCGTAAAATGCTACAATCCAGCCAAAACAACCTTGTGTTGTATTTCAACTGAAGTAATGTCATTTTGACCACGAGGCATGCAGTGTTAATGCTATTTTATTCGCTCCTAGCTGTTACTGATTTAATTTCACTGAAGGGATGAGCTTGCAATGATGTTTTCTAAAGAAAACTTGATCCTATTTTGATGAAAGAGATTGCCAGAATTTATATTTTGTCTATTAAAGCATGTGTTAAAATGCATAGAAATGCGTCCTAAAGTAATTAGGTTCTTTGAGACGATTACGCAGGATTAATTGATCAATCAAAACTGATGTGTTGCCTAAGTGTTGCCAAAGTTTTACCAAAGTGTTAACTTAGTGTTACCAAAGTGTTGTCAAAGTGTTGCCAAAGTGTTACCAAAGTAATGTCTATGTGTTGCCAATGTGAGTTGCCAAAGTGTCAAGCTACCAAGCCAACCTAGAATAAATGTCAATTCCCTTGTTGCTGTTACTGAGAACTTCTCGTTAGAGACATTGTTGGTTGTTGGGATGGTTTTGTATGTTTGAAATAAGCCTGAAGGATATTTTGCTTCTAATTAACATTAACATTTAACATTTTATTTATTTTATAGTGCTTCAAATGAATCATCTCCATCTCAGGAGCACTTTACAAACATAAAATGGCTTCTAATGGTAATGTATAAAAATTGTCTGACTTGAAGGACAGATGGAACTTGTGCCACATACTTTCTTTGCAGAAGCATGAACTGTTGACTTACCAAAATTGTTATTTCATACATATTGTAAAGACATCCATATTGGACTGTTATCATCCAGGCTATCTATCAAAGTCCAGTGCATACAATTCTCAGGCTAATTCTTTGGGATTTTTTCTTTGGTCCAACATATGGTTTTCATCTATTATTTGCTAGTCTCTGCAACTTCCTTTGTCAGTGATGCAATTTTGATGTAATTATTCTTTGATGTAATCTGAGACAAAACTGTTCCTAGCTTTCCTACTGCTGAGTACTGTCCATTGTATATCTAAGTACTGTTATCATATGTTGTTGCAATTTTTTCTCAATTATTCTCATTTGAAAAGACATAATAATTTCGAGAATTTTTTTTCTCTGCTATAGCCGGTAGTCTTAACTTAATGAGTGGTTCTTAGCATAAAATAATCCTATATGTGTATTAAAGCTACAATGTAGTGTACGGTAATAAATACCATAGGGTTAAAATCAAATTACAACTGGTCAGAAGTGTTTTGTTTTTTTGCTAATTTAGAGTGATTTAATTTTAGAGCGAGCTGGGAATTAAAGCATGGAGGGATGAGGGTGACAAGTGAAGGGAATGGAGGGGTGAGTATCTTCCTGAAGGTCCTGAAGGCAAGGGATGTAGGAAAATATTTTGGTTTGTACTGTAGCCAAGGAAAGTAATCTTGTTATGGAAAACCAGACTACACAGATCTACATATCAGAAAGGACTGGATGAAGGAGGAGACACAAGGGACAGTGTTACTCCCTTGGGTGGCCATGCAATCACACAGGCATATGATGCTAAATGACACTCAGTGGCTTATGGCAAACTTGAAATATCTAATGGAACAGAATTGACCTGCCTAATGCATATCTGGCAGAAATGTATCATACATGTCAAGCTTACTTTCTTCTTGTATCAACATTCAGCAGTGATGTGATATCTGTTGTTGTTATTATGTCAAGATGACAGCTCTGGTATGATAAAAAAATAATTTAAAATATATGTTATAAATTTTTTTTCAAAATAATGACATGACATATTGTTAGGCATATTTACCAATCCTTAAAGATCCTGCATGTATGTAAGTGTGAATGATTTAGAAACTTTAATGATTTTTTAAATAATTTTCTGAAAGGAAAATCAATATCATTTGTTGGATCCTTCAGTATATACATATAACTAAAACATTTCGCATTTAGAGTATCTTGAGTTTGTGATTATGTGCTTCGAAGTTTAATTATGGCCAAGTCAAGGATGTACTTATACCACTAAAAATTAGATTACAAGTCAGATAGATTCACTAAGTGCGTGCTTCATATTCATTTACCTGAAAACACCAGACTCTAATGCCATTTTATAACATTCAGTGTTCTAAAAGCCGACATAGCAATTTTGGCAAAAGCTTTGTATCACATCAGAAATTACACAAAACAAAATTGATTGAAATAGTAATTTTCAGTTTCTACCCTTCGTGAATTCTCTGAAAGGCAGTTACGAAAAAGCTTTTAGCGTCTTAAAGTTTCACAGTTGAGCTAAATTGTGATAGATTATGTAATGATGTTAAAGAGAGTTGTGCCTGAAAACATTAAGACAGTAATGCGGCTGAATTTCAAGACCATTCTGAATTTGAAAGACACGATTTGCCTTCCGCATGGTAATAGTTTTCTGCATTGGCTGTATTTCCAAATTGTTTACGATAATGCAATTATGATGAATAAAGTTATATATAAATTTCACCCAAAACAAATTTATTGACTAATATAAATATATTGAAAAATTCTGGTTTGAATTCAACTTTTAAAATTATTGCCATTTTCAAGAAAAGTATATATTATATGCTTCCTGCACAGCCCGGCATTTACTCTAATGTTGTTTTAAACCAGTTTTTCTGCCATATTAAATGTCATTTATTTACTTTGTTCACAGGAATAGTTTTTTCTGAAAGATTACTCTAGGGACTCTTGTCCTTTTAGTTTATGCAGATAAATAAATATTTGTGAATATAAAAATGTTTCCATTCTAATGCCAACATTGTCATAGAGATAAATGAGTTGATTTTCTCTCTAGAGCCCTTTCTTTCTGCTTACAAAAGAGATAAATGAAAATGTCTTGCTCATATGGCAAACATTGTTTATTCAGCAGTTTGTCTGTGCAAATAAACACTTGCAAGTTACATACGTTGTATGTCATGATATGTAATAACAAGTTGCACAACCAGTATGGACTCTGATACTAATGTGTTAATGTCTCAGGCTTTCAGGAAAATGTACAATGTGTTCTAAGATATCTTGTCTTGACTAATATGCAGTAATAAAGATTCCAATTTGATTAAAATGATATCCTCTTTTTTGTGCGTTATTTGTTAAATAAGTACATTTTCTGGTTTTTATTTTGCAAGTTCAAGAATTAAAAATTGATATTGGGAATTAAATTAGTAGGTAGATTGACATCAGCATTGCACGGAAACTGGCAACAGTGATGGGCACAATTCAGCTATGTGCAATTCAATTCAATTCAATTCAATTGGGCATCAGTGCAAATTCAATTCAATTCAATTCACTTACTTTTTGGAATGAGCTCAATTCAATTCAATTCAATTCATAGGGGTAGTCAATTCAATTCAATTCGATTCATTTGTTGTGTAACTTTTAAGTGATACGTTTTGTAAAGTACAAAACTGTAGGCTCCAGATACGGGATTGAGTTATGTATTTTATTGGTCACTCACAATAGACTAATAGATCGATATATCAATAAATTTATCAATCAAACTCAATTAACCTATCTGTCAATCCATCAACTAGTTACTTCTAAGTCTGGCAATCACTAGTTCGCTGGCAATCCTGACGGTGCAGGTGAAAATTCTGATACATAAACTTATGAGGCACTATTGGCCCTAAGGTCTTGTTGCTTATGTAGTGTCTGGATCAGACATTTACCATCTGGATAGTCCTTGACTTCCTGATGGCCTGGTGTGACGTTTCAGTGACACCATAGTTACCTGGTGCCTTCCCTGTCACTCTTATGGCCTTAAGACTGACACCTTAACTCTACAAATCCTGATGTCTGTTGTAATTAGCCTTAGCGTCTTGTTGCTACTACTCTGTCTCGTTCAGACATATTCCTGGTATTCAGAGTTGTTTAGACCTCTCTGATAACTTGATGATCTAATATTCCAGTAGTTCTGGATACTGTGACAGTGTAATTGCTTGATGTCTGGTCTATATATTGTTGATGCTCCAGAGACCAATACAAATCCTGCTGTACTCTGTAGCCTCTTATAATTTCTTTAGTGTGTGTCTGATAATCTTGTGGTCTTAAGTAGCAGATTAGAATATTTGGCTGCCATACAAATGTTAAAGTTTCCGACACAAGATATCAGAAGTTATTTTTAGTTAGCCTAGATGAGTGCCAGCACAACTAAATGGAATAGAGAACCCATGCATCCCATGCATTGAGAATTTAGCTCCATGCTCATCGTCGTTTATTGTATTGATTTGTAAATATGCAGTAGTAATTATCATTGTCATGCTCGGTTAATGTTCAATGTTAGTCAAGTTAAAATAATTTTTTCTCTAGTGTGTGACAAATATTTACATTACTATTTATTTCAATGATTTAAGTAAAATTGGAATATCTTAACCAAAATTGTTCCTGGAATAGTCAATAACACTTTAATGCTCAAGTATCTTAAAGCCTGGTAAAGCTGAAATATCAATCATACTTTCAAGATTACTCCACTATAGTTTCATTCCATTGTTAAAATCAGCTCTTTCAAATATAAAATACAAAAAACCATTGCAGCTCAAGTTCAATAGACCAAAGGATAAATATGCAATCGTTAATCTGACAGTTCTATTTTCTTCTTTTTGCAAGCTGCCATTCAGACAAGAGACTAAAGTAAACTTCTCTTGAAAGTACAATGTTGTCTCTTCCTTGGACAACAAGTCAAGTGGCCAAGGAGCTGCAACTGATAAATGTGGTTTCTAAATAGAGACTTTCCAATCTGGTCTATTGTACTACAAACTTTTACCAGACTCTTCTGCTCCATCTAGACATGGCCATAAATTGTTTTAAAAAGTCAGGCCTCGTCAGCTCTGTGTTAAAACCATTGATCTTTTGGTCGATTTAATGCAGAAAATCGAATTAAGGCCTACACAAGAAGTGGGCACTTCTCGTGCAATTAATTGTTTCTCTTCTCCAGAGAAGCTGTGGTAATTAGCTTTTGCAACATATGAAGAGAAAAATAGGAGTTTATCTACAGGTAGCTAGAGGCTGTTTGGAAACATTGCCTGGTTTGTTTATATTTTCGGAAAAAGAGGAATGTTTATTAGCCAAGTTGTTATTACTTTGGAATACTGCTTCAAGCAAAAAACAAAATCTATAGATTTGAGATTAATTGGCTTCATACCAGTCTATTGCTGCCTCTCACGGAAGCGAGCCAGTGTTGAAATACATGTATATATTAGTAACGGAAGAACCTTTACATCCCTCAACAATCAGGTGGCCCACCAGCAGTGATGATCTGTGTGTAGTCTCTCTGTGGGCTGCTAATTGAAAGTAAAATGCACTAGAACCACTATTTAGAGCAGGAGGAAGTTGGTAACGTTAGGCCAGTCAGTCTTATATCAGGGTATTTACCATGCTGGGAATACTGGGCAGTATTGGTATATAGTGTGAATGATACCTCAGTAACCTTGGCTATGACATCAGGCATGTATACATGAATGTAGACGGTCTTAAGACTGACATCTTAGCAAATCTAATGTCTTTTGTAATAAGCTTTAGCATCTCACTGCTAATGTTGTGTGTCTGTTTCAGACATGTTCCAAGCACTAGGAGTTGCTCAGACCTCCTCTCTGATAACTTGATGATGTAGTGACAGTGGTATTCCTTTTCAGGTGACAGTGTAACTGCTTGGAGTCCGGTATATATCTCAATGAGGCTGCAGAGACTGATACGTACTTTGCTGGTCTCTGTAGTCTCTGATAATTTCTTGAGGTGTAAGTGCAAGTCTGATGACTACTGAAATTGTTTTGCGATATCTATTGGTATTTCATCTTGAGAAATAGAATAATGAGCGTCAGATGCTGGAATCAAGATGTTGGATGTCACCTGGATATCAAAAGTTATTCTAATTTTCCCAATGATTTGCACCATCGATTCCTACTGAACATAGGCTGCTCTATTCAAGATCTGCCTTAAAGCCATATTTTAAAATTCAGCTAATTGCGTTCCTTACACTAGTTCGGCCATGTAATCATGACACCTAATCTTTAAACCAATTGCTTATTTGATGCTCAAAACACAATACAAATTAATTGCATTGCGCCTATGTTTAATGAGAGTGTAATTCAATGATTGAAAGCTCCGCTGTATTTTAAGGCATGCTCGCACAAATCGGTACGGTTGGATTTGTGTCTTGCATGCCAAGAGGGTTTATGTTCAAATTCATTTGAACAACTACCTCTTTTTCATCCTTATTTATTTATTTGTACAAAGGTGGATTCTGGTCTTAGTGAAGAGACACATTTCGATGTCTTTGATTGTGTCATTTTGTTATTATTCTTGTCAAAGCAAAAATAAGCATCATTTTAGTGGATCCTCTTGTCTTAAACCATGCTTCTCTTGATACATTCCAGGAATTAAGACATTTTCCAATACAAATTGGCAGGTTGGATGATTTTATTTTGAGGCAAATTTAAAAACTGATTAATTTTTTTATAATTTTCTCATCTCTGACATAAAGCTTTCTTATTTATCACTCAGGGGCAAATCTTCGAGAAGCAACCAATTACTAATACCAAATTCATTAGTTTTTTATGGCATTACAAATGGATTAGTCCTTTATTCTGCCCATTTGGAGAACAGTTATTGATAAGTGGATTTCTGATGGCCATTTGATTTAATCTATTAAGGTGTGTTTTCCGAGAAATTGGACACATATGGTAAAGTTTAGCTGTCAACCCTCCGTTAGATAATAATCAATTGGGTTGTATCAGTATAAGATGTCAAAATTGTAATTAATATTTCTATGAATAAAAAAAAAAAGTTTTGCAATCTTTATCACGCATGCCTAACCCCAGGTCAAATAGTATTTGGTTGTTCGTTATTGCTGTGATTGTGGCTGCAGAAGAGATGCAGCTGAAAATTCATGATCACCTGATAATGCTGTACATGATACCATCTTGTTTTTGTCACATTAATTTCAAAAAAATAAATGAATTTTGAGCTTCCAGAATTTAACGGATGCTGATTAAACGTCACCTTGAGCCTTGCACCCATTAGTAAGGTTTTGATTTGCACTTTTCTCTAAAATCCTCTTGAAGTTTTGAGAAGCCGAAAAATGCCTGCATGAAATGGATCTTTGCGAGTAACAACAAAAACTAATCACCAGAATGCACAGTTTTGCTTTGCCAGTCACCAATACACATTTGTCCCCACTGCAATATCCCACTCTGTGTCAACATGTCAGTGACGTGACGGGATTGACATTTAATCAAGGTTGGTGTGCCAGCTTGACATATTGACAACACGCCAATCTTCGTTGATCACTTAATTCTCTTTAATGTGCTCAAGAGGCCTTAGTTCAAACTGGCTCAGACTGAGAGCAACTGGTGCTTTTGTGCATTTAAGCCGATTTACTTCAAAGTGTTTTGATGATGCGCTTTAAGTGCATCAAAAACTCATTGTCAGGTGTTTTTAGTTTTTTGGAATGCATTAATTTGGCATCTTGAAGGGTTGCCTTAAATTCTGTAATATTAACTGAAGTTGGTGAGGTTTGGAGATTATTTTACTTTACAAACCAAAGCATATTTTAGAGTACACATCCTATAGTTACACATTGCTCACCGGCGCTTAATCGAGATGTGAACTAAGTCAATTTGGAACTAGCGCTATACAAATCAATATTATTATTATTATTATTATCATAGTTGTAGATTAAATGCCTAACTCCCAGATAGATAAATCATCAAAATAAAAATTAAATTGGAAATTAAAGTAAAACTAGAAAGATAGAAGAAAACGATAGGATGGTGATTCTGAGGACTCCAATATTTCATAGAGAGAGAGAGAGAAATTCTTTATTAACGTGAAATGGGCTCACATTTTAGCCCCCAGCCCTCTTGGGCTTACAATTCACTTCAAAACAATAGTACATCAAAAAAGAACTTTCGTCGAATAATACAAATTTGAATTAAATTTGAAATGATTTGTTGATATATATATACATATGTAGCTTTACTATGGATTTTCGTACTCACATTTTCTTCGCTTATATTCATGCAGTAAATTTTTATATGTCAAACAACCCTCTTCCCGTATACGATTCCAGTCTTCTTTTTACAGTGTAAAATAGCTGATACTCTTCTGTTCCTTCTTTTATTTTGGTATTTTGATTTGATGCTGTCAGATGTGCATGCATATTAGCTATATATTTGTAATGAGAATGCAAATGACTCCGCATGATTACTTTCTCTCAAATGCTTAATTTACAGCTCTGTGCTATGTTTGGCCTAATGTACATCAGTAACCAGAACCATAAAAATGATGCGTTGTTGGCATATTGATGGACCAGTCCTATCAATTCCGCAGCATTTGTAAGCACTTTCAACATTGCTTTTTTCTGCCCTACTATTTAGAAGCATGAAATATAGTTTCCTTCCTTTCCCAATTTGTGAATATTGAGCAACAATTATAAATGTCCAACTGCACTGCGTCGGTAGTTTTTAACTATTGAAAGGCTGTATCGAGGCAATATTGGTATTGCTATTGAGAAAAAACATAACTGGAATTTGAACTTTGTTTAAGCAACCTGTTACCCTGAAAGAAGCTGAGGTAAAGTCTTCCAGAAATTGAAAGACTTGTCTTTCTTTCAGATATCTCGTCAAGTGGTTCAAGGACTCTGAGAATGATTAGTGGTGGTTCTAAATTGGCTATCTAGAGAGGTCTAGCATACAAAAAACCTCCACCTTGCTTTATGTTCTAGTCTTTCTAGATGCTGTACTAGTCCAGTCACATTCACCACTATGTGTTCTTTCATCCTAAGATTCCTTCCATCTTGAGAACTCAATGACATAAGTCAATCTCCTGAAGCAGTAGTGTTGTACAACATGTGCTACTAGTGCTATGTTGTAAATCGACATACATCCATTTTGAAGTGGAGTATACTTCACATGTTGGTTCTGCCCTTAACCCTTCAAGTTGGGGGAATCAAACTACATCATTCTTAAAAAATATATATCCACAATGCTCTTACAAACCACAGGTAGCCAGAGGCTGTCCAAAAAACTGTTGTTTACATTTCAGAAAGAAGAATGTATGTTGGCAAAGTTGTGATAACTCTGCAAAGCTGCTCCAGGCTACAAAACACTGTCTGAACATTCAAATTCCTGTATAGAGCGTCTCCAATACAGTTTCTTCAATGTAAGATACTTCCAAAGGACATTGTTTCCCATTTTAGTGAAAGTTAATTTTTATGATGCATCCCATTATTGAGGATTGTCCGAAAGAAATCACCCAAAGGTCGTAAGCAAGCAGCCCTGCACTAGTGCTTGCTGATGTTAACTGAAGAACCTAACCAGAAAAATATGGCACTTGAACTTGGTTTGTCAACTGAATAGTGAATATGATTTACAAGATAATTTTACTGATCACTCAAACAAAAAAAAACGGATGTATGGCAATGCGATAGATAATTACAAAATGGTTCGACATGTCCTGCAATATGCCTTTCATAAATTTGGTGTAGTAATCTGTGAAGTATTCAAGTCCATTTCTTTGGGAATTAGAGTGATACATTTAGCTTGAAGCAATCAATAAAAACTTGTTGTGAGCACCTAATGAACACTCTGCTGTCAGTTGACATTAGAGGCTGGGCTATATACAAATACATATCCTCAATTAAACAAACTCCTACAGAGAATGGATTTCAATAGGTGGGTTATTGTTTGCCTTCTATTGTTACCATCTCCAGTAAAATTTCTCTAATGCTCTTAAGTAGATACACCACTGATGGAGAATGCCTACATATAGCTCAATTTCATTTAGAACTAATCCATTTTGAAATCAAAATTTATTTAGATTAGTCTTGAAAATACTTGGATTCTCTGAACTCCAATTATCTGACTAGCTATGTAATTCCATCTCCTATCTAATTATTAAGGGTAGAAGCAGTCTTCCAATTGGAATTTGCTATTCCAATTTGTTATTTTAAAATAAATAGACCATTTGTTTATGTGGTGGTAATTTTAGAAAGATCTCATTTAAGAGTTTTTGGGGAACCTTTTCCGACCCAGAATAATCCAAACATGCGTGAATTAGATGCTACTTGTGGGTAAAGATGCAGAGTGTATTTTGTTTCTTTGCTAAAATGTTGTAAATATTTTATATTTTTGTTTTGAAAAATCACATTTGGTTCAGAACTTGACGTGATATTTTGAGATAGCTATTTTGTTTTGTGGATTGTGCAGCCCCAACCATGACCATTAATTTGTTGTAAGCATTCCACATCAACAGGTTTCCATGCTATATCATTCTCCAATGTTGGTGAAATCCTTGTAAAAGCCTCTGCTAGGAAATTATATTGTGTTTATGAATGTCTGAAACAGAAATTTGAAAATGTTTGGAAACATTGGTTAAAATGCTTCAATAGCATTTTACTTTGGACGTCTTGGCTTGTTTGTCATGCTGCCTGCTCACTCTGCTCATCTCCTTGTTTTTTTGCTCTCCTGCAAAAGAGATTGCCTTGACAAGATTGCATTAATCAGAGGCTGAGTTGTTTTTATGGGATAAGGAAGGCATCTTGGAGGATAACAGCCAAATTTGGCTCATCCTGCCATCTGACCTTTCGATGGTTTTAGTTGAGAAGGGCAGAACAAAAAGACGTCTTGGCTGTACACCCTTTCCATTATCAATGTTGCAGATTCAGTAAACATTGGATTGCTTGTCCCTCAATCTGATATAAATTTGAATTCATTTTTTATATGGGAATTTCCTGCCCCTTACAAATTAGAGATGTTTTAGTTAAAACTTTTGTCGGATTTTTAACTGTATATTTATATTGGTTCTCTGTACTGATTCTAATGCCTTCCAAGTGTCTATTTATTGCACCATCTCTTTGCAATCAGTTGCCAGAATCTTAAGCAATCAAACCATAAACAGGTAATCATAATGATAATAATAATGATAAAATAGATTACATAGCCCTAATTTCAGTAAACTGCTCATCAGAGTTTTTTTCCGTTCAAATCACTCGTAAGAATTCTAAACAAATGATTTTTTAGATTCTTCTTCATTTTCCATTCACGTCAACAAAGGAACATATATAATTGCAAAGATGTCTTTCTTTTTGTGTTCTAGTTTTTGATCTTGGTTTGTGGTCATGTTGTTCTGGTATTTCTCTCAGGATTATTGATTGTTGTGTAAATGATTTATTTCAGTTAAGATGCCATAGCCAAGTGGAAAGGCACAATCAGTATGTGTTTAAAGACACAAACTTCACAGAAGTTCTACTTAGTAACTTTAGAAATGGCATCTGATTGCTTCAGTTGACCTTTTATTAACGTTTACAAGCACAGCATCTCATAAAGTATATTATAGTTGATAATGTAGTATGATATAAGCTCTATATATATGTTCATAATTCACAAATAAATAGCATTATTGCCAACAGGTTAATCAAAACCTCACCAAGTGGCTTTTCCAACCACGAAGGGATGGTAAAGTTGAACACTTGAAAAGAGTTGCAGTTCTTCTATCTCATGATATCCTTAGGCATATTTGAATAATTGGGTTTCTCAAAGGCTCAGAGATTGAACACCTTTTTAGTTAATCGAATTTTCGGCACCAAACTTTTGAGAAATTGTTTTTTCCGGCTCATGTATTCATTAAGCGGCCTCAAAATCTTTTAAGTGAATTATGGTATGACTAATGTGCCAGCTTGACTGTGAAGTTTTGTAAATACCAGATCAGTTTGGCAGGAATATGATGCTACATTTTTTCTTGACGAAAATGGAAATGTATGGAAGGAATTTACTAAATTAAAATAAACAATGCAAATAATTGACAGAAATGTGTCATTAAGCCACTCATTAGTATGGAATGCAGCATTAACATCTTTTTGTAAATCTGCTTGCAGATAAATAAAAAACAGTTCGTCTCAGCCTGAACCAGTTTTAACCAAGGCCATTGGAGCAAATTACACAGAATTAATTGATCAACCAAGAGTGATATGTAGTCATTGTGTCAAGCTTGTACGCCAACCCTGATTAAAAGTCAATTCCCTCGTTGGTATAAGATGAGGACATCTCCTTGGAGACACGACCGGTTACTAAGGTGGTATGTTTAAATAGGGTGTATGTTTAAATAGGGCATATGTTTAAATAGGGTGTATGTTTAAATAGGGCGTATGTTTAAGTAGGGTGTATGTTTAAATAGGGCGTATGTTTAAATAGGGCGTATGTTTAAGTAGGGTGTATGTTTAAATAGGGCGTATGTTTAAGTAGGGCGTATGTTTAAATAGGGCGTATGTTTAAATAGGGCGTATGTTTAAATAGGGCGTATATTTAAATAGGGCGTATGTTTAAATAGGGCGTATGTCTAAGTAGGGCGTATGTTTAAATAGGGCGTATGTTTAAATAGGGCGTATGTTTAAATAGGGCGTATATTTTTACAAACTGTCTTTTCAAACCTTTAAAGGGCTTATAAAAAAAATCACTTAAAAAAATTTTGCATTTCTCCAATTTATATCATAATCTCCACGGGCATATTTGAATAATTTGATATGTCAAGAGCTCTATGATTGAGCACTTTTTTAGATAAGCAAATTTTCTGTATCAAAACTTTTGAGGAACTGTCTGTCACATAGGCTACTTATATTCACTGAACAACCTCAAAAGACTTATACGTGAGTTAGACTATGACAAATTTATCATTATAACTGTGAGGTTGTGTAAATACCAGAACAGATGGTTAGCACTTCGACTTGGGAGAATAATATACAGTAATGCCGTTCATTATGGAATATATTGCTGGAATTTATGTAAAATGCTACAATCCAGCCAAAAAAAACCTTGTGTTGTATTTTAACTGAAGTAATGTCATTTTGACCACGAGGCATGCAGTGTTAATGCTATTTTATTCGCTCCTAGCTGTTACTGATTTAATTTCACTGAAGGGATGAGCTTGCAATGAGTTTTTCTAAAGAAAACTTGATCCTATTTTGATGAAAGAGATTGCCAGAATTCATAATTTGTCTATTAAAGCATGTGTTAAAATGCATAGAAATGCGTCCTAAAGTAATTTAATGGTGTTCAATGACAGCATTATGCTTGGGGAGGGGGGGTGGGGTTAAATATGTTTACAGGCATGTAAACATCAGTTCCGACCAACTTTTTCAACCAAGGTTCTTTGAGCCGATTACACAGGATTAATTGATCAATCAAGACTGATGTGTTGCCTAAGTGTTGCCAAAGTGTTGCCAAAGTGTTGCCAAAGTGTTGCCAAAGTGTTGCCAAAGTGTTGCCAAAGTGTTGCCAAAGTGTTGCCAAAGTGTTGCCAAAGTGTTGCCAAAGTGTTGCCAAAGTGTTGCCAAAGTAATGTCTATGTGTTGCCAATGTGTTGCCAAAGTGTCAAGCTACCAAGCCAACCCTGAATAAATGTCAATTCCCTTGTTGCTATAAGTGAGAACTTCTCGTTAGAGACATTGTTGGTTGCTGGGATGGTTTTGTATTTTGGAATAAGCCTGAAGGATATTTTGCTTCTTATGGTAATGTATAAAAATTATCTGATTAGAAGGACAGATGGAACTTGTGCCACATACTTTCTATGCAGAACCATGAACTGTTGACTTACCAAGGGCTAACAAACTGTTCTGGTATTAACACAACCTTACATATTGTAAAGGTATCCATATTGGACTGTTATCATCCTGACAACCTTTTGTAAGTCCAGTCCATACAATTCTCAAGCTAATTCTTTGGGATTCTTTCTTTTGTCCAACATATTATGGTTTTCATCTATTATTTGCTGGTCTCTGCAGCTTCCTTTGTCAGTGTTGCATTTTTGATGTCATTATTCTTTGATGTAATCTGAGACAAAACTGTTCCTAGCTTTCCTACTGCTGAGTACTGTCCATTGTATCTCTAAGAACTGCATGCCAAAGTATTTTGGTGCAGTTTTTCCCGATTATTCTCATTAGCAAAGAAATTATAAATTCAACAATTTCTTTTCATTGTTAAGGCTGGTTGTCTTGACTTAATTGGTTCTTAGCATAAAACTAATCCTATGTTGCATAGGAGTGCTCGAGTATGGTAATAAATACCACAGGGTAAAATAATGAAATTCCAACTGATCAGACATGATTTTGAAGAATAAATTCACTTTATTGCAAATTTCACATAATATGGTTTCATGGAAAATTATGGCCATTAGATGCTAAATGACATGAAGAACTTTTTCATTTTGTTGTGCATTTTCAAATTTTAGAAATATTTGTGTCATTTTATGAAGCGGTGTGCCAGGAAATTACTAAGTTCATTACATTTCATGTTGTATATCAGCCAAATCACATGAAATATAAGCCTTTAGAACAAAGTTCTTTAAACGAGTCCTTAACCTGTTAAACTTATATTTGATAATAAAAATAATCTACCTTTTCCTTTCATCTAGTGACTCGGTGATGTCATCAATTTTTCCACCTCCTAACATCACTGTTATTGATGATTGAGAACTTAATGAGGCTGTCAAGACACACATGCCCTCCAATCCTTCGGTTCTTCATCCAGCCATGTCATCTGATGGGTGGCCACCAAAGGCTCACCGTCAAAACTTCAACAAAGTTGGGAAGACAAAGTTTTGAGAGTTTCAGCTTGCCACCAAGGACCAGAACCATCTGAAGTTGGAAATCTATTAAGTTTTAAGTAATGATGGACACATCAATCAAGAAATAATTTATCCTTGTGCCAGGGAACGCTGACACAGTTTAGTTACTTACTCTTAAAAAAGTAATGCTAAAGTATCCTACAGTTTGTCTCATCAACATGCGAACTGGTGTTTGGCCTGATTGCTCAGTATCTAAAAGTTGTACAGCAGATTAACACATACTCACATAGAACAGCCAATTTGCAATGTGAATATTACATTTTCGCGATGTTTTAGCGCCATTTTTTGCCTATTTTTGAGCAATTTCGTACAATGGCAGTTAATCTTGCTTTTTGACATTCATGACGCAACCAGAACAATAGCTGAAATTGCTGTGACGTCATAAAAAACACAGCAGCGCCACAAACAATTTAGTTCGAGATAGGATGACACCAAAACCACTGATCCAGGCTCTTTTATTGCTTTTATACAGACTGTTGAAGTGCTGCTAAATTTTTGCATGCTAGATAAGGCAAACTGTATATGTCCTACAGTTTCTTATTGTTCTATTTTTATCTACAAAGGCCATCTTTCAGTCCAGTCTGTCTTCTATGTTATAACATCTGCCTCTATAGTATATGAGAGACCAGGGGAAAAATAACTCAACTTTTTAGCTACCAATTAAAAGGGAGTTGTAAGCAGCTTTTTGAGTTTTGTTACTTTGTAAGATTTGTCCTCGGATACATTATTAGTACTACTGTTATTTATTTATTACTCGATCGTAACTGTTTCATGACAAATCAATGAAACTCTTGTGATCGATGGAGAATAGTCGGAAATGCATACATTATTTTTCAGTATATCCTTTAATAATGATATATTTATTGACCTAATTTTCCTATGCTAAGAAACTATTCATTGTAATTGTTATGCAATTTTTTGTGATTGTATGAGATTGTTTCAATATATGTATAAATATGCCATATGTTTTTCAAAGCAAGCAAAATGGATTTTTTATCAAAACCTCGCCAAGTGTCTTTCTCCGTCATGAAATAGATGGTAAAGAAGGTTGCTGACAAAAATTCACAGTTATCAGATTCATCTCATAATCTCTTTAGGTGTATTTGAATAATTGGGTTTCTCAAGAGTTCAGTGATTGAACACCTTTTAGATAATCTAATTTTCTAGCCCCAAAACTTTTGAGAAATTGCTTGTCAGGCTCATATAGTATTACAAATGCATCATCTTTTCTGTGAGGTTGTGTACTGTGTAAATAGAAGATTAGTTCAGCTTTTCTTATGGAATATTCTTGTTAAAATAATTCGTGAACAAGTGAGATAACATTACGATAAAATTAATAGACAGAAATAATTTCACTGTCAATTTAAATTTAACAT
This sequence comes from Platynereis dumerilii, assembly GCA_026936325.1. Classification (NCBI taxonomy): domain Eukaryota; kingdom Metazoa; phylum Annelida; class Polychaeta; order Phyllodocida; family Nereididae; genus Platynereis; species Platynereis dumerilii. The sequence goes on from JAPTHN010000013.1 coordinate 28,608,867, forward strand.
TTCACAGAAATGTGTCTTAAAGCCATTTATCAGTATCCTGCATCCAATCACAGCATTATCATTCTTTTAAGTAAATCTGCTTACAGGCACATAAGCACCAGTTGAACCGGCTTGAACCAAGGCTCTGGGAGCCGATTACAGAGAATTAATTGATCAACCAAGATTGATGTGTTGTCAATGTGTCAAGCTCGTAAGCCAATCCTGATTAAATGTGAATTCCCTAGTTGGCATTAAGGTGAGGACATCTCCCAGGTAACAAGACTAGTTGCTGAGATGGTTTTGGTATGTTCTAAATAGGCCGTAATGTTTGTATGCACGTGCACTATGGCAAATTTCTGATTTTGAAAGAGAATGATGGATGCATAAGTTTCATGAAGTACTCAGTCTTTTTTCCATTTGGAGTCAGAGTAGAAACTCTTCACAGACCGAAATTAGGCAAATTTGGAATGCGTAATATTGGACAACTTTGGAATGGACATTATTGGAGAATTTTGACATTTTTTAAAGTAATTCTGTGTTTGAAATGACCATGAAAACTGTTACCTCAAGCATGCAGGGCATGCTATTATGAAAATACCTGTTTTTGGCAGATAACAAGCTAACCATATCAGTTACTCAACAGCCAACTGATGCCCCATTTGTTACATGTAACAGAACAATCAGACTCAATCAGTCAAGCAAAAATTAAGATAGAAAAAAATGATTCACTGAAAAGAATAGTGCTACGGTATAAGTGTAAAATTGTATAAACTGAATTCAACTATAATTTTTCCGTGCAATTTCACTGATATTATTCTAATCAATTAGAGCAAAAAGCAACTAATTGCTTGGTGAATTGATTATTTTCAAATGGCACAATGAAGTATTACATGATTGATTTATTAGGAATTTAAAATCAGGATGTTTTTTTACACTGGCAGCTGGTCCTGATGATAATAAACATCAAGATTACTACCACTCTCCCAATAAAGTGAAGTGACAATGTGATGTGAGACCCAAAACCACAAGGAATGTTGAAATGTCGTAATCTGGTTCAAATGGAAGTGCATTTGCTTTATAGATGAAATGTCCTGAAATGAATCTATTGATTTTGATGCTAACTTTCGGCAGTCTCTTCTTATATAATTATGTTTCATGTTCTGTGCTGGCGCAACTGAAAGATCCTGAACATCCTTGAATTAATAGGTTATGTACCAGACTCACAGTCTTCTCATCACTCATCATCATCGGCGGTCACCAACATTGGAGAATGCTATGGCATGGAACCTTGGGCAATGTTCCCCTTTTTTCTGCCTATGGGTGCCAGTCTAAGGCTACCATGAGCTGTATCATTGTGGGAGGCTCACCATGAATTTTGTGCCTGCATTGCAGTATGTATGTATGTTTATTCAAAGGAAACCAGAGAAGCTAAACAGCTTATCGAGCTGGCACCTTTGCATCAGTATTACAGTATCAATTTAAACTTGTAACAAATAGAATCATAATTACAAAATATAGCTAGTTTATACAATACAAGACTGTGAATACAATACAATATTGAAGTCCAGTGCATACTATTCTCAGACTAGCTCTTTGATTTTTTCTTTTGTCCAGCATATTGTTTTCATCTATTATTTGCCAGTCTCTGCAGCTTCCTTTATCTGTGTTGTATTTTTATGTCATTATTCTTTGTACTAGAGTAGCTCATGGTAGTGGTGTACGCAATCATATGTCCAGAGCTAAACTCTTCAGAATTCCATTATTTATAGGTCTAGGTATGATATTAGGTTGGTGTCACATTTCTCATAGGGGCCGAAATTTCCAAAATGGCCGCCACCATTTTTATGTTGTTTTAACAATATTTCTCTAGATAAACTTGCCATAACTCGAGAACCGTTGGAGATAGGAGGTTGTGTGACCACTCAAAATTTGCAGCATGGCAATGTTATAGGGAGTAGTTAATACATCTTTATATCAAAATATCAATAGTTTTTAAGAAAACTGCATGAAACCGATTTTATTAATTTTTTCATAATCAAAAATGTCAGTAAAAGCTGATGAATTAATTGTTTTCACAACAAAGACTGATTCACCAACAGTACAATACAAAGATAAGTCATTGTAAATTCTATAAACTTAGATTGGCCATCTCTGATTTATTGTTAGGCCTCAAAATAACCTTAAAGGTACAGTAAAATTAGAATAAGACGTCTTTGACATGCATATATCTAACATTCGAACCTCGCACAATTCTGGTTATATATATGGATTTTTACACTTATCCTTGTTACATCTACAGAATGCAACAAATTTGATGTTCTTTTTGTCTGCATGGTGGGGGCATGTCATCGGGCCTGCATGATACCAGCAGTATCACTGGTCTTAGACAAAACAGTGTTTCCTAATAAACCATTTTGCAGTGGATATTTGTTAATGGCTGGAGAACTGGCAGGTTGGTGCCATATCTTGCACTGTGGATGTGCCCCATGCATTTAAATGCTCTTCTGTTGATGTTGGACAGCATCAAGCTCAACCTTCGATTTTTGATACTGATCCCACTGGTACTCATCCAGTGCAACGCTGATAGACAATGGTGTTGTGAAAAATGGGCTTCAATCAGTTTTAGTGGTTTCACCTGATACTGATGTCTTGATCAACCTCATTTACCACTTGAACAAATCCTGCTAACTACAGAAGTATTATTTGAAGCTGGAGGTTACCAAAAAGAGGTTACCAAAAAAAAGAAAACTGCTCAGTTCACATGCTGGTTGATCAATTGGACAGCGACTTGGTGTCTTACATGTACCTCCTAGCAATTTATGCGCTGAGCAGTTGTGACATGACCAGCCAAGTCATCCTCACCTCTCAGGTTCGTCTCTTGTAAGCCTACCCTGACCACATGACTGGGTTTTTGGTGAAGAAATGACTAAATGATTATGCTTCCTCTGGCTTGAGAAACATCAGACACAGTTTGACATTGTTCAAAGCAATTGAATGTATTTTTAGAAAATGTTCAGAAATAATTGAATGTATGTTTGAATGTTTAATTGTTTTCTGTTTGTTGTTTAAAATATGTCCTTTGTAAAAAACCTCAATTATTCAAATCACGCCGGAAGAAAGCTGTTAAAAGATTAGAAAACCTCAGAATTGTACAGTACTTGGTGGCAGGGCTGGTGAAAACGAGCCCTGCAATGGGAGGATGAGCAAAGTGGTTCAAAAGCTATCAGCCTTGAATGCTACTTTGGAACTTTCCTTACCCCAGGGTTCTGGGACATATTTCTTTTGTTGGCCATAAAGAAAACAGTCTGTATCACACTTTATGAGTGGGAGCAGTATCAAAACTGGAAGGTTAAGCTCCATTTCAACCATTCGGTATGCTGCTCAACTTCAAGAAGAAGAGCATAACATTACATGCTCAAGGCACTTAGAAGCAGGACTCCCCTAGTTCTCTGTCCATGTATCTGTTCATCGACGTCACTATCTATCTAACTATCTATCTATCTGGGGGAAGGATTTGTCAAGTGGTAGCATGCTAGACTGCCAATCGCTGGGTCGAATCCAGCTCTTGCTGGGTCACCTGGGCCTATATTGGACGGCTGTTTCAATAATCCTTAGCTTCATTGCCGTGTCCTCCTCCTGTCCTAATTCGCCTACCAAGTGCATAAATACAGGTTTTAAAAGTCAAATCATCCATCGATCCATCTATCTATCTTATCTTATGTTATCTAATTGGACCTAATTTAACCCCATCCAACCTAATCCAATCTATCCTAGTCCAACCTGACATTGTCCAACCTAGCCAAAATCCAATCTCATCCAAGCCAATTCCTGCTAAAACAATCTAATCCCATCCAATCTAATCCCAGCCAATCCCATTGAATCAAATCCTATCCAATCTAATCCTATAAAATTAAATTTAATCCAATCACATCCAGTCTCATGACTCTCATCCATTCGAATCTTGTCTAATTCCAGTCCAAGTGCATCCAGTCTATTCAAGTCTAATCGAATCCAAAGTCAATCCAATTGTATCTTATCCTATCTAAGCCAATATAATCTCATTCAATTGAACCCCAAAGCTAATCCACTCCAGTCGAGTCTAATTCAGTTTAGTCCAACCTAAGCTTAGTTAAGCCAATCTAATCTAAGCCAGTTCTGTCTAATCCTATCCTATCAAGTCAGTCAAATCTAGTCAAATTCAATCTGCACAATCCAATCTGATTCAATCTCTTCCAACCCAATTGAATCCAATCCAACCTAGTCCAATGCAACCCAAACTAATCCAATTTAATCTATGCAGTCCAGTCCATTTAATCTAAGCAATGCGATCCAATCTAATCAAAGCCAACGTATCCACTTGTGTTTCTACAATTATTAATTTACATTTGGGGTTCCCTGGAGAATCCCATGGTTGAGGGATCATTGTGACATCATTTACTGGCAAACCATTCAGACAGAAAGGATTGAAATCTCCAACTAGAAGCATAATTCCTGGATGGAAATGTGCAAAAATGTGATAGAGTAATATGCATGCAGATTAAATTACTCTTTTAGCATCCCACCAATTAAGAGGTTATGTCTGAAGATATGGAAGTAAGCTACCAGTCCTCCCACCACTAACCCCGATCCACCGCAATATCACTGAATATGGTTTATGAAGAAACACTGTTTGGTGTGAGACCAGTGATGCTGCCAATATCATGCAGACCCTATGACCTGCCCCCACCATGCAGATGCCTCACAACATGGTGCAGAGCCAAATCCTGCACATGCAGACAAAATCTACATTAAATTTGTTGAATTTTATACTGCAACAAAGATAAGTGTAAAAGACGGTATAACTAGATTTGTCTGCGAGGTTCGAATGTTAGATATTTTCATGTCAAAGATGTCCGATTCTAATTTTACTGTACCTTTAAGGTTATTTTGAGACCTAATAATAAATCATAGATGTCCAATGTATGTTTATAGCGTCAACAATGACTTATCTATGTATTGTACTGGTGCTGAATCAATGTTTGTTATGAAAACAGCTAATTTATCAGCTTTTACGGACATTTTTAATTATGAAAAATTAATAAAATCAGTTTTTTGCAATTTTCTTAAAAACTATTGATATTTTGATATAAAGATGTATTAACTACTTCCTATAACATTGCCATGCTGCAAATTTTGAGTGGTCACACAACCTCCTATCTCCAACGGTTCTCGAGATATGGCCCGCTTATCTTGATAAAATTTTTCAAAACAACATAAAATTGGTGGTGGCCATTTTGGAAATTTCGGCCCCTATGAGAAATGTGACACCAACCTAATTTCATACCTAGACCTATAAATAATGGAATTCTGAAGAGTTTAGCTCTGGACATATGATTGTGTACACCACTAGCATGAGCTACTAGAGTATTGGTGTAATCTGAGATGAAATTGTTTTGGCACAGCCAGATTCCTGGTCAATTTTTCTGATGCTGGCTATTGTCAGTGTATTGTTTCCTCTATTTTGCTATTTCTGTTTTTTCTCCCTTCTGTATATAGTCTTCAAAAATTCAAGAAAAATCTCGTAGACATTCATATTGTATTTCTCATTAAATTGAATGTGCTTAACATTGGTGTAAACCGCTTCTTGTGATATTCCTACATACTACATCCGGGAAACAGGTGTATGCTTACTTTTAAAAAGTTATTTCCCGAATTTATTTCGTGCAACTTGTTATTGAAGGTGTTGAGCAAATGGTGACTGCAAAGTCTATGCTCGAAGTGTTCTTATGGGTAATAGCTTGAATTTAATATGGTCTGATCAATGCATCACAAACACCACAGGGCTAAAAAATAAAATTACAACTGGTTATAATTATTTTTTACTTTGTCTGGACATCTGTGGACATTTTAACTTTCGAGTGATGATGCAAATCCTTTTGCATTTGTATGTGCATTTACCAATGGTTTTAAATTTGATTGATACCATGAAAGGTCTACATGGAAGTTAGAGGTTCTTCTACTATGCAGGTAACATATTAGTCAAAGCATCAGAAATATAGTCCTTTAGAACAAGGTTTGTTCATTCCAGTGGCGTCCCAATGGGGGGGCACGGGGGGCATAGGCCCCCCCATATTGGACCTGTGCCCCAACAGGTGCCCCCCCCATATGAACTTTCCGCTCTAGCTAAAATATACAATTAGTATAGTGGGTACCCCCCCCCCCCAGAAAATTTTAAGATTCAAGATTTTATTTGACAATTCAGGTCCTATATATACAATGTGGGTACTATATCTCTACATCAAATGTCTTGGCAATGTAAGCTATTTTTACACCTACTTATTTCATGGTTGTTGGCATCTGTGAACTTAATGAAGCTGTCAAATTACATGTGTCCTTCTATCCGTCACTTACTTATCCAGCCATGTAATCTATTGGGTTGCCACTAAAGTTGACGAGGCTCATTATTAATGCTTCAAGAAAGTTGAGAAGACAAAGTTATGGCTGTTACAGGTTGGTCTCAAAGCACAGACTCAAAGAAGTTTAAATGTTTAGAACAACATGAATGCATATACAATGTCATGTATACGAAAATGAGTGTATCCCTGGAACACAATTTGGTGTACTCCTGGAACTCAATTTGGTCCGAGCCCATAGGACATTAAATGGAGGCGGGTTGTATCCAGTGTTCTGTGCTGGGGCAACTGAAAGATCCTGGACATCCCTGAATTAATAGGGTATGTGCCAGACTCCCAGTCTTCTCAGCATCATCATACGGCGGTCACCAACACTGGAGAATGCTATGGCATGGAATATATGGGCATTGTTCCTCTAGTCTCTGCCCATGGGCGCCGTTCTATGGCTGCCCTGAGCTGTATCATTGTGGAAGGTTCACCACGAATTTCGTGTCTGCATTGCAGTGCGTGACTGAGAGTATTTACAATTACAATCCCTGTTTTGGGAAATAATTTTATATGTTGTACAGTACAACCCAACATAAAGTATGACTGTTCCAGGTGGAAGGAAGAATCAGCCACTACTTTACCCTTTCACACCTTTTGGCTACCTCTGAATCTATTGGCATGAAGTATCTCTTAAACTGCAGCAAAACCTGCACAGTCGGTTTCTGTTACAATTATCACAAGGAGAAAATTTTCTTTATCCATGACAAATGAACAGTAAAATCATTAAAATCAGTCTTCAATGTCTTTAAGCAGACGAATGCAGTGGGGCTGCATACTGGTTAATTTTGAAATAAAGGTCACATTGGGTGAATGCTGCAAGTAATGGCTTTGCTTATATTAGTGTGAGAACAAACTGATATAGTGCAACTGAAGTATAACGTTTTAAAAAGACAACCTGAGCAAATGCGCCATCATGGAAAAACTAACAAATGGCTTGACTACTATTTTGTGAACTCATTTCAATGAGCTCCAATCTACTTTGTTATCGCACCACGCTATTTCTCTCATGTCTTTAAAAGTAAGATAATCAGAAAGTTCACAAAGTGCATTTTTAGTGTAACCTCATTTCAGCATTATCCTTCTGAACAAACTTTGCTGATGCAAGCATTCCTTAAAATAACTACACCTCAGTTATTCTTGGTATCATGTTTTTCATTAGACTCTGGCAGAGACTGCTTCAGCTGTACTCTGTTTACGCTGTCTAAGGTGTCTATGTAAGCAGGTGCTTTCAAGATCAGGTGTCATGATTACCTGGCTGATTACATAATGGAGTTGCACGTTAGTAGCCTTTAATGTAAAGACTTGAGAGGAACACACCCACACAGTACTACACCACAATGCTTGTCACTGCAACTTGCCATACTTGTACAGAAAAGTTTGCAAGGAAATATCGCTGTCATCAGTACAGCGATATACTAAGTCATATTATTTACACTTTTACATAATGAAATCTGGAGGGACTAATTGGAGGAGCATACTCCATTTGTATCGGTGTCTCAATGTATTGAGTTGAGTTTATTAAAATAATCAGAGACATTTAATTTACATTCATGTTTGACGGACATTTGTATTTTCTATTTATTTAAGAAAAATTAATGTGACAACATCATATGTGAGACATGAGCATCTCAAATGTACTTAGAATAAGACTAAATCAGATGAACATGAGCTCTTATTTAAGTCCTTAAAAGTAATTACAACTTACATTAAAGTTATTCACATTTACTTGGGGAAATATTCTGAGATTAGGTGTTAGTCTCTAGACCAGACAGACCAGGTACAAGGCAATTAGGCTGTTTCTCAGAGAGACATAGCAGATCATATGGCCATCAAAGAGGTAAGGGTAAGTCTAATGTACTTTGGAAATATATGATCAGACAGGCCACTTGAGATGAGAGGGAACATTAATATAAGAGACCGCGTCAATTTACAACTAAGAACAAAATTCCCACCTCAAACCTTCCCTTAAGATCTGGTTCCGTAGTTCCAACCCGTACACTCGAAATGCAAAAAATGTTTTATATGGAACCTTCAAGGGTTCTATAAGCTGGTATAGATAAGGAACCCTGAAAGGTTCATTACCCAACTTTAAAAAGGTTCCAACAGCACACAAAAAACAATATTTTGATAATCCAGCTGCACTGAACTCCCACAACGGAACCCCTTTCTCTCAAATTCGGAGCAAAGGGTCCTATCATAGGACCTTCCAACTCAATTGAACCTTAAAAACATTTAGAACCTTTTCTCAGCTCTGGGTTCTTTCCATATACCATAAAGAACCTTTTGCGTTAAGTGTGTATCTTAGATCTGCAGAGATCAAGTGTCTGCCACGGTATCAGTCTCTAGGCCAGCAAAAATGAGAGACAAGGCAATTGCATTGTGGGTAGAGTCATGGACGGTTCTTCTTTGGGAGCTACGTTGACGAACATGAGGCATATTAGGATATGTGCCAGCTTTCAAAAACATACATTTTTGTGCACAACGTTGAAAACAATGTCTTTGACATCAAAGCCTTTCAATGAATTACATTGTTTTGTACAGTCTCATGCATTTGGACAATTTCACGTGACCCAATATTCATCTACAACCATTTAAATTTCAAGATCAAACTGATTCAGTATTCCATTCTAACTCTGGATCACATTACATTAGCTCATAATTAAATTTGGGATTAGTCATTTAATTTTCACTAAGATACCGAATAGCAGCAGATAAATCAAATTAGATGATTAGCTTTTTTCTCAATATTGAATCTGTCAAATTCGATTTCGGAGAATCCAAGTATTTTCGAGACTTGTTTGAAGAAAAATGCAAACCAACTGCCATTTTATCTGCATTTTGAACAATGACTGATAGCTGGTTTGACCAGATAATACTGTGTTTACAGGTTTTTACTGAGACCCACATAACACCAGCTAACATAAGCATAGTTATGATTGTTCAAATGTAATATAAATACTAACAAGTCCAGAAAACGCCTTTAGTATTTTCAATCTGACAGTAAATCAAGGGGCTGCTTTTATCGATTTTAATTTGTTTTCTTCACGATAAAATTCACAAGCAATCTGTTTATTAGTATAATTGAGCAATTTGTGAAATGATTCAGACGAGATGCCAATGGCTGAGCAATAAATTAAACAAGGATTTTGTAAATTCCAGGAAATAATCGCCAATGAATTAAACAAATGGCAATTAGAAACTGTTCGATCATTCCAAGTCCTACAAATTGGCACAATGAAAGGTTCACATTTATGAGAATTGCAAAAATCTGACTGATCAGTTGTTTTTTGTTGTTGTTTGTTTTGACATTCACTGTTGTATATGTTGATTATCAAATACCAGGTTTGATCACCTGAGGTGAAAAAATTATTCCCGTTTTGCAAAATGGCAAATTGACATCCTTATTGTGAGGTTGTATACTGTGTAAATACAAGATCAGTTCAGCTTTTCTTAAGGAATATTCTTGTAAAAATAATTCTTGAAAAAGTGAGATAATATTATGATAACATTAATAGCAAGAAATAATTTTTACTTCCAATTTAGATTTAACATTTCACAGAAATGTGTCTTAAAGCCATTATCAGTATCCAATCACAGCATTGACATTCTTTGAAGTAAATCTGCTTACAGGCACATAAGCACCAGTTGAACAGGCTTGAACCAAGGCTCTGGGAGCCGATTACAGAGAATTAACTGATCAACAAAGATTGATGTGTTGTCAATGCGTCAAGCTCGTAAGCCAATCCTGATTAAACGTCAATTCCCTCGTTGGCATTAAGGTGAGGACACCTCCAAGGTAAAAAGACTAGTTGCTGAGATGGTTTTGGTATGTTCTAAATAGGCCTTAATGTTTCTTTGGCAGTGTGCGCGTATACTATGGTAGATTTCTGTTTTTGAAAGAGAATGATAGATGCGTAAGGTTCACGAGGTACGAGATTTTTTTTCCATTTGGTCTCAGAGTAGAAAATCTTCACAGACCGAATCTCGGCAAATTTGGAATGTGTCATATATTGGAAAACTTTGGAAATGGCAATATTGGAGAATTTTGACACTTTAAAGTAATTCCGTGTTTGTAATGGCCATGAAAACTGCTACCTCAGGTATGTGATTTATGCTATTATGAAAACATCTGTTTTTGGTAGATAACAAGCTCACCATATCATTTACTCAACAGCCAACTGAAGCCCCATTTGTTACATGCAAAAGAACAATCAGTTAAACAAAAACTAAGTTAGAAAAAATGATTCACTGAAAAGAATACCTAGTGTGATGGTATTAATGTAAAACTGCATAAACTGAATTTAACTATCATTTTAGACATGCAATTTCACTGATATTATTCGAATCAATTAGAACAAATAGCAATAAATAAATCGCTTGTTCAAGTGATTCTTTTCAAATGACACAATGAAGGATTACATGATTGATTGATTAGGAATTTAAAATCACTATGTTTTTGCACTGGCAGTTGTTTTCATTTATAATGTCTTGTACTTGGTATAATTGTATACCACATGTCTTTAATGAATAAAATTAAATTAGATTAAAAATGTAAAAGTTGGTCCTGATGATATCAAACACCAAGATTACTGCCACAGTGCCACACTCCAGAAAAAGTAAAACGACAAGGTGACGTGAGCCCCAAAACTGCAAGGAATGTTGAAAAGTAGTGATCTGGTTTAGACAGAAGTTCCCGAAGGCTTTAGAGATAAAATATCCTGAAATGAATCAATTGATTTTGATGCTAACTTTTGGCAGTCTCTTACTACATACAGTGCCGCCTGAAGTGAAATAACCTAAGGCTGTGTTACACTTAATTATCAATGACTTTGACCCATACTTGACTACGACTGCACCAAAGGACATTGGCTGCCATTGTTATACTACATGCCTCACATATTTTCCTTTGTCGACCAAATATGTTTTCCTCTCAATTGATGGGAATTCATGCTTCCACAAGCAGTTTGGATGAGGACGTTTAGCATTGATGCAATGACACAATATCATTTGTTTCACTTACTTACAGGTGGCACTGTATATATTGAAGACCAGTGCATACAATTCTCAGACCAGCTCTTCGGGCTTTTTCTTTTGTCGAACATATTGTTTTCATCTATTATATTATCAGCCAGACTCTGCAGCATCCTTTATCTGTGTTTTATTTTTACGTCTTTATTCTTTGATGTTATCTGAGACAATATTGTTTTGGCAAAGCTAGAGTTCCCAGTCAGTTTTTCTATTGCTGTCTATTGTCAGACAATTGTTTCCTTATTGCTATTTCTGGTTTTTTCTCCCTTCTGCATAGTCTTAAAAAATTCAAGGAAAAGATTCATATTTTATTTCTCATTAAAGACTGGTTAAGTGGGCTTATTGAATGGTATAAAATTAGTCTCATGTTATTCCTGTAATAATAGTTCATTGGGGAAACAAGTGCATAGGCGTATCGGAGGGGGGGGGGCAGGGGGGGCGATCGCCCCCCCCCCAAATTTTGAGAAACAGTCAGATTCGGGCAAAAAGGCTAAACAATTCGGGCAGATGATTAAATAAAAACTACCGTAATATGGGGTGAATCGGGACAGGTTTGAGGGTTTTTCTGTCATAGCATGGTCACAAATTATCTTATAAATCAAAATATGGTGCCTAATTATGTCCAAACTCAAGGTCCAACTACCCCTAGGAGCACTAAAGGATATCTTTAATTTTCAATGATTTATTCACGAAAAACCAATAAAACTCATAGTCTAATTAATGTGATTCAAAACAATAATCAATGCATCACAAACACCAAAGGCCTAAAAAATAAAATTACAACTGGTTCAGAATTTATGACTGAGGGGTGGGAGTTTTGTCAGAACTTCCCGTCAAAAATTTATGCCCCCCCCTTGAGATTCAAATGGATTTTTAGTACCCATCCTTAGGTTTCATGCATATTTTTAGTGCCTTCTTCCCTCGACATGCAAAGCAATACACACATATAATGTCCAAAATGTGCCCCTTTGACGACCACGCGCACGGATTGGTGGACTTTTGCATGTAAAAAAGCGTGAATAAACTGAGTGTATGCATGTTTTATTACATATATGTTTCGTCAAATTTTCTTACCCCCCCTTGGACATCTTGTCAAAAATTAGTATCCCCCCTTTGAAACAAGTTTGAAAAGTTAGTACCCCCTTTGAAACTTGTTTGGTCTCATGAAAGGTTTACATAGTGGAAATTGTTGTTTTACTATGCAGGTTACATATTAGTCAGGGCATCAGAAACATATTCCTTTAGAACAGGGTTCATTACATGCAAGAAAGGCATTCATATCTAATGAAATGTAAGAAAAAAAATATTAACTTCATTTAGGCCTACTAAAGTATGTAAAATGCATGTACTTTATCTGTTACTTACATCTAGCATCTTGGCAATGTCAGCCATCTTTCCACCTAATTATTTCACTGTTGTTGGCGACTGTGAACTTAATGAAGCTGTCAATTACATGTGTCCTTCTATCCTTCACTTACTTATCCAGCCATGTAATCTATTGGGTGGCCACCAAAGTTATGGCTGTTACAGTTTGGTCTTAAAGCACAAACTCAACTGCAACAAAACCAAGGGCTTTGGAGTCAGGTAGTAAGTGAACTGACTCCGACTCCGACTCTGACTCCATCGGTCTCCTAAATTCCGACTCCTACTCCCGACTCCGCTAATCGGCATTATTTCACACAAATATTACATGATTAACACGGGGTAAAAAGGACTTCTAGAAATTTTCTATTGGCTTCTGTACGTGCATGCAGTGTATCTGTTCAGGAATTTTTATTAAAATTCAAGGTGCATTTCACATTGTTGTAACTGAGTGCTTGTAAATTATATTAATTATATTTGAGGAGTCAGGAGTCGCCAAATTAATTTTCGACTCCGACTCCACCTGAAAATCAAAGTTCGACTCCGACTCCAACGCTGACTCCACCCAAAAATCTCTGACTCCCGACTCCCGACTCTGACTCCAAAGCTTCAATTATCACAAGGAGAAAATTTTCTTTATCAATTACAAATCAAAATAAAATCATTTTTCAATGCTTTTAGGCTGCAGACTGGTTAAATCTGAAATACATGTAGAGGTCACATTGGGTGTATGCTGCAAGTAAGAGCTTTGCTTATATTAGTTTGAGAACAAACAGATATAGTGTAACTGAGGTGATGTGACTAGACAACCTGAGCAAATGCACCATCATGGAAAAATTAACAAATGGTTTGACAACTTTTTTGTGAACTCATTTTAATGAGCTCCCATCTGCTTTGTTATCCCACCCACGCCTTTTATCTGATGTCTTTAAAAGTGAGATAATCAGAAAGTTCACTAAGTACATTTTTAGTGTAACCACATTTCAGCATTATCCTCCTGCATAAACTTTGCTGATGCAAGCATGTGTTAAAATAACTACAGTTCGGTTAGTCTTGGTATCTTGTTTTTCATTAGACTCTGGCAGAGACTACTCCAGCTGTACTCTGTTCATGCTGTCTAAGGTGTCCATGTAAGCAGGTGCTTTCAAGATAAGGTTTCATGATTACCTGCCTGATAACATAATGAAGTTGTAGGATAGAAACCTTTAATGTAAAGCTTGAGAGGAAAACACCCACACAGAGCAACACCACAATGTTGAGTTGAGTTTATTTACAGTCCTTGTCATACTTACGTGGAATCTCAAGTTTTATTTTCTATGCTGTTGAACTGTGATGTCAGAGATGACTCTATTCTAGCATTGCAATATATGTAAATTAACTACAAGCTGTGATGTCATATCAAACTGGGTCAGATTTCCCAGCTTCTAGCCAATGTTGATCCTCCTGAACTGAGCGTCACAGTTTCAACACAGTGTCAGAGTAAGAGTTTTATCAGGGATAGCCCCTACAACTACGTCATCACAGCTTGATAGCCAATGGGCTGACCGTAAACTACGTCATCACAGTTCAAACATTGATATATTGAAGGAGGCATTACATTTTTGATCCCAATGATTTATCACAGCAATCACCAGTCTAATCCTACCAAATGGCAGCTTTGTGAGCATTCACAGTAGACAACTGTTATAATCCCCACAGAGTTGTTTGATAAATCTACAAACTTGCTAACTTACAACTTTAAACTTTGATGGAAGTTGATATAAACAGAAGGCTTTGACAATTTGTTTGTAAACAATTGGCTTATGTCATGTATATTTGTTCTGGCAGCCCATTGGCTGAGAGGCTGTGATGTCAAACTTGCATGGGTTTTCTCAGACCCAATTTTAACTCTGACACTGAGTTGAAACTGTGATGCTCAGTTTGGTGGATTGTCATTGGTTAGAAGCTAGGGAATCTGACCCAGTTTGAAATGACATCACAGCTTGTAGTTAATTTACATATATTGCAATGCTAGAATAGAGTCATCTCCGACATCACAGTTCAACAGCATAGAAAAAAAACTTGAGATTCCACGTAAGTATGACAAGGACTGTAAATAATCAGAGACATTGCATGTGACAGACATTTGTATTTTATATTTATTGAAGAAAAATAAAAGTGGCAACATCATATGTGAGACATGATCATCTCAAATGCACTCAGAATAAGTCTAAATCAGATGAACATAAGCTCTAATTTAAGTCCTCAAAAGTAATTTCAACTTAAGGATATTCACCTGCGCTTGATGAAATCTTTTAATATTAGGTTTCAGTTTCTAGACCAGGCAAAAGATAATTATGCTGTCACTCAGTGAGACAGAGTAGATCATATGGCCATCAAAGAGGTAAGGGCAAGTCTAATGTACTTTGGAAATATCTGATCAGACATACCATCTGAGATCAGAGAGAACATTAACAAGAAGAGACTATGTCAATTTACAACTAAAAACAGAATTCTCACCTCGAACCTTCTCTTTTGATCTGCTCCTCTGGTTCCAAACCATACACTGTTAAAAAAAGGTTTTATACGGGACCGTCGCTGGTATAGATAAAGAACCTTAAAGGTTCATTACTGAATTTTTAAAAAATTCCTAGAGCTAACAAAATCATCATTAGGGGGCTAAGTGGTGTAGTGGTTAGCACGCTGGACTGCTGCGCCGGCGGCCCGAGTTCAACTCCCGGCTGCTGCTGAGTTCCCAACTGACAGTTCAGTACTGGCTGATTGCTTAATTGGGTACTGTTGCCAGCAGTACTAGCCCAGTCTGAATGTCGGGAGGTAAATGACACGTGCCGTGGGCTCAACTGGAAATAAGTTGTACCATCCATTCCAGGTGGGGACTTTCTAGAAACTTAGAAAATTAGACCACATAACCCTGGACCAGGCCAGGACAGGGCCACTTTTTTAAAAATATACCAAATTGCCCTCTTAAAGGTGGTCCAGTCAGCATCTCTACAATCTACCCTTGTACATATTCCCACTCTCTGCATAGCAGACAGGTCAGCTGCAATAGTAGTAATACCTCCAATACTAGTATCGCCTTCTTAGTCTTAAACGAGACAAAAGTGGCAACTAAGCAGATACTAAGCCTGCCTCACTCTTGTATATGTCAGTTCTGGTCTCCATTGCATAAGGAAATGGCAAAAGTGGCTTGGCAATACTGCGTGAGGTGACACACAAATGGCCCTTATAACAAGTGGCATAACTTTCTACTAGAACAGTATTATTGGCACTGTTTGTCCAATTCCGAATGTTATAAAAATGTTCCTACTACTTTATGTTATGATTTATCCGCATTTAAATTCAATTAAAAAAATCATGTATAAATGCAGTGATAGGCCCTAAGCCAAAATAGCGTTACAATGTATGTGAATATATAATGTTTACAGACTCAGAAAATACAAGACTGTGCCACTTATAACGTGATGCAATAACATATTCTGACAACAACAATTTGGTAGAACCCCAAAGACCCCAGAAGCGAATTGGGTTAAATGCCAAAACTCAGAGGTTGAATCGTTAGTAATCACTTCAAATATTCCCTCATATATTGCAATGGATAATGCATTCTGACATTGGCAGGAAGCTTTAAACGAAGCCTAACACTAAGTTCAGAAGAGTAGTACAAGTTTACACTGTCACAAATCCATGAGTATTTCAAGAGCTATATACGTGCAGTTTGTGGAAGCATTCATGGGAATAATATGAGGTTATACCATTGGTAGGTGCAGTACATCCCCGGTATACTCCCCGAGACCCCAGTATATTCCCGAGACCCGAAGGAGTCCTCATCCCGATGGAAATTCATATAAATCACTATTTGTACTACAAAGTCACAAGTTCACCGAAAATCACATTGGAAAATTATCTATAACAGACGGAATATCGAAACTCTTACAGCCCACACCAGCTTTTTTCTGCGCTTCTAATGCTTTAATCCATGTGTCTGTAACCCCAATAGATCCTTCTAAAATTGAAAAAGACTGATCATTTTTGTGTGTTGTCAAAATTGCAAGAAAAGATGCTGAGCTGCAGCAGAGATTGTGACGCTATACCAGATTTGTGAGGGTGTGTCTGAATACTGCTCTCTGATTGGTTGTTTTCAGTATACTCCCTGTAATTCAGAGGGAAAAAAGTGGTATACAGGTCAGGTGACCATATACTGCTTTTTCTCCCCGATACTGACTTTTTCCCTGCTGTATAGCCCAGGGAAAAACACAGTATCGGGGAGAAAATGTGCCTAGACATGGGATAATGGTCAAGAACAATCGACCACTGGCTCAAAGGTCGTATGATCAACTCTCACCCTTAGAACTCACTTCAGTCTGAGTCTATGAGACATTAAATGTATTTGAGACACTGTGGGTTGTATCCAGTATTCTATGTTTGGGCAATTCAAAAACCCTGGACATACCTGAATCAACAGACAAGTGCTAGACTCCACTTTTTCTCATCTCGTCATACGACGGTCACAAAAATGAATGTGCAACTCCTTCCGCAAAGATGGAGGTTGATCTGCCTGGCTGAATCAGGGTAAAGGAGCACAGCGTAAGTCAAGTTTCAAATTTGCAAATCGGTGTTTATTTTCAGGGTTTTTCAATAATGAACCTGCACGATTTTCCATGTCTATCCTTGCATTATGGTTTGATTTGCAGCTTAAATTGGGCAAGGAGATACTGATAAAATTGCTTTGAACCCCATTATTCCAGTCCTATATCTGCCTTTCCAACGGAAAATGACACTGTACTCGGATTATTTCAAATTTTCTGTTAAAGTAACAAATTAAGTACATCAACAAAATATAACCCCCAATTCTATGACAAACAGCCATTCGTTCAGTAACTAATAATAATCGCTTGACTTTGAGGACTGGACCATGTTAATAATTGCTTTCTCGAAGTATATAATACGTTGATAGAGCCTTCAAAAGATGAATGTAAATGGGTTTCAATGACAAAAAGACAATATTGAGATCGCAATGGATTATCCTCTATGTAAAATATATATCCCCACTAATATTTGAGTTAAATCTCAGGTCACATGACCACTGCAGTTGCCAGCTATTAACACCTCCCACAGACATGTTACTCACTCAAACTATCCACCTATCCTTCTTTGTTGCTCTCATACTTCAGATGGGAGCCCACAATGGTCTAACTCCTCTCTCATTTACGTTTTCATACTCCACCACTCATCTGCCACCAGGAGTGCATGAAACTGTATAACTCTCATATTTTACTCCACAGAGGGAGCCACTTCTCATAACCATTTTCCCAAAGATGCCAGCATGTGTCTTTCTTTGTTTTAAGCTGGAGACACTGCCAGACCAAACGCCACCTACCAGGACGAATTCCTCCCGCAACTAACCAGACTCTACCTGCCTGTTCATAACATCTTAGGCCTCCAGCCAAGTTCTGCATCCCATCTACAGGAACATTTCAACAATTAACCACTTTCAATTTGATAGCCTATTCAGCATTTAAACACGTACATGTCACTCTAAATACCAGTACCAAATGTCCATAAAATATTCCCTTACTTTTACATTGTTTAACACAACAGCATCACTTAACGATAATTCATTGTAAACATCTTTTACTATAATGGGCATTTTCTAGTATTTTACATTCAGAAATTAAGAGCTTTTGGTATTCCGATCAAACATTTCAATCAAGCAATGGCAAAAAAATGCATACTTATTTATGTTATTGTGATTGCCTTCTGTCATATACTTATACACTTGAGATGTCTCAAGCTACGTAATGAATACCAACATTTTATATCAATCATTTGGATGTTTTGTCCTACGACAAGGGACTCAACATATCTATTTGCTTTATTCCCAAGCGTCTGTAAGCTTTCTTCATATTCCCCTGATATTTAAAAAAAAATGAATAAATTAATCAGCAGGCTTTGCCAAGCCAGAAGAATGACATGTTTGATATTACTTAAATGCGCCTTTAGAGCTACTTGTCTGGTTGTGATGTCGTGGGTTCTCTCCTACACCTGGAACTCAATTCGGTCAGAGCCCATGGACAATAAATGGAGAAGGGTTGTTTCTATTGTTCAGTGCTGGGCAACTGAAGGACCCTGGATATAAATGAATAGGACATGTACCAGACTGCTGGTCTTCTCATCACTCACAATCACACAGTGGTCACCAACACTGGAGCATTCTATTTCATGGGAACCTTCCTCTGTATGGCCCTTTTTGTTGTCCATAGTTCTAATACTGATATTCTATCTTAATGATTATTGTTGTTGTTGTGAAATGATACTATACTGTTTTGCACATTCTCATTTCTTCCAAATGCTATTCTTAATCATGTTCTGCAGCTATATGGGCTATGTTTTCCCTTTCTAAGTCTATTTCATGGACAATATCCATGGTGCATATTTGAACACATTGTGAAGCTGCCGAGTCTAAGAAATTGGCATCTGAATATAAAACCAATAGAGCAAACAACAGCATTGTAACTTAGGATTAAAATGTATGTTTCCAGACTGCTTAAATCTTTCAAACTCTGATATGAATATGCTGGATAAAGTGTACAATCTGTACATGAGTAACAATTCCTTAAACTCAGGCTTAAAATTTTCACCCGCAACTTTATTTTTTCATTCCACTGCACTGTATAATGCAGAGTATCAGGTAAAAATATTAATGAAGTACAGTTTTAAAAGCCACGCTAAAAAAATTAAACATTTTGAGTCAGCCGAAATCATTGAGTGAGATGGCGGCACAATTTGATTGAGCTAATAATGCTTGTTGTGTCGAGTTATGATAATTTTTCTGTTGTCGTAACTGAAAATAACAAGCTGTGTTGGCCTTAAAGAAATGTCTCACTCAATCATTTGAGCTGACTCAAAATTAATACTTTACAGTTAATGCATCAAATTATAAATGCACTCGTAAGTGCAACCAGGATGGTCTTCATATCATCCTAGTGATCATTGGGCAACAAATATTTTTATGACCCACAAGAATAAAAATGAATTAGGACAAGATAACCCAATTCCTTTCCTCTTTAATAACCATATGCTGTCCAATGCATGCAATAATTCTCTCATAAATCATTACAGTCCTTGTCATACTTACGTGGAATCTCAAGTTTTTTCTATGCTGTTGAACTGTGATGTCAGAGATGACTCTATTCTAGCATTGCAATATATGTTAATTAACTACAAGCTGTGATGTCATTTTAAACTGGGTCAGATTCCCCAGCTTCTAACCAATGCAAATCCAACAAACTGAGCATCACAGTTTCAACTCAGTGTCAGAGTGAAAATTGGGTCTGGGAAAACCCATGCACGTTTGACATCACAGCCTCTCAGCCAATGGGCTCCCAGAACAAATATACATAACATAAGCCATGTGTTTACAAACAAATTGTCAAAGCCTTCTGTTTATACCAACTTCCATCAAAGTTTCAAGTTGTAAGTTAGCAAGTTTGTAGACTAATCAAACAACTCTGCGGGGATTATAACAGTTGTCTACTGCAAATGCTCACAAAGCTGCCATTTGGTAGGATCAGACTGGTGATTGCTGTGATAAATAATTGGGATCACAAATGTAAAGCTTCCTTCAATATATCAATGTTTGAACTGTGATGCGTAGTTTACTGTCAGCCCATTGGCTATCAAGCTGTGATGATGTAGTTGTAGGGGCTATCCCTGATAAAACTCTTACTCTGACACTGTGACACTCAGTTCAGGAGGATCAACATTGGCTAGAAGCTGGGGAATCTGACCCAGTTTGAAATGACATCACAGCTTGTAGTTAATTTACATATATTGCAATGCTAGAATAGAGTCATCTCTGACATCACAGTTCAACAGCATAAAAAAAAACTTGAGATTCCACGTAAGTATGACAAGGACTGTAACAAAATGTCCTCTTGTCACATTTGTCTTACTATTTTGTCCCCTTGTCACATTTGTCTTACTATTTTTGCTCCTGTTTCCAGAAAACCCTGAATTCCTCTTCAGTAAAACCAGGAAACATGAAATGCTTATCTCGTACTCCATAAAAAAATTATGACGCCGTTGTCAGGAAAGTTATGTCTCTTTGGGCAAATTGCTGCAACTTGGTCGCAAACAGATATGGTTGCAATGAAAAAGAAATAATACAAATAAGTTCATGGTGCAAACACTTCCTTCCATATTGCCCACACTTTGGCATTTGTGAAAAATGTAGGGCTTTGTAGGCCTATATCTAATTGTTCACACCTTTATTTACATGAAAAAATATAAATAGTACCAATATGACATTTTGAAAAGAAATAATGACAAGAAGACTGCACACAACATGTTCAACCACCCAGCCCTACAAGTGTATATGGGCTGACTTGTCGCACAAAAGAACATCCCACAAATGTGATTTTGAACCGGCTACATTTATAATACTTTCCCTTAAAAGCCTGTCATTTAACCAGATGAGCTAAAGGGCCACCATTGCCCACTAACTAACCAAGTGCTTCAAAGAAACCTATTATTTCAAAACCATTATATTGTGCAAAAGTATGGGGTATAGTTCATAATTATGAATCCCACATAAATGTCAAAATTGTGCCAAATTTTGAAAATCCATTCCAAAACTTCTGAATTCCATTCTATAAAAAATGTATTTTTCTACATTGAAAATAAGTCTCCATATGACAAAAAGCCAAGGAATATCTGAATGCGCCTCGTATTCACAATTGAACTTAATTACTTTTTACTTTGGCCAATTTGTAAACACTAACCAAAGAATAGAGGAGACAAAAAATTAGACATACTTTTTCAAGTTATCATGCATTGCCCGTTATCATGATCACGTGCTGTCATAACATTTGTTCAGTCAAAATGTCTAAAGCACTGTAACAAATACCTACATGTATAGATTTGAAATGTCTTGAGCTTCAGCAAGGAACTGTGTAGAACCCAACATATCTGTCGACTAATTCCTAGGCATTTGTCAGCTCGATCTCTTCATATTGCCGTTATCCCCTGATATTTTGAGCAGAATTAATCAAGAATGTAGTTCTGCTGAGAAACATAAATTGAAGTTGTCCTATTAGAAGTCAGTTTAAAGTGTTTCACTACTCATGATGAAATGGTCTTTCAAGCATATTTCCTCACAGGTAAGCAGACCCTATCGATCGTAGTATCACCACGGCAGCTGTGCTCTGCTGATACTGCTTCAGCGTGTATTTTTTATCACTTTTTGAATTTCAAAGTCGGAAGGTCTGTCTGGATTAGGCCTCTCTCAACCGCAAAGACAAATACATGAAACAATTAAAGCGGAGCATCAGATGTGCTGTAACGCCTTCGCGCCTTCCACATACAAGTATGTCGAAATGTTTACTCACCCGTTTTGAAGCTACCGTATCCATCCAAGCATCTTTACCCCAACTGCAAAGAAAAAAAAGGAAACATTGACCTCTTTCAAGAAAGAAATAGTAAAGCAACATTATACGCCTGTATCTCCTGGGAGATGTCCTCACCTCATGCCAACGAGGGAATTGACATTTAATCAGGGTTGGCTTGGAAGCTTGGCACTTTGACAACACATCAATCTTGGTTGATCAATTAATTCTCTGTAATCGGCTCCAAGGGCCTTGCTTCAAGTTGGTTCAAGCTGGTTCAAGTTGAGCGCACCTCGTGCTTATCACTTATTGGCTTTACAAAAACAGAGTTAATCCAATTTAAAGAATTTTGAAGGTTCAATTCAACGCATTAAAATTATCTCATTCTGCCCCGACAGATTAAGTGTTGTCAATTTAAGGAATGTCCTGACAATATTTCTGTTGAGAATCAAGAGTCCTGATACATCAAATGCCTTTTTTCTTTGTTCTGCCATTATTAACACTATGCAGGCCTACATTTTAAAGAAAATATTAAGTCTACACTGAGATGTTATTATTTTGATATCTGATAGTCTGGATCAAACGAAAATGGTATTTTTTATACACCTTGCTTCATTGAAGCGGCTTTCAAAATTGTCAAAATAATGTATAATTATTTTATGAAAAAAGGATTAATATTTCTACAAAGTAAATTGTCATCAATGACCTTTAAAGATATAATATAAAAAAAAGCAGCATAAGGAAGGAAACTTTACAGAGGCATGATGGTGATAATCCTCACATATTTCGTGTAACTTTATGATATTTTTCATTCACATGCTTTTAGAACATTCGGTTGTTGAAAACAATCTGTTATCAGACATACATGTATGGGCCTATGTGGCATTGATATCAGCTACTGTGATAACGCCAAATATTTTGTCAAGCATAATCTCCTTGCAGATACCAAACAAGGAATATTAATCTTCAACATTTCTCAAGATTCAACAAGGGACTATTTTAGGACCCAACATGTTATTTGCTAATTCAACGACATTTGTTAGCATCTCCAATTATCTTGATGTCACCATAAGCCCCCGATATTTAGGAGCAACAGTTTCAATCAGCTTGCATAGATACCGTATCTGGGGAAATTGATAATTATGATAATGTCTTGATTCATAGTTATGGAAAGGTGGGAAAAAAATATATGTGCCAAAAAAATCATTTCTTTAGAATTTTGTTATTTTTGATTTACCTAAGTTGGATTTAAAAACTCCTTAAAATATAATTCCAGTTTAAAATATGGTCTCATTTATTGGAGATCACCTTTTTGTTACATCAAGGAGAACATTCAACACACATTTGTCTGATTCTGATCATTAGAATTTAAGTTTAAAGTAGTACTTCAGGCTCAAAACATAATTGATATAAATTTGTACTACATTATTGTCAACAATTTGTCGCATTCTGTTGACAAGTCATCCCGAAGACAGACACATAACTTATCCCATACTTTTCTTTTGTGTCAATATTGTTGGTTCAGCTGGAAATGAACAAAAATCAGTTTCTCTAACCAAAAATAAACAAATCCCAGCCACTGATTGGCTAGCTTTTGTCCTAGAAGATTGGGTTATAACTCATGTGGTCTTTCATAGACACAGTAATTTTGCCTTGGAGAACAGGGCTGGAAGAAAAGTTTGCCCTAGATGTTAAAGATAGAATATTTCTTTGCCTACTTCTCTTGGCAGTTCTCTAAAAGAAATCAGGACGAAATTGGTTGCATTATATACCAAACAGTCTTTAAAACAACCAAAGTGGTTTTTGGATAGGAATTTGGTTTTTTACAAATTTATTTTCCCAAAATGTAACTGGTAAGCTTTGTTTATTTAGAGTGTGCAGAAATAAAATGGTATTTCATAAGGTAGTGTTTTGCCAGGCACATATGGGCATTATCTGCTAGAGTCTAGGTGCTGCAACCTCTAGAAGGGTGAAAGAAAAAGCCAGTCAAGAGCCAACAAATATTTTTTACCTGAAAACACATGGGTTGCAAGTTAAAGGAATATACCGCTGGCTGTTACACCACCCTGTGATGAAAAATACACTAAAAAACTTTACCTCCCAATTTAAAATTTCCTTAAAAGAACGATTAGAGCTGTATTATTCTGACCATTAATTTTTGTAATTGTCACTCTTAGCCAATTCCATGAAGAAAAATTCCTGTAAAAGCATAAATGAACTGTTGTTAACACTTGCTTACAAATCAAGGAAAGCAGGCGTCTCCTAGAGCGTAAAATTAACTTAAAGGTAATTTGTCGCCAGATATGAGTAATGTCAAAAGCAAGACTAGAGTCATATAAACCTACTCTTCTGTCATTCTAAGCACGATAAATGAAGGTAAGTTAGCTTGGCAGGAACATCACGTTTAACATGACTCTAATATTTCTTTGAACATCACTTTAGTCTTACTGCATACTACCAGCAGCAACTGTATGTAATCTAATGTTATATCTAATGTTATATTGACTGAAACTATGACTTAATATTACTGAAATGATAAAGGTAGCTCAATTTGACTTTGCCAAACTGATCTGGATGATAAATTCTAACAGATTTATTCTTCTGTCAAAGCAGATTCACCGAGATCTACCAGATTCTTTTATTACAATAACTGGTGCATCTTCTACTATAAATGACTTAGATATCCAAAAAGTTTAACGATGATTAAATTGATCTATATTTAGAAGCAATGGACATACATTTAAAAAAAAATATTTGGATTCTGTGAAATTGAATTTGTCTGAATTATTATTGAGTTATTCAGGCAGAGGCAGTCATTCTATTTAATTTGTCTACAGCTTTTGCAATTTGCTATCCTAGTCAAATCTAAAATAAAAAAAAGGTCGGCACTCTGTTGAGTGCAAAAGCCTGCTGCCAATTGCGTCGCTAGTATGTACAATTCGCTGGATGAATAGATGGGAACTGATCTATATTGATATGAGCATGGTATTCAATATAAACTCCATCATCCCCATTGTGTTTGATCATTTGCCCCTTTGACTACTTCAATTACAACGGTAGCTCTCTTAATAGAGTTCTTAATAAGGGCTAAGATTGTTATGAGGAGGCAAAGGTAGTTGCAAGGAGATTTTGGGTGTAGAGGAGAAAAGAGGACAAAATAGGTAAACAGAGGATTTCTTACAGAAAATGTTCTTATTTGTTTTTGGATGTACTGTAAATGGATGACATGGATGTAAGGAAACTCTTGAACTAATGGTCACATCTTGCACTGGAACTCCATGTTTAACACACACTGTCACACAGCACACATAACCAGACTGTGGGACAAACATAGATGACACTGAAGGTCCCTGGGGTAGCTATACAATCCAGCAGGAGCTCACTAGCATATGATGCTCAATGACACATTGTCACTTATGACGTCTGGAAAGACTGGTAATAATGTGCCCAGCTGTGTTATGCGTATTTGACAAAGCTGTATCCAGTATTTCAGGCTACATTTCGGTTTGGTATCAACAATAATCTAGGTTGAAATGGTTGTCAAAACCCAGACACAATAATGACGTCGGACTTCCGGTATTTCACTGTATGTGACGTCATCTATGTTGCTTTAAGTTAGTGCCCCCACCGGTCATGGCAACATGCTTGTTGTGACGTTACCTCAGAACTTCAGCTCGAGTCTAAACAGCTCTCAATCTGTTCATGACGCCGCCTGCAATGCTGTTGCTATATAATGTTACTATTGTCCACCATGACTGGTGAGGTCGCATGCTAAAACAACATAACGTCACATAGGCCAGAGTACAACTTCAAGTCTATGGTCAAAGTTACTATTATCAAAAATCTTTTTCATAAGCAACCCATGTAAGGAAAACTTTGAAATCGAGTCATCAAATCAAATTTGAAAACTATAATACTTTTAATAATCTTGACTAATCCTGCCAGTGGATATTTTGAAAGGCAATTTCATCAGAACTTTAATTATGGAAAATTTAATCTTGATCAACGGTATTGCAACCAGCTCAGGAAAACTTAATCGAGATAGATGGTGTTAAATCAACCTGCTGTCATTACTAGATACTTTAATTTGCAGAGACCTTTTGAGATTAAATACTAAAATATGTACAGACTAATCCCAGATGGTCCAGCTCATATTGTTTGAAGTTCCTAATACACATCCTTTATGATTATAAGTTTTCATCAGCAGACTATTTAGTGATTTTAAATATTAAAAATCATGACTTCAAAATTATAATCATCGTAATCAATTCTCTGTGTCAAGTAGTATCTTTTGAAAATATCATGATTTGCTGACACTATTGCTTTCACAGCACTGTTAAAACTACTGTGCCAGTGTGTGAGGTTGGATCATTCGGAAACAAAAACACAGTGCTGATTCAGAGATATTTTCCAGGTACGGTAGAGTAGCTTAAAGAGTCTAACAGTCTGGCAGAGTTATATCACCCATGCACCTTTGCAAAAGTTAGTGTCTGATTCTCTCTCGCTCTCTATGATACTTCAAAGAATGACACATAATCTCCTGCTGGTCTCATCAGGCTTGAACAGAGATGTGCGGAAGTGTAAATCCTGGTGCCTACGCAACCATGTCTTGGTGCACTACTGCAGATGATATCAAGCATATACCTTTAAAGATGCTCCCTACGTGGTGCTTGTGTGGCGTATTGCTTGGTATCTGGATCCGTTGGTAAGTCTGCTGACTAGCACTGAATATGGTTCCTCTTGGGAAATTGCTTATGAGGCTCATGTTAAGATAGTTATAATATGATGAATGCCTCATCTTTACAGTGAGGTTGTGTACTGTGTAAATACATGATCAGTTCAGCCCCTAGGCCCCCCTGTATCCGCCACTGCGTTATGTTTCTTTGGCAGTATGCACGTGTACTGAGGTAAATTTCTGATTTTGAAAGAGAATGATGGATGCATAAGGTTCATGAAGTACTAGGCTTTTTTTCCATTAGGACCCAGAGTAGAAACGCTTCACAGCCCAAAATTCGGCAAATTTGGAATATGTCATATCGTACAACTCTGTAATGGGCAATATTTGATAATTACATGTTTGTAATGGCCATGAAAACTGCTACCTCAGGTATGTGATTTATGCTATTATGAAAACATCCGTTTTTGGTAGATAACAAGCTCACCATATCATTTACTCAACCGCCAACAGATGCCCCATTTGCTATACATGCAAAAGAACAATCAGTAAACGAAAACTAAGTTAGAAAAAATGATTCACTGCATGAAAAGAAGAGCGCTATGGTTTAAATTGTATAAATTGAATTAAACTATAATTTTGCCATACAATTTCAGTGATATTATTACAATCAATTAGAAGAAAGCAATAAACAAATTTCTCATTAAATTGATCAAATGGGACAATGACGGATTACATGATTGACTGTTTGGGAATTTTAAATTGGTACCTATGTTTTTTACACTGGCAGTGGTAAAAGTTGGTTCTGACAGTAATAAACACCAAGAGTACTGCCAAACTTCCAAAAAAATTAAATGACAAAGTGATGTGAGCCCCAAAACTACTAGGAATGTTGAAAAGTAGCAATTTGGTTTAGACAGAAGTGCCCAAAGGCTTTAGAGATAAAATATCCTGAAATGTATCAATTGATTTTGATTCCAACTTTGGTAGTCCTTGCTATATGGCCTATCTCAAAAATAATGAAGCCACAGGGCCGGATTTCATTGGGGGTAAAAAAATGTAGGAATGGATGTATGCATCACCTTTATATTGCACTGTTGCTTTAGATACATTCTTGTGCCAAAGTACAGAAAATTTCATGACAATATTACAAACGGTTGAAGAGATAATCTCGAAAGTACATTGAAAAACGTGAATTTTTCACTATTTTAGCGTGACATCACATTTTTCTTAACTTGAATTATTTAAGGTGTATGAAATTTGACTTATCTTATTGTCATTTTCTTAATTTTCCTTTTATCTCTATGTCCAAAGGCTTCATAAATTCATCGAAACAAGTATATTCATGCGCTTGTTTTGACATCATTGAATTCTACGTGTTCGAAGGTTGACTTCGAAAAATTGAGTAAAATTTGAAGCTTCCTGATCCAGGATGTTGTAATTTCCCTTTTACACATGTCAGTTGAATCTTTTTGCCATTGAGATCTAGTATAATATCTACTTAGTTGTTTTGGAGCCTTTCATGCTTGTGAAAAATTCATTTCATGAAAAAATTCCAATGAATATGAGGGAAGGTGCATGTGTCACACGCGTAACGCAAGGAGTACTTTCATACGGCAAAAAGCTATGAAAGCTCTGATTTTAACCTGGATAGGCTTGAAACATAGTAAATCGGTGAAGCATCAATAAACTATGAACTAATACATGTTGGTGACTGATACCTGGTGGTGAAATACAAAAATTACTTTGTCACACGCGTAACGCTCACAAAAACATTGGTCATATTCAAATTTTTTTCCTGTAAATAGTGGGGCCATGATACTAATATTACCTGTTGTGACAATTACAATAATATTTTAGTAGTTTGAACTTGTTTCATGACCTAGCCAATAATATAATGGCATATATGAAATTTTTCGAAAATTTTGGGCCAAATTGGCTATAAAGGCAATATCCAATCTAAAAACACCCTTTTCATTCGAAATGGTCTTACTTTTCCATCAGTTATGACTTATAATATCATATTAAATCGATTGTAAGCAAAACCAAAAAATTTTGAGCGACATCATTACTAAAAATCAGGATTTCATCTGAAAAAAGGGCCAAAAATCATGCTTCTTTCATCTTTAGCTGAGTTAATACTCACTTCAGTGGCACTTATTTGGTATGAATTTGAAGCCAACATTCAGACCCATAACATAGGAAAGTTGAAATTGTTTTAAAGGAACACATATGTTTCTGACGCAATTTAATTACGTTTTTGAAAATATATTGCCGAAAATTATCCAAAATAGTGTGTTTCTCACAATATATTTGGTCTATTGGAATGAAAACTGCCCTGAAGACTCTACAATATTTGCCTTACGTCATCATATAAAGAAATTTGATTTACTTTGATGATAAATTGACATTTGGATTAGTTTTCTTTTGCAGACACGGAAATAAAAACTTTTAAATATTCGGTATTATTCTGCTGTCATCAGTTATTTCCACTGGTTGAAACTCTATGGTAAGTATATTTTCTGGAACTTAGATATGTTCTTAACAAAATTGCATGGTCATTTGATAAAAAAATACGTTATAAAATTTTGATGGTCATGTCACACTTTGGCTTCATTATTTTTGAGATAGGCCATATATAATGACGCCTGTAAATAAGGTAAATAACATTAGGCCAGTGTTTCACTTACTTAACAAAGACTTTGACCCATACTTAACTCCGACTGCACCGAAGAACATTTGCTGCCATTGTTATACTACATGCCTCACATATTGGCCTTTGTAGACCCAATATGTTTTCCTCTCATCGGGTGGGAATTCATGCTTCCACATGCAGGCAGTTTGGATGAGGACGTTTAGCATTGATGCAACGGTACAATGTCATGCGTTTCACTTACTTACAGGCGGCACTGTATGATAAAGTCCAGCGCATACAATTCTCAAACCAGCTCTTTGGGTTTTTTTCTTTTGTCTAACGTATTGTTTTCATCTATTATCAGCCAGACTCTGCTGCATCCTTTATCTGTGTTGTATTTTTCATGTCATAAGTGATTGATGTAATCTGAGACAAAATTGTTTGGTGCAGCCAGAGTTCCCTGTCAGTTTTTCTATTGCTGGCTACTGTCGGTGAATTGTTTCCTTATTTGGCTGTCTTTTTTGGGTTTTTTCCCCGCTTCTGCATAATCTTCAAAAATTCAAGAAAAAGTCTTGCAGACATTCGTATTGAATTTCTCATATAAACCAAGCCTCATATTATTCCTATATGGGGAAGCAGGGTGTGGCTGATCCCCCAACATTGTCTGATCCCTGATTACTTTTTTTTTGGGGTGAGGTATGATGTATACACTAAAACTTTAAAATTTCAAGAAATTCCATGAAGTCTCTAGGGTGGCTCATTTCAGTTGAAATTTTAATGCAATTTGCATATTTTCGCAATTTTGCAATTATCTCATATTTTTCAATGTGTGTACACCCATTACCTATCCATGTATAATTAATTTAAAATGAACCTGTAGGAACTTATGAAGTCTTCCAATTGTAACATTGTGTTACCATGGTGAAATTATGTCAGTATGAGGGTTTAGGGCAATCACTGAGCAATGAGTTTAACATACATTATCTTAATGATTCAGCCGCTGCCTTTCAAAACATTTCAAAAGGAATGCAGAAGAATTAATATCATTCTACTGGGTGAAAAGGTGCCAAAATTTGCCACCCATTGTCTATGTCAGTCTGCTAAACACATGAATGCTAAAGCACTGATCTATAGGAACCATATATATTAATGTCATATGAAGCATTGTTGGGCTGAGATCTGTTCTTGACAAAGCTGGCGATCTGTGCAGTTGACAATCATGTCAATCATCAGACTGATGTCACCCTGCTTGTTGAGTGTACATGTACATTACAACCCAAAATAAAGTATGATTACCCTAGCAGGAAGGAATAATCAGCCACTATTTTACCCTTTCACACCTTTTGGCTACTTCCAAATCACTTCCTACCTTTACCTCCTTGAAATTACCTTTTTAAAATTACTTTAAAATCACATTTAAACAACACCAATTCAAACTCTGTCACCCCCTTTGTGTTTGATTTCTTTGAGATTGTACCCCTTTGCTAATTGCAATTGCACTGATAGCTGTCTTAATAGAGTTTTTAATATGAGCTATGGTTGTAACAGTTGTGAGGAGTCAAAAGTGGTTGTAAGGAGATTTGAGATGGAGAGGAGAAAGAAGGGCAAAATAGGTAAACAGAGGACTTCTGAGAGAAAATTTTCTGACTTCATTTTGGGTTGTACTGTAGTTTATAATACAGGCAATAATAATAGGCAGAGCAAATACCTGAGACACAGGGCCTCAGTGACTGCTTAGACCGAATGGCTCAACTGTAGAGAAGTAGAGAACAAGTGCTAACAATTTCTTTTATGGCACACCAAACCAGATATTTCTATTCAAGGTTCCATCAATCATGACAATATATTGAGCCTCTTGAGCAGCTTGAGACAAGCTACCACTGAAGTACCCAAACTTGTCAGACTGCTCTTTAAAATTATCTTGAAACTCCCACAGGATATAAGAGACAAACCCAGAAAGTCACAAGTAGGAGTTTCAACTTGCATTGCCTTTTTTCCTATCACACCATCATTTACCTTAATCTAATCCGTTCATACAGTAATCAGAACTAATTTAGTAATGATAAAATACTGCATTGTAAGGGCGAAAAAGAATCACATGATTTTTTGGCAGGTCATCTTAGAAGCTGTCTGTGTTAGGAATAGCCTCTGTTGCACTATGGGAAACATGTTGGAGGGTTCATGCTGTCAAAAATATGGGGTTGGCTGGAAATGAAAGTGACAATATCTATTTTGGAAATTTTTTGGAAACTTATTATCCTTTAGGCCTATAAAGACATACCATACCAAGCTTAGTTTTGCACCTCCACCAAATCCTTCTCCCACTGGACAAAGGCAGTAAAGTTTTACTTTACAGAAATATTTCAAGGAAGAGATTAACAAATTGTAGAAGATTACAGACATAGAGTTGTTGGAACTGGTTCTGACCTAATTTCTTGTACTATTCATGGCAAGTATTGAATGCTATAAATAAGCCAAGGGCCACTCACAAGGCCAGGTGGATGGGGAAACAGGATATGCTTTGAAAATAGTTATTCCTCAAAATGTCAGAGAGAAAAGTCATATGAAAATCAAATAATTTGCTGACTTCATTGTCCTCACCTACAGTGGTTCATTGGCTGCATGAATGCTATTCCCCCTTTGAATGATTTGTTTCTCACCAGCCATTTACCCAAATATTAAGAAATTGATGAGGTTGTTGCTCAAAACACATTTTTAAATTGAATAATAATTGTGTGAAACATCTCATCGAATATCACGCCCAACATTCTTTTTTATGTGAATTTACCAAACAAGGAGTAGTGAAAGGCAGCTGATGCTATAAGCAATATCCTTGAAGATATGAAATGCTTTTTTCAAAGCATAATTTCATCATCTGGAGTGCATGTACACAGGAAATGTTAAAATCCCAAGATTGTAGGCATTTTCTTGATCTGTACCGAAGATGTTAGTCTCTCGGATGACCTGGTTATATCATGAGACACCCTTGATTCTTATATATATACCAATGACAAGAAAATTATTGAGACTTTATAAGCCTGTGATAATAGTTCAGAGGAGAAAACTAGTCTCTGATGTTATTAGATCTGTCAAGACAAGAACTAGCAGCAGTACCAGTAAGTTTGCCACGTGTGAGAAATCGAGCACAAAACGTTTGGCATTTTGAGAGAATAAACAAGATACTTATGGATGGTATAGGACTGTAGTGTAAGTGTTATTGTGGTCATAAATTACATAGCAATTATATTAATCATGATTTGATGATATATTGTATGTTTCATGATGATGGTTGAACAAGGAGAAACCGTTTAGCATGCCTTCGATTTGGCACAATTTGCATTTTTCTTCAAATTTTCAACTCAAACGTGCCACCCTAGGGCAATGTTCAAATTTGTTGAAACTTGGCAGAAATACTCTTTGTGATGAACCTCATACCAAAAAAAAAGTCAGGAGGGATGCCTTGAAAATTAAGATTTGTTGGGGGACCAGCCACACCCTAGGAAGCGGGTGTATAATTATGCTTACTTTTAAAAAGTTATTTCACAAATTTATTTCATGCAACCTGTTAATCATGGTGTTCAGCAAATAGTGGCTGCAAACTCTATGCTCAAAAGGCTCTTATGGGTAATAGCTTGAATTATCTTAATATTATCAGTATAATGTGATTCACATCAATCAAACTCGTGGTCTGATCGATAGAAATACATGGAACGGACATGAGGCTGTATGACACCACCTCGAGTTGAGGTCACCAAATCTGCCATATTGGAACTGCCCTGAGACATGACGTCATTGTGACTTCACAGCAGGAGCAACAAGATGTTGTGTTTGGCTGATTGTGACGTGACATGAAGCCATTGTTACTGGTGACATCACTATTATTGTTGACGTCACAGTTACCAAATGCCAGGCTGCTAGGCAGTTCTAAGATGGTGGCCTTATGTCAGTTCTATGTATTTCTATGGTCTGATCAATGCATCACAAACGCAATATGGCTACAGAAGAAAGTTAAAACTGGTTAGATTTTTTTTTACTTTGTCTCGAAATATGTGGACATTTTGCCTTTTGAATGATAACACGCATCTGTCTGCATTTATTTGTGCATTTACCGTAGGTTTAAACTTGTTTGATTTCATGAAAGGTCTTCATGGAAACTAGAGGTTCTTCTACTATGAAGGTTACATATTAGTCAAAGCATCAGAAATATAGTCCCATAGAACAAGGTTCATTTCATGCAAGAAAGGCATTCATAGCTAATGGAATGTAAGAAAAGGATTATTAACTTCCTTTAGGTCTACTAAAGTATATATACAATGTATGTCTTCATCTTTTACTTACATCTATCATCTTGGCAATGTGAGCCGTCTTTCCACCTACTTATTTCACTTTTGTTGGTTACTGTGAACTTAATGAAGCTGTCAAATCATATGTGTCCTTCTATTATATATATATCCTACACTTACTTATCCAGCCATGTAATCTATTGGGTGGCAACCAAAGCTGATGAGGATCATTATCAATGCTTCAGAAAGTAGCTGACACAAAGTTATGGCAGTTAAGTTGTTGGTCTCAAAGCCAAAATGAAGGAAGTTTAAATGTTTAGATCACCATGTATGCATATACAATGTAATCTATCCTAAGATGAGTGTACCCTTGTTTTGGGAAATATTTTTATTCCACCTCTACCTTGTAATTGGCTTAAAGTATCTCTTTAACAGCAGTAAAATCTGCACAGTCGGTTTCCGTTACATTTATCACAAGGTGACAATTTTCTTTATCCTTTTCAAATGAACAGTAAAATCATTAAAATTAGTCTTCAATGTCATTATGTAGACGAATGTAGTGAGGCTGCAGACTGGTTAAATCTGAAATAAAGGTCGCATTGGGTGAATGCTGCAAGTAATAGCTTTGCTTATAATAGTGTGAGAACAAACAGATATAGTGCAACTGAAGTGAAGTGTTTAGGCAACCTGAGCAAATGCACCAATTGCACCATCATGGAAAATTAACACATGGTTGGACAACTATTTTGTGAACTCATTTTAATGAGCTCCAATCTAATTGTTATCCCACCCACGCTATTAAATGTTCTCTCATGTCTTTAAAAGTAAGATAATCAGAAAGTACATTTTTAGTGTAATCTCATTTCAGCATTATCCTTCTGAATAAACTCTGCTGATGCAAGCACGCCTTAAAGTAACTACACCTCAGTTATTCTTGGTATCATGTTTTTCATTAGACTCTGGCAGAGACTACTCCAGCTGTACTCTGTTCATGCTGTCTAAGGTGTCCATGTAAGCAGGTGCTTTCAAGATAAGGTTTCATGATTACCTGCCTGATAACATAATGGAGTTGCAGGATAATAACCTTTAATGTAAAGCTTGAGAGGAAAACACCTACACAGAACAACACCACAATGTTGAGTTGAGTTTATTTAAATAATCAGAGACATTGCATGTGACGGACATTTGTATTTTACATGTATATTTATTGCAGAAAAATAAATGTGGCAACATCATATGTGAGACATGATCATCTCAAATGTACTTAGAATAAGTCTAAATCAGATGAACATAAGCTCTAATTTAAGTCTTTAAAAGTAATTTAAACTTACATAAGGATATTCACCTGTACTTGGGGAAATATTCTGAGATTAGGTTTCAGTCTCCAGACCAGATAGACCAGGCAAAAGATAATTAGGCTGTCACTCAGAGAGACATTACAGATCATATGGCCATCAAAGAGGTAAGGGCAAGTCTAATGTACTTTGGAAATATCTGATCAGACAGACACTATGAGATCAGAGAGAACATTAGCAAGAAGAGACTACTTCAATTTACAACTAAGGACAGAATTCTCACCTCCAACCTTCCTTTAAGATCTGGTTCCGTGGTTCCAACCCATACACTCGTAGCAAAAAGGTTTTATATGGAACCGTCAAGGGTTCTATAAGCTGGTATAGATAAGGAACCCTAAAAGGTTCATTACTCAACTGTAAAAAGGTTCCAACAGCAAACAAAAACACAATGGTCAATGGAACCCCTTTCTCTCAAGTTGGGAGCGCTGGGTCCTACTACGTGTGTAGGGCCTTCTTACCAAATATTGAACCTTTTCAACTTAATTTAACCCTAAGAAAATTTAGAACCTTTCTTCAGCTTTCGGTTTTTTTTTATACCATAAAGAACCTGTTTTCTTTAAGAGTGTGTCTTAAAATCTGCAGAAATCAGGTGTTGCATAACACCAGATAACATAAACATACATGTAGTTTGACTGATAGTTACGAGTCTAAATAAAATATTTAAAACATGTCCGGAAAACACCTGAAGTATTTTCAATCTGACAATAAATTGAGGGGCTGCTTTTATCAACTTTTTTTTTGTCGTTATAAATTCACAAGCAATCAGTTTATTAGCACCGTTGAACAATTTGTGGAATGATTGAGACGTGATGCCAATGGCTGAGCAATAAATTCACCATGATTTTGTCAATTCCAGGAAATAATTGCCAATTAATTAAACAAATGACAATTAGAAATTGGTTGATCATTCCTTGCCCACCAAATTGGCACAATGAAAGGTTCACAATTATAAGAACTGTGAAAAGCTGATCGATTAGTTATTTGTAATTAGTTTGTTTTTCACTTTCAATGTGGCAAATGTTAACCCTGATTGACAAATACGAGGTTTGATCACCTGAGGTGAGAAAAAAGGAAAAAAATTACATTAGTTTTACAAAATGGCAAATTGACTACTTGTGTCTAATGCGTGGGTTCTTGTCAGTGACTCATGATCAGTTAACTGCGCTTCTTTGGTTGTGGATTTGAATCCCAGTCCAGGAACTCACTTTTTATTTGCTGAAAGTCATGTCTGTGCTTGATGCTCCGTGTGCTAGCTACCTTAAATGGAGCACCGGAAGTAAATATTTTGACTGAGCTACTTTATTTTAAGTAAAGTCTTTTGGGGGCTTGCTTGAATTGATATTCATTTGTATTCATCACAATAAGGTCACAAGCAATCAGTTTATTAACACCGTTGAGCAATTTGAGGAATGATTGAGACGTGATGCAATGGCTGAGCAATGAATTGAACAATGATTTTGTCAATTCCAGGAAATAATTGCCAATTAATTAAACAAATGGCATTTAGAAACTGGTTGATCATTCCATGTCCTCCAAATTGGCACAATCAAAGGTTCACAATTATGAGAATTGAAAAAATCTGATCGATTAGTTATTTGTAATTAGTTTCTTTTCACGTTCAATGTTATAAATGTTAGCCCGATTAATAAATACCACATTTGATCGCCCCGGGTGAGAAAAATGGAAAAATTATTTCAGTTTTACAAATTGGCAAATCAACTCCCGGCCGCTGCTTAGTTCCCAACTGACAGTTCAGTGCTGGGTGATTGCTTAATTGGGTACTGTTGCCAGCAGTACTGGCTTAGTCTGGATATCGGGGAGGTAAATGACATGTGCCGTGGGCTTAACTGGAAATAAGTTGTTCCATCCTCTCAAGGTGGGGACTTTCGTTGGCTACCCAGGTTAAATAAGAACGCCTTTACATTTACCTTGTGAAGAAACCATGCAATGTACCTAGTCTATCTAAATAAGCAGGTGCTTGTGAGATCAGGTATTGTGATTACCTGGCGGATTGCGTGATAGAAACCTTTTTGGACAAATCGACAGTGAAAAATAGCATTGTGTAAACTGTTGTACAAATAGTCATGTCCAACGGTTTGGCGCTTCAGTGCTAGTTTCTAGACCAACCAAAGGAGCCAGTTACAAGGTAAATATGCCGTGGAACAGACACCACCTATAGAGAGCTCCTAGTGCGGCTCGTCTTTAAAAAGCCTCGGCTTATTACCAGCCACAACAATGCATACACCATGACATGTTGGTGGAGGCACCAAAATTCAGACTTGTTACTGACTGTCATTCCTAAATGATCATGGCTCATATGACTTCACCAGACGTGCTGTTATCGGAGCCACTATAACAAACATAGAAAATGTCTAAGTTATAACGCTGTTCTCAAAACTTCTGATCCTGTCCCTTCACTTTTGTATTATGTCTTTGGTTAGGATATCATATAGTTTTTAAATTCCCAAATGAAATGGTTATGTTTCTTGGTATCATCAATCTTGAAATCGGCAATCAATTGTCAAGATTATTTAAAGGCATGTTTCCTTTGACCCTCCCGAGCAGCAACGTAAATCAAACCTTTCGCTACGTAATTATTTGGGTTAGAATCAAACGTTGGGCCAAACAACGTATGACAAAGGTAGGACAAAGGTAATTTCAAAACGTTGCACTCAGATGGAAAACCAAACGTAGGTCGCAACCTTAGTAAGAGGTTGGCAGATAGTTTGTTTTATAGTTTGGCCGAACGTTCGAGTCACACATAAGTCATACCTTTGGTTGAGAGGTTTGAAGAACGTTTGACTATTACGTATGACCATACCTTTGATTCATAGGTTTGTCGAACATTAATTTGAGAGGTTTTTAAAACCTTAGACTATTACGTAAGTCATACCTTTGGTTGAGAGGTTTGAAGAACATTTGACGATTACGTATGACCATACCTTTGATTCATAGGTGTGTTGAACATTCATTTGAGAGGTTTTTACAACCTTAGACTATTACGTATGACCATACCTTTGATTCATAGGTTTATCAAAGGTATGGTCGCACATTTGGCAATACGTAAGTTCCAAGGTTTCTCCAACGTGTTTTTGATATGTATGGAAAACGTTTGAAAGTAACGTTCAGGGCAAACATCTGATCATACGTATCTGCTAAAGGTTTGTTGAAGGTTTGCACAAAGTTGCAGAACCTGGGATCCTAAGTCACAGAGAACCTTGTAGCGCCATCTATTCCCATACCTATTCCAAGCTATCTGGTAACTTTGAGCATATAAAACCTCCAACAGGATGCTTGCTGGTGATAATTGGATGAAGCCATAAAGAAATAGTAGCTACAAAAGTAACAAAAATTACCAAATAAATATCTCTTAAAATATGAAAGATTACATAGGCCAAAAAAAATAATTCTGAAGTACTGCTCAACCACAAAAGAGCAAGAGAGAATCAGTTAAGACCGGAGTTGAACTGAGCCTACTTGCAACTGAATGCCACCTATCCAGCAGGCCAATTTGGATTGGGATTTTTCCAACTCTTCAGAGTTGCAGCATTAATCCCTTACAAGGTAAGTGAATATTCTTATTTATTATTTATTATAGTCCTTAAATGGACTGTAGACTGCTTGGTAAAACAAGGAAGAAAAGTCTACTAATTTTGGAGCCACCTTCAGTGCTTGCTGCCTGGCTCTGCTCTCTCTATCTTGCTCTGTTTTCTTTTCTTCTCTTCAGTGTTTTAAATCATGTTTTCTCTTTGCAGATCTCCCAACAAAAAGTCCACCAAGCACCCATCCCCTCAAGACATGAAATAAATTTATTTATCATTTTTATTCCACGGGGCAGCAGCCTGGCCGGGGGCTGGACCGCCTGAAGCAATGCGGCAGTCCCCCCGGCGGATCCGCCCCTGGCCGACTAGAAATGAATAGACATATTCCACATCGCCGATTGACAGGCTGATTATGAAGCATACACAACAGCTAGAGTTCATCCGAAGGAGTCATTTGATCCATACACATCCTAGAATCAATCGGCCATGGTTAAATAAACCGTTACGGGTGTATAAATGGTGTTCTTGACCGATATAAATGTAATCCACTCGAGCGTTGTGCCCAGCCATGGCCGCCTCATCCCACTTCTGCGCATGCGCAAGAACAAGTGCGCTGGGCTGGCCTGCAACGCCTGACGCCCCAGAGGCGTATAACGACCGATTCTTCAACGTGGGGGGTACGTAGTGAGGGAGGTTGGAGAAATACGCATTATTTACGATATATACGTACGTAGTAATCTCGTAACCAGCTGTCGACAAATTACGTAGATTTCAAACGTTGGGTCTGATGTGAATGGGAGGTTTAATGCTTCCTTAGAACAACGTTCCTCAAAGGAAGTTGTCCAGAAGGGGAGGCCCCCCTAAACATTGGTGCTCTGTCCTTCAAACACCAATTGACCGTAAAGTTTTGTAGGCATTATATATTAACTAATCATTCCCTAGTTGAAAAGGAATCACATGCCATTGAAATCTTCA
Source organism: Platynereis dumerilii (assembly GCA_026936325.1). Lineage (NCBI taxonomy): Eukaryota > Metazoa > Annelida > Polychaeta > Phyllodocida > Nereididae > Platynereis > Platynereis dumerilii. The sequence goes on from JAPTHN010000013.1 coordinate 28,648,524, forward strand.
CTTTCCTGAGTGTAAGGCCAGCGTTTATTGCCAATAACCAAAAAAACTGACACAAACAGGGGCTTCTGAGGCCCCCTCTCCTGCTGATTCCTTCCATATTTTTTCACAGGGGCCTCTGAGGCCCCCTCCCCTACTTATTTCTACCAAGTTTACTTGTTGATATTTAAAATAACAGATATGAGATTGACCTAAAAAATTGAATGATAGATAGGTTAGTGCATACTATTTGTTTTCATTCAATGAAACTGAAGAGCTATCAATGCAATTGAGGATCAATACTCAAACACAACATTTTAAAGTAAAGTAATTTTCTTTTGCATGAGGGTTTCATAATGATCATAAATAATGAGACAGTGTTGACACAAATATAATTAAATTTCCTTGTAGGCCTAAATGGTGGGTCTCAATTTGTGGGGCTTACAGTTCTGATTTATTTTCCAATTAACTGAATACTCCATAAAGATTATTATTGCCCATATATGGTCAAACAGAGACAATGTATCACCATGGCCAGAATCTTCCAACTTTTAATTCTTGTTCCAGACTAATTTCCATCACACAGGGTCATAGGCCTATACTCCAAAATGGATTTTGTATACTTGTAGTCTTTGAGCACTGAGAGCATGGTAACTGTCATGCTGAGCGTAAGCATGAAGTGTCACTTGTGTTCTTTTATTTTTCTGATTAATCAACATTATCATCAGTAATAGCAGGTTTCAGTGCCGGAGATCTAAGATATAAATTTCTGTCCTGTTTAAATCATTTATAAGGATTTTTTCCTGAAATCTACACTTTCAAATTTTCAAATTTTAACTTTACAACCACAATGGAAAATGGGGGCCTCATTTGCCTTATTGTGCCCAGGGCCTCTCAGACCCTAGATCCGGCCCTGATTGTTTACCAGATATATATATAATAGTGTGGATCATAGCAACTTGGACAAGCAATAGAAATGATACATATTATTATATATTCAAAAAGCGGCAGAAATTTTGCATGAGGTATCTGATAAGGCAATTGCCAAATATGCACAACCACCCACTATGTCCACTTTTACTGGACATTCTAGATTCTGCCAATAGCTTCAATTTGTCACTGAACATCAAATTCTAGTGAGTTCCCCCTTTATTGTACAGTTACACAAGGGACCTTCAATGTCACTTGTGTTTGTCATACAGTCTAGTCATCAATCTGTAATCTGCCAAAACAGGAGAGAGCAGCAAGCACTGCCTAATACATATTGACAACGCTGTTGAATTGCTTGGTGGCCGACTTTGTTGGTGGACTTTTTTGACTGTGGCCAATTTAGCTGTAATTGCTGTATTCCACCAGGCGGCGTGGCAATTTTGGCACCCCCTCCGTCGCATTTTTGCGAGCCAATGAAGGGATTTTCGTGTGCGGCGTCTTTCAATCACAATGCATGCGCAATGCGTACAAAGTGGCAGCGACCATGGACCCCATTTTTGTCTCGAAAGCATGAACTACCATTCTTTTTCAGTACGCACATGACTAGTGTGGGAAGGATTGCTATGCGATCGCAATTTGCCTTTGACGGCAAATTGCTCTCACTTACTGCTCTATAACGGTGCATCGTGGATTTGCAACTATACAATTATGAGTTTGCAAAGATTCCTTTACATCATGCCGTATTTGGCTTACACATAATCACCAAAAATATCAATAGATTTCAAGGCTTCATTTGGTTAACCTAATTAACAAATCTTGTTTAGTTCGTCACAATGATATCACAAGCAATCAGTTTATTAGCACATCTCAATAATTTTTGGAATGATTTAGATGTTATTTCAATGGCTGAGAAATAAATTAATACCATCATTTTGCCATTCCCAGAAATAACTGTAAATATAAATTAACCAAACGACAATAGAAATGTGTTGGTCAATCAATATTTTCCAAATTGGTGCAATAACAGATTTCACAATTATGAGAGGTGTAAAATCTGATCGATTGGGCATTTGTAATTGGTTTGTTTTCACATGTTGAATTCCAGGGTTGGTTGCCTGTGTTGTGAGTAAATACGAAATGACAAGGCAATTTGTTTTAAAAATGGCAAAATGATTTCTGTTTGAAGTTTAGTGTTCAGTATTAGTTCGACACCAATTTGGAGGGTTCTAACTGACAAAAATGCATGTTAGGACCCAACAAAGAGGTGTCTAACTGACTTAGACATCATATGCTTCTTCTATTATTTGTTGTAACTTATAATTTTAGCAAAATAAACCGTAATCTCATTGTCTGTTTACTGTTGTAAACAATGTTAATCCTTAGCAGGGCACTACATGCAATATTGTCAGTTAGATACCGGTTTTTCCAATGGTATAAGTATCTTGGTGATGTCTAATGTCAGTTAAACTGTTCATCGGCATTTTGAGATGTTCATTATGCATCTGCCAATATTAGTGGATAAATGAGATGCATACTCACCCCGAGATACGGGGTGACTTTGAACAGAGTGTGTTCCAGTGAAAGAAAACCATCAATTCTCAGGAAACAAATGTTTTATCTGTATTTATGAATTTTTTAAGGCTTGATTGACGTTGCCAAAAAAATGTGTTTCTGTTTTTTATATATTCTGAAATATGTATTCGTAGTGTACTTCTGTGCGAATGATTGCCTAATATCAGTGTGATAAAATTAACATTCACCCATTAAATAACAGGCATAGTATTATATAATACGATACAACAATGAATATAGTGTAACCGAAAATTTAACGGTCTTTGCACTACCTGTCACAATGTGGTGTTCAAAGTCACCCGAAGAGTGTTGCAAGTCAACATCAATCCACTTATATCACTTGTTGTACGGTAATGAGGCTGTCAGATCATGTGTAACCTACAATATCTCGCCATGTTATCTTTTTAGGATCATTGACCTAAGTCTCAACAAATCTCGGAGGATAAATTGTGGGACTCACATGTTCGATACATTTTGGGGGGCTGCCCAAAAAATAGTGGCCGAATTACCACAAAAATGTAAATCTACCAAATTCTTCTGTTCGGATCTCCATAAAAAATAGTTTTTCCAATAGTTTTTTGGGGGCTGTGGCCAACCACCTCCTATGCCTATGACATGTACCCAGAAACATTTTTTAGAAATTGATTTGCATCTGTAATAAATCTGTGGTGTACTTGAACTTGATTACAATCGCATGTTTAGATGCATACATTGATTGTGAAAGAGCTAAATTGATTGTGCTCAACTTGAAACAACATAATGAAATTCAGAAAATGCGCTAATTAAGATACCATTCAATCATTAAAGTATGAATAAATCACCTTCTTCTAGGCAGACACCTATTTGATTTTCTTGTGTTTCACACAGGACAATGTCATACAGAGTAAATAAATAGTGATAAATAATTCAATGACATTATGATGATAAAGCTAATCCACTTGAAGAAGATTTGTTACAGGTGATTTAATTACCACGCGATTCTGATCATTCACAGTTGCCTCTGAGAAATAAATGCAATTTTTCCACTTGCTATGTTTGATATTTTAGCTGAGTGACGTTCTGTTGTTCCTGAACCAATCAGATTAACTAAAAATGCTATGTATTTAGTGGCGACAGAACTTCAGAATCGCGTACTAATTAAATCGCCTATAATTATGTGATCCAGTGGAGAACAAAAGGGTTGAGGAATACATTATAAGTAAATGTAATAACCTTATGAACCCTTTAAATCTATTTACAGCATATGAAGTGTTTTATTAAAATATAGCGTGATGTGAATGAATTTTTGACACTCATTAGTGTGTATTGTGCGCTGAAAATCTGCAATAGAGTTTTATAAACAGCACAGATGACTGGACTGTGGGACAAACACATGCAGGTGACACTGAAGGTCCCTCGGGCGACAATACAATCAAGTATGAGTTGACAAGTATTTGATGCTCAGTGACACATGTAAGGCTAAGAAGAGTCTATGCTCAAGAATGACTAGTAATAATAGATGCAGTGGCTCATGCATATTTGACAATAGCTGTATAAGATACATCAAACTAAAATATAGTCTGCTTTTCGAATCAACAATGATATCTCTGCTCTGTTGCGTGTCCAAGTTACTATATGATCCAAACTATCTTTGCAATAATCATGACCTGGGAATCATACAAACTACAACATAAAATTGTATCTGAGAGACAAAAATATGTTTATATACTGGAAAATGTTCTGTTACAAAAATTGTTTATAAGCTAGGTGAAGTATACAAAATGGGAGAGTTTCTCCCTATCGGGAGAATTCTCCCTATTGGGAGCAATTTCTTCTCCCAATTAGGAGAATTCTCTCGATATGGAGGTTTCATGACAGTGAGTAAGAACAGCAACAGAGGCCTTTTTTTTCAGTTATTTACTTACGATACAGCTGTTTGTGCTAGCTTATCAGTGTGCAAACATTTCATACATGGTTTAAATTGCTGACAGATTCCAATTTCATTGCCGAGAACCAATTATTCAACTTTTTTGTTGTGTTTTCATACATGATCTACCCTTATTTAACAGTGAATCTGTCTGGAAGAACGGTAATGTAGGGTCAAAATTTTGCAAAAAATCGCCCCCTTTGCACACTTCTGAGTAATTCTCCCTATCTGGAGAGTTCTTTTCTCCCGATAGGGAGAATTCTCCCGATTGGGAAAAAATCTCCATTTTCGCATACTTCACCTAGCCGTTTATAAGATCGTTGCAGGGTATTGGGCATATTGATTTACTTTTCCACATACTAGCACGCCCAAATTTATGTACATTGTACAAGCATTTCAAGAAGTATTGAAAGCATCTGATTTACCGATTTATCTGTTTCATGAAATAGCTAAACATTATTTCAGGTTTCAATTTCTCTGATTTAATTCAATTGCTGTTTCAATTAATATTACCGCCTCCAAATTGGATGTTCTCTTACAATTTTTTTTAACATGAAAGGATGATTTTACAACATAATTAAGTGCTTAACACATTCTATATGATCTTCAGATACTACTTGTAAATACCCAAAACAAGCACTGAAATATGATCTCAAAATTACTATACCTTGCTTGTTCATAAAACTTCTAGTGTGTACAGCCAAACATGTGGCTGCCATGACAGTAGGAGACGTTAACATATATGTTACCATACTCAGTGGTGGCACAGTTCAGTTATATTATGAGTATCGGCCAACTTTATTTCAGGACTGACCTGCTATAAATGGCTGCCCCCTTTGCAACATTTATAAAAAGAACCTGCACGAAAGACAACTCCAAAAACTACTTTCATATGAGGAACATTTTTCACAAAATGAATGCTGCATGGACATCTTTGAGTCGATTGGTCTGAAATTGGTGCACAGTCTCACTGGTCAATGCACTGGTCAATTGATTAGATGCCAAAAAAGTTTTGTTAAACTTGTTTACAATCCAACAGGTGGGGTTAATTAGGCAACAGGTGATGTCTTGAAATAAAATGCTTAATTGCCTGCAGGATGCAGCTCAGATAATCATCGATAAACATGTTGTATGAGTTCAGTTTAAAACAACTTTACTACCAAAATAGTACCGGTCATGAAAAACAAGTTATAATTGTAATGAATAAAAGATAATCCTGCCATTCTGTGAAAACCATCATTTGGGAACCAAGTTTTTAAGTTCATTATCAAAGTTTAGGAATTACAAAATTTTTGTGAGAGACTATTCAACATGTAACTTTAAGCAAAAATATTTAATCTGAATTGATGGTATTGCAACAAACTAAGAAAGTCTTTTAAACGGATAATATTATTATTAACGCAATAGAGATGGCACAGTCTCCTTGAACGAAGTCCAGGGTTAAAAAAAATGTACAAAGAATCTGTCAACGCAGCATTGTAGTATGAGGTTTCAGCTTCGATTTGATGTGAAGATCAAAAAAATCTGTTGGGAAAATTTTAAGAAAATTGAAATTTAAAATTTTAGGTTTTTCACATCCTTGTCGCATGCAAAATATCCATTATAAAATTTTGAAAACGATCTATTGGAATCAGTTGAATATAGAAATGCATTCTCTGACCACCCTGTTGCTTCTATTAACAGTTGAACCAATTCACAATTATGATTAAGTGGATTTTAAAGAATATATTCAGAAGGTGTTACAAACTTGCTAGACTACATCCTGCATTCTTAGAGCACATTTTTAAAACATCTAATCAACTGACACTGTATAGGTTTACTAATTCATTGAGTGCATAAGTTAAGTAGCCAAACACTGCAGCAATATAGTCAATAATAAGATGCATTTAGATATTTTAAAGCATTTTTATACTCATATTCCGAGACATATGTCACTACACTTCCAGAGTGCATCTCTCCATATTAGTATCAAAACCTCTTATCCCAATCTGAAGAAATACGATGGTTTCAATTGTCCATTCCATAAATATGATATTTTTGTTCAGGGACTTTATTTCCGAAGGTATGTTATAGATTTTCTTCAATTGTGCATAACTCTCATATTGGTACTTTCTCCGTACATTTTACATCGCTAATGCTATGAATTGGCGAGAATATACGTATGAGACACATTTTTCAGTGTTGTCATTCTCTCCATGAAAGAAAAAGAGGTAATTTCGCAATAATTATTTGTTTCAGAACTTCTGGTGTGAAGTTACATTGTTTAAGATGCTGATAACTCTTTATTTTATATGGAAACTTCACAGACATCCGATATTAACTATGTGACTATTGAGTAGAATGTGTTAATTAATAGTTTAATAATAATGTTAATGGCATAAATGCATGATACCACTAAACAACTGAATATTGGAAGTCTGCAACTACTAAATTCCAAGAAATAATCTTAATAATTGGCAAAAACAGGTAAAAAAAGCACTTAAAATCCTTCAGAAGACTACAAATCGCTACCTATATTTCAATATGGATAAAGACACTGTAATAAAACTTGGAGTTGGCCATCTTATATCTTCACTCGCATAGTTTTTTATATTAAATTTAGAAAATAATTTTATCAAAATATATAATTTCCTTAAATATCAAATACAACTTACATGCAAAGCTGTGGTGAAGATACAAATTTGTCAGATCCCAGCAGTAGGTATTAATACAGTTGTCTGCTGTTTATTGTCTGATAACTTTACCGATGTTTTGTGAACCTCTTTTGAAAAACATCAACTGGTGAAATGCTAAAAATCTCATTTTACATCACTAACACAGTTAATAAGGCATTTTCTGACGCGCTGGTGGTTCATTTGCCACTTTTCCTTGGTTCAAGAAGAAATAAATCACACAAAATTTTGGTCAAGATTGACAATGAAATGTCATTTAATATAAAAAACTATGCGAGTGAAGATATAAGATGGCCAATTCCAAGTTTTATTACAGTGTCTTTATCCATATTGAAATATAGGTAGCGATTTGTAGTCTTCTGAAGGATTTTAAGTGCTTTTTTTACCTGTTTTTGCCAATTATTAAGATTATTTCTTGGAATTTAGTAGTTGCAGACTTCCAATATTCAGTTGTTTAGTGGTATCATGCATTTATGCCATTAACATTATTATTAAACTATTAATTAACACATTCTACTCAATAGTCACATAGTTAATATCGGATGTCTGTGAAGTTTCCATATAAAATAAAGAGTTATCAGCATCTTAAACAATGTAACTTCACACCAGAAGTTCTGAAACAAATAATTATTGCGAAGTTACCTCTTTTTCTTTCATGGAGAGAATGACAACACTGAAAAATGTGTCTCATACGTATATTCTCGCCAATTCATAGCATTAGCGATGTAAAATGTACGGAGAAAGTACCAATATGAGAGTTATGCACAATTGAAGAAAATCTATAACATACCTTCGGAAATAAAGTCCCTGAACAAAAATATCATATTTAAGGAATGGACAATTGAGACAATCGTATTTCTTCAGATTGGGATAAGAGGTTTTGATATTAATATGGAGAGATGCACTCTGGAAGTGTAGTGACATATGTCTCGGAATATGAGTATAAAAATGCTTTAAAATATCTAAATGCATCTTATTATTGACTATATTGCTGCAGTGTTTGGCTACTTAACTTATGCACTCAATGAATTAGTAAACCTATACAGTGTCAGTTGATTAGATGTTTTAAAAATGTGCTCTAAGAATGCAGGATGTAGTCTAGCAAGTTTGTAACACCTTCTGAATATATTCTTTAAAATCCACTTAATCATAATTGTGAATTGGTTCAACTGTTAATAGAAGCAACAGGGTGGTCAGAGAATGCATTTCTATATTCAACTGATTCCAATAGATCGTTTTCAAAATTTTATAATGGATATTTTGCATGCGACAAGGATGTGAAAAACCTAAAATTTTAAATTTCAATTTTCTTAAAATTTTCCCAACAGATTTTTTTGATCTTCACATCAAATCGAAGCTGAAACCTCATACTACAATGCTGCGTTGACAGATTCTTTGTACATTTTTTTAAACCCTGGACTTCGTTCAAGGAGACTGTGCCATCTCTATTGCGTTAATAATAATATTATCCGTTTAAAAGACTTTCTTAGTTTGTTGCAATACCATCAATTCAGATTAAATATTTTTGCTTAAAGTTACATGTTGAATAGTCTCTCACAAAAATTTTGTAATTCCTAAACTTTGATAATGAACTTAAAAACTTGGTTCCCAAATGATGGTTTTCACAGAATGGCAGGATTATCTTTTATTCATTACAATTATAACTTGTTTTTCATGACCGGTACTATTTTGGTAGTAAAGTTGTTTTAAACTGAACTCATACAACATGTTTATCGATGATTATCTGAGCTGCATCCTGCAGGCAATTAAGCATTTTATTTCAAGACATCACCTGTTGCCTAATTAACCCCACCTGTTGGATTGTAAACAAGTTTAACAAAACTTTTTTGGCATCTAATCAATTGACCAGTGCATTGACCAGTGAGACTGTGCACCAATTTCAGACCAATCGACTCAAAGATGTCCATACGAAAATGGAGATTTTTTCCCAATCGGGAGAATTCTCCCTATCGGGAGAAAAGAACTCTCCAGATAGGGAGAATTACTCAGAAGTGTGCAAAGGGGGCGATTTTTTGCAAAATTTTGACCCTACATTACCGTTCTTCCAGACAGATTCACTGTTAAATAAGGGTAGATCATGTATGAAAACACAACAAAAAAGTTGAATAATTGGTTCTCGGCAATGAAATTGGAATCTGTCAGCAATTTAAACCATGTATGAAATGTCTGCACACTGATAAGCTAGAACAAACAGCTGTATCGTAAGTAAATAGCTGAAAAAAAAGGCCTCTGTTGCTGTTCTTACTCACTGTCATGAAACCTCCATATCGAGAGAATTCTCCTAATTGGGAGAAGAAATTGCTCCCAATAGGGAGAATTCTCCCGATAGGGAGAAACTCTCCCATTTTGCATACTTCACCTAGCTGATAAACAATTTTTGTAACAGAACATTTTCCAGTATATAAACATATTTTTGTCTCTCAGATACAATTTTATGTTGTAGTTTGTATGATTCCCAGGTCATGATTATTGCAAAGATAGTTTGGATCATATAGTAACTTGGACACGCAACAGAGCAGAGATATCATTGTTGATTCGAAAAGCAGACTATATTTTAGTTTGATGTATCTTATACAGCTATTGTCAAATATGCATGAGCCACTGCATCTATTATTACTAGTCATTCTTGAGCATAGACTCTTCTTAGCCTTACATGTGTCACTGAGCATCAAATACTTGTCAACTCATACTTGATTGTATTGTCGCCCGAGGGACCTTCAGTGTCACCTGCATGTGTTTGTCCCACAGTCCAGTCATCTGAGTCATGAGTGCAGTCCAGTCATGAGTACTGTTTATAAAACTCTATTGTAGATTTTCAGGGCACACTACACAATAATGAGTGTCAAAAATTCATTCACATCACGCTATATTTTAATAAAACACTTCATATGCTGTAAATAGATTTAAAGGGTTCATAAGGTTATTACATTTACTTATAATGTATTCCTCAACCCTTTTGTTCTCCACTGGATCACATAATTATAGGCGATTTAATTAGTACGCGATTCTGAAGTTCTGTCGCCACTAAATACATAGCATTTTTAGTTAATCTGATTGGTTCAGGAACAACAGAACGTCACTCAGCTAAAATATCAAACATAGCAAGTGGAAAAATTGCATTTATTTCTCAGAGGCAACTGTGAATGATCAGAATCGCGTGGTAATTAAATCACCTGTAATAAATATTCTTCAAGTGGATTAGCTTTATCATCATAATGTCATTGAATTATTTATCACTATTTATTTACTCTGTATGACATTGTCCTGTGTGAAACACAAGAAAATCAAATAGGTGTCTGCCTAGAAGAAGGTGATTTATTCATACTTTAATGATTGAATGGTATCTTAATTAGCGCATTTTCGGAATTTCGTTATGTTGTTAGTTTTATCCTTGGTAACATGATCTGTTTGACATTTCATTTGGCTTCATGAAACTTCTAGGAGATAACAGAGGATATTGCAAATGCAAGCCTAGCAGTTGAGTACAGAAGACACTTCAAGGTTGAAGATTCACGAAAATATTCTTACTGAAACTAATGATTAACCAAAACATATTGCACCCAGACAAACTGTGCATGCTCTTTACCTGAGATTCATATCTCAATTAAGTTTTCCTGAGCTGGTTGCAATACCATTGATCAAGATTAAATTTTGCATACTTAAAGGACCGATGAAATTGCCTCTCTATTTATCATAGCAGGATTAGTCAAGATTATTAAATTTTTTAAAATCTGACTCGATAACTCAATTTGAAAGATTTCATTTCTTGGACTGCTTATGAAAAAGATTTTGGATCATAGCACCTTTAACAACCACTTGAGCATGGACCATTGTTGATACAAAACAGAAAAGCAGCCTGACATATCGGATACAGCTTTGGCTAATATGCACAATGCAGCTGGGAACAATATTACTAGTCTTTCCAGACTCTTCCATAAGCGAAAATGTGTCATTGAGCATCATATGCTACAGACCTCTTGCTTGATTGTATAGTTACCCAAGGGACCTTCAATGTTGTCTATGTTTGTCTCACAGTCTAGTTTTGTGTTCTGTGTGTAACACTGCATACATGGATTTCCAGTGCAAGATGACTTTTATATAAGTTCAACTAACTGTTCAATGTGTTCCTTTACATCCATGTCATCCGGTCATATTGACAAACTCTCCTTTGAGTAATTGTATGTTTAACCTGTCTGTCAACCAACCCGTCATATAATATCCGAATATATCTAACCATACTTGCTCTAGCCTAGATTATTTTATAAATGCACACTCTAACCAATGGAGCTCATTCACAATCCTTGATTGGTTTTTGGGCTTGTCATCCATATCATTCCATTTAGGGTGTGTGGAAATACTATTAAGCTGTACTAACATGAATACCATTGGTGTTTTTTTTTTTTAGAAAAAAACTAAAACCAAAACGAAACCTCTATGAAAAACCACCATGGCTGTTTCAAAGACCATTTCGAATTGGGAAAAACCAATTTCATAGTGTACACAGAAAAGCACATAATATGGTAAGATTAATGTGTACCAATGTCAAGGATATGTTTTAAGCCTGAAGTACAATTACAAACTCATCTTAACACTTCTAAATTATGATGAACCTAATTTTTCCTGCAATATAATCTGAATTAGCCAAGTTCAAAGAACCCTATGCAACCTGTCGCCTTGGTGTAGCGGGAAATTTATTTTACTATAACGGCGGCAGAATTAATTTATTTTAAGTGCACAAGCCACAAAGTTCCAAATATTTATTCCTAAATAAAGTAACGCCTTATAAAGAAATACCCCTGACTTATGTCAATGCTACCCAAAAATTATTTATTTATGTCACCCAAACTGGTCACTCCATAAAGATATAACAATTTCCTGGGAAACCATATTTGGCTGATTAAAATTTTTGCTCCTAAATATCAAGGGATTAAAGTGATATGAAGATTATTGGAGATGCTCACAAATGTTGTTGAATGAGCAAAATAACATGTTGGGTCCAAAAATAGTCCCTTGTTGAATCCTGAAAAATGTTGAAGATTAATATTTCCTGTTTGATATCTGCAAAAAGATTGCTTGATATGACAAAGTATTTGACATTATCATGTTACCTGATATCAATGCCATATTGGCTCTTATATGTAAGTCTGACAACATATTGTTTTCAACAACTAAATGATCTAAAAGCATGTGAATGAAAAATATATAATGCTAAAGTGACGTGAAATATGTGAAGTTTATCACAATCATATCTTTGTGAAGTTTTCTTCATTGGCTGATAATTTTAACTTTCTTTTTTAAAGTTGATTTATTATGATTAACCTTGAAATAATGCTATGTCATTTTGATGATTTTAAAAGCTGCTTCAAAGAAGCAAGATGTATAAAGAAATATCATTTTCACATGATTCAGACTATCAAATATTAAAATTATGACAACATAGAGGTAGTATTTTCTTTACAATGTCAGCCTACATAGTATTACTAAAATTAATGACAATTGTGAATTATATTGATTATCACAAATCATTTCATTCCTATTTACGTAAAAAAATTTGGTATATAACTGGATGTGTAAGCACAACTAAGAAAAAAAGCTTTTGATGTATTTATACTCTTGATGTTGAACAGAAATATTGTCAGGACATTCCTTAAATTGACACCACTTAATCTCTGCCCAGAATGAGATTTCTTTAATACATTAAATTGGCATTTCAAAATTCTTTGGATTAGATCCACTTTTGATAAAGCCAATAAGTGTTAAGCACGAGCTGCACTCAGCTTGAACCAGCTTGAACCAGCTTGAACCAAGGCCCTTGGAGCCGATTGCAGAGAATTAATTGATCAGCCGAGACTGATGTGTTGTCAAAGTGTCAAGCTTCCAAGCCAACTCTGATTAAATGTGAATTCCCTCGTTGGCATGAGGTGAAGACATCTCCCAGGAGGTACAGGCGTATAATGTAGTATATCTTTCTTGAAAGATGTCAATGTTTCCTTTAGTTTCTTTGCAGTTGTGGTAAAGATGGTTTGCTGGATACCTTAACTTGAAAACGGGTGAGTAAATATTTCGATATGCATGTATATAGTAGGCAATACAGCACATCTGATGCTTCATTTAGTTTCATGAATCTATCTTTGTTCCTGAGATAGGCCAAATCAAGACAAACCTGCCGACTTTGAAATTCCCAAAAGTGTATAATAAAATGATGAAGCAGTATCAGCAGAGCACAGCAGCCGTGATGATAATACGTTCGATAGGGTCTCAAAAGAACGACTTAAAACTGCGTTCTAATTTGGGGCTTCAATTCATGTTTCTTAGCAGAACTAATTCCGGGAAACAGCAAGCTGACTGATTGATTAATTCTGCATCAAAATATCAGGGGATAATGGCAATATGAAGAGATCGAGCTTACAGATGCCTTGGAATTAGTAGATGGATATGTTGGGTTCTATACAGTCCCTTGCTGAAGCTCAGAACATTTCAAATCTATTGGTATTTGCTATAGTGCTTTAGACATTTTGACTGTACAAATGTTATGGCAGCACGTGATCGTGATAGCGGACAAAGCATGAAAACTTGAAAAAGTCTAATTTTTTGTTCCCTATATTCTTAGAGTAATTTTTAAAATGAGGAGTGAAGTAAAAAGTAACTAAGTTTAAATGTGAATACGAGGGGCATTTAGATATTTCATGGCTTTTTGTTATATGGACACTTATTGTCAACGAAGACTATGAATTTTTTACAGGATAAGATGCAGCAGTTTTGGAATGGATTTCCAAACTTTGTCGCAATTTGGACATTGATGTGGGAATCATAATTATGAACTACACACAATGCTTTGCATAATATAATGGTTTTGATATAATAGGTTGTTTTAAAGCACTCTGCTTGGTGGTTGACCCTTAAGCTCAACTGGTTAGATGGCAGTTTTTTTTTGAAAGGCAGTCGGTTCAAATATCGTTTGTAAGATGTTCTTTTATGCAAACCTGTGACAAGTCAGCTCATATGCGAATGTAGGGCTGCATGGTTGAAAATGTTGTTTGCAGTCTTCTTATTTTTGTTTATTTTGAACATTTTGCATTTGTACATATTTATACTTTTCACTCATATAATGACGTGGATAATTTGTACCTTGGTCTACAAAGCCCTACATTTTTCAAAAATGCCAAAGTGTGGGCAATATGGAAGTGTTTGCACTTCGAACTGATTTTTGTCTTTTCTTTCATGGCAACCATATCAGACTTTGTTTGTGACAAGTTGCAGCAACCTGCCAAAAGAGACATAACTTTTCCAACTATGCTGTCATAATTTTGTATGGAGTACAAGATAAGGATGTCTTGATTCCTGGTTTTACTGAAGAGGAATTCAGGGTTTTCTGGTGACACAGGTAAAAATAGTAAGACAAATGTGACATTAGGACATTTCGATGATGATTTATGCGAAAATTATTGCATGCATTGGACAGGATATGGTTATTAAAGAGTTAAAGGATTTGGGTTATCTTGTCCTACTTTATTTTTGTCCTTGTCGGTCACAAAATATTTGTTGCCCAATGATTACTGGGTTAATGTGAAGACCATCCTGGCTTTAACTGTATTTCCCTGATGTTTTCATCCATTACCCAGTAAGTCGAGGGAAATGTAGGTTAAAGGGGGGGGAACTTGTAAAGAGTGAAAATTGTAGGCCTAAAATTAAAGAATTTGTCTCGATAAACACTTTATCCAGTATCACTGTTATTTTTTTAAACTTTAATTATGGACAAAAGACTTGTCATATTTTCCTTTAGTGATTCTTAGATCTCATTTTTAGGTCTTTTTTATTCCTCACTTTTCTGTGCAAGAATCAATAAATCAATCTTTTTATCATACTTTTTTATACAGTTGCTGAAAAATGAACATGTAATCAGACAGAGGCAATATGGTTATCATAAACGGTTTAAGATTAGACCTTGTATTTATGTATGTGAAAAAAAATCTGCAAAAAAATCAAGTTAAAGCCCAAAAAAACAACTTTATACGTATGAAATCCATACAAAAATTTTCGTGCGTAATTCATACGTGAAACAACTGATTTACGTACGAAATACGCAAGAAAGAGCAACATACGTTTTACGTACGCTGCACAATTGGCCATGTAGTCTGGAAACATGCATTTTAATCAAAAGTTACAATGCTGCTGTTTGCTTTTAAATTATTGGTTTTATATTGAGATGTTGAATTTTGGGAGACATTGTGTGTTCAAAGATGCTGAATGGATGGTGTCCCTAAAACATGCTTAGAATGACAAAAAAGTGGGACAGAGCCTGACTAAATTTGCATTTATAAAAAATTCGAACGCCAGAATAGGATTAATGCAGTATTGTTTCATTCCACAACAACAATAATACTGATAAGAATATAATATAATTATATTCTGATATAAATACTGTGGACAATATAATAGGCAATGTTGTACAAGTTAGATATAACAGTTTAATATTAACACAAAATCTGTAGTGAGTCTTCGTCAATGATGCAGCTCAAGGCAGCCATAGCATGGCACCCATGGCCATTGGCAGAGATGAGAGGAAGGTTCCCATGACGTAGACTTCTCCAGTGTTGGTGACTACTGTGTGATGGTGAGTGATGACAAGACCAGGAGTCTGGCACATATCCTATTCATTTTGGAATATGCAGGATCTTTCAGTTGCCCCAGCACAGAACAAATTGATTGCCATGGGTAGCAGCTAACTCATGCTATGACCTCATAGCCAAAGAAAACACGACTAGTAGCACAAAAAGGTGCCTATGATTAATATCAAGACTTTCCAGCTGATTAATTGATTACATTTTTTGGAATATCACGGGAAATGAAGAAAGCTTACAGCTGCTCTGGAATTAGAAAAAATAGATCTGTTACGTCCCTTGTTGAAATACCAGACATTTAAGTGATTGAAGAGGATTAAACATTGGTATTGATTACGTAGCATGAGACATCTCAAGTGTATAAAAATATGACAGAAGGCAATCAGGATAGCATAAAAAAGTATGCAAATTTTTTTACTCTCTGTTCCAAGATTGTCACAGTATAAAAATTGATGTTAGATGAAAATACAAAAAGCACTTAATTTCGGAATATAAAATATACAGAGGATTATCCATTGCGTTCGGAATATTGTCTTTCTGTCATGCAACTTTTGGAGGCTTTACGAATATTTTCTGCAACTTCCAGAAGCTGTTATTGACATGATTCAACGTGAGACTAAGTCAATTAGATGCACGGACATTTAATTGCTTTAAGGGAGCTCTCATGTTTTAGTCATTGACTTATGGCCACCATATTGAAATTTGCATTATGCTTTTTCATAAAAGCAACAGTAACCAATTGAATCTTCTTACACTTCTTACAGAATAGTGTATGTTTCTTATATCATGTGTGGTGTAAACAGCGTGGGAGACGCCACATATGAAAGTAGCTCCTGTTACATACTTATTTTGGTTATAAGGCGTTTTCCAACGGCATGATCCAGGCAATCTAATCATAATAATACTCATAGCAGGAATCTCATCTCACTCATAAGGCTTTTTTCTATCAATCCATAATATCTTAAATTACACTCCTAAACCTGCCAATTCATCTGAATTGAAGTTACCGATAGGGCAAATTTTACCTATCAACATTCATTATTTCCATAGTTACACCAATATATCTTGGGAATTTGCCACAAAAACACGTTTTTTCACTTAAATATATCCCACCTGTATATTTATCTGCCACAACAAGAGCTGTAATGCATTTAATATTAAAGGCCAGTTCCGCATCTTTTCATATGCAGACTGAACTTCTATGGCCAATATATCTACCCATTTACCAGATATTCCTATTGGGAGTTTGACAAAAAACATATTTTCCACACAAAAATCTGGAAGCTATATATTATTTCTCTGCCACATCAAGGCCAGTAACGCATATCATATTGCAGGCCACTAAATTCCGCATTTTTTGCCACACTGATTGAACTTCTATGTCCAATATAACTACCCAGCTCCCAGAAATTAAATTGCGGCATGCATTTAGAAAATCTTATTTTCCAACAACTCCAGTCTCTCAGTCACAGTGCCCCTGAGCAATCTTTAAGATTAGAAAAAAAAACGAGAAGACGGATAGCACACGGCTGTAGAGCAAGGTCAGGAGATCATTTTAAGACAAAAACGAAAAAATTCTGTTGGGAAAATTTTGAGTTATACCAATTTCAAGATTTTTGTTTATCACACCCACATTTTCTGCCTAAAAGAGGGGTCATAAAAGTGGATATAAGTTATATAAGTCATTTGCAGATACGGTTGTTGAAGGAAAGACAGTAACTTTAATCACTGTGACTATAATATGTGTGTGAAACATGTTAAATCAAAAATTAATGTGCAGTGTGTGATAAACTCACTTGACTGTATATGTTTGTCAAAATTAGCCCTGCTTAATTGACTCTATTGTTTATTTTGAGTGTTCAACTGCTTCTGTGTGGGTTTGAATTTAGCTAAGCCTTTCTTTGGAGTCGTTTGATTTATTTTCATGACAAAATGTAGTCTCAGATGTAGCTTTAGGATATTTTATATAATTGATATTTATGAATAATCAATACAGGCGCAGAGCATGACTAGTACAATTGTCTTTAAAAATCATGTTAACAGTGCATATCTGCTTATAAATAAACCAAAGTCTTGGCTTGTTTTGTTCTTGGAAGTGCATGTATGACATTGTATGTATTAATGTTGACTACATGATGGTATTAATTTTAGGACGAAAAAAAATAAATTAAAAAGGACTTCCAGAGATTCTAGACCAACATATTATGCAGGCGAGACCCTAATTAGCTTGATATTTATACCAAACTGAGATTTGGCATTGAAACATGTTTGAATTGTCATGAGTGTGCACACAACGGTGTATGTAGATCATTGAGCAATGGTGGGACAAATAAAAAATAATAATTATCTAATAAAAATTGTTGGGAAAGGGAAATGTGGAAAGGTAATTTCTGAACCTAAAAACAATTGAGGATGCTGATAAATGAAACTTCACAGATATGACTTGCAACAACACAGTAAACAACATTCTGTGGCATGTTTGACATAAAACATTCCCAATTTAACTCGAATATAGCTCAAATCCAGCCTATATACAATTAACCACATAGAAACAATACCGCTGATTTAATAATATAATAATATAATAATAATAATAATAGTGATTTATATAGCGCCTCTTCCAGTAAACTGCTCAGAAGCGCTCGGGTGGGTAAGGGTTATTCGTAGAACATTTTAAATAAGTAGGTTTTTAGGTTTTTCTTGAAACACTCTAGCGTCTTTGTTGTGCGAACACTCTCAGGTAACTTGTTCCAGAGTTTTGGTGCTGCAAAGGAAAATGCTCGATCTTCAAATTTATTTAGGCTGTTTGAAGCTGGTTCTGTTAACAAGAGTTTGCCGTTACTTCTCAGATTACGGTCTCCATTTGCTTTAAGCCTGACCATTTGTTGAATGTACAAGGGAGCTTGGCCATTTAATGCCTTCCAGGTTGTTGTCATTAACTTAAACTGGATTCTGGCAGGAATAGGCAGCCAATGAAGTTGCTTTCTGTGTGATCCCACGCTGTCTTGCTGTTTCAACCTCTCTATAAGACGAACTGCTGAGTTTTGGGCAACCTGAAGTTTATTCACCAGATATTGAGAAATGCCATACAAAAGGCCATTTCCATAGTCCAAATGAGGTGTAACCAGAGCATTTACCACAGTTTTAATGGTATCTTTGTTCATGGACTTTCGAAGTTTCGAGATGTTCCGAAGATTAAAGTAGGCATTTCGGCACATCTTATTAACTTGCTTCTCCATTGTCATGTTTTTGTCAAATGTTACACCCAAGTTCCTAACATTCTCTGATGTTTTGATTGAAACATTTTCAACATTGATTGATGACACTTGGAGTTTATTTAGTTGGTGTGGAGTGGCGATCATAAGAAGTTCAGTTTTGTCACCATTGTTACACAATTTGTTTTCATGAAGAAATTTTCTGATTTCAGCTATGCATTTCTCCATTTTCTTGATTGCATCATCTTGTTCTGTAAATGTTGGTTTGAAAGATAAGATGAGCTGCTCATCATCAGCGTACTTTTGATCCTCAATTTGGTTTTGAGAAGCAACTTCACTCAATGGAGCAATATACAAATTGAATAAGACTGGACCAAGTTTGGAACCTTGTGGGACACCAAATTTGAGTGGCAGCTTCTCTGATGTTTGGTCCTGTATCAATACAGACTGTGATCGTTCCGAAATGTATGACTTGAACCAGTTGAGGGCTGAATTGCATACACCATATCTATTTTTCAGTCTAGTCAATAGAATACTGTGATCAATTGTGTCAAAAGCAGCTGATAGATCTAACAGTACCAGCATGGTTATTTCACCCTTGCTCATGCTCACCATGATGTCATTGTGGATTTTTGTGAGGAGAGTTTCTGTGCTATAAAGTTGCTTATAGGCTGATTGCCTGTCATCATCAAGTTTGTTTCGGATTAGGTGATCCATATATTGTTTGATAACTGCACTTTCAATGACTTTTCCCAGGAAAGACAAGTTTGACACTGGTCGGTAATTCTGTTTAATGAGATCAAGACCTCTCTTCTTCAAGAGTGGCCTGACAAGTGCATGTTTTAGATCCAGGGGCATCTCCCCTAGAGTTAGTGATGTGTTGACTATTTCTGTTATTATAGGAAGAAATTCATCCATGCACTCCAGTAGTAACCATGTAGGGATGGGGTCAAGTTGACAGTGTTTGACAGGCATATTTCTAATCAGTTTTTCAACAGCTGTTTTAGTCAGGGTTTTGAACTGAGATAATTTATGGCCAGTGAAATGTTCAGCATTTGTGATGCTGTTATTGCAAGAGTCCAATTTTGATCTTATTTTCTTGATTTTGTCGTCAAAGAAAATGTTGAAATCATTAGCTAAGTCTTGGCTGCTTTCATGATTGGGCAGAGGGAGTTCTTGTTTCCTGTTTAGGTTGGAGTTCAGTATCTTGAACATTGCTTTGGAATTTCCCTTGGTGGTTTCAATCTTCGCTCTTAGATCATCAGATTTAAGCTGATTGAGTTGGTCATTTAAAGCATTTCGCTTCAACTGGAAGTCTTGCCAATCTTTTTCCAGCCCAGTTCTCCTCCAAGAACGTTCTGCTTTTCTTTTAGCTGTTTTAAGATTTTTGATATTGGCATTGGTAAATGGAGTTGGTTTGCGCAGTGTCACCTGTTTAGTAATAACAGGTGCATGCTTGTCAAGAACCTCCTTTGAGGAATTGTAAAGTGAGACAAGTTTTGACAGGTATTCCAAAGACTTTTGCTTTTGCACTTTCTGTGACAAGTGTTTTTCGATGTCTTTCTTATATTTTACGAGATTGATATCACGTGTCTTTCTAAAAGAGATTTTCTTTTGAGCACTTTTTCCTTTGCTAATTGCCATATTGAAAAGGACACAGTTATGGTCAGAGAGCAAGTCGCTGACAGCACAATCTTTCAGTGAGGAATTTCTGTGTGTGATAACCAAGTCTAGTGTGTTTCCATCTTTGTGTGTTGAAGAAGACACATGTTGTTCAAGATCATACATTTCCAGGATGCTGTTGAACTGTGTGACTCTAGCATCGTCTGGTTTATTCATGTGAAAGTTGAAATCACCAGCTATGAAAATTTCATTGTGATATGTATGATAGTGAGCTAAGAATTGTGTGAATTCCGTGAAGAAGTCTGATAACTTGTACTTATTCTTGTTTGAAGGTTCAGGCCGGTACACAAGAAGAATTGTGATAGTTTTCCCACTCAAATGAATTTGAAATTCCATATGCTCGAAAGTTCTGGTTTTCATGGTATTGATTTTGGTCGCTTTCAAACCGGACTTTACAATGCAACCTACACCACCCCCAGGCCTTCCTTCGCGGGGTGTACCAAAGTAAAAATATTCTCCATTTCTTTCCAGGTTACCAATTTCCACTATATCATCTCCCTTTAGCCAGGTTTCCGTAAAAAGAAACAGGTCAAGATCAAATTCATCTCTATAGTTCTTTACCACTTCTGTTTTTTGCCTCAAACTTTGGGCATTCCATACACAGGCTTTCAGAATGTGGTTTTCCCCTTTGCTGGTTGTGCTAGTGGCATTAGCATGTTCGTCGAAGGCCTTCAACACATCAAATCTGTTTTTCAGCTTCAAGGATTGTGTGTTGGTGGTCCTGCATTTAGTATGTGGAGTTGGGTCAGATTTGTACAAAGACCTACTTTTGAGATCATTTAAACCAATGCGCAACACATCTGAGTAGAGCTGCATATGTATGGACATTAGGACAATCTCGGTACAGGAAATGTGGTATAGTTACAAATGTTTTACAGAGCGCTTAATTTCAGTGTTGCATGACAGAGCAACAGAAGTTCAGGCGAAGTCACAAAATACAGGTCTAGGTAAAACTGCGTTACAGAGCAGCTATCTGGTATTGGAAAGTTGCGTGACGGAGCAACAGAAGTTTTGGTAAAGAAATTCAGGTCTAGGTACAACTGCGTTACAGAGGAGCTGGTCTATTGCGTGACAGAGCAACAGAAGTTTTGGTAGAGTAAAGAAGTTCAGGTCTAGGTACAACTGCGTTACAGAGCAGCTGGTCTATTGCGTGACAGAGCAACAGAAGTTTTGGCAGAGTAAAGAAGTTCAGGTCTAGGTTCAACTGCGTTACAGAGCAGCTGGTATCAGATTGTTGCGTGACAGAGCAACAGAAGTTTTGGCAGAGTAAAGAAGTCCAGGTCTAGGTACAACTGCGTTACGGAGCAGCTGGAAGTTCAGGTAGAGTAAACAAAAAACATTAAAAAAAAATAAAAATAAAAGAAGTTTGGGTGTACGTACAACTGCGTTACAGAGCAGCTGGTATTGGATAGTTGCGTTACAGAGCAACTGAGGTTCAGGTAGAGTAAAGAAGTTCAGGTCTAGGTACAACTGCGCTACAGAGCAGCTGGTTTGTTGCGTGACAGAGCAACTGGGTTTAAGTTAATGATATATAGGATAGATATAGTAGATGCAGAAGTGCTGAAATACAGGTGCAGACACAGGTGCGGAAAATACAAGTACAGGCACTGAAATACAAGAGCAGACACTGAAATACAAGTACAGGCACTGAAATATAAGAGAAAATAAATAAATAAAATTTTTTTTTTTAGCTCTTTATAGAATGCCTTTAAGCATAGAAGTTGGAAAGTTGTTTGAAACGTATGAGTTGTCTGGAGAGGTTGTCAATGGAGGTGAGGTAATGTTGTCATACAGCTTATGTTTCCTGGAAGGCTGGCTATTTTATATATTTCCTAATTGATTCTTGAGCTCTTCCAATAATTTAATTCCCGTTATTTAATGCTGTTTGGTGATGTGGCAAGTGTCTGGAAGAATCTGTGAGCCCTGAAGATAGAAAATATGATGATGAGATCGTGTTACAGGTGCAAAAACGCAGGTAAAATGGGCGAAAATTGAATACACACCAGTGTGCAATGAAGCAAGAAACGATGTTGAAGTTCAAATGCAGAAATATGCACATAAATCACTCGGAAACAACACAAAAGTGTCAAAAAACAGGTCAGAAGCACTTTACCGACAATCACACAAAAATTCAGCAGTTAAATATGCCCAGAACTTATCTAAGAGATGAAAATATCCACTGCTGAGTTCACTCTGTGTTTACTGTCTTTAGTCTGATTACCTAGGACAATGTTGGAAGGCTACAAACTTGCTCATCACTGTACTATTGGTCTGAAGCAAACAGCCACATGTGTTTGTCACACTCTGCACACTATATTTAGGCCAAACATGTTTTACACAAATGCAATGGTCACAGCAATCAATGATATTGTCTTTCCATCAACAATTGTCCCTGCAAACGATCTGAAACATTTCATTCAAGGCCTATGCCCCAGTTTTAGCATTGAAATATGAGTGTGATAAACCAAAAAACTTAAAATCGATATAACTCAAAATTTTCCCAACAGAATTTTTTCGTTTTTGTCTTAAAATGATCTCCTGACCTTGCTCTACAGCCGCATGCTATTCGTCTTCTCTTTTTTTTTTCTAATCTTAAAGATTGCTCAGGGGCACTGTGCAGTGTTTTTAGTGATGTACACCCTGCTGTAGTACTTCCAAACAACCACATTACTTCATCTAACTGAAAGCTGACTGGAACCTGCAAATAGGACCTGCCCTCACATTACTCTAACCAGGGAAGAACCTTGAACTCGGTGCATTTTTGAAAAGCAAGAAACCTTTACGGGTGAACTGCTAGTTTATAATAATATCGTATGACCACATCAAAGAGACAAACATATTAGCTTGACCTTAGCTGGAGCTGACAGAATTTGTAAGGAAAGAGGTAGCGAAGAGCAGTACTCAGCAGATGGACATGGCTGTTTATCAATAGTACAGTAGGGCTTGGCATGCAGACCTCCTTAACTTGGAGGCGTGATTTGACCTACTTTTTATGATCAATTATTGAATACTTGTGCTATCAGGAAGGGATTACTTGACTCTATTTATAAGTAGTGAAACAATTGTCTACCAAATTTGATAAAGAAGTTACGGCCAATTTTGTAAAAAAAAAGCAAATGGCCTTCTTACCCCACCCATCGGGCAAGAAGAGCCCCTATTATAATCCCATGGCAAATTCTATTTGTGAGTGCATTCAGCTTGAAAGTTATCTCTTGGGGTCCTTCTATCCTTTTTAAGGGATTCTATTTACTTTTTCTGAATTTTAGAATTTTTCTGTTCATGCCTTAATTGCATGAGCCACTGCATACATTATCACTAGTCATTCTAGAGTCTAGACTCTTCATAACCTCACATGTGGCATGGAGCATCATATGCTAGTGAGCTCATGCATGATTGTATAGTCATCCATTGGACCTTCAGTGTCTCCTGTGTTTTTCCCAAATTGCAGTCTTCTTCATTAGTGCAGTCCAGTCATTAGTGATGTTTATACAACTCCATTGCATATTTCCTGTGCACAGGGACTATGTAATCATGAGCTTCAAAATGCATTCACATCATGCTATATTTTACTAACACACTAAAATGCTGTCAATATATTTCAAGGCTTCATAAGGCTATTACATTTATTTAAAATGTGTTCCTCTCCACTTGTTGTTCTCCCTTGGCTAACTTATTTAACAAACCTTCTTCATATGGATTAGCTCTATCATCACAATGTCATTGAATTATTTATCACTATTTATTTACTCTGTATGACATTGTCCTGTGTGAAACACAAGAAAATCAGACGAGTGTTTGCCCAGAAGAAGGTAATTTATTCGTACTTTAATGATTGATTGAGATCTTCATTGGTGCACTTTCGGAATTTCGTTATGTTGTTAGTTTTATCCTTGGTAACATGATCTGTTTGACATTTCATTTGGCTTCATGAAACTTCTAGGAGATAACAGAGGATATTGCAAATGCAAGCCTAGCAGTTGAGTACAGAAGACACTTCAAGGTTGAAGATTCACGAAAATATTCTTACTGAAACTAATGATTAACCAGTTTCACGAAATATTCTTACTGAAACTAATGATTAACCAAAACATATTGCACCCAGACAAACTGTGCATGCTCTTTACCTGAGATTTGTGTAATGCTTGCAAACATTAACACTTTTAGGTATCTTGGTCTGCATACATTCACAAACAAAATGCATGAAAACTACTTCTTTGGTAATTTAAATTTAAGACAATGAATCATAACAACACATGGAATGATTTTCGTTTTATTTCGGTCGCACTAGAATTACAAGCAGTCAGATTATTAGCACCTTTGAAGAATTTGAGGAATGATTGAGATGTGATGCCAATGGCAAAGAAATAAATTGAACAATAATTTTGTCAATTCCTGGAAATTATTGCCAATGAAGTTACCAAATGGCAATTAGAAACGGGTTGATCAATCAATGTAATGAAATATTTTGCAATTATGAGATGTGTAAAAACCTGATCGATTAGGTATTTGTAATTGGTTTGTTTTGACAGACAATGCCGTAAATTATTTCCCCGATTGATAAATACCAAGTTTGATTGCCAGAGACAGGAAAAAAATTATGGGATATCAAAATAACTGTCAGCATAGACTTAATATTTACTTTACTTCCAAGTACTGTAACTGAAAAATGGGTGTTTAGATATTTCAACTTGAATCTAGTACGAATACAGCACATCTGATGCTTCACTTTGTTTCATGTATTTGTCTTTGTGGCTGAGGCATGCTTATCAAGACAAACCCACGACTTTGAAATTCCCAAAAGTGTATAATAAAATGATGAAGCAGTATCAGCAGAGCACAGCTGCCATGGTTCGATAGGGTCTGCCTAGCTATGAGGAAATATACTCACAAGGCTATTTACTTATTATTATTGCAGGCAGTCTTTCAGGTGCGCTTTACAATCATCAATTATGGAATTGAAGACTTAACAATCATTATTGGAATTTATGATTACAATTGTTCAGTCCAATTGGACAATGACTTCTTCTGTCCAAGATATCTTCATCTCTTTGATGGTCATTTTCACTTCCATGGTCAGTTCCATTCAGTTCATCCACAACCCAGTCATCCAGGTGAAGTCTGGCTGGGGTATTGTTGATCACACCTATCATGAGTAGCGAACAACTTTGAACTCTCTTCTAATATGACGACTCCAATTAATGCTTCTTAGAAGAACTGCATTCTTCCTTAATTCCAGGAAACATCAAGGTGACTGATTAATTAATTTTTGTGTCGAAATATCAAGGGATAAGAGCTTATAAATGCTTGGAATTAACAGGCAGATATTCTGGATTCTGCAACATTCCCTTGTTGAAGTTCCCGGTGTTTCAAATCTATTGGTTTGCATTACGGAGCTTCAGACATTTTGATTATATAAAGACATGAGAGAAGGCAATCATGATAACTTATGTGAACATATATTTTTGCTCCCTAGATTATTGCGGAAAATGATAACATTAACATATTCAATATCCATAGTGACTTTCTTCTTTCAATTTTTTTGTTTTGTGACTTATATGAAAATTGTAAAGGTTATTTCATGGCTTGGATATGTATATTATACAGTGGGTTGGATATAGTAGGTTGCTGCTAAGCACTTCGTTTGGGTCTGACCCTTCAGCTCAATTGGTTAGATAGCAGGCTTTTAAGGGGAAAGTATTATATAATGGTGCATAGGCCTGAGGCTTACTCAAAGGTAGCCTGATCAAAATACTGATTGTGAGATCTTCTTCGTTTATGCATACCAGTGAAGAGTGAATCCATTTACATGATTGTTCAAATATAGGGTTGGATCATTGAACATTTTGCTTGCAGTCTTCTTATTTTGGTTTATTCATATTTGTTTGTACTCTTATTTATCAGTCAAATAAAGATGAGATCAATTTGTACATCTCTCTATGAAGCCTTACATTTTTCACAAAAGCCAAAGTGTGGGCAATATGGAAGTGTTTGCACTTTGAACTGATTTGTATCACTTCTTTTTCATGTCAACCATAACAGATTCTGTTTGTGACCAAGTTGCAGCAACTTGCCAGAAGAGACATAACTTTTCCGACAACGTTGCCATAATTTTTGTATGGAGTACGAGATAAGCATGTCATGTTTCCTGGTTTTACTGAAGAGGAATTCAGGGTTTTCTGGAAACACAGGTAAAAATAGTAAGACAAATGTGACAAGAGGACAAAATAGTAATACAAATGTGACATGAGGACATTTTGTTAATGATTTATGAGAGAAGTATTGCCTGCATTGGACAGCATATGGTTGTTTAAAATTACGGAAAGGAATTGGGTTATCTTGTTGAGCTTCATTTTTATTCTTGTAGGTTATAAAAATTTTGCAGCCCAGTGATTATTGGGCTGATCTGAAGCCCATCCTAGTTGCATTTTATATGGGTGCATATTTATATGTTTTCACCCGAGACCCTGTATTTCTTGAGACCCGGTGGGTCGAGGGAAATACACGGGTGGAGGGGGAGAAACTTGTAGAGAGTGAAAGTTGTAGGCCTAAAATAAAAAAATTTGTCTCGATAAACACTTTATCGAGTGTCACTGCTATTTTTTGAAACTAGAATTATGGGCACAGGACTTGTCAATTTTCCTCAGATTCTTTTACTGATACACCTCAATCTCAGTTATTTTAATTCCTCGCCATCTCTCTTATGCATGTAGTGTAAGAATCGATAAATCCATCTTTTTTCGTCTTTTAAAGTCCTGCATTATGTAATCAGGCAGAGTCTGACAAACAGCAGTCTGAGACATTTGTATGTGTCTGAATCTATATGCACTCAAGATATTCATATTGGAGATTGAAAGACTTTAGCAGTCTGGAAACATACATTTTAATCCCAAGTTACAGTGCTGTTGTTTGCTTTGTTGGTTTTATATTCAGATGCTGAATTTTGAGAGATGCTGCAGCTTCAAAATGTGTTCAAATATTCACTATGGATACTGTCCATGAAATAGACTTAGAAATTGAAAACATAGCACATCCAGCTGCAGAACATGATGAAAAATAGCACTGGAAGAAATGAGAATGTGCAGAACAGTATTGTATCACTTAAATGATAGTGTAATATGAAGCTGCACAACACCAGTAAACATTAAATTGCTGGCATCTGAGAAAAATACTTTTGAGTAACTCATGATCTGTCCAGCAACTATGTGGTACCACAGGTAAATCTTGGTCTGTTTCATGGTTACATGACTTGTACTTGACCCAAACTGCCATTAAGCCTTATACATCTATCTGTAATGTAGTTTCATATGTAGACACACTGATATATAACTGAAACAAAACTTCAGCTATAGGTGAAGTTTATGGTGTTCATATTTATTTATTACTCTCAGTTAAGTACTGCAATGCAGTCTTCAACAATGAAGCAGCTCAAAGCAGTCATAGCATGGCACCCATGGCCAAGGGCAGAGAGAAGAAAAAGGTTCCCTTGACATAGAATTCTCCAGTGTTGGTGACCACCGTGTGATGATGAGTGATGAGAAGACCAGGAGTCTGACATATGTCCTATTCATTCATGTCCAGGGTCCTTCAGTTGCGCCAGCGCAGAACATTGGGCTCGGACCGAATTGAGTTCCAGGGATAGGAGTGAACTCATGACATCACAACAAGATTAGTATCTCGAAAAAGTGCATTTAATTAATATCAAAAATCTCATTCTGATGGCTTAGCAAAGCCTGCTGATTAATTGATTATATTTTTTGTAATATCAGGGAAATATACAAAACTTACTGATGCTTGGGAATTAGGCAAATATATATGTTGAGTCCCTTGTTGTAGGACAAGACATTTAAATGATTGATATGAATTGTTGATATTCATTACGTAGCTTGAGATATCTCAAGTGTATAAGAATATGACAGAAGGCAATAATGATAACTTAGAAAAGTATGCATTTTTTTGCCATGGCTTCCTAGATTGATCAAAATGTCTGATGAGAATACCAAAAGCTCTTAATTTCTGAATATAAAATATAGCGAGGATTATCCATTACTTTCTGAATTGTTTCCATCTGTCATTGAAGCCCCTTTTCATGCAACTTGTGAAGGCTTTTCTATGCTTGTGCAAATTCCAGAAAGCTATTATTAACACGGTTCAGTCCTGAGACAAAGTCAATGAGATAAATGTAGGTTAATTTCAGTCACTTAATGGGAATTATCTTATTTTAGTTATTGACTCATGGCCTTCGTGTTGCACTTGGTATTATATTTTCGATGTACCAGTAATCAATTGAATCTTCTGACAGAATACGTATGTTGGTGTTTTTAGCATCATGTGTGGCATCAACAGCGTGGGAGATGCCATGTATGGAAGTAGCTCCTGCAACATACTTATTTTGGTTCTAATCCGGTGTCCTTGGCTGTGATCCAGGCAATTTACAATAATATTGCATGACCACATCAAACAGACAAACATATTGGTTTGATCTTGACTGGTGCTGGCAGAATTTCTAAGAAGAAATTGGGAAAATGGCAGTACTCAGTAGGAAGGCTTAGTTTTTATCACTAGTCCACAAACAATATACAGACATTTTAATGACTGACCGAATTGAAGTTTGTAAGAGAATCGGAGGTCATATTCTAATATGTTGTAAATTAGTTTTTCACATACAATTTTAAATTATGTGATTATTCTATTGTTTCTTTGTTTCATTCAGACTGGAATAATAAAAGGTGCCATATTACTATATGTCTATTAGTACTAATGTTATAATAATGGGGTCCAAAGCACTTTTACCAGCTTTTCCTTGCCCAATTAAAGCTGCAAATAAAATCATTATGCAAAGAGAGACATGGAAAATTGGGTTAGGTCAACCTTGGAAAGACTCACTTATTTGCTTTTTAAAAATTTGACTTTTTGGAGGGAGCTGCATATTAATGATGAGAAGAGAAGACTGGGGAGCATTTCAAAATTCACAAGCCCTATTGATTCACGATGTCCAGGGTCTTTAATTGCCCCAGCATAGAATACTGGATACAATTTGCTTCTCATAGGCTCGAACTGAATTGCGTGTAACTCTTAAAATACTGAGGCAATTTATCAGATTTAGATTTTGTTGGTCATATTCCTTCATGTTCTCATAAGGTCTTGTATTCTCTGTGTCCACATTATTCACATACTTTGCAAAGCTTCTTTGGCTTAGCTCTATTTATCGCTGCATTTATATGTATGATTTCTTAAATTCTTTATTTAAATTTCGCGAAATCATAACATAAAGTTGTGGGCAATCTCTATTAAACTCGGAATTGGATTAAAAGTGCCAATAATACTGTTCTAGTAGGAGGTATACGCCACCTGTTATAAGGGCCATTTGTGTGTCACCTCACGCACTAAAATTACAAGCAGTCAGATTATTAGCACCTTTGAAGAATTTGAGGAATGATTGAGATGTGATGCCAATGGCAAAGAAATAAATTGAACAATAATTTTGTAAATTCCTGGAAATTATTGCCAATGAAGTTACCAAATGGCAATTAGAAACGGGTTGATCAATCAATGTTTCCAAATTGGTGCAATAAAAGATTTTGCAATTATGAGATGTGTAAAACCTGATCGATTAGGTATTTGTAATTGGTTTGTTTTGACATGCAATGCTGTTAATGTTAACCCTGATCACAGGCACTTGAACTGTTTACAACATTTATGCCACTGGCGCTCACCACTACAGACATACCAAGGTTGGAAAGTGCCATGAATCATCCACCCTGCAGTTATGTTATGCCAATGGGGTGCAGGGTGGCTGATTCAAGGGAAATGCCCTGACTTTCCCACCTTCCTTGTTCTGTTTAAGGAGGTCAGCATGCACTCCAGAGAGCAGGAGGATTTGCAAATGATTGAAATGCCTGTGACCCTGATTAATAAATACCAGGTTTGATTGCCTGAGACGGGAAATAAACTTTAAGGGCAAAATGATTGAACTGTTTTACATAATGGCAAATTGACTACTGTCATATATTGTGTGGCGTATGATTTCTAACAAACGAGTTGTCAGTTACCTTTGATCACCATCCCCACCTCTCGGAGTAGCCTTGGGTAAGCCTACCCTGACAACATGGGCTGTGTTTCCATGAAGTGATCATTATAAGATTAAGCAGCCTCCGGCGTGACAAACATAATTCACAGCTTGAGATAATTAAAAGCAACTGAATGTATGTTTGAATGTTTCAGTGTTGTCTTGTTTGTTGTTTTAAGTATTTTCTTTGTATAAAATCAGTAACAATTACTAAAACACTAATTTTAAACACTGGAAAAAAGCTGTGAAAAGATTATCATACTCATAATACTCCGTCATTTTATAGTATTTGTTGGTAGGGTAAGTGTAAACGAACCCTGCAATTGGAGGATGTTGGTCACAGTTATACTGGGACTTTGAGATTAAGACTAAAAGCAAAAAATCTATGTGCCAGTTCAATGGAAATCAATGTAAAAATATGTAAAGTCTGGTGAAAATAGTTAAGAGCGTCTAACCGCTTGACAAGATATCTTATGATTTACAAATTTAAAAAAGGATCTATGTTTAATGTCATCAGGTAAATTTATATAATTGGTCAATCTGTTGCTTTGTTTTCTTCTTTGCTGCATCTCTTGTCTCAATGCTCCATTCATTTACTTTTTGATATAATATGAAACAAAATTGCTTCGACACAAACATCGTTCTCACATCCTGTAGTGAAACTAAAACAATCTAAAATTTCACAAAAATGTACTGTGGATCCGTCTAAGTTTTAATAGTATGCTATGAAAATAAATGATGCCATTAAATAACAACAAACCATTTATTATTAGAAATTAACAAAGTTTCTGAGATAAACCATCTGTGGACTGTTCAGGAAAGATAGCCCGGCCACCAAGTAATTAGAGACACGCCTTGTCATAAAGCCATTGTAGATGTCTGAGCAACACTAATGCACGGACAAACATTATCAATAAAACTTGAACTTAAATCGCAGCTTATGTCAGGTTTCCTATCATAACCTAAAGACCCAATTATCAAGCTTTCTTCATGATCCATATAGATTTGGGTGTCACATTTAGTGCTAGTGTCCAGACCAAAGGACCAAGATACCAAGCAGTTATGCCACAAAAGCACTATAGAAAGCACCATAAAAAGTCTCTGCTTAAAATCTTTTACAGTAGTGCACCAAGACATGTTGGCGTAGGAGCCAGAATTCATACTTTCACACTTCACAGTTCAAGCCTGATGAGACCAGCAGGAGATTATGTGTCATCCTTTGAAGTTTGAAGCGTCATAGAGAGGGAGAGAGAATCAGACATCATACACTAACTTTCGCAAAGGTACATTGGTGATATTACTTTCCCTGACTGTTATGCTATCTGAGCTTCTCTGGCATACCTGGAAAAATGTCTGAATCAGCAGGTTTTTGACTATCCTTAAAACTTTTAGTTCTATCACATCATCGCCTTGTTCTGTTGCTTAGCAAAGATATTAAATAGTCTTGAAAACATTCCAAAATGAAGTTTCTAATTTTCTTGAAGTTGATATCATCAATCTTGAGACAGTGAATTGAAAGTCAAGATTAATTTCAAAGTCAAACTTCTCTAATATTCAATCAGTAAACATTCAGTTGATGCATGGGAATTACACACTTAACACTATATGAGCTGGAGGGTCTGGCATTAGTCTGTGCATATTTTAGTATCTAATCACTAAAGTCTCTGAACATTTAAAAAGTATCCAATCACCACAGGTTGATTTAACAATATCTATCTCGATTACGTTGTCCTGAGCTGGTTGCAATACCATTGATCAAGATTAAGGTTTTTTATCCTTGCAGTTCCCTCGAAATTGCCTCTCAAAATATCTGCTGGCAGCATCAGTGTTTTAATTGAATATGATTACTAGCTAGATTTAAATGTCATCATTTCTTGGATTGCTTATTAAAGATATTTTGGATGACAACCATTTTAATCTAGATTATTTTTGATACAAAAAAGAAATGTAGCCTGACATATCAGATGAAGCTTTGTCAAATATGCATAACACATCCGGGCACAATATCACTAGTAGACTCTGCCATGAGAGACAATGTGCCATTGAGCATCATATGCCAGTGAGCTCATGCTTGATTGTATAGTTACCCGAGGGACCTTCAGTGTTATCTATGTTTGCCCAGAGTCTAGTTATGTGTGCTGTGTGTAACATTGCATACATGGACTTCCAGTGAGAGATGACTACATGTATATGACCATAAATTCAAGTGTGCCCTTGCATCCATGTCATCCATCTATGGTACAACCCAAAAGAAATAAGAAAATTTTCTGTCAGAACTCCTCTGTTCACCAATTTTGTGCTCTTTTCTCCTCTACACCCAAAATCTCCTAGAAAGTAGGGGGAACGGGGGCACATTGGGACGCGGGGCACTGTGGGACGGTGGGGTTTTCTTGGATCCTGGCAAGGTATATGATATGGTAGTGCCATCATTTCTTGTAATCACACATCCTGATGTTTCCATGGTTTTATAGACAAATTACAGCCACATGCAGAAGTATGGCGAGCAAAAGTTTGTTTTCCTACCACTAAAGTAAACATGGACGGGTTCAATTCGAACCATTCTGCGGACAAACCATGAACAATGAGACTTTCTCAGTGCTTGTATGAATTTTATATATCGTAACGAACAGTTATGAATTGCTATTGTGACAATTGGGATAGCTGTGAACGACATGTACCTGACACATGTGTATTTTGCTCTCCCTATTTACAGGATTTTAACCGGATATACTAAGTTTTCATTACGATATTTTACATTCACATGTGAGGATTTTCATGGACTATTTTACTGTGTGATTTTAAAAGGACATTAATTTGACAGGTGGGTGTTTTGAGTGATTTTTGGATTTGCCCAACCCTTCATGTGTCCGGGGATTAGGGGATTGTTGGCATTTTCACTCAAACAACACCAAACAAGGGCCAGAACCAGCTCAAGAAAAGGTGTGATAGACTGTGATAAACCCTGTCCACCTTTGTTTTCGCTTAGTGACATTATTTGTTGTGCTCAGTTATGTTGTTGGAAGAAATGACTCAAACAAAGATAACAAGCATGGATCAGCTGAGTACCTGCAACAATGAACAGTTTGCTGAGATATTTGTCAACAATATCAATGTGATATTCCAATATGCAGAAAAAGACATTACAAATATCCTTGATGGCAAAACTTTGGATAAAATTTTGGAGATCAGAAATAAACTGTGTAACAAATTGAAGGAATGTCTCCCTGAATTTTCGTTGAGGCAACCTATCAATAGAAAAGCCAAGCACCTGGCCATCAATGATGTCATCCAATTGGCAAACAGCATTCTGAGGGACTCTGCAATTCGTGAGGTTGACAGAGTCTTTGTGTCTCAGACACCAGCAGAGTCTGCTGATACCCCCTCTGAAGAAGTCTTGGATGATTTTGATGTTAATGACCCATTGGCAGTGGCACAACAAGTAAAGACTTTGGTACAGGAAGTCAGCAGATTGAAAACCTTGCTCGACCAACATCTCTCCTCCAAGTGCCCATGTCAGTCAAAACCTGTGTCTGATGTTTCAAGTAATAAGGTCATTGACCTTGTCAACCAAACAGGGTCCTCCAGGAGTGAAGTTCCAAAGGATTCTGAAGACAGTTCTGACGGCAAATCATCATCTGACAGTGACTCATCAGATGTCGATGACCCACCAGCGGTCCACAAGAAGAAACTGAAAAAGAAACTGAAACACCATGGTGTAACACCAGCCCCAGTTTCTGCTGCTTCCACCAAATCAAATGCAAGCAAAAGTGACATCTACATTGGCAACGTGAACCCGAAATGCAGCGAGTCCGATATCAAGCGTCACCTGACTCAGCATCACGTGAATGTGCAACGCAAAGACATTCATCAATTGCATAAGGGCGTTTCGCATCACCCTGGCACCCCAACACTATAAAGCTATGCTAACTGATGGCAACGCAATTTGGGATGCGGGCCTGAGAGTGAGACCTTATAGTGAGATTCAAAAACAACAGAAGGGCCAACGGAAGAACGGTCAGCATGGACACCGAGCCAGTCATTCCCAAAAACCCAACATGCACAGGCATTTCACACCAAGGGCACCAGCGGCGAAAGGCCAACATAATTTGACAAATTATAGAGCTGGTTATGATCAAGCGATGTGGGATGCACGGCATCACTACGACAACATCTCGACGGCCTCTGAGAGAGTTTGGTACCCAATACCACAACCATCGTACGAATATTGCACCGACTCCAGTTATGATGACGAGTGGCCCCGGCTCCCTCACAGATGGTGATCAATCTGTGAATCCAACAGAGGGAACTCATAGTCAATGTCAGGCGGCAAGTCAATCTTGTGAGAAGAGACGGACTCCCAAACTCCCTGCAATTTTCTGTGCGAACACTCAGTCTGTCCGTCATAAGATCAATGACCTTTCTTCCTTGGTCAGTTTACTGAATGCTGATGTTGTTTGTGCGGTGGAGACATGGCTCGGTGAAGACATCATTGATGGAGCAGTATCTTTGGGTCAGCAATTCAGCCCACCACAAAGACATGACCGTTCTCATAGAATTGGAGGTGGAGTGGCAGTTTGGGTCCATAATGACTTTCATTTCAAGGTGTGGTCAGAACTTATTAACGATGAATTCGAGACAATGTGGCTGACTCTATGGTTGTCATGTATGCCCCGTTCCTGTAGCCGCATCATCCTCGGTGTCATCTACCATGCTGATAACACAAGGGATGGCCATAATGCCATGGCAAGTCACATCATTGGTGTAGTGGACCACATAAGACGTATCCATCCGTACGCTTGTCTTGTCCTCACAGGAGACTTTAACCAGTTCCCCATTAAGCGCATATCAACTCAGCTGCAAGTTGTTCAGCTTGTCAAAGAACCCACAAGAGGCAGTGCAGTGTTAGATATGCTCTTCACGGACAATCCAAAGTTCTACCCATCATGCGATGCGGCTTCCCCTGTTGGTAACTCTGACCACAAAAGTATCATGGCCTATCCTGATAGTTGGAGATATGATCGAGGCTGTTCTACCACAGTTATCACCCGTGTCAATGGTGCAAATGAAAGAGCGCTCTTTGCTGATGCTTTGTGCAAATTCCGTTGGGAGTGCCTCTATCGCATGAATAACGTGTCTGACAAGGCTGAGATATTCATCAGAACACTATCTGAATTGTTCAATACACATTTCCCACTCAAAACCGTGAAAAGACACAGCAATGACAAACCATGGGTGACCGACCAGTACCGTTCCTTAATATCACAACGCCAGTACGCCTTGAAATCCGGAAATTTGCCAAGATTTAAGCAACTGAGGAACAAGATAAATAGACTCAGCAGGAAACTCAATAGGAATTTCTATCAGAGCAAAGTTGAACATCTGAAGGCGAGGAATAGCCGGCACATGAAGGAACTGATTGGCATGAAGACCACATCATCCCAACCTCTAACTTCAATGGCTAAGTCTGTGTCCGGTGGAGATATGAACAATTTTGTCAACAAAGTGAATAGCTTTTTTCAATCAGTTGGTAACCATATAGACCCGTTGACTCCAGATAATGTGTTCTTGAACTCGCAATCCATTCTCCCTGACAAGTTTTGCGTTGGCATCAGTGATATGGAAAAACGTCTTCTGTCATTGAACACCAACAAATCACCTGGTCCTGATGGACTGCCCATCTGGATTTTTTTTGATTTTGCGCACGTACTGGCTGCCCCACTAGCATCCATTGCCAACTCTTCATTACGACAAGGTTTCATGCCGGATGTGTGGAAACTTTCTGACACTGTGCCCTTACCCAAAACAATGCCAGCCAGATCTATAGAAACCGATCTGAGGCCTATTTCGATTACATCAGTAGCAGCCAAGGTTATTGAATACTTCCCTGTTAATAGTATGTACAGCTGCGTGGAAAAATCTATTGACCGGAATCAGTTTGGTGGAGTGCGAGGATCATCAACAGCAATGGCGTTGTTAAAAATTTTGGACTATGTTGCAAAACAGACAGATGACTCCTCTAACACTGCAAGAATGCTCTTGTGTGATTTTTCGAAAGCTTTTGATCTTGTGGATCACTCAATATTGGTTCAGAAGCTTCATAATCTGGGTGTACCCGAGTCGCTTACAAGGTGGACAGCAAATTTTTTACATAATCGATCACAAAATGTCAAAGTTGGATCCCACAAATCGGAAGTGCTCACAATGAATGCAGGGTGTCCACAGGGAACTTTGTTAGGCCCCCTAGCATTTATCACTTACATCAATGACTTGTGTCTACCGGATTTGGTTATGTCGGTGAAATATGTGGATGATACCACCATCTTGCATTCCACATCAAAAGACGCAAGTGAAAGGGAATCTCTGCAAGGAGTGATTCAATACCTCAACTCTTGGGCCTCTTCGAATAAGATGCGCTTCAATGTGAGTAAAACAAAGGAGATAGTTTTTAACTTCTCAAGACAGAGTTTATCACCACAAAGACTAACACTTGGGAACATTGAAATCGAACAAGTCCACGAAGCAAAAATCTTGGGAGTAATTGTGAGATCGGACTTAAAATGGAACTCACAAGTGTCCTCCATCATCAAAAAGGCCAACAAACGTTTATATCTACTGCGCCTCTGCAAAAGAGCAGGCATGAAAACGAGTGACCTTATCACTGTATACACCAGCCTTGTAAGATCTGTACATGTACTGGAATACTGCTCTGTTGTGTGGCACACATCACTCCCAGAATATTTACATTCAGACATTGAGCGCATCCAGAAACGAGCTTTGGCAACAATTTTTCCAGACAAAAAATATGATGAGGCCCTACGCACAACAAATTTAGATACCTTGTTCTATCGTCGTGAGAGCCAGTGCAAGGAACTGTTTAAATCTATGCTAAAGGGCAATCACAAACTCAGTGATCTCATTCCACCAGCCAGGAATATAAGCCATGACCTGCGACATCCAGTGCCATATAAATTGAGTCAGCCGAAGACAAAAAGACTAGCCAACAGTTTTGTGCAGTATTGCGTCAGACACTTTTTGTGATGTTACGGACTCTGGCTTTTATTGTGAATTTTATATTACTTTTGTATATTTTATGTATATATATCATTTTTAACTTATACCTGTGATTTTATTGATCCTGTACATATAATTTATATTCATATATTTCCCATAATTCAACAATGTGATTTATCTACATCTGTTGCAATAAATATACTTTACTTTAAAACACACTCACTGGTGTCCGTGAAATTAGCAATTTGTTGTAAAAGTCATATCGGGGCTCATTGGGATAGTGAATTCGGGGCACATTGGGCTGCACTTAATATGGCAGAGTTTAAGTGTCCAAGGCAACTGAATGACCTGGGACAGCACACAACAGGTGTTCAGGCCACAGTGAATAGAGGTAAAGTTGATAACCATGCTCTGTGAACAAATTTGTCGCAAAGCACTGTGTGTTACTTACAAAATTGTCTGCACCTAGGACAGTTTATGTTAAATGTTTAAAACGGTTTAAAGTTATGAACTGTTGGCACTACAAGGTGTTAATGCACTGTATATTGTCTTACGCACTACTTATATGTGATATCTATTGCACATGGAGTGTTAAAATGATTTTTTAATTGATGTATGTGCCCCGGCTGTGCCACGCCAGGGCACATTGGGACTGTCATTTTTACGACTCTCTGGCTGCAAAAAGGTAGGTGCAGTCTAGTTTATTATGCCTTGAATTTAAGCTCTATAGTAATGGTGATATTCATGCAAGCTTCTAAGTTCTTCAGTGCTCTCAGCATTGAGCAAAATTAGTAGACGTGACAAGCGTCCCAATGTGCCCCCGTTCCACCTACCTCTCACTCCTCACAACAGGCTTAGGCCATATTAAGAATTCTATTTATTTTTTATTATTATAGATTTGACTGGGATAACAAATTGCAAAAGCTGTGGACAAATTCAATTGAATGACTGGCTCTGCCTGAATAACTTAATAGTGAGCCCAACAAATTTGATTTCAGAGAATCATGATATTTTTGCTAGGCTTAAAAACTATATGTATATTGCTTCTAAATCTTGATTAATCTTATCATTGCAAAACTTTTTGGAAGGTGCACCTCAGATTGCAAAAAACGAATCTGGTATATCTCAAGGAATAAATTTTTACTGAGGAATAAACATGTTAGAACTTATCATCCAGACCACTTTGGCAAAATCAATATGAGCTACCTTTATTGGTTCAGTAATATTAAGTCATAGTTTCAGTCAATATAGGATTCGATTACAAAAAGTTGATAAATCTAGTATGTAGTCAGATTAAAGTGATGTTGAATGGAAAAATCAATAAATTAGTACATTTGACAGTAAGAATAGGATTGATATGACTCTAATCTTACTTTGAACATCACTCTGGCCACATATTAGCTTTAAGTTAACTTTACACTCCAGGAGACACCTTTTAAGGGAATTTGTCTTCATATATTGGGCTAAGATTGAAAATTACAAAAATGACTAGTCAAAATAAGTGTAAATATAGCTCTAATCATTTTTTAAAGGAAGTCTTAATTTTGGGGCAAATATACCTTAAGTAATGTCTAACAGTGCATTTTTCATTGCAGGGTAGTGTAACAACCAGCAGTATATTTCTATCAACCAGTGGTATATCTCTATCACTTGCCAGCCATGGGACAACATAAAACCTTTATTCTTTACTCTTGAAAGCTACCGCACCTAGGCTATAGCCTAGAATGGCCAAACGTGCATGACAGCACATCCTTATGAAACACCATTTTATTCATTCACATTCTAAAAAACAAAGCTCATCAAGATACACTTTGGGAAAATAATTTGTGAAAAACCAAACTCCGATGCAAAAAACACTTTGGTTGTTTAAAGACTTGGTAGGTATTCTAAAGTTGTCGTGGATTTCTTTTACAATTTTTAGTGTACCTTCCCAGAGAAGCAGACAAAGAAATATTCTATTTTTAGCTTTTAGGGCAAACTCTTATTCCAGTCCTGTCCTCCAAGACAAAATTCCTGCCTCTATGAAGGACCAGGTGAAATATAACCCGATTTTCAAACCAATTTTGTCCTGAATTTTTCACATTTTTTAAAGAATCTGGACAAAGATGAAGACAAAGAAATAAATCTATCTTAGCATCTTGGGCAAACCCTTATTGCAGCCCTGTCCTCCAAGATGAAATTCCTGCCTCTGTGAAAGACCAGATGAATTCTTACCCAATTTTCCCGGACAAAGGCTAGACAATCAGTGGCTGGGATTGGTTTATTTTTGGTTTGAGGAACAGACTATTGTTCATTTTCAATTCAATTCTGAACAAGCAATATTGACAAAAAAATGAATATTTGCATTGGACAAGTTGTGTGCCTGTCTCTGTGATGAAATGTCAACAATAACTGTTACTGCTTGGATGAGACAAATTTTTGATAGCCTAGCAATGTACACATTAATGTGTACCAACTACAAACTTATCTTTACACTAGAATTTACCCATTATAAAACAATTTTTAAGGCAGGTTACAATGGGGGGAAAAAAGCAAGTGAATAAGGAAATGAGACAAAGCAACAAAGAAGAAGGGTTAGCATTTTTGTGTTCGAGCTGAAAGAAATGTAATTTTGGAGTGCACCACCAGGTGTGC
This sequence comes from Platynereis dumerilii, assembly GCA_026936325.1. Lineage (NCBI taxonomy): Eukaryota > Metazoa > Annelida > Polychaeta > Phyllodocida > Nereididae > Platynereis > Platynereis dumerilii. Next base: position 28,688,831 of record JAPTHN010000013.1, read on the forward strand.
TGCAGTGCAACTTCATGAATATATGGTAGTATTAGTTTGGTATGAAATGGGTTAAAAGTGGACTTGCATTAAAAGAGGCAAAGCGAGTGGAATAATAAGCAGGTGATGGCGGTTTAGAGGTGCACAAAGTATTACTCCTGTAATTGCAGTATTAAAAGCTGGAGAAGACATTTGAGAGAGCATTTCATAGGTGGTTTGAGAGATGCATGCGCTCCTGGTGGAGATTTTGAGATGGAGTAGAAATAGGAAATAAAAGAGGAGTCAAAAGGTCATATGCTCCTGACAGATAGACAGGCCAGAAGAAGAAGGATAGGTGGAAAGTTGGGGTGAGTGGGATGCTCAGAGAAGGCATTTTTAGCTAAGCCAGGACTGATCATGTCAGCCAAGATTTAACTGCAATATTAGCCGGAGGGATTAGGCAAATAGGTAAAAGTGTATAGGCATTGAGACATTGACAGATGGAATGTGCTTGAGAAAGGTGAGAGTGAAGTATGTGGATGTTTTTGGCGGGAAGGCAGACGGTGGCGCCAGTCCTAAACGTGAGCAATAGCGGAACTACGATGGAGATGCATGCGCCCCTGGTGGGGAAAAACAGTAGAGGCAGAAAACGTAAATAAGGGAGCTGTTCCACTGTTATTTGCTGTTATCAGAAGGACAGGATAGATCAATAAGGATAGGTGGACAGTTTAGGTGAGTGGCATTGCTCGAGGAGGAGTTTTTAGCTGTTGCAGGTGTGAGCATGGCACCCATGATTTTTGCATGTTATACCCGGCAGGGATTGCTAAATTCTAGTGAACCATCCTCTTTCATACAATATAATCAGAATTAGCAAAGTTCAAATAACCTCCTTTACGTTGCAGAAATTTGATATCGAATAAAAGAGACAATCATGGTTCAAACTGATTTCAAGGAGGTTTTAAATCTAACATGAGTCATTTCAAATTTAAACAAATATACCACTGCATTAATTTTTCTTGGGCACATATTCTATTTTACCACTTTATCAAGACATCGTCAATTTCCCTGGAAACTATATTCATGCTAGCTGATTAAAATTGTTGCTCCTAAATATTAAGGGATTATGGTGATATGAAGATTATTAGAGATGATTACAAATGTCGTTGAATTAGCAAATAACATGTTGGGTCCTACAATAGTCCCTTTTTGAATCCTGAGAAATGCTGAAGATTGATATTTCCTGTTTGGTATCTGCAAGGAGATTATGCTTGACAAAATATTTGGCATTATCACAGTAGCTGATATGCCGCATAGGCCCATATATGTAATAAGTCTGATAACATATTGTTTTCAACAACCGAATGTTCTAAAAGCATGTGAATGAAAGATTTCACACAGTTCCACAAAATATGTATAGGTTATTCACCTGGGGATAGGCAATATGTGATTTATCCAGCGAGGGCGTTAGCCCGAGCTGTGATAAACACACATTGCCAATCCCGTGGTGAATAACCGGCTTATACCACAAGACAAAACTGAAACTTGTCATTTTTTGCTGTGGTTTTTCACAGCTTCACTTATTATTCTCCCATGGGAGGATAACTGGACAACAAAGAATATGGGTTTTACTGCAGTGAAATACTGGCTCATGATTGGCTGACAGAGGTGTCGAAAGGTATAAGTGAGGATTATCACCATCATGTCTCAGTGAAGTTTCCTTCCTTTTGTAGCTTTTTTTCAGGAATATCTTTAAAGGTTGCCAATGATTATTTACTTTGCAGAAGTTTTAAGCCTTTTTTCATGAAATAAATTTACATTACCTTCACAAATTTGAATACCGCTTCAATGAAGCAAGGTGTATAAAAAATACCTTTTTTTTTCAGACTATCGGACATATACACCTTTTTTTTCAGACTATCAGATATCAAAATAATTATATCTCAGTATATACTTAATTTTTTTTTTTTAATTTAGGCCTGCATTGTATTAATAATGGCAGAACAAAGAAAACAAAAGTTGATATACATATCTGGACTCTTGATGCTCACCAGAAATATTGTCAGACATTCCTTAATGATGATGACTTAAATTTGTGTATCTTAGCAGAACTACATTCTTCCTTAATTCCGGGAAACAGCAAGCTGACTGATTGATTAATTCTGCGTTGAAATATCAGGGGATAACGACAATGTGAAGAGAGCTTACAAATGCCTTGGAATTAGTAGACGGATATGTTGGGTTCTGCTCAGTTCCTTGCTGAAGCTCAAGACATTTCAAATCTATTGGTATTCGTTACAGTGCTTTCGACATTTTGACTGTACAAAGATATGACAGAATGTGATCATGATAGTGGGCGATGCATAATAACTTGAAAATGTCTAAAATCTTTTCCCCCTCTATTCTTAGATTAAAATGAGGAGCAAAGAGAACAGTAGTTTAGTTTAATTGTGAATGCGAGGAGCATTCAGATATTTCATGGTTTTTTTTTATATTGACACTTATTTTCATTGCAGAACTAAGAATGTTTAACAGGATAAAATTCAGCAGTTTAGGAATGGATTTCCAAAATTCTGCACAGTATGGACATTTATGTGGGAATCATAATTATGAACTACGCCCAATGCTTTTGCATAATACAATTGTTTGATATAATAGGTTGCTTCAAAGCACTTGGCTTGGTGGTCGGCCCTTTAGCTCAACTGGTTAGTAGGGGAAAGTGTAGCCGGTTCAAAATCTCATTTGTCGGATTAGTACACGGCCTTATGGTACAAAAAAGGGGGTAGCGGTATTTTTTGAAATGTACAACAATGCTATACTTTGCGGAATCCTTGGGTGTTGTGCTATCTTTTTTTGGTGGATGCCAATTTTTTCCATGGTTATCAAAGGTGAAATCTGTTGCCATAGCAACCAAGGTCAATTTTTTTTTAAAATTGACAAATCTTCATATTTCAAGATAATTATTGTCAACGGCCAATATCAGAATATCAGGGTTAATACTTCCTTGAAAGGGACTTTTTATGGTCAGGTGACCTATGAGGTCAAGGGTCGTTGTCATGGTAACAAATGCGAGCAAATGTCAAAATTAAAGGTTTTTTAATCTCAGCTGAATTTTAGGGACCTGGCATTGCCCAGGTAATCATCAAATTTAACAATCAGTGGAGTCATTAGTGGAACCGCTATGTGTACTGTTTCTATACATATGCACATTACATTGGTGGCCATGGAAACTAGGTAAGAAGCAAAACTTCAAAGTCATGTCTGCTCAGTAACGTCTAAATTTGCTAATTGGGCAACTTTGATATCACCAATGTACTATTTTATCAAACCTAGGGTGAGATATTTTTAAAGTTTTGCATTTATTTATGTTTCAAAGATATGTTTTTGGCCTAAAGTTGGAATTTTCACATCCTGCTTCTTGTCTGTGGTTGCCATGGCAACCGTTTTTATATGTTGTGTTATTTTGGTAAAAATCTCCAAATTTCACCTCAAACATATATAAGAAATTGTCTTTTTCATATGAAAAAATATTCTTGGATAAAAAGGAGTATATGTGAACACATGACCACAACAGTTAGAGATCTAGGTCATTTTGAAAGTGAGGTTCAAAGATAAGAAAATGCATTGTTACATTGGTGGCGAAGTAATAAAATAACAAGTTTTTGCCTGTAGGTCACCATCATTATTTTGGTAGCAATGGCTGTTAATTATATTTTGTAGATATATCAGTTTCCATATTATTTAATTATTGAAATATTTGTGGCCATGGTAACCAGACTGAATGCATATGAGAGACAAATAAGAGGAAATAAAAGGCCAAGAATCATTATTCTGCCCTAGTGAAATATTCTGGCACTATTTCTGTGTTTTTAGGGTCAGACATCTTTTTTAAGCTGAACAGTGAATTCAATTATTTCCTTTCTTACTGAGACTATTGTTTTCCGAAATTATCATGAGGTGACTTCAACCATTCTATGGATGTCACAAATGTGTGTAAAATAGTAGGGCACTGCCCAGTATCCATCCTACTTTCTTGAGAAACAACTATGTTTGCAGCACAGTGTAGCCTTCTTCCCACTAACAGTGGGCATGGTTCTTTTTCATTGAAATTTACCAATCGAATTTCTCCAATATGATGTAGCCTAAGTCTTGGTATAAAATTATTTCTTTTAGAATGCGGCTCATAAAGCCCAATGCTGAAGTTTGCTGCCTTAAACAGTAAAAAAGAAAAGTGTTTCATGAGCCTTGTTTCCAGACCTAACATTTGGGAGGCTGATCGGTTGGGTTAAAGATTTACCATACATTATCATGGTATCAAGGCAGAGAAGGTCAAATCTGACATGTAGATCGTGTTGTCCGACTGCTGTAATAAAAAGGAGGGTCATCAACCAAAAGTGTATAATTATATCTGACTTGAAAAGATAAGTATTGTACTCCTAATTTTCATCAATTTCCAGCTGTCTCTTTAGGATTAAGAAAGTCTGTTATCATCAAGACAACATAGCATTTAATCAAGATCACTAGTTGGAAGTTACTGAACAAGAAGTCAATTAAAACAGTGTTCAATGTGAGAATCACCCCTCACCTTTACTACAGCAATGTAATCTGACTCAAAATGAAACATACCAGTACTGGTTTGGCCTGACAGCAATGGACTGTCTTATCAAGGGTTCTTTCAATCTATTGACAGACAAACTCAAAGTTGCCCAAAGCTTAGACCAGCAGCCTTCCCAAAACTCAGCTGTTCGACTGACTGAAGGACTAAAAAAGAGGTCAAATTTGTGGACAAAGGAAAGAAGTATCCCAATTTAAACTCATGACTGCTATTTGGAAAGCTGTGAATGGTCTAGCACATCAGTACCTCAAAATGATGAATGAACTCATGAATACCAAACCAAAAAAAAGATCAAAAGGCAGTAAGGAAAGTAGGGTAAAGAACAGAGCATTTTTAAAACCAGCACCATTGCTGTGGCACAGCCTTCCAGACAATGTAAGGATTTTAAATATAATTGATATAAGAAACGGTCAAGACATACCTGTCAATTCAATACATACTATTATGCATGCTGAATGTGAACTTACCTCATCGCCAATGCTATTTGTACTTTACTGTTGTTACAAAAGGAATAGAAAAATATTCATGATAGGACTATACAATGCATAAATTAATGTTATGAAGGAGACACTTTCCCCCCAAAATATTGACACATTTCCTGTCACAATAAATAAAGCCACTGTTCACTGAAACTTTCAGCTAGTAGGCGGCATTATTGGATATTATGAGTCTTGTGTACGCTACTGGAGCACTATAGCAACTGTGGTTATGATTTTTGGAGCTAATTGAAGATTGTTAGATTTAGTTTTGACATCAAATTTCTTCATTGACATGGCATTCAGAGCAGAGTGTCTTAATTCGACAAATTTGGAGTCCTTAAAAAGTTGGAACAGTGACAAAATGGCACCCCCAATTTTTTTAACCAGCAAACTCAAAATTATCATTAACCGGATTTTCATGTTTCCCAAGTGCTCAACTTCACCAAGAAATTACACATATTCACCAGTTATAGAAATTGTTTTATATTTTTAATTTTCCTGAAAAAGAATTTTAGCCCAAAAAAAAAACTTGTTTAATTTGAACTGATTTTTGTAAGTTGTATTAAAAATGTGACAGATCAGTCAATCTATCCATTTCTTAAAAGACCAATTGAGCCTCTCAAATGCATACCATGGCATCGGCAACCAATTACCCAGTACATGATTGTGAATAAAAAAATACCATACTGATGATATATAATTATATATACAATAAAAGTAAGAAGAACAGTCTCATTCTTCTCAAATATTCTAGAACAGATGACCCTCTTCAGGTGATATCCCTATCAATGTAATGTTATTCTCTGTGACTCACATGCAGTACATGAGGCTCAGTTTATATCCTATACTCTCAATGCTATCAGAACAAGCAATCTACTGAATCACAAGTTACTCAATGACAAATTGACATCACATTTCAATGCAATGAATAGGGCCTGTTGTGAGGTCATTGATGGCCACAAACAGCTGAATGTAAGTAATGTACACATAATTCTTCGAATGTAACAATCATCACCTGCCCTTTTTTCTTAATTAGCATCATTGTCTTAATATTTTCTTTTGTATATCAGTGACTATGAGCCTCATTTTGAAACTGAACACTATCTCTGATTTATAAAGTAACATTCATGGCAACAGGATATCATGGCATGGATAATTTTCCTTGGACAATAAATTCTTTAATTTAAAGTACAGGCCCTTGTCAGCTTCTTTTTTGGTAAAACTTTGAGATTTGTTTATTTTTATCTAAATATGAGGCTCTTCTAAACTGTTGTCTTGGTTACCATGGTGAGGAACTGGAAGAATCTCAACATTTAAAAAAAGAAAAATAGAACTGAATATCATAAATAAGTGACAAAAAAGTTTGAGAATTATCTTATCTTAGGCAACCCAATATGTCACATTTGTCAATTAAACTATACCTGGTTGTTCTGGCTATAACCTGGTTACCATGGCTACCAATGGATTGCATCTATTGAAAGAGTAGACATACTGTTGTAGCGTATTTATACACAAATTGTTCATGAAATTGATTAGAATCTGCCAGTACGATGTTTGTAAATTTTAGTTTATGCAAAATAAATCCTTGTTTTTGTCTCAAGTGCATTTTGTCTGGTTACCAAGACAACCAATATTTTTTGAAAATCAGAAATTCTGGAAACTGATATATCTAGAAAATAAAATTAACAGCCATTGCAACCAAACTAATGATGGTGACCTACTGACAATAACTTGTCATGTTTTACTTTGACGTCAATGTAATAACACATTTCTTACCTTTGAGCCTCACTTTCAAGATCACCTGGATCTCTAATTGATGAGGTCATGTGATCACATATACCCCTTTTTATCCTAGAATATTTTTTCATACAAAACAGACAGTTTCTTATACACATTTAAGGTGAAATTTGGAGATTTTTACCAAAATAACAAAACATATAAAAACGGTTGCCATGGAAACCACAGAGAAGTAGCAGGAGGAGACAATTCCAACTTTAGGCCAAAAAAATATTTCAGTAACTTAAATAAATGCAAAACTAAAAAAATATCTCAACCCGAGGTGTGATAAAATAGTACATTGGTGACATCAAAGTAGCCCAATTAGTCAATTTAGACGTCACTGAGCAGACATGACTTTGAAGTTTTGCTTCTAACCTGGTTTCCATGGCCACCACTGTAATGTGCATATGTATAGAAACAGTACACATACTGGTTCCACTAATGACTCCGATGATTGTTGAAATTGATGGTAACTTGGGCAATGCGAGGTCCGTAAAGTTCAGCTTAGATTAAAAAACCTTGAATTTTGACCTTTGGTCGCATTTGTTACCATGACAACGACCCTGGATGTCAAAGGTCACTTGACCAAAAAAATCTGATTTTGTGCATTTATTAATCCTGATACTTCGATTCTGATTCTGGACCATGGTTTTAATAAAATATGAAAATTCTTAAATTTTTAGAAAAACTGACCTTGGTTGCTATGGTAACAAATTCCTGTTTTGGTTGCCATGGGAAAAATTGGCATCCAGCAAAAAATGTTACTACAACTCCTCAGGTTTCCAAAAAGTACAAGATTGTTAGGCTTTTCAAAAAATACCGCTAAATGACATAAGGCCGTGTACTAGATGTTCTTTTGTGCGAACCAGTGACAAGTCAACCCATATACATATAGGGGCTGGACATCTGAACATGTTGTTAACAGTCATCTTATCATTGTTTCTTTTAAAATTTCACATTTGTACATATTCATATTTTTCATGAAAATAAAGATGTGAACAATTTGCACATTGGCCTAAAAAGCCCTACATATTCCACAAATTTCAAAGTGTTGGCTATGTGGAAGTGTTTGCACAATGAACTGATTTGTATTATTTTTTTTTCATGGCAACCATATCTGTTTGTGACCAAGTTGCAGCAACTTGCCAGAAGAGACATAACTTTTCCGACAACGTTGCCATAATTTTTGTATGAAGTACGAGATAAGCATGTCATGTTTCCTGGTTTTACTGAAGAGGAATTCAGGGTTTTCTGGAAACAGTGGAACAAATTGTAAGACAAATGCGACAAGAGGACATTTTGTTAATGTTTTAGGAGAGAATTATGGCATACATCGGACAGCATATGGTTATTAAAGAGGGAATGGAATTGGGTTATGGGTTGTTTTTCAATCGGGGTACGCTCTGGAAAGTCACACGATATCCAAAATACCAGAAATACCATGCATATATGTGGAAAAAACGTTACACAGAATGATTAAACATACTGAGACGGACCTACAGTAGCGAAAAAATTATTCAAATCGGTTGAAAACAGCCCGAAAAAAATGTATTTGTGTCATTTTCACCAAAATTGACTGTCTCATTTGCAAATTAGGCAAATATCGCTGCAGATTTTTCAGTCCTAACCTAACAGTAAGTTTTAACAATAGTGAATATGCGTTCAACATGGTCCCAAGAGTTCAACATTAGAATTACATGCAGCAACTATGATTAGTCTCTTCAGAATCCTGCATTGAACACATGAAGGTCAATTCCGTCAAATATTGTCCTCTCCGAAATAGGGTCAGCAACACAGCAATAACATTGAATTAAAAGTATTTTTATTTTATAGAAATACTCCTTCAATAGATTAGACAAAGTTTTGGTAAGTGTTTCACTTCAGTTGTACCAACTGCACAATGCTCGTAGCGGAAAACACCAAAAAAAGCTTTCGTCAAATAAACTGTCCTCTCCGAAAAATGCTGTCCTCTCCCAAAATTACTATTTTCCTTGACACACACAAAGTTCTTGGCCAAAATTAAGCAAGTAAGATGATTTTTCATTGTCAGATATATATCTATCCACTCAGCACAAGCCCATACAACTGGGTGTTTTATACATCCAGTAATAGAGGGATGAGCAGAATATTGACTTTGGTCGAAATATCAAAAAGTCAAATAAAAAACAATTCAGAATACTTGTAGCCCTAAAATTTTCAGAAATCCACGGCACGGTATATAGCAACAGAAAAAAGTCAATTTGGCCAGAAAAGAAAGACCTTTATTTTTGACCCCCGTGAGACAAAACTATGTACCCCGATTGAAAAACAACCCTTATCTTGTCTCACTTCTTTTTTATTCCTGTTGGTTATAAAAACGTTTGTTGTGCAATGATCACTGGGATGATGTGAAGACCAACCTCGTAAACTAATGGTTGCATATTTGTAGGTTATTGCTATCAGTTTGAAATATGAATTTTGGATCAGCTCAAATGATTGAGTGAGACGGTTCCTTACAGCCAACGCAGCTTGTTATTTTCAGTTACGACAATTGAAAAATTATCATAACTCGACACAACAAGCATTATTAGTTCAATCAAATTGTGCTACCATCTCACTCAATGATTTGAGCTGACTCTAAATTTTTAATTTTTGTAGTGTGGCTTTTAAAACTGTACTTCACTGATACTTTTACCTGATACTCTGCATTATACAGTGTAGAGGAATGAAAAAATAGTTGAGGGTGAAAATTGTAAGCCTTGAGTTAAAAGAATTGGCCATTACGTACACTTTATCCTGTATCACTATTATTTTTTTAAGACTTGTCATTTCTTTCTTTTGCAATTCTTCTACAGATACATTCTTTTCTCACTTTTTTAAATTCTCCACTGTCTTGCTTATGCATTTTCTGTGCAAGAATCAATAAATCCCTCTTTTTCTTCTTTTAAAGTCGCTGAATTATGTAATCAGACAGAGTCTGGCAAACAGCAGTTTGAGGTACTTGTTTGTGTTTGAATTTATATGTATCTCAAATTATTCATATCAGAGTTTGAAAGATTTAAGCAGTCTGGAAACATACATTTTGATATTAAGTTGCAATGCTGCTGTTTGCTGTATTGGTTTTAGATTCAGATGCTGAATTTTCATAGATGCTGCTAGGGGCGGACTGGCGGCACTTCGGGCCCCGTGGCAAAATAAGTCTGGGGGCCCCCGGTGATCCTACAGACGGCGTTATTTCAAAAGATTAAAGTAAAATACTACAGCATAATAAAATTTGGTTTGGAGTTATTAGGATGGGGCCCTATGTAAGAGGCTTCTGTCCAATTTAGATAATTTTGTTTCATCACAAAAACATTAAATCTGATGGTAAAGTTTTGCTTTTCAGTTTTTAAGGAATTTTTATATATTTTTTTTAATTCATGAATGGGCCCCCCTGAGTGGATGGGCCCGTGGCAGCTGCCACTCTGCCACATAGGCCAGTCCACCCCTGGATGCTGCAGCATCAAAATGAGTTCAAATATGCACTATGGATATTTTCCATGAAATAGTCTTAGAAAGGGAAAACATAGCACATAAAGCTGCAGAACATGATTAAGAATAGCATTTGGAAGAAATGAGATTGAGAATGTGCAGAACCGTATGGTATCATTTCACAACAAAAACAATAATCATTAAGATAGAATATCAATATGAGAACTATTGACAGCAAAAAGGGCCATACAGTGGAAGGTTCCCATGAAATAGAATGCTTCAGTGTTGGTGACCACTGTGTGATGGTGATTGATGAGAAGACCAGGAGTCTGGTGCATGTCCTATTCATTCATGTCCAGGGTCTTTCAGTTGCCCCAGCACAGAACACTGGAAAAAACCCACCTCCATTTATTGCCCATGGGCTCAGACCGATTTGAGTTGCAGGAGTAGGAGAGACCCCACGCCATCACAACCAGACAAGTAGCTCTAAAGGCGCATTTAAGTAATATCAAAAATGTCGTTCTTCTGGCTTGGCAAAGCCTGCTGATTAATTGATTATATTTTCTGGAATATCAGTGGAATATGAAGAAAGCTTACAGACGCTTGGGAATTAGGCAAACAGATATGTTGAGTCCCTTGTTGCAGGACAGGACATTTAAATGATTGATATGAAATGTTGATATTCATTACGTAGCTTGAGACATCTCAAGTGTATAAGTATATGACAGAAGGCAATCACAATAATATAAATAAGTATGCATTTTTTTACCATTGCTTGATTGAAATGTTTGATCAGAATACCAAAAGCTCTTAATTTCTTAATGTAAAATATATAGAGGATTATCCAATGCGATCGGAATATTGTCTTTTTATCATTGAAACCCCTTTTCTTGTCACTTTTGAAGGTTTGGTGTATTTTTTTTGCAACTCCAAGAAAGCTATTATTAACACAGTTCAGTCCTCAGACAAAGTCAAGAGATTAGTTTTAGTTACTTAAAGGGAATTACCTGATTTTAATTATTGACTTGTGGCCTTCATGTTGCAATTGGTATCAGATTTATTATGTACCTGTAATCAATTGAATATGTTTTGACAGAATATGTATATGTAAGTCTTTCCAACATCGTGTATGGCATAAACAGCGTGGGAGATGCCATATATGAAAGTAGCTCCTGTAACGCACTTATTTTGGTTATAAGCCGGTTTGCTTTTGCATGATCCAGGCAATTTATAATAATATCGTTTGACCACATCAAAGAGATAAACATATTGGCTTGATCTTGGCTGCAGCTGACTGAATTTGTAAGAAGAGAGTGAGAAGAGAGCAGTACTAACAAGATGTACAAGGTTGTTTATAAATAGTACCTTTTACACAATATGCGGACGTGGTAATTACTGACATCATGGATGTTTGTCATAGAATCGGCGGTCATATTTTGTGTGTACTTAATTTGTTACTTTAACAGAAAATTTAAAATAATATCCGATTTTGGTTTCATTTTCCATTGGAAAGGCAGTTATCTTATTAATAATTTAATTCAGACTGGAATATTGGGGTTCAAAGCAATTTTATCAGCATCTCCTTGCAAAATTCAAGCTGCAAATCAGACCATAATACAAGAATAGACAAGGAAAATCATGTAGGTTCATCCTTGTAAAGTCCCAGAAAACAAACACTGATTTGAGAATTTGAAACTTGACTTACGTTGTGCTCCTGTACCCCTGGACAGCTGGGCAGATCAACCCCCATCTTTGTGGAGGGAGTTGCACATTCATTTTTGATGACCGTCCTATGATGAGATGAGAAGAAGTGGAGTCTAGCACTTGCCTATTGATTCAGGGATGTCCAGGGTCTTTCAGTTGCCCCAGCATAGAATACTGGATACAACCTACATTCATTTTATGTCTCGTAGGCTCAGACTAAAGTGAGTTCAAAGAGTGAGAGTTGATCATACAAACTTTGAGCCAGTGGTCGATTGTTCTTAACCATTATTCCAATGAATGCTACCGCAAACTGCAGGTATATTGCTCTTGAAATACTGTGGAAGTTCATCAGCTTTTGTTAATCATATTACTTCATTTTCTCATAAGGTGTGTTGCTGTATGAGTAATAGACCTATTATTCAAATCAGGCTTGCTGTATGAACTCTACTGACTTCTATCTCATCAAGATAGCAACCTTCCTGACAGCCTGAGAGTGACAGTGTTTAGATTTGACCTTAATGTTGTTAATTTTATTCCAGTCACAAACTCGTGGCTTTGAGGCCAGGATGGTGGTAAACAAGCTACTTTGTTTTTCAGAGGTTTCATTTTTGGATTTTGTAACAGTGCAAACTAGTAGCTACTAGGGGAGACCGGGGCTGGTTGTCACAGGGGCAGGTTGTCACACTGTGTCGAACTTAAATATGCTACTATTTCTATTTAAGGCATGCAGGAGCACTGCCAATCTATATGAATGTTAAAAGGGGAGTGACTTAAACCTATCTGATCAATATATATCAATATCATTCGAAATCTTGACATCTTACGGGACTTTTTTTTTTATTCAGCGCTCGGGGCAGGTTGTCACATTTTCGGGGCAGGTTGTCACACTTTTGGTTAAGAGCTCGGACACAGGAAGTGGGACTACGTAAGGCAGATCTTGACTAAAACAAGTTATTTTGGACATATGAGGAATCCTCTGCTTGTCCAGTGCAGACCTCAACGAACACACTACTGTGTACAAGGGTGCTGCAAATGAAGGCTTACCAAGCAGCAGAAAAGCATTCTGATCAGGAGGAGGAAAATTACAATTTTTTAAAGAAATTTTTTTTATAAATTTGAAATAGATTTACTTTGACACTATGCCATATCTGCATACATCTTTAGTCATTAATAGCATGTATAAATCACCAATTTATATTTGTGATAGTTTTTTTAGTTTAAAAGACTGATCCTAATGGGTAACAACCAGCTCCAAAAAGTGTGACAACCTGCCCCGTCTTTTTGTGACAACCTGCCCCGACTGACGAAAATGCAAAAAACGGGCGACCAAGGCTGTTCTTATCATATTTTTCACTATTTCTTCCTATCATTATTTAAAGATTTGTTTACATGGTATGTTTATAAACTTTACCTTTTTCAACAACTATTTGTAAATGAGTAGGATAACATGCAAGCTGCAGGTTAAAATTTACTTTTTGTGACCGGAAATTTTTAATAGACCGTGTGCCTACCAAACTCCCTTCCAGGGGTCAAGATTTTTCAAAAAGACTCCAATGGGTTATAAAAGCAGTAAACAATGATTGGTTGAGCTGTGTAACTCCCTAGTTCAGTCCAATAAAAAGTGTGACAACCTGCCCCTGTGACAACCAGCCCCGGTCTCCCCTACTCTTCTTTACTTAGTGCCAGCCTTTGTTTGAAGCTTCATACCAATGTCAGAATGCATTATCCAATGCAATATATGAGGGAATATCTGAAGTGATTACTAATGATTCAACCTCAGGGTTTTGGCATTTTACCCAATTCACTACTGGGGTTTTTGGGGTTCTACCAAATTGTTGTTGTCAGAATAATAAGGGAGTGTGAGTGACCTTAGCTATTTGGAATATGTTTTGCATCACTTCGTATAAGTGACACAGTCTTGTATTTTCTGCGTCTGTAGACATTATTCACATACATTACAAAGCATTTTTGGCTTACTTCTATTTATAGCTGCATTTATTTGTATGACTTTTTAAATTATTTATTTAAATGTTGCAAAATCATAACAAAAAGTAGTAGGCAAATTTATATAACACTCGGAATTGGATGAAAAGTGCCAATAATACTGTTCTAGTAGAAGATATATGCCACCTGTTATAAGGGCCATTTGTGTGTCACTGCACGCAGTATTGCCAAGGCACTTTGGCATTTTCCTTATAAAATACAAGAACAGGGCAGGCTTGGTTGCTGCTTAGTTGCCACTTTTATTTCATTTAAGACTAAGAAGGCAATACTACTATTGGAGGCATTACTATTGCAGATGCTTGTCCTGCATTGCAGGGAGTGGCAATAGATACAAGTTTAGATCGGCAGTCATTGCTGACCCATTGCCCGTGTTAGTAGGAGTTCAAGAATACAAAGTTTACACATTATCATTGCAATGGATAAGTAGGTAGTAATATTTATGTAAACAAAGCCATCTGTGTTTCTTGAAATTTTGGAGAGTGAAACGGAATGTGTGTCAAGATATTCATACTGAAGTTATATATTGGCTTATATATTGCATTGAGATATACTATTACTCATATATCAGATATGGAGTCGGGTTTCATTTTTATTTCAATGATTGAATGGTATCTTAATTAGAGCACTTTCTCTGAATTTCATTATTTTGTTAGTTTTATCCTTGGTAACATGACCTGTTTGACATCTCATTTGGCTTCATGAAACTTAAAGGCAACCCTAACAGTTGAGTAAAGAACCCATTTCAAGGTTGTAGTTTCAAAAAATTATCTAACTGAAACTAATAATAGACCAAAAGATATTGCACCATGACAAACCACATATGCTTTTTACCTGAGATTCATGCAATGCTAGCAAACATGAACACAATTACGTATCTTAGTCTGCATACATACACAAACCAAATGCAAGAAAGCTATTTCTTTGGTAATTTTGATTTAAGACTATGAATCATAACAAAAACATGAAATGATTTTCGTTTTATTTCGGTTGCATTAAAACTACAAGCAGTCAGATTTTTAGCACCTTTGAAGAATTTTAGGAATGATTGAGATGTGATGCCAATGGCAAAGAAATAAATTGAAGGAAATTATTGCCAATGAAGTTACCAAATGGCAATTAGAAACGGGTTGATCAATCAATGTTTCCAAATTGGTGCAATGAAATATTATGCAATTATGAGATGTGTAAAAACCTGATCGATTAGGTATTTGTAATTGGTTTGTTTTGACAGGCAATGCCGTAAATGAATTCCTTGATTAATAAATACCAAGTTTGATTGCCCAAGACAGGAAACAAACTTTAAGGGCTAAATGATTGAAGTGTTTAACATAATGGCAAATTGACTTCTGGCATTTATTGTGTGGCGTTATCATAAGCCCCTATGGTTTCTAACAAACAAATTGTCGGTGACTCTTGATCACGGAGCACCTTTAAAAGTCTGGGTTTAATATCATCTGCAGTAGTGCACCAAGACATTTTGGCATATGCACCAGGTTTCACATTAGCACATATCACAGTACAAGTCTGATGAGGCTAGCATGAAATTATGTGTCATCCTTTGAGTGTTTGAAGCATCATGGAGAGGGACGATTTTTAATATTTATAATCAGTAATAAGTCTGTTAAGTTTGCCGCACAGTCTAGTTATGTGAGCTATGTGTTAAACTGCATACATGGAGTTCCAGTGCAAGATGATTCTATGACCATAAGTTCAAGTGTTCCCTTACATCCATTCTGCCAATCCATCTTTAAATATAATGTGCAAGCACTTTAAGCTGCGAAATATCAACATTATATAGGCTCACCAAGCAGGGGGTAGCTGCCCAAGTTAAAATATAGCAGTAGACCCACAGTGATCCAGACTGTCATGGCTGAATGCACAAGGCAGCCACATGACCAAGTGCATTGTAAACATGCTGCATGCAAATCCAGCTGACCTTTGACCCCGTGAAAAGAAGCCTATTTGTTTTCTTTATTAATTTGTGTTTTATTAGTGTGGGGAACCAAAAGTTTATCGTTGTGATTTAAAATTCAGGAGAGGCAGTATGCTAAGTTTGAATGAGATTGATATGCAGGGGCACCCATGGTTATGGTCATAACTTTTGGCAAAATTTCTTCTGTAAGAGCTAGAGCTTCGTGCGCTAAAAATTGATGGGTGCTTGAATGAGGGGGGTAATTGCCCCTCCTGCCCTTGGCAGCAAAGGCAAGGGTGGCTAGATTGCCTTTTTCATCTCCCAAAAAGAAGTGTTATAGGCCTTTTTAGGATTACATATAAGAAATCATGATTTGCACGACATTAAACTTTTGTCACGCAAATTAGTTTTCCCTTTTCTCGGCCGACTGCCACTACTGCCTTCGTTTCCTTTTGGTACCCCTGTTAAAATCTGAATCAATGTAGCTACCCTTGTTCGTATCAATATGATATTATTACTTTACTTCCCAAGGCCATTTTGCTGATGGGGCGTAAAACACAAACTCACTCACTCACTCACTCCAAAGGCCATTTTATTGGGGTTAGTTCTGATGTATTGGGCAAGGAAAAAGAATGATCTTCTTGTTAAGAATAGGGTGCCTTAATTATGTTACGTTATAAATTTCCTGTAATTTAGCTTATTTCAAATTTCACTAGGATGACAAATTCCAAAATCTGTGGACAAATTTAATGGAATGACTAGGTCTTACTGAATAACTCAATAATGAGTCTGACAAATTAGATTTCAGAGAATCCAAATCTTTTTTGTGAGCTTAAAGAATACTTGTATATTGCTTCTAAATCTAGACGAATTTTATCATTACAAAACCCTTCGGATATCTACTTGAGTCATACTATACAATGCACCACAGATTGCAATAAAAGAAATTAGTGTATCTCAGGGAATAAATGTTGACTGAGGAATAAGTTAATTGAGGATTTGCAGTCCAGATCACATCAAGGCAAAGTCATATTGAGCTGCCAGTATCATTTCCATAACATTAAGTCATATGTTTCTATCAATATTACATTTGATTATGTAAAATTGCTAAAGCTAGACTGTCGCAGGATTAAACTGATGTTCAAATTAAATGTACTGTACCTGCCAAATTAACCTATCTGCGTTTATTGAGCATAAAATAATAAATTTGACAGGCATGATAGGTTTTTAAAAATATAACTCTAATCTTACTTTGGACATCACTCATATCTAGCGGCATATTAGCTTTACGTTTTTTGACACACCAGGAGACACCTGTGTTGCTTGATTGTGAACAAAAGAAGTGTTTTTCACTGTGTTACCAACTGTGTGTTTATGCTTTTAAAGGAATTTGTCTTCATAGACTGGACTCAGAATGATAATTACAAATGAAAATTTATAGTTAAGTGTAAACATGGCTCTAACAATTTTGTAAGGAACTGTTAAATTGGAAGCAATATACCTTCAGTAATGTTTTTATTACATTTTTCATCGCAGGGTGGTGTAACAATCAGCGGTATATTCCTGTCACTTGGCACCCTGGGGCAACTCTTTTTTTTACTCTTGAAAGCCACAGCACCTAGGCTCTAGCCTAGAATGCCCAATACGTACATGGCAGCACAATTTAGGGCGTGTCAATTTTCGAAAAAGTTTGTATTCCAAAAATGTTGATGCCATTTGCATGTCTCTAGCTCCAATATTAACCGAGATATGGCAAATTTAATGTTTTTATTGATTATATTATGATTTTTGAATCAATTGGACAAGAAAATTTGGTTTTAGATGTCACCATTTCTTGAAATTTGAATTCTCAGGTATGATCCCAAGAGTGGATGCATAGATATGTGTACTAGTGAAAGTGTAGTTCAAGAAATGTGGCATATTTCAGGTAATTAAAATCAAAATCACACAATTTGGTGCTTGGATAATGGATAGTAGTTCAGTGTTTTGTTTTCTCAAGAAGGTTTGAAACAGTCTACAATATGCCATATCACATAATAAATCCCTCTCTAGGTGATCAACTCAGCAGAAGATATACTTCAGGAATTTAAACTGGTACTAGCCACCTCCCTAAACATGCTAAACAGAAATAAAGATGCTCATAGATGAGCCTCACATGTCACTGCTGTACTGACAATGGCCATGATATTGCAAGGAAAAAGAAATATACACAATTCATGAAGAAGGTTACTAATATTGCAAGTAAAGTATTCATTCCTAAAAATGCATGTGATGACATATACCTGTGCTAAAGAAATAATCAGAAGACACATGTAAGACATACTAAAGCATGCCAATTTAAATGAGCTTAACAAATTCTATTTCATTTGTAAATGATCATTATGACATTGCAATGCAATAAAATTAGTATAATAAATATGCTCCTGACTATGCAAAAACAGGTTGGCTTTGTTGTGTGACAATAGTTGATTATTCTCTTTTTAAAATTGTCTGTTATGCTCTGTATGTGTTCTTCATTAAAATACTGAAGATCTACTTGTTTCACAGTCAACACTTTAGTATGTGATATGACATATTGACTATTTCAATCATCCTTCTCGAGAATACCAAATGTTGCATTATAATCCAAGCACCAAATTGTGTAATAACCTTAAATATGCTGCATTTCTGGAACTACACTTTAATTAGTACACATATCTATGTATCCACTCTTGAAAGAATACCTGAGATTTCAATTTTAAAGATATAGTGACATCTAAAACTAATTTTCTTGTCCCATCGATTTAAAAAAGATAATATAATCAATAAAAACATTAGATTTGCCATATCTCGGTTAATATTGGAGCTAGAGACATGCAAATGGCATCAAAATTTTTGGAATACACCTTTTCCTATTCAACTTCAATACAATATTTTGGTCTAAGACCAATAATTTCTTAGTTATTTGAGAAAATGTGTTTTTTCGAATAAAATTAAACGTACAATTTTCAAATTAAGATTTACCAAGCTAAACATCCTTCAATTTCAATTTGAATGGTACCAATGGACTCCCATGGACCATAGTCACCCTTTTGGAGGGGCTTTTTTTGCAATTTCAAACTTTTTCGAAAATTGACACGCCCTAGCAGCACATTGTTATGAAATACCATTTTATTTCTGCACATTCCAAAAAAAACAAAGCCCATCCAGACAAACTTTGGGAAAATCAATTTTTGAAAAACTAAACACCTATGCAATAATCAATTTGGTTGTTTTAAGGACTGGGTAGGTACAATGATTTTGTCCTGAATTTATTTTTACATTTCTTAGTACTTTCCCGGAGAAGCATGCGAAAAAATTTCTGTTTTTAGCATCCAGGGCAAACCCTTATTCCAGCCCTGTCCTCAAAGATGAAATTCCTGCCTCTATGAAAGACCAGATGAATTCCAACCCAATTTTCTGGGACAAAGGCTAGATAATCAATGGCTGAAATAAGTTATAGTTTTGGTTTGAGAAACAGATTATTGTTCATTTCCAATTCAATTCTGAACCAGCAATATTGACAAAAAAGAAGGATATTTGCATTGGACAAGTTTGTGTGTCTGTCTGCATGATTAAATGTCAACAGTTACTGCTTGGATGAGCTTAGTTTTTGATAGCATAATAACGCACACATTAATGTATTCCAACCATAGACATACATAGAACGGACGTGAGGCTGTATGAAGCCACCTCAAGATGAGGTCAAATGGACTAATTATGATGTAACATCATGCCATTGTTATAAGTGACATCACTGTTATTGGTGACGTCACAGTTACATTGTGTCAGGATACAGGGCGGTTCCAAGATGGTGGATTTGGTTGCTTCATCTGCAAGAGCCTCATGTCCGTTCTATGTATTTCTATGGTTCCAACTACAAACGTATCTTTACATTGATAAATTCTAATGCACCATGCATCTTTTTTCCTACAATATAATCAGAATTAGCAAATTTCAAATAACCTCCTATATGTTTCAGAAATTTGACATAGAATATATGAGACCTTCATGTTTCAAACTGGAATTTTTTTTCAAGGAGGTTTTAAATCTTACTTAAGTGATTTCAAAATGAAAACACTGTACCACTGGAATAATTGTTCTGGAGCATATATTTTATTTTGCCACTTTTCCAAGAACATATTCGCTTTGCAGTTCAATCAAGACATGATAGTTACCAATTTGACAGGAAACCATAATCATGCTGGCTGATTGAAACTATTGCTCCTAAATATCAAGGGATTGTGGTGATATGAAGATCATTGGAGATGCTTTCAAATGTTGTTGATATTAGCAAAATAAAATGTCGGGTCCTACAACAGTCCCTTTTTGAAGATTGATGTTTCCTGTTGATATCTGCAAGGAGACAGTGGAGACTTTGCTTGACAAAATATTTGACTTTTTATGATAGCTGATATCAATGCCATATAGGCCCATATATGTAAGCCTGATTATAAATTGTTTTCAATAACCAAATGTTCTAAAAGCATGCAAATTTGGTATAGCTGGATATGCAAACATAACAAATGAAAAAACATTTGATGTGTCAGGACCCTTGATGCTCAACAGAAATATTGTCAGGACATTCCTTAAATTGACACCACTTAATCTGTCAGGGCAGAATGAGATCCTTTTAATGCATTGAATTGAACCTTCAAAATTCTTTGGATTAAGTCCGTTTTTTGTAAAGCCAATAAGTGATAAGCACGAGCTGTGCTCAGCTTGAACCAGCTTGAACCAGCTTGAACCAAGGTCCTTGGAGCCGATTACAGAGAATTAATTGATCAACCAAGATTGATGTGCTGTCAAAGTGTCAAGCTCCCGAGCCAACCCTGATTAAATGTCAATTCCCTCGTTGGCATGAGGTGAGGACATCTCCCAGGAGATACAAGCTTATAATGTGGCGTTAGTATTTCTTTCTTGCAAGAGGTCATCGTTTCCTTTGTTTATCTCTGATGAAGATGGTTGGATGGATACTGTAACTGACAAACGGGTGAGTGGACATTTCAACTTGTATGTAGTAGGAATATTAATCCTTTTTCATGAAATAATGTTATGTTATTTTAACGATTTTAAAAGCTGCTTCAAAGAAGTAAGGGGTATAAAAAAAATACATTATTCACATGATCCAAATTATCAGATATCAAAATAATTGTCAGCATAGACTGAATATTTACTTTACTTCGAAGTACTGTAACTTAAAAACGGGTGAGTAGACATTTCAACATGTATGTAATAGGAATCACAGCACATCTGATTCTTCACTTTGTTCCATGAATTTGTCTTTGTGGCTGAGATAGGCCTAATCAAGACAGACCTGCCGACTTCGAAATTACAAAAAGTAAATAAAAAGATGGTGAAGCAGTATCAGCCGTGCACTGCTGCCACGGTGATGCTATGATAGAAAGGATCTGCCTAGCTGTGAGGAAATATGCTCAAAAGACCTTTTTATGTGAACCACTTTAAACTGACTGCTAATATGACGACTTCAATTTATGTTTCTTAGCAGAACTACATTCTTCATTAATTCCAGGAAACAGCAAGCTGACTGAATGATTAATTCCGCATCGAAATATCAGGGGATAATTACAATATAAAGAGAGCTTACAAATGCCTTGGAATTAGTAGACGGATATGTCGGGTTCTGCAACAGTCACTTATTGAAGCTCCAGACATTTAAAATGTATTGGTATTCATTTCAGAGCTTCAGACCTTTTGAGTAGATATGAAGATATGACAGAAGGCAATCATGACAAGTTATTACAAATGTTTTTTTTTTGCTACCTCGATTCCTAGATTAATGAGTAGAATGATAATGTAGTCAATATCCATAGTGACTTTTTCTTTCAATTTTATGTATTGTATCTCATAAGAAATACTTAAAATTAATGTTATTGCATGGTTTGGATCTGCAATTCCCTGATATTTTCACCTGAGACCACTGTATTTCTGAACTGACAAAGCCCTACATTTTTCACAAATGCTAAAGTGGGGGCAATATGGAAGTGTTTGCACTTTTAACTGATTTGTATCATTTCTTTTTCATGGCAACCATATCAGATTCTGTTTGTGACAAGTTTCAGCGACCTACCAAAGAGAGACATAACTTTTCCCACAACGTTGTCATAATTTTTGTATGGAGTATCAGATAAGCATGTTGTGTTTCCTGGTTTTACTGAAGAGGAATTCAGGGTTTTCTGGTAACACAGGTAAAAATAGTACGACAAATGTGACAAGAGGACATTTCGCTGATGATTTATGAGAGAATCATTGCATGCATTGGACAGAATATGGTTATTAAAGAGGGAAAGGAATTGGGTTATCTTGTCCTACTTTATTTTTATTCTTGTAAGTTATAAAAATATCTGTTGCACCAATGATAACTGGGCTGATTTGCAGACCATCCTGCTTGCACTTATGGGTGCATATTTATAGGTTAATGTGTGGCTTTAACTGTGTTTCTCTGATGTTTTCACTCTCAACCCTGTATTTCTCAAGACCAGACGGGTGGAAGGAAAACAGGGTACAGGGGGCAAAATTTGTGAATGGTGGAAATTATAGGCCTAAGACAAAATAATTGGCCTCAACGTACACTTTCTCCTGTCTCACTAAGGACCCAAGACTTGTCATCTTTTCCTTTGGCAATTATTTTACTGATACATTTCATTCTCAGTTTTTTAAATTCCTCACTGTCTCGCCTATGCATGACTCGTAAATGTTCTGTGCAAGAATCTATAAATTCCATCTTTTCTTCGTCTTTTGTAGTCCCAGCGTTATGTAATCAGACAGAGTCTGACAAACAGCAGTCTGAGATATTTGCATGTCTTTGAATTTATGTGTATCTCAAGATATTCATATTGGAGTTTGAAAGATTTAAGTAGTCTGGAAACATACATTTTAATCCTAAGTTACAATGCTGTTGTTTGCTTTAGTGGTTTTCTATTCAGATGCTGAATTTTGGGAGACTCGGCAGCTACAAAATGTGCTCAAAGATGCAAAATGAAAATTGTCCATGAAACAGACTTAGATAGACCGAAATATAGGCAGTACATGATTAAAAATAGTATTTAGGAATGAGAATGGGCAAAACAGGATTTATACAGACAATTTTGGGAGACTCGACAGCTACACAATGTGTTCAAAGATGCCAAATTGATGTTGTCCCTTAAAAATGCTTAGAATGACAAAAAAGTGGGACAGAGCCTGATTAAAAGTTGAACACAAATGTGCATAAAAGAATCAATACAGTATTGTCTCCTTCCACAACAACAATAATTATAAAAATAGAATATAATTACATTCTGAACTGAGTACCACGGACAATCTATTGATAGATAGATATGGTAAATGCAGCCCTCTTGATGATGAGATGGGAGAAAGAGAGGGAGTCCTCAACATGTTACACATTTACCCCATGAGAGGGATCTTTTACTTGCCAAGCACAGACACTGTTACAAGGGGCCGCCAATTTAACCTCTCATCTGAACGACATCCAGCTGGGATATTGCTCATGAAGGGTCACTAAAAAATTCGGGCCCCTCACTCGGGGTTCGAACCCATGCAGGCAAAGACCTTAGGTGGAGCAGGCGGGCACCTTACGCACTCAGCCACCCGATAAAATAGAGAATATTGTTACAAATTAGAATATACGAGTTTGATATTAGCAAGAAATCTGTGGTTCTCTTGACACAGCATTCTCCAGTGTTGGTGACCACTGTATGATGATGAGGGATGAAAAGACCAGGAGTCTGGCACATATCCTATTTATTCAGGAATATCCAGGGTCTTTCAGTTGCCCTAGCACAGAACACTGGAAATAACCCACCTCCATTTAATGTCCAATGGGCGCGGACTGAATTGAGTGCCAGGTGTAGGAGTGAACCCACAACCTCCTAGCAAGACTGGTAGCACAAGAAAAGGGCCTATAATTAATATCAAGACTTCCGGTCTTATGGCTTAGCAAAGCCATCTGATTAATTGATTATTTTTTTTGGAATATCAGGGGAATATGAAGAAAGCTTACAGATGCATGGGAATTAGGCAAGTAGATATGTTGAGTCCCTTGTTGAAGTACAAGACATTTAAGTGATTGATATGAAATTTACTACATAGATAGAGATATCTCAAGTGTATAGGAATATGACAGAAAGCAATCATGATAACATAAGTAAGAATGCATTTTTTTCATTGCTTCCCGGATTAATTGAAATGTCTGGTGAGAATACCAAAAGCGCATAATTTCTGAATGTACAATAAAGCGAGGATTATTGATTGCTTTCTGAATTTTGTCTTTCAGTCAATGAAAAGCCTTTTCATTGAACTTTTTAAGGCTTTATTTATGTTTTTGCAAATTCCAAAAAGCTATTATATTACTTACATGGTTCAGTCCTGAGACTAAGTCAATAAGATAAATGTAGATTAATTTGTAACTTAATGGGGAATTATCTGATTTTAGTTATTGACTTATGGCCTTGAAATTAGTATTATATTTTTTATGTGCCAGTAATCAAGTGAATCTTCTAAAAGAATACGTATGAATACTTATGTTTGTCTTTCCAACATCATGTATGGCATAAACAGCGTGGGAGATGACATAAATGAAAGTAGCTCCTGCAACATACTTATTTTGGTTATAAACCGGTTTCCTTTGGCATGATCCAGGCAATTTATAATAATATTGCGTGACCACATCAAAGAGACAAACATATTGGCTTGATCTTGGCCAGAGCTGAGTGAATTTGTAAGAAGAGAGTGGGAAAATTTTAGTACTCAGTAGGAAGGCATGGTTTTTATCACTAGTGCGCTAACAATACGCAGACAGGGTAATTACTGACAGCATGGCGGTTTGTCATAGAATCGGAGGTCATATTCTATTGATGTACTTAATTTGTTACTTTTGCAGAAAATTTAAAATAATCTGAGTCTGCTGTCATTTTCCATTGGTAAGGTAAATGACTTCATTTCGTTCAGACTGGCATAATGGGGTTCAAAGTGCTTTCATCAGCGTATCCTTGCCAAATTCAAGCTGCAAATAAAACCATTTTGCAAGGAGAGACATGGATATTGGGTTGGTTCATTCTTGGAAAGACGAAAAAAAATAAACACTTATATGCTCTGTAAAGACTTATGATCCAGATGGGTAGCTCAACCTACATCTGTGTGGAGGGAGTCACTTTCATTTTTGACTACCATACGATGATGAGATGAGAGGAAGCGAGTCAGGCACTTGCCCTATTGATTCAGGGATGTCCTGATCTTTCAGTTGCCCCAGCATAGAATACTGGATACAACCCACATCCATTTAATGTCTCATAGGCTCAGACTAAAGTGAGTTCACAGAGTGAGATTTGATCATACGACCTTTGAGCCAGTGGTCGATCGTTCTTAACCATTATTCCAATGAATGCCACCACAAACTGCATGTAGCTCTTGAAATGGGGCAGTTTGTCAGATCGTCAATCATATTCCTTCTTGTTCTCATTAGGCATGTTGCTGTATGTGTTATAGACCCGTTATTCAAATCAGGTGTGCTGTATGGACTCTATTGACTTCTATCTCATTAAGACAGTAACCTTCGTGACAGCCTGAGAGTGACAGTGTTTAGCTTTGACCTTTGTGTTGTTAATTTTTATTCCAGACACAAACTCATGGCTTTGCGACCAAGGATGGTGTTAAACAAGGTATTCTCTTTTTCCATAGGTTTTATTCATGGATTCGTGACATTGTAAACTTGTACTACTCTTCTTCACTTAGTCTCAGCCTTTGTTTGCAGCTTTATACCAGTGTCAGAATGCATTATCCAATGCAATATATGAGGGAATATTTGAAGTGATTACTAATGATTCAACCTCAGGGTTTTGGCATTTAACCCAATTCACTACTGGGGTTTTGGGGTTCTACCAAATTGTTGTTGTCAGAATAATAAGGGAGTGTGAGTGACCCTAGCCCTTTGAAATATGTTATTGCATCACGTTGTCAGTGGCACAGTCTTTTATTTTCTGCTTCTGTAGACATTATTCACATACATTGCAGAGATACTTTGGCTTAACTCCCTTTATCACTGCATTTTTGCATGATTCTTTAAATTATTCATTTAAATGCAGAGAAACCATACAAGCAATGTAAAGTAGTAGGCAAATTTCTACAATATTCGGAATTGAATGAACAGTGCCAATAATACTGTTCTAGTAGGAAGTATACGCCACTCATTATAAGGGCCATTTGTGTGTTACCTCACGCAGTATTGCCAAGCCACTTTGACAGTTTCCTTATGCAGTGGAGACCGGAACTGACATATACAAGAGTGGGGCAGGCTTAGTTGCTGCTCAGTTGCCACTTTTGTCTCGTTTAAGACTAAGAACTAAGAAGGCGATACTATTGGAGGTGTTACTATTGCAGCTGACCTGTCTGCTATGTAGAGAGTGGCAATATGTACAATGGTAAATTGTAGTGATGCAGACTGGACCATCTTTAACAGGGCGATTCGGTATATTTCCGAAAGTGGCCCGATCCTGGTCTTGGCCAGGGTGATGTGGTCCGATTTTGTTTCTAGACCAATGATTTAGAGCTCTATCAGTCAACACCCCTATATTGGGCCTGTCACTTTTGCAAAAAGTTTAAAATGTCAAGGTACGAGGGGTTTTCCATAAGTTCTGTCCAACTGGTCATAACTTTTGCTAGATTTTATGTGGAAACATGATATTTGGGTCAGATAATATTGACTTAATTTGCAAATAACTCCAAAAAATCAAAATATCAAAAATAAATGCTTAATCTGTTGCCATAAAAACCAGAAATCATGAAATGCGGCCCGACTTTGCAGTGCTCACTTAAAACGAAGTGAACACCTGCTTGCATTATCTGTGTCTTGACATACTGAATTGAAGTATATTCATAATTTTTTTCATGAAATATAATCAGTTAATTGTAAAATCATTAATAACAATGGAAACTGGTATCTCAGTTACCTTACCATCACTCATGCAGTTTCTCAGTTTTTTACGAGATGAGCAATTTTTTGGATATGGATGACATTATTATGTTCCTGTTACATTTTTTCATTTTAATTTGATACAGCTAGCAGATAGACAGTGAGAATATTTGACCTTACTACAAGGAAGACAGTATGAGTGACAGAACCAAATAAAGATTGTACAAACCTTTTCTGAATTAAGAGAAGACACAATGGAAAACCCAAGAAAAGAAGACTGGAAAATGCCAAAACTGACCTTATAATATGAAGACTGAGGTATCATACTTAGAGATGGATAGAAAGTATGAGAAAACGTATCTACAATGTCCAAGTCATTTTTTTGGAAGTTGTGAAATGACTATGGATGTTTTGAAAAAAAATATTCTATATCACCTGTAATAATTACATATTCTATATGATATGTCAAGCATGTGTCAGTTAACAAGCTCTCGGTTGCATTTCGCGACTTTGGTTTCCATAGCAACAAATCAACAATGTATATTTACCTCTATGATCTAGCAGGGATGTAGGGCCCATTGACTTATTTTGCAACGGGGCCTGAAATGCCGCCAGTCAACCCCTGCAACCTACTTAAAGATAACTATACCCTTACATATCGAGACTTACATTCTTAGGATAATTACAAATGTCAACATCCTTCCTTAATCATAAGAACCAGATTAAATGTCTTCTTCGCATATATATATGAGGATAATGGCAATATGGAAACTCGAGAGAGATTAAATGAATATATAACATGCCTTGTTGAAGCCCAAGACATTTGAATGATTATATTCATAGCCGGAAATGTTGGTATTCATAACATAGCTCAAGAGATATTAAATACATGACGATATGACAGAAGGTAATCATGATACGTATGCGTAGGTTTTTGTACCCTTGGATCCTGAATGACAAAGCATGTAAAAAGTCTGGTATGTGTAGTAAAAAACCCCTTTCGTGACCTGTTTGAAGGCTTGATGAAAGGTTTAGCTGGACAATTAGGGACCGTTCAGAATTTATGACTGGGGGGTGGGAGTTTTGCTGGAACTTCCCGTCAAAAATTGATACCCCCCCCTCGAGATTCATGCGGATTTTTAGTACCCCACCCCTAGGTTTCATGCATATTTTCAGTACTCCCCCTCGACATACAAATCAATACACACATATGTACTGTTATACAATGTCACGCATACAGATTCGCGTCATTTCGCGGACTTTTGCGGGTAAAAAAGTCTAGATAAAGTGAGTTTATGCGTGTTTTATAACATTATTTCTTTTTTAAAATTTCTTACCCCCCTTGGAAGTGTTGTTAAAAATTAATACCCCCCCTTGAAACACGTGTGAAAAGTTAGTACCCCCTCGCAAAACTCCCACCCCCCCAGTCGTAAATTCTGAACGGTCCCTTACCAACAACTTTCAATGAATTATAATAAGTATGTATAATTCCCGTGTAGGCCTAACTACCCCCAGCCACTTTTGATCGACCTTAGATTGAGTTATTGTAACAGCTGTTTGATAAAAATATCACACATAATGTTGACAAAATCACTACCAACTATGGGGCCATGAATTGCCCGACTTAACATCTGTCATGCTGTGACTCTTGCAATCCATGGCAATCACCCTCTTGTAAATGTCATTGACCAATTGACTAGCAGCTGTTTAGTCAATTATGCTGTTGTGATTGGCTGCCATTTGAGGCAGACTGTCATTTCAGTGACGCAGTGACGTTATTATTGAACACATCTTGTATGGTCAACCAACTATTGCAAATTGTCAAGGTCCCATTTGTTTGAGTCACATTCTTATATACATGAGTTTTGTTCCATTAATCACTATTCTGACGAAATCTGACATTACATGTTCACTTAGTCATGTGTCCTTATCACATGATCAGACAGGAAGCAGCTTATAGGCTCAGATGGCAGTGCCAGCACAATTGGTGACACTCAAGTGTTTTTGAGTGGTTTCCTTGCCACCAGCGAATGGTATGTTATCAAAATGAACAAACATACTACAAGGTTGAAAATGCAGGGCAGGGTGTTATTATAACTAAGTTAGTAGCACTATTGACTTTCTATCTTCGGGTCCAAGGTTCTACATCAGCAGTGGCTGGGTTATTGCTAACACCCCAATCCTAATTAACATAACAAGTGTATTAATGCAGAACATAAAGTTTCAATCATCATTCAATCCATCTTAATGGAAGTTGCAATCTTATTTGGATTTGCTTCAATCATCATTCAATTCATCATGGAAGTTGCAGTCTTATTTGGATTTGCTTCAATCATCATTCAATCCATCATGGAAGTTGCAATCGTATTTAGATTTGCTTCAATCATCATTCAATTCATCATGGAAGTTGCAATCTTATTTGGATTTGCTTCAATCATCATTCAATCCATCATGGAATTTGCAATATTATTTGGATTTGCTTCAATCATCATTCAATCCATCATGGTCCATCATGGAACTGTAGTTAAACTACATTTATACATGTACTACTTCAAAACAAAAGGAAATTAACTCAAAATATAGGCCTGCCCTTTGACAAAATGTGGGCACTATTCTAGTGTGTCTAAGGAAACGAGGGCGGCAGGGGCGGTCGGTTGAGAAAAGGGCAAATCTAATTAGCGCGACAAAAATTTAGTGTAGCGGCAATAATAATTTTGAACATACTTGAAAATGTTTGCCTAAATTCACTGTAAATTAAGGCCGAATAAGCTTTTTTTTCTTTGAGATCAAAAGGGCAACATTGCCCCCCCCCTGCCCCAGTGCCCCTCTTGGCCAAGGGCAGGAGGGGCAATTGCCCCCCTTGCCCCCATTGTTCCGGCACCCTTGAGTGTGTCTACTTTATACAGATCAACCAAATTTGTTTGTATCTAAGTTGTCATAATTCTGCTTATTTCATACATAGTAGGAGATAAGTTCTATGGAGTTTCCAGGTTAGACTGAAAAGAAAATCTTGGTTAACCAGAACATGTTGTTTGGCAAGTGTGACTTAAGGGCATATTGTAATATTGTAAGTAATTCCAGAGACATTCAGGTTAAGTTCCACAGCATTTATTCCACTGTACACACATGGCATCCATCTTTCCAAGACCTCCCGATAATACACAAGGTGGCGACACTATCCAGTTGATCTGATAATCTAGTTATAATTCAGGATCAGGATACTACATCCCTCCTATCTTCACTTAAAACATACTGGGAATGTTTTAACACACTGAACAATCTGAACTTTAAGTTTAACTAGATCACACACTTCAAGTTCATATTAAACTTAAACTTGGTAATTTATGTTATACTAATTTACACAATAATAACTCATTGGAACACTAGAAAACTAGTTATATAAGAAATACAAATTTACACAATAGTAATAACTTTGTAAATATTACTGAGCATGCTTATCTATGTATAACTTCTCAAATAAGACTAAATAGCCATCTAACCAAATTATAATCACCTTAATCACCACCATATAAATTCTAAATTCAAGTTAAGTCTACTAATACATGACAATTACAATCAACAATATTGCATCGCAGTGCAACAACAAGTCAATGAGTATTTTGCAACAAAGTGCACCAATAAATCAATAAATCAATAAATCAATTTCCCAATCGTAAGTCCATTATCAATTTCAAAATTCAATGTCCAAATATCACTTCCAAATATCATTTCCAAGTATCAATTTCCATCAATATTTAAATCAAGTCAGTTCATAATCATTCAGTCCAACAGGTGTTTTCTTGTGGCGAACGGGTCTCGAACTCATAAGAGTAGGTCTGACATTGACATTAGAATCATGGTAAGATTCAGACTGATCGTCATCACTTGTCAAGGGTTTGTCAGGGGGCACATTTTCAGGGGGTTTTTGTTCTTCCTGTTCATTCGTAGGGGGCGTTCGTTCTTCTTCGTTTGTGGGGGGATTAATTTCGTCTGAAGGGGGCAACACTTTAACCGCAGTGGTGTGTCTACGATAGATTTTCCCATCAGGGCTTTCGATCTCTATTTCCCCTCCTTCCCTACTAACAACGGTGTAAGGAGTCGCACTGTAGTTTGGACTTAGCTTGTCCACTTTTGGGGACCGGACTAACACTTGGTCACCCACAGCAACGTCATCAGCCTTAGCTCTGCGACGGCGATCTGCGTAATCCTTACTGTCCAACTTCCGTCTCCAGTCTTCATCCAGGTATTCACTGTCCTTAACATCCATGTCGGAGGTTATTTCTGGGAGTTTGGTTTTCATTTCCCGACCAAACATAAGCCGATACGGGCTTGCACCAGTTGACACATGTGGTGTTGAACGATAAGCGATCAAGTACGTCAAAAGTTCATGCCGCCAATTCTTTTCTTCAGCATGAGCAATTTTCAAAATTTTCAGCAACGACCTATTTTGGCGTTCAACTTCTCCATTTACCTGAGACCACAAAGGAGGCGAAGTCACATGGCGAATTCCAAGTTCAGACAAAAAGTTTTCAAATTCCTGAGATATGAACGAGCATTGTCAGTTTTCAAAGTACATGGCACTCCAAACCGTGCAAACATCGGTGCCATCACATTAATCAATTGCTCAGATGTTGTGGATTTCAAAATTGCCACTTCATAGTAACGACTAAAATAGTCTACAGTCACAAGTACGGAATGTCCTGAAGGCAAAGGACCTAAGAGATCTGCAGCCAGATCTTGCCAGGGCGCATTTGGCTTTGACCTTGCCATCGGTTCTGGGGGAGTGTTCTGTGACACTAAAAGACAACTTCGACACTTCTTGCACAGTTGTTCTGCATCACGATCCATTTTCGGCCACCACACTTTTGTTCTCAGTCTGCTCTTAGTCTTGCTAATTCCTTGGTGTCCTTCATGAGCTAAACGTAGGACTTGTTCGCGAAGGCCTTTCGGAACAATCAACCTTGTCCCACGCAACACAACATTGCCACACACAGAGAGTTCATCCTTCAAGTGTTTATATTGGGCACAATTCACATCCCACACATCACTCAAAATACACTTCCTCAATGAGATCATCTCTTCGTCATGTTCACATGAATTCTCAAAATCAACCAATTTAATGGCACTTGGAACAGCAGCTTGCACAATAGCACACACATAGTCATAATTGTCACCTTTGTCTCTTGAATCTTTCCAAGTTTCATTGTTTAAGCGAGATAAACAGTCAGCAATGTTAGACTTGCCTGGTCGATACACAACTTTCACATCAAATGCTTGCATTCGCAATACCCATCTTTCCACACGAGCAGTAGGTTTTGACTTTGGACTGAAGATGAATTCAAGTGGTCTGTGATCGGTTTCCAACTCAAATGGTAGACCATACAAATAAAGGCTAAATCGTTCACACGCCCACACTAAGGCTAAAGCCTCTTTCTCAGTTTGGCTATATCGTCTTTCAACATCGGTCAAACTACGAGAAGCGTAAGAAATGACTCGCCAACAATTTCCTTGAAATTGTGTTAACACTGCTCCTAACGCAAAAGGAGATGCATCACAGATAACTCTGGTCTTCGCTTCTGTCCTGAAGTAAGCAAGAGTCTCGGCTTTGATCATGCAATTTTTAAGTTTCTCAAAAGCATCTTGTTGAGCCTGACCCCACACAAATTTCACACTCTTTCTGCATAGTCTTTGCAAAGGTTCTGCCAGCGAAGAATAGTCCGGGATAAATCTCGAACAATATTGCAATAATCCAAGAAGTGACTTCACTTCACTCACAGTGGTAGGGGGTGACGCATGTTTAATTGCTTTCACTTTCTCATCACTAGGCGAAACACCTGCACTTGTCAACTGATGACCAAAGAACGTTAACCTGTTCAATCTGAATTCACATTTCTTCGGGTTCACAGTCAGTCCCACTTTACTAAGTTTCTCAAGAACTTTCTTCAATCTTGCGTCATGCTCCTCCAAACTCCGTCCATACACAATAATGTCATCCGCTATGTTGTTGACACCTTCCCCACATTAGGTCAACAAATTTCTAATGATCTTCTGGTATTGTTCTGGTGCTGAACTGACACCAAACATTAGTCTCTTGTATCTAAACAGTCCTCGGTGGGTAACAAATGTTGTGATGTGTCGGCTCTCCTCTGACAACTGAATTTGGTGAAATCCCATTTTTAAGTCAATCTTGCTGAAATGGGTCGCTTGGTTCAAATCAACAAGTAAGTCGTCAACAGTCGGAATGGGGTGACGCTCCCGAATAATTGCAGTGTTCGCCCTCCTCATATCAACACAAATGCGAACATCATCACCTTTGGGAATAACAACTAAGGGAGACACCCAGCCAGTTGGGCCTTCTGGCACCTGCTCAATGATTTCAGCTTCCAATAACTCATCTAGCTTCTTGTCGACTTTCTCTCTCAATCCAAAGGGTACACGCCTCAAAGGTTGGGCCACAGGATGAACATTCTCATCAATATGCAACTTCAAACAATAACCCTTCAATAGTCCAATTCCATCACACAACTGAGGAAATTCCTCGAGATTACACACTTCAGCTTCTCTCGGTCCTACTCTCAACAAGTCTAGTAATTCAGAAGTCTCTTTGCTCAGGATTGACCTAGCATTCTTGTCAATGACAGAAAATTCTGTACGGCAAACCTTGCCAGTTTCCTTGCATTTCACATCTGCAGTAAACACTCCAATCACATTAAGTGGCTCACTCCCATAGGGATACAATTTGCGGTTCACTCTTTTGGTTTTACATTTGACACGATTCAGTTTCAAATATTCCCATGTCTTTTGACTAACAACATTTCGATTTGACCCAGAATCAATTAACACATTTGTCAGATTCACACCACCAACTACAATTTGGGTCGAAGACACACTGTCACCACTATTCACAGAGAATACATAATCATCATAATCATCATCAGACTGCGACTGATTGTCATTGTAATCAACAACTTGGTTCACTTTTCGAGTCTTGGGTCTTGCACCATTCCAGTTTGACGAACTGCGACTTGACGAACTTCCACGATTCGACTTTCCATGATTCGAATTCCCACGACTCGAATTTCCACGACTTGACGAATTTCCGTAACTTGACGAACTGCCACGATTCCACGTTCCTCGGTTTGGCTTCCCTCGTCCTCTGGAGTTTTGTTTCCTCTTCTGATATTCAATCGGACACTTGGCCTTAAAATGTCCCACTTGGCCACAGGCTGCACAGGTCTTGTCCTTGGCCGGGCAACAATCCCAGGTCGAGAGATGTCCCTGCCTTCCACAGGCATAACAAGAGCTGTTACTGCTGTAATTACGACCGTAATTCTGGGACGACACATGACATGACTCAGGGTATTTCAAATTTTCTTTTCCTTTGGCAGACGGCACATTCCGTAAGTCGGACTCGAAGGTTTTGGATTGGCGATCAACAGCCTCACAGGAACGAGCAATTTTCAGAACCTCTGCTAATGTCAAAGTTTTCTCACACTGCTTTTCTAATAGTTTGCGTCTCAGTTCACTGGATTTGCATTTATCCACAACTTGGTCACAGATTCTTGTGTCCGTATCAGTAAATTCACATAACGAGGCCTTATGCCTCAAACGACACACAAATTGATCGACAGTTTCATGAGCCAATTGAATTTCTTCTCTAAATTGATGTCTCTCGAATGCAGAATTCACCAGTGGTAAGAAATATTCGTCCAAAATTTCGATGGTCTCCTCAAACGTTTTATCATCATCATCACCGACAGCTGCATAAAACACCTCCTGCACTTTAACTCCAGCATAATGTAGCAATGCTGCTTGTTTACGTGTGTCACTGGTAATGTTTTTCGCTCGAAGGTATAAATTCAGAGACCTTTTCCATGCTTTCCATGTCACAGCTGTCACATCAGGATTTTTGTTACTCACAAAATTGTTCGGGGCATTGATTCCCAACAAAGGATCAAAATCTGCCATTGCCATCTTGAAATTTCACAATTTCCAAAATCATCACACAATTTTTCCCGACACAGTTAATCCACGTGGTCGCGCACCACTCACCGCCGACCATGTGCTTTTTCGCGGGCTTTTCCAGACACCAAAAACGTCACACATTCCAGTTCCAAAAGTCACAAAAACGTACACAAAATGTCACAAACCGTTCCACAAGATCCAGCACATAAATATCCACTAAGTCAGTTAGTGTAATCCACAATTTGTCCACAATTTAATCCACAATTCACAACGACAGTCCACGGCGATTGGCACTGTCAGTCTCAGCAGCATGGTCTCAGATTGGGTCAGCATGGCATGCCAGAAAAGTTCAAAGTACTCTCACATCGTACTTCAACACATCCACAAAGTGCACTTAGCACATGCACAAGACGTTTATAGATCATCATCCTCGTCGCCAGATGTAATATTGTAAGTAATTCCAGAGACATTCAGGTTAAGTTCCACAGCACTTATTTCACTGTACACACATGGCATCCATCTTTCCAAGACCTCCCGATAATACACAAGGTGGCGACACTATCCAGTTGATCTGATAATCTAGTTATAATTCAGGATCAGGATACTACACATATGAAATGAGAGAATTATCGCCTGTAATTGTAAGAACAGTATTTGGGCCGATATCGTCGTCATTGTCCTCATCAGTTTGGTTTATCAGGACTAAAATACAGAATGAAACTTTTATCCCAACATTAATTTTATAATTGAATTATAGGCCTACAAATTATTTCATCTCTAGCCTGACAGAGAGAAATATTGAAGAATATTTGTGAATGTAATTCATAAAGTTTCGTTTGTCTGCTGTGTTTGCGTTGGCATTATTTACCTATCAAGTGTGCTATCAAGTTTACCTATCTTTAGGATTTCCCATAATTGAATACCTATTAGTGGTTTGTCTCCAAGAAACCCACTTTACAATAGTAATAATGGGGCTGGGTGTGGAGAAAATGCAATTAGCCTGTTTCACTAAACTTGATTAAAAAAATCAATGAACGACAAATGTAACTCTCAGAAAACTATTTTTAACAACAGTTTGATTCCATAATCCATAGCGATGCTAAATGCATTATGGGCATGTAGATTTAATTAATTTGTGGAATTGTCACATTTACTGACTGATTCATGGTATTGACATTTAGATTCCACTAAGTTCCATTGCTTGTTGTTATAGCTCTTATTACTCAGAGGAATCCATTGAATTTTCTTACCTAAAATAACTGCCTTTCCAATTTCGTAGGAGGCACATAGTGGAGGTCACATCAAGGAGCTACAGTAAAGTTGTTACATACTTTTTCCTTGGCCAAGATCCAGGCAATTTATATCTTCATATCCTATGAGCACACATCAAAGACACATATATTGGCTTGATCTTGTCTGGAACAGGTTGGATTTGAGGAGGAATATGGGTTTTTATCTTTAGTACATGGACTATATTTACAAGTTTAGTCAATCTATACAACAAAAATCGGTGTTGCTTATCAGTGTTCCTTTTATATGGTCATAATAGTTCCATATTAAATCATGCATATGCAGCGGATGTTACTCAAACCATATTGTCTATCGTGCTTGGCACGGTTTTATTCATTTAGAATCCATTATACAACAAAAAGACAAAAAAGTCAGGACATTGGGGAATTTCAAATCACTGTGTGCCATTTGTTGTAGTCATTGTGCACTGCAGGCCAAAATTTTGGAAACAGAATTTTGCTTGCCATCGGATCAGTGTTACAGAAATTTGCCTGTGGGTACACAATGGCATTCATTTTCCTTTATTGCTTTCAAAATACTAATTGCCCCAAACAAGTGGCCCAGGCAAATCAATGAAATGGCAATGGCCAATGCTTACTCACTTTGACACATCCTCATTTTTGAAAGCAACCTTTGAAATTTAATGCTATTTTCTCAAATTTACCTTAAATAATCCACTTTGAATTTATTATGGTCTATTTTGATATGATAAGGCAACAATCCCAACAACCAGATACTATAATTATTGTAAATAAAGGCAGTGGTGAACAGCTTATCGTTTCCAAACTTTTGACCCAGCAGTTTAACTCTCCTTTGAGATTTGTTTGCTTCAGTTACATTTCATTAAAGCATATATCAACCAGTGCAGGTACTAAAGCTAAACAAGCTAAACATACATAATCCATGTGTCAATGCTTTTTGTCAGTTTCTTGAAATGTGTACTTGTAATATACAAAGTAATGCAACTAAATCTGTGACATCACAATTTTGAGATAAGCGAAGTACAAACTAGAAAAACAGGCATTATCAGGGATTAGACCCCCCAGGGGGTTAATATATTTAGTCCATTAGTACTGTATGGATACTGAATGACTAGGCAAAAAACTACACAAACTAAACAATCAGTTCGATTGTCACAGGTTATATAAACAGAAACTGTTGTTTGATTTGACAGCTTCTCACACTTTCCTTAATGCCAATAGTTGTTGGCAACATGATGATTTGGTAACTTGTTCGCAATGGTAATTATGGTGAGCTGTTGGTGTTAAAGAGATTATGCCTGTGGTTTCTTTGTGTTTTATATTGTACTGGTTTAGCCCCCTTTTCCTATACCTTATACATTGCAAAGGGGCCTAATCCAGTACAATATTATATTGTACTGGATTAGGCCCCTTTTCCTATACCTTATACATGGCAGACGGGCCTAAAGCAGTACAATATAATACAGAATAATAAGACCATTTTTGTATATAAATAGAACATAAGAGTAAAAATATATTGAAACTCTGTATTATATTGTACTGCTTTAGGCCCTTTTCCTATACCTTATACATTGCAGACGGGCCTAAACCAGTACAATATTATATTGTACTGGATTAGGCCCCTTTTCCTATACCTTATACATTGCAGACGGGGCTAAAGCAGTACAATATAAGACAGAGTAATAAGACCATTTATGTTTATAAATCCAACATACAGTAAAAATATAAATAATATTTATGTATTTTTTATATATATATTTTTGAATAATAATACTTTTTGGGGGGAGACTCCCCCCTACGATCTAAAGAGGGCGATATATTTGATGGGGTTAGAGAAAAAAATGGGGTATAGTTTTTTTGGGGGGAAAGAGTTATAATATTTGCCCTTTTTAGATATTGGCATAGGGGTCTAAACCTTTAGACCCCTTCTGCATATTAACAGTTCTGCATATGGGCCTAAAGGTTTAGGCCCCTCATACATTAGAAATCATGTGTAAACGGGTCTAAAAGTTAAGACCCCTTTATTGAATGAACCCATTCAGTTATGCACTATATGGGTCTAAAGGTTTAGACCCCATTGAAGCAATAAAAATTGGTTTAGACACCTTTATTGAATGAACCTCATTCAGTTGTGCAACATATGGGTGTGAAGGTTTAGACCCATCAATGAAAAAATATTGGTTTAGACCCCTTGATTGAATGACTCTGAGGTTTGCATAAATTTATTGAATGAGCCCCATTCAGTTCTGCAGCATATGGTTCTGAAGGTTTAGACCCAATCAAGCAAGAATTATTGGTTCAGACACTTTTATTGGTCTAGACCAATTTTTATTGCTTCAATGGGGTCTAAACCTTTAGACCCATATTGTGCAAAACTGAATGGGTTCATTCAATAAACCGTTTACATATGATTTGTAATGTATAAGGGGCCTAAGCTTTAGGCCCGTATGCAGATATCTTGATATGCAGAAGGGGTCTAAAGGTTTAGACCCCTATGCCAATATCTAAAAAAGGCAAATATTGTAACTCTTTCCCCCAAAAAAAACTATACCCCATTTTTTTCTCTAACCCCATCAAATATATCGCCCTCTTTAGATCGTAGGGGGGAGTCTCCCCCCAAAAATTATTATTATTCAAAAGTATATATATAAAGACTAAATAAATATTATTTATATTTTTACTCTATTTTGGATTTATATACATAAATGGTCTTATTACTCTGTATTATATTGTACTGCTTTAGCCCCGTCTGCAATGTATAAGGTATAGGAAAAGGGGTCTAATCCAGTACAATATAATATTGTACTGGTTTAGGCCCGTCTGCAATGTATAAGGTATAGGAAAAGGGGCCTAAAGCAGTACAATATAATACAGAGTTTCAATATATTTTTACTCTATGTTCTATTTATATACAAAAATGGTCTTATTATTCTGTATAATATTGTACTGCTTTAGGCCCGTCTGCCATGTATAAGGTATAGGAAAAGGGGCCTAATCCAGTACAATATAATATTGTACTGGATTAGGCCCCTTTTCCTATACCTTATACATTGCAGACGGGGCTAAAGCAGTACAATATAAGACAGAGTAATAAGACCATTTATGTTTATAAATCCAACATACAGTAAAAATATAAATAATATTTATATAATTTTTATATATATATTTTTGAATAATAATACTTTTTGGGGGGAGACTCCCCCCTACGATCTAAAGAGGGCGATATATTTGATGGGGTTAGAGAAAAAAATGGGGTATAGTTTTTTTTGGGGGAAAGAGTTACAATATTTGCCATTCTTAGATATTGGCATAGGGGTCTAAAGGAATAGACCCCATTAATGAATAAGTATTGGTTTAGAACTGAATGGGGTTCATTCAATAAATTTCTGCAAACCTGAGATTCATTCAATAAAGGGGTCTAAACCAATATTTATTCATCAATGGGGACTAAACCTTCAGACCCATGTGTTGCACAACTGAATGGGGTTCATTCAATAAAGGTGTCTAAACCAATTTTTATTGCTTCAAAGGGGTCTAAACCTTAGACCCTTGTGGTGCACAACTTAATGGGGCTCATTCAATAAAGGGGTCTAAACTTTTAGACCCGTTTACATATGATTTGTTATGTATAAGGGGCCTATACCTTTAGGCCCGTATCCATATATGTTTATATACAGAAGGGGTCTAAAGGTTTAGACCCCTATGCCAATATCTAAAAATGGCAA
This sequence comes from Platynereis dumerilii, assembly GCA_026936325.1. NCBI lineage: Eukaryota > Metazoa > Annelida > Polychaeta > Phyllodocida > Nereididae > Platynereis > Platynereis dumerilii. Next base: position 28,728,638 of record JAPTHN010000013.1, read on the forward strand.
ATATTGTAACTCTTTCCCCCAAAAAAACTATACCCCATTTTTTTCTCTAACCCCATCAAATATATCGCCCTCTTTAGATCGTAGGGGGGAGTCTCCCAAAAAAAGTATTATTATTGAAATATATATATACAATATATAAATATTATTAAAATGTTTACTCTATGTTGTATTTATACAGATAGATGCTCTTATTACTCTGTAGTATATTGCACTGCTTTAGGCCCGTATACAATGTACAAGGTATAGGAAAAGGGGCCTAATCCAGTACAATATAATATTGTACTGGTTTAGGCCCGTCTGCAATGTATAAAGTATGGGAAAAGGGGTCTAAAGCAGTACAATATAATACAGCTACATTTTGACCTCAGTATCAATTTCTTTTGGATTGCTATTTGGGACAGTGTCTATACTATATCTTGTACTGGTTTAGGCCTGTCTGCAATGTATAAGGTATAGGGAAAGGGGGCTAAAGCAGTACAATATAATATTGTACTGGATTAGGCCCCTTTGCAATGTATAAGGTATAGGAAACGGGGGCTAAAGCAGTACAATATAATACAGAAAAATATTTTGCCGACTATCTATATATTCTGTCTTTATGTTTCTGAGTGTCTATATATTGTACTGCTTTAGGCCCGTTTGCAATGTATAAGGTATAGGAAAACGGGGCTAATCCAGTACAATATAATATTGTACTGGTTTAGGCCCGTCTCCAATGTATAAGGTATGGGAAAAGGGGCCTAAAGCAGTACAATATAATACACACAAGGAGAATGCATTCACCCAACAAAAGGCATAATCTCTTTGACACCATCAAAGCTGACCATTGCAAACAGATAGCCATTGACACCGAGTAGTCGTTAGCTTAGTGTGATAAGCTGTAACAATGAAACTAATTAATCAGTTTATTGTGTGTGGGCTTTTATATGGGAGGTAAATTGAATGAACCTCATTCAGTTGTATTTTACATAAGCTTAAGGGGGTCTATAAGTTTAGACCCCCGGGGGTCTAATCCCTGATAATGCCGAAAAACACATATCTATGAAAACGATAATAACATATGTGGCCCATTTCTGTGTCTTCTCACGAAGTATCATTAAGCTATTTTGGCAGTTTCATTACTGTATACAAGTGTGGGCAGGTTTAGTAGTAGTTGCTGCTTTCTTCTCGTTGTGCGAAAAAGAAAGTGATACTGGTTCTGCAGCTACCATGGCTGCTTTGCAAGGACTGGCTGGCCTGCCACGCCTGACGCCCCGGAGACGTATAACGACCATTCCTTCAGCGTGGGGGGTACGTTAACATCAGAAGTTGGAGAAATACGCAATATTTATGATATATATACGTACGTAATAATCTCGTAATCATTTGTCGACAGAATGCGTAGTTTTACAATGTTGGGCCAGCGCGCTGTGTCTTGCGCATGCGCAAACATCCAACAAGACGGACGCCATGGCCGTCCACGCTCTGTGAATTGGAATTCTGTGGGTCCAGAACACCTTCTATTCCATCGTAACGAAGTATTTAACCATGGCCGATTGATTCTAGGATGTACTTTAGTTAAATGACTCCTTCGGATGGACTGGGGAGGTTGTGTAGGCTTCACGGCGACCGAGTCAACTCAGTCAAATCGGCAATGTGAATTGCTTGACAGTGCTTGTCATTCTCATTTCAACGGACTAAATCTAGATAAAATGGCCTGTATTTATTCGTATGAGGCTTGGATCTTGTGTAAAATATATTTTAGGAAGTAATACATCGATGTTACAGTGGAATACTTGTGTTCTGGACCGATCGCTTGATGTACACGATGGACAGAATTTGCCATGTCAATCTTCAAGCAGGGAGGCGCCGGCCAGGGGCGGAGCCATCGGTTGGCCCGGGGGACTGCCGCATTGCTTCTGGCGGACCAGCCAACCTACCGGCTGCGGCCCCCGTGGAAAAAATTAATTAATTAAATAAAGCCCTTATATACACTTTAATGTTGCTGAAGAATGCTCTCATATATGATTTTACTGCAGGAATTTTTTAGGGGGGGGGGGGGAGATTTCAATTTTTTTTTTTTTTTTTTTGGGTCTTCAGGGGATTGGTGGTTGGTCAATTGATTGTTGGAGATCTGAAAAGAGAAAACATAATTAAACCAGTGAAGAGAAGAGAAAAAACAGAGAGAGATAGAGAGAGCAGTGCCAAGCAGCAAGCACTGAATGTGGCTCCAAAATTAGCAGACTTTTCTTCCTTGTTTTACCAAGCAGTCTGCAGTCCATTTAAGGACTACAATATAAATAACGAAATTCACTTACCTTGTGAGGGATTAATGCTGCAACTCTGAAGAGTTGGAAAAATCCCAATCCAAATTGGCCTGCTTGATAGGTGGCATTCAGTTGCAAGTAGGCTCAGTTCAACTTCGGTCTTAACTGATTATCTCTTGCTCGTTTATGGTTGAGCAGTACTTTGGAATTTTTTTTAGCCCGATCTAATCTTACACAGTTTAAGAGATATTTATTTGGTAATTTTTGTACTGGTTTAGCTACTATTTCTTCATGGCTTCATCCAATTATCACCAGCAAGCATCCTGTTGGAGGTTTTATAATCTCAAAGTTACCAGATAGATTGAATTAGGCATGGAATAGATGGCGCTACAAGGTTGTCTGAGACTTAGGATCCCAGGTTCTCTAACTTTGTGTAAACCTTCAACAAACCTTTGGCAGATACGTATGATCAGACGTTTGCCCTGAACATTACTTTCAAACTTTGTCCATACATATCAAAAACACGTTGGAGAAACCTTGGAACTTACGCATTGAAAAATGTGCGACCATACCTTTGATAAACCTATGATTCAAAGGTATGGTCATACGTAATAGTCTAAGGTTGTAAAAACCTCTCAAATGAATGTTCGACAAACCTATGAATCAAAGGTATGGTCATACGTAATAGTCAAACGTTCTTCAAACCCCTTAACCAAAGGTATGACTTACGTAATAGTCTAAGGTTTAAAAAACCTCTCAAATGAATGTTCAACAAACCTATGAATCAAAGGTATGGTCATACGTAATAATCAAACGTTCTTCAAACCTCTCAACCAAAGGTATGAATTATGTATGACTGACACGTTTAGCCAAACGTTACAACCAAACGTTCTTCCAACCTTTCAACCAGAGGTATGACTTACAGTCAGACCAAGAATTATTCAGACGCTTGCTGTTTTGTTATTATTTTTAGGAATTACCAGGTAAACCAATGAAACAAGCAATCAAAAACATCCTTGGCATCACATGCAACCTGCACAAAACAAATTTATTGCAAATTTGCAGGAAATGTGGAGAAAAAAGCTACTTTTATTAACTCCATGAACCAAAAATTATTCAGACACTTTAATAAATTTGTAAAAAGTGAACTATTTACTATTATTTGTTGGTATTTATGTCAAGATAATGTTCATAAACTACCTAGGGACCATTATGACTGCATAGAATGAGAGGTGTGACTATCAATTGAGTAAATTAGGATATATATTGGAGATAAACATTATGTCCAGTTTGTTACATTTTTATGCACTCTTTAACCTCAAACATGTCATCTATTGATTTAAATTGCTTTAGTTTACCTTAGAATTGTATTGTTAAATCTATATCAAACATTGGAGGTCGCATACTAAGTTCAGTGCACTTTAGTATTTATTTGTCCAATTTTACCAAAACAAAAACATGTCCATGTGGCACCAAAATCTAACAAATATTCGAAAAGCAGATTCATTATCTATTTTAAGCTATATTCCATGCATGGTCCGAACAGCCTCTCAATGGGTCACTTTTAACTTCATTTGGGAATGGGGCAAAAATGTGGTTCTTCGGCCTCAATGCTATTCCAATGGAGATTTCTCCATGAAAGCACACTATAGTTGTAGTATGTCACACCACTTGTAAACAACTGGTGTAAATGGGCTATCCTGTATACGCATTATAGTGAACAACCTTAGGAAGGCCAACTTTATTTTAAGTGATTTGATGGATTGCAGTGGGTCAATGAGTAAATTGAGTAAGGATTCAGAGAGCAGTTGGAGCCAAAAACAAAGTGAAAATACCAAAGTGCACAAACTTTTGCAAATAAGCCTGTATTTCAATTTTACTAGATAGAACAGTTAACAATTGTCACTTTATGATATTCTGAAGTATTTCCAATTGATATCTGACAGATTTCAGCCCATTAGTCAAGAAAATGTGATAAACTGAATCAGATGTTTATCACACATATTCATCCAAATTTTCTTAACTGATGATCACACCTGTCATCCAATGTGGCCACAATGATCCCATGGAAGTTTGTTACCAATATTTGGGATAAATATTGGTAAATAGTTCACTTTCTACAACTTTGTAAAAGTGTCTGAATAATTTCTGGTTCCTGAAATCGACAAATTAGCTATTTTCATCCGATTTTGAATCAGTTTGCAATAAATTTGTATTGGACAGGTTACACTTGATACCAAAGATGATTTTGACTGCATGTTTCATTACTTACTTTGTAATTCCTTCAAAATAATAACAAAACAACAAGCGTCTGAATAATTCTTGGTCTGACTGTAAGTGTGACTCGAACGTTAGGCCAAACTACAAAACAAACTATCTGCCAACCTCTTTCTAAGGTTGCGACCTACGTTTGGTTTTCCATCTGAGTGCAACGTTTTTAAATTACCTTTGCCCTACCTTTGTCATACGCTGTTTGACCCAACGTTTGATTCTAACCAAATAATTACGTAGTGAAAGGTTTGATTTACGTTGCTGCTCGGGAGGGCAACTACTTTGTAACGGAGACCGGGGTAAGTTAGGCCATTTTTTGCGTCAGGCTGATTTTCCAAAAAACCAAAGCTTAATCATGTAATCTGAAAATCAGACATCAAAATATAATACATTGGCCAGAATCGACCAAAGTTTCAGGGCAGTCTAAAGGTTTGGAAGATCATGGTAGGAATTTGAAAAAAGTCAAGTAAGCTGTGCCGCATGACAGGGTAAGTTTTTCCGCTTAATTTATTCCGATAAAACCTTGTTTTCAACCATTTCTTCAGATAGATTATTTGTATCATGGTTTTGATTAATGACTGACATGTTACATGAAACTAGTCAAACATTTATTAGCCATTTGATGCAAAAATTAAAAATGCTGCAAAAACTATAATTAGTTGTTGTTTAGAGGGTGGTCTAAGACTTTAAGCACATGTTCGTTTCAGTGTAAGTTATTTGACAACACGTTTAGGCCCTGGGTAGAATGACGACAGAAAAAGATGAACAAAAAATTAAATCCTATGTCATGCCATTGGCACAACTCGCCCCAATTGAAACAGCACAACTTACCCCAAATTTAATCTCTGGATAAAACTGCTTGTCAAAGATTAACAAACAATGCGCGATGAACTTTAACAACACAAATGTCTAGATATACCTCCTAAATCCATCATACCACCAGGACATCATCTTATTACAAATACAAAATGACTGAGAAACAAGAATGTCAGTCCTCGGCACTTCAAGTTTTCAGCGACAAAATGTAATTTATGAGTGTAGCTTTTCATACCATTATATTTGGTAGGTTTTTTTCTTGGTACCTAATAATGTTGACCAAGTGGGTATATATGGGTGGCATTGTCTTCTTCACCCAGTTCTTCTTTTCAAACCTACAGTGGGCGGCACAACTTACCCCGGTCTCCACTACACATTTATATAAACATTGAGAAAAACTAATGGTACAGGATTCAATGTGGTATAATCGTTGCAGTTACTTAATTTTGTGCATTTTACTGAATGCCTAAATTACATCAATAGTTGGATAAGGAAATCTACCCCAATACCCCAATATGTCACTACCGAAATGGAAAAGAGTTTTGTAGTCCCTGGGACAATGATACAATGTTAATTATATCCCTATGGAGAGGCTGGAGTCTTGAGCAGTGAATGATCAAGCTTAATTACTGAAAGTTCTGAACACTTTTAAATCATGGAATAATTTCTTTTCTGTAGGCCTACATTACACTGAAAAAAGCATTGCCTGATGTCAGACAATCATTGATCAATATAAACTCCTGCTCATATATATGGAATACCTTTTTGGAAAAAAAGTGTCAAATAAATTTCTGAGTGTGAATGTTAGCAAGGTCCATTATGAAGGTCAAGACATCTTCTCTAATCACTCTTTGAAAGCCTTAACTACATGTTTTGCAAGGCTTTTTAATTTTTGGTTTAATGCGCCTCACCCTAAAAAAACCCCCTGAATTTCCATATTTCGTGCGGCTGTAACATTTTCCTGGGGTTAACGCTGCAGCGTGCGTTTCAAACTACAGCATGTTCTTCCCTTTAGCAGTCATTGGAAGTAGTTACCATTGAATCAGACCATCATGTGCTCCAGCAGAAGTTGCTAAAGTTGTCAATTTCAATGGAGAATGTTAAAGTATTCCATATTTATGAGCAACGGTGTATGTCCATTCACTCCATTGTCTAGTCAAGTGGATGTCTAAACAAGACAATTAATAGAAAGGGTCAATCAAGTTCACTGACATTTGTAACCATTAAGTTGTATGGTTTAGACAACTTCTTCAGTCCACTTGATTGGACAATGGACATACATTGCACAATGATTGCCTACTATCAGACAATCCTTTTTTTCCAGTGTACCTCAATAATGTGATAATGAGATTTAAAGCCATATCACCCACCAATCATCTTGAAAATTGTGTCATTGGACAAGACGTGCCATATGGGTTATGGAAATGAGTCATTATTTGAATAACACAACTCTGCGCCTTGACATTAAATTTTCTTTTTCCGTCCTTATTGACTGAAAGGTTTTATTCTATATAATATATTTTTTTAAATCATTGATTTGAACAGATCTGTCCGTATATGTCAATGGGTTATCAATCTAAAGTATGGATTTTTCTTTTGCAATTTGAAATCACTCCAGTTTGCAGAGTTTCGACCCTATAAAAAAGTCAAAACTAACAAGACTGTGTTATTGTTTGCTTTATTGGTTTTATATTGTGATGCTGAGTTTTAGGAAATCATGTTGCTAAACATTGTGTTTAAAGATGCATAATAGACAATATCTGTTCAATGACAGATTGTAAGATTCAAAATTACATTCAAAGAAATTGCCATGGAAAGAAGAGAATTTATGGAAATAAAGTGAAATGTGTACTGGAATTGTTTTACATTGACAGTAATGATATAATGGAACTAAATACATGAATATGTGGACAACAACAGGAGTTACAAATATAGTAGCAAATCAGATTATTTTCTTTATTATATTATTATATCAATATTAATCAGTGCAGAATTTTTCAATGGAATTTTGATAGCCAGTGGAAGTTACAATGCAATTAGATAGAATGAAAAATTTCTGGGAAATTTGATATCAATTATTTTTCGAACTGAAATGCATTACCGATTAGCTTTTTTCCATCTTCCACAGCCACCACATGAAAAGTTGACTCTTTTTAGCCGTCCAGAACCTCAGATCATCATAGTGAATTGTTGGGCAATTTTTATTTATTTGAGTGGTTTGGCACCCCAAGCTGAAGTTGATAATGGTCAGAGTGTTTGGTACTACATTATTGGTGACATCCAAATGCTTGCAGCCGTCCAAATGGACCTCATAACCACTTGTCTTGCTGTAAGTGATTCCCAAGAGATGCCATTCGCCGGGAGTGACTGGAGGAAACCCTCGTGGTTTGGTCTGATGAGTAGCATTTAAACGCAGATTAGGTAACAAACCAAAATGACTCGATTCTTTTTTTAGAAATAGTGAGATCGCGGTAGACTCAAATAGAGCTGGATAACCCCCAGTGTAGCTAGGTAGATTAGCTTTGAACCACAAGGATAATGTGGCGCCCCCTGGACAGTCAAACATCCTTCCAAAACAGTTCCCCTGGTGACTGCCAAGGTCAATTGTGTTGTCATCAGCCTGTTGAACATTAGGTGTGTATATTGCATTCCCAACCTTTCCTGGAGTGATGTAGGGTCCTGTATCACAATGAGAAAGATAGGTCAGTTACTTGTTTGATTCAGCAGGATTCATTATCAATGTCATGGTTTCGAACCTGGCATGAAATTTGGTTGACTCAGTTTACAAATAGTTGTGAAAAGTACAATTGATTTGAGCAAACCGTAACAGTTTCAATATATCATGCTTTTAACTTTGGCAGGAACAGGGCTGTATTAGCGCATTTCTGGGCCCGGGGCAAACTGTTTCCAATGGGCCCCCTCAGCCCTCGCGCCCCAAAAATGCTCTCAAATTCTGAAAAGTACATTCTCGCGCCAGTTACCCGATGCACTTTCTTTACTGTCGCAACTCTATTCAGCTTTCTCATGGGCCCCCCTGAGGTCATGGGCCCGGGGCAAGTGCCCCGTTTGCCCATAGGTTAATACAGCCCTGGGCAGGAATCATCAAAGTATGTGAAACTGTTGCTTTGCAAAAAAACTATAGAAGTAAATATTTCAGCAAATGCAAAGATGAACCATGGAAAAGATTGCACAGGAAAAGCTATACAGACTATATAATGAAAGGTGAATTATTGAAGCAGTGAATCACAGGAAAAGTAGAATGAAAGGACGTCTTCCTAAACTTTCTTAAAGGCTGTTGGACCATAATCAGATATATATATATAATAATGTAAGAAATATAATGGTACCAGCCTGAGGGCTGAGGTGGAGTAATTAAAGATAAACTGAAAATGTATTATTATTCCAAACCTGGGGTTCCAGACACATTGGCCCATGTACCTACTGCTGGGGTCATACCATTGGCAATCATGTCCATGGGGATGTGGACCTGAAGATCTGAATATAAAACAATTCAAGATACAATTCGTCAGCCTAAAGCAAAATTGGCTTAAGTCATTTTTGGCAATTTTTGGCAAAGAGACAAAAACTGATTCAGGCAAACTTTGTTTTGGAATCAAAACGACTGAGGCCAAAATTAATTTGTGGTGTGGCTGTGTTATTAAGCAATTCTCCATATAATTAATGGATGAAATATGAGGAAACAACTTCAATAAAATCAATACTCACAATTACGACCGAAAATGTTGGTGATATCCCCTAAAATCAGTGATAACGAATTGGTCTAAGTCCAATTGGCCTAAGTCCAAAGGATTAAGGCCATTTGTCCGAAAATTGAGTTGGGGTTTTGAGGGCGTTTATTATTAATTTTTTAACACATGTATTATCATGAGGGCCTTCCTATGGTACCGCAATGGAAAAATGGCCTAAATCTGACTTAGGCCAATTTTGCTTTAGGCTTATGAATTGCAAAATACACAAAAAATCACACTAGCTAGGTATAATTAATTTTATTAAAAATATACTTTTCGTAAGTTGTTTATGCATGCTTCAGAAATGTGGTGGTTAGAGCCCAAGGGCCGATTTCACCAACATGGTATTAAGAGAAGAGCCAGGTCTTAGCTGAGACCTGGTCTGGCTTAGCCAATCAGTCAAGCATAGCAGGATCAAGGAATTTCAGTTCAGAGAAAATTTGGACATATTGTGTGAACAGATCATGCAGCTGTTACAAACACAATGTCTCAATTTCCCAAACTTAGGAAAAGATATGGCTACACAGAAGAGGGAGGGGCTTGGAAATTTTTAAAATAGATAATTGCTTACCCAGTCTCGGTGAAAAAAAAAAGTTCACAACTGCCCCCTTTCCCATTAACCAACCAATCATTGCTATCAAGCAACCAAAACAACACAACAACCTATGCTACAAATGTATTGTAATGCATAGGTGGCTTCTCCCAGGAGTGTTTTGGTCTGTCGTTGTTTTGATTGATTGAGTTGGTTGCAACATAACACTCATTATTGACTTTAATACGTCAGCTGCAGACCCTTAAAACTTTCTTTTTTGTCATATTACTTTTGCCCTCTTTACTTTACATGAGAAATATAAATTATAAATGAAGTTGTCTAATTATCATTTTGTCACTAAATCTATAATTCTGCACTTGCATGCATGAGCAGGTTTTCAAAATTGGGAGGGGGTGACTTGCCTTGACTTGACTGACTTGACTTTGTGTAGTGCTGGTGTACCCCGGATCAGCCAGGGCAGCTCTACCATCATCTTTGTGGGGGGAGCTGCACATTTATTTTTTGTTGACCGCCGTATGATGATGAGATGAGAAGACTGGGAGTCTGGAACATACCCTATTAATTCAGGGATGCCCAGGGTCTGTCAGTTGCCCAGGCATAGAATACTGGATGCAACCCGCCTCCATTTAATGTCCTATGGGCTCGGTGAGATTTGAAACCACGCCCCCAAAGCCAGTTGACAAGCGCACTTACCAATTAGGCCACGGGGGAACTTAAGAACTGAGCAAGAAGGAGGCAAGATGGCAGGCAGATCGCATCGGGCAATCTGATTGGTTGGTTCCTGCTGATGTGCTAAAAATAGCTACCATGTGTTTGGTGGCCTGGATCAAACCATAGGGGCTTCTAAGGCATGGTCAATAAACATATAAGTATATATAACTTAAAGGGGAATCACCATTTTTAGCAAAAAAAATGCCAATTTGACACCACCCTGTGGCAAGACATATTGATATTTTAATTCCAAAATTATCTAGATTTGTCCAAAAACACCTGTGCATAAACTGTGTAAAATGTTTTCTGGGTACTGCAAGCGGTTCCTGTTGAACAGGACAAACAAAATCCGCAAGTTTTTACACTTTCCCAGGGCTTACGGGACACCAGCAGTTACCAGAAAATCTCAAATTTTCATCATTTTTGGTCTGAAAACACTTATTTTGTGTGGAACTGTGGACTTTTTTTGATGTTCACCCATGAGAATAGTACCCAAGCTTCGATTAAGAACAGTAGTGGTCATCTGTCACTCACAAATTAATTCGTGGGAAAGTCTTTTATCTCTTTTTTCATGCTTTGAGTCACCACTAATCTTCCCTGTCCTCCATCTTGCCCTGAACTGCTTTGGTGACGTCACCATGGTCATTGTTGCTATTGTTGTGGTTATGACATCACTATAGTCAGCTGACCAGTAATTTCTCAAATTGAGGCTGTTGTAGGATTAGGGCCTTTTACATGGACACTGAATTTTCTCAAGCAAGTGAAAAAAAATCTTTTTTATTAATAAGTTAAAATGTTGAACTAAAAGTGAGATTTTTAGATTTTTATGGTCCCTCACAGTACTTGTTGCAGGATGACTTTCAAAATGGCTGACAAAGGCTGAAAGTACCTCTTAGAAAATTTCATTTTGCCTGGAAAAGTTATTCTTGTTAGTACTGAAGATTCATATTGCACTTAGCATTTGACTTTTATGTCAAGGAATATCTGTTGAAAAACTTATGGTGCTGGCAGGTCTGGTTATTTCAGACCAGGTCATTTTATGACAAAAAATCTGAGATTTCCTGGTAACTGCTGGTGTCCGATAGGACTCAAGCAAAGCCCTGGAGAAGGCTGAAATAGGCTTTGCTCTTTCAACCAGTATGGAAAAACTACTTGCAGTAGCTTCATGAAATTTACATATGTTCAAGACTGGGTATTTTCCTAAAAATGTGGAGAATTTCAGAGTGATAGACTCAATTTTGAATGCGTATGATTAACTTGAAATAGGTGTGTCAACACTGCAAAAATGGTGATCTCCCTTTATATTATTCGCGTAGCGATGGGCGGCGAAGCCGCCTGTCGCGTCAGCGAACTTAGCTTAACAACAGCTCATAGTAAATTTTGAATCTGTCAGTGGAGTGAGAATGAAGGACTGCCTGTGCCTGCCATGGAGTTGGTCCAGGATTAAACAGTTAGTTTCGGTAAAAGTAAACATCCCTGAATTTCTCTTGCAATACTGCAGTAGTGTCTGAAAAATTCCATTTGGTTCTTAACTATCCTATTCTGTTTTGAAAATTTCATTTTTATGCTCATTTATGTCGTCTGCATGAAAAAAGCTTATTTTGCTAACAGGTGTCGCCACCGGTGTAGCATCATGCTTGCAGTGCCACACCCAGGGAAAATGACTGAACTATCAGCAGCCTGCTTGTGAGCAGTGATGTGTGAAGTTTATTTGAGGTGTGAATTTTAAAAGCTGATTGCTATTACTGTACTTAAATAGCATCAATTAATTTAGGCCCAACTGACTGTGTTCTTGTTTATCATTATTATACCTCGACCATGAAAGCAGAGCTGTCATTGGCTGAGAGCTGGTCACATGTCAGTCATAATTTTAGTATATTGACCAGGACTATTGCCCTCCAAAATTTGTTTTCCGAAAAAAAAAAAATGTTGAGAATTTTTTTTTTTCCGAAATTTTTTTTTCCCAATTTTTTTTTGTCCCAATTTTTTTTTCCAACTTTTTTTTTTTCCGAAATTTGTTTTTTCTACAATTTTCTTTCCCTTAATGTTTTTTTTCAACATTTTTCTTTCAAAATTGTCCATACATTTGCAATAGTGCAGGAAAATAATAAAATTAGGGCATTAATTAGTAAAGACCAAAAAAAAGTCATCAAAACTAGTAATAATAGTGCAATGTAGGCTATGCGTCTGCTTATCTACTCTCCTGTGTGAAAGGAAAACTATTTCCCTCGGCCTTCGGCCTCGTGAAATAGTTTTCACTTACATACCCTCGAGGGAAATAGATTTGACTAATGCCCTCGACATCAGTCAATATTTGTATACTATAATACGGTTTCAAAATGAGAACAGTTAATTTGAGCTCCGCGAATCTATGGCATTGTCATCTACATATTATATGAGTAATATAAGTATCTATAAGCTTAGAAGTCCCTATGGATCAAACTGCATGAGTGGCAGGTTGGGCCTGGATAACCATGAGCAAACTGTGTTTGAAGATGATATTTTTTTAAGGAAATACACGTCGTTTTAGAGCTGATCTCTAGAGTATTTCAGTTGCTCTATGTCTTTTTAAAAGTCAAAATGATATGATAGAAATAAATAAAATAATGTATTTTCTATCATATTTTAGTTTTAGTGCAGAGAATCTTTCTGTACAGTCAGTAGTGGTGTCCTTACCTTCCAGCAGTTGGGTAGAAAAATCATTTGGGGTGGCTTGGAAAGTATTCCCATTGGAAATGAAGGGCTGAAAACTGGCCGACATGTTAGGACAAACCACGCAGAGCTCACAGTGGGAAACATCATGTCCAAACCCAAGGCACAAAATGTCTTTGCGGCTTGTGCAGTTTACAGCACAGCTGATATATGTTGCCTTGCCGATATTTTCTGTTGAGAAACATTCCATGCTTGTGTTGTATTGGTAAGTGACTGACTCAAACTTCAATGTCATTGTGATCTTTAGCAATGTGGAAATGAAGTGTAGGAATGCTAAGGATGACATCTTTGGTAATAGATTTCTGAAACCAACAATTGAATTGTGAGGTTTCGTGTTGTTACTTGCGAGCCAATTTGGTATCATTTCATTTACAAGAACCACATAATGTGTAAATTATAGGAAGTGAGGATCATTTGTCCATCAAGATGTTAACAGATCATAAAATAGTATTGTTCCATTATCAATGCCTCATTGACTTTTTTTTGTTTTGTTCGGAAAATGTTGATATGTGCTGTGCCATGTCCCGTAACCAACATGTACATGTATTTGGGACATCCTAAGATATATTCTACTGAAGAAACAATTGCAATTCAACAATTGGTCTTTCCAAGGGGCACACAATGTAAGCCGAATGTTGCTATTTCTAGCAAAATGAATAGAGAGTAGAAAGGATGTTACCACAACGTTAGGATTTTTACATTACATTGTGACAATATTGCCACAATGTTATATGCTTATGTGATATATTTATATTGCTTTTACAACATTGTGACAAGGTAATTTCTGCCGTACAATTCTTCATAATTTACACCAAAACATGGATACCTTGTCACAATGTTGCTAAAACATTGCTACAACGTAGATGTGCCCATTTGGTTATATGTGCTATTAATTACATTTTATGGCAAACAATACCTACATTGAATTTGTAATCTTCAATAGTCGCGGTCTGACCTATCCCATCTGAAGTTTAAGGAAGCTGGTTTCAGGAAGCTGCACGGACTGCCAGAAGATGATTGGTCGATGCCTTCAGTAACTACAATATGTACAAGAAATACTCATTAGATATTTATATTATTCTCTGAACATCTATAGGAAAAAAATTGATCATGTTCATTAGCATAAATGTTAAGGGTTATGCCCATTACTGAAGGAAGACACCATTTGTACCTGTGATGCTAATGGTCGACCAGTGAATGAGATATCTTTTTTGTAGTCAAAGCATTTAAGCGTCATGAAAAGTTAATCAATATAATTGAATTCATTCACGAAACTATAGTGCCAAGGAAAACGATGATCCTATTGTGGACTGTGACAAACGTGAATGTCATGTCTATGTTTTTTTTAGGTGAAAATCAGCCTTTTAAAGAATTAATTATTTTTAATGACAAAGGCCTGTGACCAGCTAACGACGTTCATCATGACAACATGTCAACAAATTCAGTATATGTTTTTTTAATGACTTTATAATTATTTTGAGTCTTGTGACATAATATTGTGTTGCCTGATAGATAGACAGATAGATAGATAGATAGATAGATAGATAGATAGATAGATAGATAGATAGATAGATAGATAGATAGATAGATATGGTACAATGTAAGTGCAGCCCTTCAAGCCCAGTTCTGGGTGCTCACGAGGGTTGATTAATGAGATGAGAGAGAGAGAGAGAGCTGGAGTCCTCAACATGTCCTGAAGCAGTTTAGACTTCACGGTTGTCTTCTGCTTGGAATTATAACTATTAGAGACACTGAAAACAAAGTAATTTCACGAATCAGTGGACGCCTTTTTCTAGCACTTTGTGTCACTTTGTTTACCAACCGAAAATAAGAAGGCCAGAATGTGAATATGAGAAGAAGTGACTGTTGAGTGACTGTTGAGAAATTCAACACAATAAAGAAACATGACAAAACAGCACTGTTGACAGAAGGGCATTTAGGGGATTG
Source organism: Platynereis dumerilii (assembly GCA_026936325.1). Taxonomy (NCBI): domain Eukaryota; kingdom Metazoa; phylum Annelida; class Polychaeta; order Phyllodocida; family Nereididae; genus Platynereis; species Platynereis dumerilii. The sequence goes on from JAPTHN010000013.1 coordinate 28,743,643, forward strand.
AAAATAAGCCCACTCTGGTTGAAGCTTTCAATGTCAGAATGCATTATCAATTATAACATTTATGGGAAATATAATGTATTTACTCATAGGATTATGGTAACAATTAACCCTCTGAATTGGATGAAGTAAATACCAATATTTCTGCAAGTGACATGAATACTGTTCGAGTAGGAAGTCAATGCCTCACGCAGTATTGTTGAGCCACTGTGGCAGTTTCCTTATACAATGCTGACTGAATCTGACATATACACGAGTGGGGCACTGCGGCACGCTTATTTCCTTCTAATTTGCCCCTTTCTTCTTGTTTAGCAAATAAGGAAGTGATAGTATCATTGCAGCTTCCTTGTTTGTTCGCAAGGAGTGGCTATATGTACAAAGGTGGAGGAATGCCAGCAAAACGGTTCCTCGGGTACTCTTTATTTGCACTTCAAGTGAAGAATCTACGTTTTTGGATGGGTTTTTATACCTAACTGTACTATTACTTCTGACATTATCTCTTAGAGACTATCAACCTGTCCTATTCAGCGAGAATTAGTATGTGTGTCAAGCCAGTGTGACAAGCAATGTATACGAGAATGAGTTGTTTGATTGGGATATACCACTTTGCATACACACTCAGACTCAGACTTATTTATATTCAATAGAGAAAAAACAAGGAAGGAAAAATGTTCTGATACATTATACAGTGTATTGGTTTGATAGTAATTCTATATTGAGGGTGACCCATTAAGGCTATTAGGCCGCCATCAAGAAGCCGGCCACCTATAAAATGAAATAGTGTTTTTAAGTCTGAAAAAAAAAAGGCCAATGAGTCCCATAGCATAACATAAATGTCTGGCTGACCACTAACAGTGATAACTAAATGAATTATCATAAGCTTTACACTTAAATAATATATTCAATTATTTATAATGGTAGTGTGATGAAAGAAGAATGACCGTTTGTCATATATATAAACATTGTGCATAAATAATGCAGTTAAGTGGTATATATGTTGCAGTTACTTAATTTTTGTACATGTCACTGAATTCCCCATGTCATTGACATACAATCTTCTCTGGTATAACTGTTTGTCTTTGAATCTCAAAAAAGGAATGTATGATATCAAATCTTTCATAAAACACGCCCTTTGGAATTGAAATATTAATTTTTCAGCCCATAAAAAGAGGTGAACATTTGACATGATGGATAAAAGCGAACGACTGTACCAGAAAGGCAATCGCTTGGAAGATCAATAATCATTCCTTCTTAAGCTAATGAAAGCAATCTTTGGCAATGGTGCTTTTGTACATGCCAATCAATCTAAAATAGTGTTTTGTGAACTTCAAATGAATTCACAGTGAATACCCCAAATCTTTCAGGCTGCGACATTAGGGAAGAATGACAAACTTTCTGTTGACAATTTAGAGAAGAGATATCCATCTCATATTCAATATCAGGATGCTAGGAATTCCCTCTTCCAAGAGGAAAAAGAAACAATTTGTCATACCTTTTGTGTCTCTTTCAAAAAAAAACTTGTTCCATTGTTATGTTTCCTTTTGGCCCCCTGAGTTATCTTCTTGTCATTTTTTTTAACATCTCTTCAATGATGAAGTGCAGAATTGAATGACTGGAATGGTAGGACTATTCATCATCATGAAGTTTGAAGTTGCTGTCCATTTTGAAAATATTCATACATGACCAAGTGTTTAGCCTAATTCTGTCTTGGAAAAAAGACCCATTTATGGAATGTTTGAGTATAATTTCATATGCAGATTGAATGGGAAACTTGTATGCCAAAAATCGTTCTTTGTAAAGATAAGAAAAATCTACATCACTGAGTAACATCATACGACCTACTAAAGCATAAATACACCCTTATACATGTATTTGAAGGCTTCCATTTTCAGGATAATTACAACTTCATTCTTCCTTTATCACAAGAATGAGCCACTGGATTAAATGTCAATATATTGTAACTTTCATATATCAGAGGATGTCAGGAATGGGGAATGTAGAGACAGATTAAAACACAAGATATAAAGGATCCCTTGTTGAAGCCCAAGAAAATAAAATTATTGATATTCATAGTCTGAAACAGTGATGTAGTCGAGGCCGGGACATCCGAGGCCAAGAACGAGACCGAGGCATGAACCTCCGAGGCCAAGGCGAGGCCGAGGCCATCACTCAACCATAGACACCCGAGACCGAGGCAAGGCCAAGGATTTGGCATCCGAGACCGAGCCAAGGCCGAGGCCATTAAAATAAGGCCCCGAGGCCGGCCTCGAGGACGAGGCCGGCCTCGAGACCTCCAACACTGGTCTGAAATATTGGTGGTTATTATATAGCTTAAGACTTATTCAATATATAAAGACATGGCAGAAGGTAATCACAATAAGTATGTATAGGTTTTTACCCTTATTTCCTGATTCATGCGGCCTAATTATGAAAAGAGCATTTAATTTCGGATTGGGAAATATAGAGAGGATTATTCACTGCTATCTGAATTTATTCTTCCTGTCATAGTTTCATTATGATGGTGGTTAATACATGTCAGGTAAGCCTATAGTATAATAAAAATAAAACAGCTTATGTGACTGTCGATTCCATCCGACAAACTGGCATCACCTTTTTATTGTGTCCCTTACTCTGTATGTGAGAGAATGTTCAAACTCCCTTGCTACAACTTTTTGAAGACTTGAGCAAAGATAAACTTAGGCCTACAATTATAAGCAACTTTCACAAGAAATTTGCACGGATTTCTCACTTAGACCTTACCAGTGAACCACCATTGATCAACCACAGATTGTATGATTTCAATAGCTGTCTCATAAACATTTAACAGATCTCTTCACACAACCACAGCAAAATATTGGGTGAAAAATTGCCCGACTTATCATCGGTCATGTTATGACAATCACAATCAGCAGAAGTTGTTTGCTGTAAATTTCATCGACCAATTGGCTAACAGCTGTTCTGTAAATAATATTATAAAAATTGGCAGTCATCATTATTGAACCTCACTCATAAGGACAACAGATTATTGCAAATTGTTATGGTCCCAGTTGTTTCAATCTCTTTCCCATCATTAATGTTTTGTTCCATAAATCAGTGTTCTGACGAACAATCTGACATCACATGATAACTTAGTCATGTGCCCTTATCACGTGATCAGAGAGGAGGCAGCTTATAGGCTCAGGTGGCAGTATCAGCACAATTAGTGACACACTAGTGTTTCTGAGTGATTTCCTTGTCACCATCAAATGTTATACATTAAAAGAGAACAAACATACTCTATGATCGAAATTGCTTGGTATTATAGTTCTTATTACTCAGGGGAATCATTTGAATTTTCTCACCTAATATAGCTGCCTTTCTAATGCCATAGGAGGCACATAGTAGAAGTCACATCAAGGGCATACAGTAAGGCAGTTACTTAGGTGCTAACCCTATCTCCTTGGGTATGATCCAGGCAATATATTTCTTCATATCCTATGAAGACACATCAAAGACACATATATTGGCTTGATCTTGTCTGGAACTGACTGGTTTTGGAGGAAAATCAGTGACATTGATATATTTTTGTATTTCACTAACCCCCTATTTATCAAGAAACCTCTGACAGCTGACAGTGATGCAGTGTATACTGAGAGAGAGAGATAAACTCTTTATTAACGTGAATGGGCTCACATTCTAGCCCCCAGCCCTCTTGGGCTTACAATTCACTTCAAAACAATAGTACACCAAAATAACAGAATTTTCGTTGAATAATGAAAATTTGAATTAAATTTGAAATGATTTGTTGATATACATATATATATATACATTAGTCCAATATGTAGTAGCAATCCCAAAAAATATAAACTTTGTTATACTAGGCTGAACCCATAGATATAATGTTTACTTTTATTCCTGTCACAAACTTGTGGCTTTGAGGTCAGGATGAAGCTAATTTGGCTGCTTGGTTTTGAATGTTTTTTCATATATGGATTTTCAACAAAGCATACTTTTTTCTGTCTTTCCTTACTTGCAGGAGTAACTTGCTTTCAGGTGGACTAGGCTTGTCGGGTAAACAAGTAAAAGAAAAAGGTTCAAACGAACTGATGTCCACAGATGGCAAGGGTTCTGGGCAGGGCTTTTGAGTTGGGTGTCTATACTAGTATTATCTATAATCATGTTAACCGGTTCCTGAAGCCTTTTGCTTGGAATGCTAAAAAATTACTCTGACTCCTACTCCTTAAATATCTTTTTGCATGAATTCCGATTTCAACTGCGTAGGTCTCCAAAATTCCAAAATTGACCCCTGTCTCCTCTTGTTCGCATTGTTGCGCATTATATCCAAAAAAATTAAAAAACAACAAGAAAACCTAGTCTTTTCAAATACAGTGAGGTGAGGAAATTCACTTCCTTGTCCAACAAGGGCCATGATTTTTATCACAACTGACCTGTAGTTCCCTGCAGTGGTTGCCGTGCATTATATCAATGATAACCACATACAAACCCAGAAAACATGACAAACACAAGTGACAAGAGGTAGTGAAAATTACTGCCTCTAGTGTATGTGTCAGTTGCTACCAATGTCAGATGCATTTTCCCTTTATGAGATTGGTCGGATGCCTAACGTGAATACTAATGATCCAACCTGGGGTCATGAAAGTTAGCCCTATGGATATGTGGGGTTTAGGGCTCTTTACAATAGTTGTATGATATATATTGACGTACACTGATGCTGTATTTCCTCTTATAACAGTCATATTTTTTTATCTTGTGGTCAGACCAAATTATTATAAATTATTATCAGACAAAAAAATTCAAACTTCCATTATTCTGTGTTTTTGGTGATGGACCTGAAAACCAAGAAAATGGTGTGGCAAAGAGTCTCTTTTATCATTCCTGATAGGAAATTACAAAAAACTGGTTTTTCTATCAATTCAAACAGAGTACTCCGTGCTGGGTGGTTGATATGCATCACCTGAGCCGTGAGAGATATGGTCTCAGTAATTCTAATACAGCAGTGACAAGTACAAATAAATGCATTGATCTCATTAGTAAGTATATTTAAGATACTAAAATGGTTTCACAATATGAAGAAACCTGGAAGAAACCCCAGATGCAAGATATGGTGTCATGCGGTGGAACAGCTCTGTATGTAATGTATTGCTCAAGTGAGTTGCAATTTTGCAGTACAAATACTTTTTTGATTGAATTTTCAAATCTCAAATATGAAGGAAAAATATCTTGGCAAGTCATCTGACTTAATTTCAAATCAAAATCTTTTACCGTTTTCCAATGAGACTGCCCGACGTAATACCTAAAAATTTCAAAATCATGGTAATTTCAAAGCAAAAGCACTATAAGATATTGTTTGGTATTCAAAATCAATCCTTGCTATGCAAAAAAATTTGAATTTTTGCCCTTCTTTCAATTGAAAAAAGAGCTAAGTATGAGGTGAACAAACTTTTGAGACAAAGTGTACATTGTGCATAAATAATGAAATGGGACTCAAAGTGGTAAAAATGTGAGTTTTTTTTTTATTTCTGGTACAAAAAAATGTCTCCATGTCATTGACAGAGGGATTAGGCAATCTACCCCAGTACCCCATTATGTCACTGTGCAGAATTGAATGACTGGATGATAGGGCTATTTATCATCCATGAAGTTTGAAGTTGCTGTCTTCTGTGAAAATATTCATACTTGACCAATACAATTGTTAAGCATAATTCTGTCGTTGGAAAAAGATCCATTTACGGTATGTTTGAGTATAATTTTACAAACAGATTGAATGGAAACTTGTGTGCCAACAATTGTTCTTTGCAAAGATAAGGAAAATCTACATGACTGAGTAATATCTTACAACCTAATAAAAGTTAGCTATACCCTTACATTTGGAATCTTCCATGCTTAGGATAATTAAAAGTGAGGACAGATTAAAATGCAAGATATGTGGCTTCCCTTTTTGAATCCAAAGACATTAAAATGATTGATATTCATACTATTTCATAGTCTGAAATATTGGTACTATATTCAAAATATAAAGATAAGGCAGAAGGTAATCACGATAAGTATGTATAGGTTTTTACCCTTGTTTCCTGATTCATGGGCCTAATTATGACAAGAGCATTTAATTTCGGATTGCAAAATATAGTGAGGATTATTCACTGGTAGCCTATCTGAATTTAGCCTTTCTGTCATAGTTTTCTTTATGATGGCAGTGATACATGTCATGTAAGCATACAATATTAAAAAGGTAAAACAGCCCATGTGACTGTCGATTCCACTTGACAAACCGGTATCACCTTTTTATGTATGTGAGAGCATGTTCAAACCCCGATGATTGAACTTTTTGAAGACTTGAGGAAAGATAAACATAGCCTTACAATAATAAGTAACTTTCACAAGTTCACACTTGGACCTGAGCAGCGATCCACTATTGATCAACCTCAGATTGAATTATTGTAACAGTTGTCTCATAAACATTTAACAAATCACTCTTCACACAATCACTGCAAAATATTGGGTCATGAATTGCCTGACTTATCATCTTCCATGTTTTGACAGTCACGATCAGCAGTAGTTGTTTGCTGTAAATGTCATAGACCAATTGGCCAACAGATGTTCAGTAAATGATATAATAAAAATTGCCTGTCAATTGTGGTTGAGCATCATATATTTTTCGACAGCCACCATGCATTGACAGTCATCATTATTGAACCTCACTCATATGGACAACAGGCTATTGCAAGTTGTTGTAGTTTCAGTTGTGATCCCTTATTCATCATGAATGTTTTGTTCCATGAATCAGTATACTGATGAACAATCTGACATCACATGATTACTTAGTCATGTGTCCTTATCACGTGGTCAGAGAGGAAGCAGCTTATAGGCTCAGGTGGCAGTATCAGCACAATTAGTGACACACTTGTGTTTCTGCGTGTTTTCCTTGCCACCATCAAATGCAATACAGTCAAAGAGAAAAAACTTACATATTTGATTAAAATTGCAGGGGAGTTGGCAGCACTTCTGACTTTAAATCTTCAGTCCAAGGTTTAATTCCAACATTTGCTTGGTCATCTATGTTTGACAATAGTTTCAAATATTCTTTGCCTCATTGCTATCCTCATGGCATAATTCCTCCATAGCCCAGCGGGCTATGGAGGATTGGACGGCTACGCCACCTGATCCGTCAGCCTTGGTTTCCGACGCTCGGTAACATAACATATAGTGATTTACTCAATTTTTGCCTCCAGCTCTGCACACGCAGCATCCTAAAGGGTCAGAGTGATGTGGATGATAGATTAGGGATAGATCTATCAGTGATGTCTGTTAATAGACCTCCGCAATGCCGAGAATAGCCAGAAATCGGACATTTTCGATGCGTTTTTGACACAGCGACGCACCGGAATCATGACAAATTCAATATGGCTGCCCCCGCCTGTCTCTAAATGGGAATGCGGCAACTTTTGGCTGATGTCATAATCGGCGTAGTCTTGCCGGGTCCCCGCCGGAGTGAAGCGATCTGATTGGTCAGTCTGGCTGGTTCCCAAACTGCTTGCAGCGCCTCCAAGCGAGCCCCATTCCAGGAGGACCCCTGGCGACCTCTGGCGAGTTTTGACTTCGGCAATCGCCGTGATCCTTCCGGACATTTCCGAAGGTTCGCACATGCTTTGCTAGCCCAAACGTTCGGCATACCTGATTGGAACGGCCGCTCCTGGAAGGTGGATTTGCGTCGGGTCCTTTGCACCTTTTTTTTGGAGGTCAGTTGAAATGTTTTCTCTACTGTGTGAAAGTTTTGTGAAGATTGGTTGGCAAACAAAAAAGGTGCACGGGGTTTTATGGACGAAAGTCGGGTCGTTTTCAGGTGCGTCGCTTGTTCCGATGCTGTTTCTCGCGGAAATATGGATTGTCACACCTTTTCCAATGTTGATCTGTCTGCATATTAAGTTTTCATCAGTCTGTTATGCGGAAATCCACCTTGAATCACTCAGATTTTGCCTGTGCACGTAGACACGCCGTATAGGCCTACACGTAGTTACGAACGGAATCACGTCGGTCTGACTCTGTGCTGTCAGACTTCCAAGCAAGGAAAACCACCGGCAACAATGATTAATGATTAGACTACAATGTTAATTCAAGGCAATATGACGTAAATACTCGGGGGGGGGGGGGAATTCAATTGCTTTGTGACGTCACTCACTACTACGCCTGCCTGATATGTGGGATAGGGTAGACAGAACAGGAGACCCTACCGTAAGAGGGGGTCTGGGGGCCCTCCCCCAGGAAAATTTTGAAATATTAAATGCTCTGAGATGCATTCTGGGGCATTTGAAGCCCAAATAACCTTGTCACCTTCAGTGTCTTTTTAGGTTGAAATACCACACTTTTATTTACCAGTAGTTAGCACTCATAATGATGTGTGATATATCTTTATCTAATGAGTGGCACCTGTCGATTTTTCCCCCTTTTCTTGTGGTTCTGAAGGTATAGGACTGCATATTATTCTACAATTTATTTTTCTTACAATATGTCTCTTTGACATTGGATTGGCTTCCAGAATTTTTACCATAGGCTTTTCTGACAATATTCAGGTACTGGTAGTCAACTGAATATACCCTACGTGTTGGCCTGTCCTATTGACTGTCCTATACACAACCCACTGCCCCTGTATTTGATAGCTGAAGTAAAAAAAACTATCACCAGATCATACATAATACTAGTCTATAGGATGTGTGATTGCTTCAGTTGATTCCAATAAAGGTTTAGCCCTCACAGACATTTACTTGGTGTGAAAACATAAGAAGTTGGATGCTATGTGCTGTCCATAGGCTATTCCTATATAAAATAAAACCATGCATTGAAATGGATATTCCTTAATAAACCTAGGCCTGTGCCAAACTTATAAAAAAGTCATCTACCTTAGCATAAGATGTCCATAGCCATGATGTCTCCTCTGTCTGCTCTGCTGGAAGTGAATGGTGAAGTCAAATGCCTCCACTTATATACTATGCAAATAGTTCAACTAGTGTCATCATGATTGCAATTTGTCTGAGCTGCTGTCAACTTTTAAAGAAAAGCTCACCTGATTGCAATTAACTTGAGCTGCTGCCAAATTTACAAGAATAGCTCAGCTGATTGCAATTTGCTTGAGCTCCTGTCAACTGTCATGGCAAAGCTCACCTGATTGCAATTTCATCAGTGTGACACCCAATTAGGTTGATAACAAAAATTGGTGAAATAAACTACAATTAACCTTATATAATGATTAACTTATTCTCCATAATACAATTAACCTGTATACATCTGACAGGTCAATTGAATGATTGCCCTTGAGCTGCTGCCAAATCTAAATGTCATCAATGGCACTTCCAAGTAAGTGCCTGATGAGGTCCAATATCTGTTTGCTTTGATATTAGCCTTCTTTTGTCAATAATATACATTCATGTGCCATTGAAACAAATGCATCATAATGTTATGTCACTCTACATAATTAACTTTTTGCATGGCTTGTCAACCCCTACACACTGCCATTTCTCTAAATTTAACATAAACAAGAGCAGGTGCTGACTGTTTCCCTCAAGGTCCATTTGGCACATTGGTTACTTGTAGTACATTTTAAACAAGTGTGTTTTCAGGTATCTCCTCAAGCCCTCCAGATTCTTTGTGGCACGGACACTTGCTGGTAACTTCTTCCTTAGCCTAGGTGCTTCAAAAGAGAAAGCTCTTTTTACAAATTTGTTATAGTTGTCTTTGAGGTTGTACTCCTCAGCTTCAATTGTATACTAGCAGGAACAGGTAGCCAATGAAATTGCTTTCTGTGTTGCCCTACGTTGTCTTGCTGTCTCTATGAGACATATTCATTCAGGGATGTCCAGTGTCTTTCAGTTGCCCCAACATAACATTGGCCTAGGGGGACTGGGGGCAACCCAACTATCCTGCTATGGAGGTGTGCATTCCATGCGCTGTCTAGTTAGCCTTGCACAAATACAGGCAGTGAAGCCGCTATTATCTGTTAGTCTGTCATTATTGGAATTTTTTCTTTCAGAAGTTAAAGTTGAATTATCTTTAGCAGCTTTTGTAAGTTGTCTCCCATTTTCCACTTGCCTGGGCAATGAATCAAAAATGAACAAAAAGTTTATGCATTTATCTTAAATTTAATAATCTGGAAAATATTCAGGTGTGTCTATTTGTTATTTTGATTTCTGTTTTCATGGATAACTGTTGTTTTCTTTGATAGCAAATGTGTTTGTGACCCAATTGTAGGAACTTGTAACTGCCTAGTTCCAATGATGCTTTTTATGCATGGAGCAAGAGATGAGCACATCATGTTGCCTGGTTTTGCTTCAGGGAAATTCTGAGTTAACCCGAACAAAAGAAAGTTGTGAGACAAATATGACACAAGTGCTTTCCAAAAATGTTATACCGCAGAATATTTGCGCTTTTGTTAAATGACTTTGTCTGATGATTATTGTATCCAGACCAATTTACTATTTTCTAGTTCAGTAACCAAAACTGCCCTCTATATGGCAACACTGCCCTCTGTTGGTCAGCCAACGCAAAGTCAGTCTGCTGCTTGACATCGAAGTGTCAATATGTGTTCATGTATGGTGAATAGTAGGCCATAGCCACATTACTTTTGGCCTTGTCTACATGATTTTTGAATAGGCCTACTTCTTGTGGATTTTGTCTTTGTGAGACCCACTTCAAATAGCTAGGGTGTGTGGTTTGGATAAAATTCGATAAGCCTGTCACTGAAAGTAATTGACTCGATTAAGGAACCAATTTCAGGCCCAGAGAGCTATTACTAACCAGAATTATGTACTAATGCTGAATCCATTGTGCATGTGGATTTAATTAATTTGTGGAAATGCCACATTTACTGACTGATTCTTGGTATTGATATTTAAATTCTACTACATTCCTTTGCATGATATTAATTTTCTTATTACTCAGGGGAATCAATTGAATATTCTTACCTAACATAACAGCCTTTCCAATGCCATTTGAGGCGCATAGAAGAGGTCACATCAAGGAGATACGTGAAAGCAGTTACTTAGGTTCTAAACTTCTAACCCTATCTCCTTGGCCAAGATCCAGGCAATTTATATTTTCATATCCTATGAACACACATCAAAGATACAGATATTGGCTTGATCCTATCTGAAACTGACTGGTTTTGGAGGAATACAGCAGTTTGTTGGCAAGGTTTTTATCAAAAATCCTATATATATAATTCTTGGCATGTAGTTGTTTGTTTAAAAGCACCAAATATTAATAACAGAAATCACAGTTACTTGTCAGTGTTCCTGGTCTTCAAGCAAAATCATATTTCAATTCTAAATCATGCATGTGCAAGATATTTTACTCAAACAACATATTGTTTTTATCATGCAAGGCATGGTCTTACACATTTAGAACCAAATATACAGCAATAATAACAACAAACAATTTGTGACATAGGAGAAGTTGGGGGAGTGAAAGTAAGTGGCCTCAGTTGAAACTTTATACCAATGTCAGAATGCATTCTCCTTTACCACATTGAGGAAAAATCTAAAGTAATTACCGACGATTCTGCCGATGGGTTATGGTACAGTTTGTCTGTTAAAACTGCAAGCTTTTTGGTTCTAGCAATTGTTGCCTTGGTGATAAAGAAGACAGAACAAAGGCGAGTAAATGACCCAAACAATTAGGACAATATTATTGTATTGAGGATGTAAGTTTTTAATTGTACTACTGTTTACTTTCTACTGTGGTTTGGTACTTGCCACTGCATTATAGCTCTATGAAATTATAATATCAAAAACAGGAATGAAAATATTTAAATTAATTCGCATTATGAAAAGCTTCCTTTCATGTTGTTCACCTATAATGCATATACACTTCTTTCAGCTACATTCCCAATTCCTTGGTAAACATTTCAGATACATTTTCACTTCATGGTTTTAAGTTAGCAAACCTAATATAATTTCCGAAAGCAATTTTCCTTAACTCTCAGAACAGGATGAAGAAGATATCAATATCGCTACTTGTAAGTGCCAAGAACACTGTTCTTGTAGGAGGTATATGCCAAAGGTCATGACTTACCAGGACCATTTGTGTGTCTCCTCACGCAGTATTGCAAAGCCTCTTTGGCAGTTTCCTTATACAATGGAGAGCGGAACTGATATATACAAGAGTGGGGCAGGCTTAGTTTCTGCTTAGTTGCCACTTTCTTCTCGTTATGCCAATAAGAAGGTGGTGGTACAAGGCAGATAGATGGCGTTCGTCGCAGTTGAATTACTAGAAGGTTTTATTGCAATAGACAACCTGTTAGCTGCTCTATTTATCCATGAAATGGTATTTTCTTTCTCTCTCTTTATTTTACAGTAAAACAAATGCATGTCAAGGATTTTATGAAAGATTTTTATTTTTGATTGAGACACACTTATTCATAACATCATCCGTTTCACTTACAGTCTAAAAAGGAATATATTTTTCAATAATTTGCATGTTAAAGAATGTGTAAACCTGCAAAAACGAACATATACATGAATTTGCATTCGTGCAAGTGCCAAATAGTGTCTTTCACGAATTTGTACAGGTGTAATTACAAGCCTTCTAACCATGAACTTGCCCAAAACTAACTCGAACCGTAATTCTAACCCTAAACCCAAATATACACATGGGTTTTTACATGTCCAAAAATTCGTTTATGCTCGTTTTTACACCTACACAAATATGTGTGTATGCCAAATGCTGAAAAATATATACAGGAACTAAGGTTATCTTTGGTAGTGATCATCATGCTTGAAGACAGCCCAATCAATAACAAATTATGACTTATTTCAATCACAATTTTAGAACTTCTCATGAATCATTCAGTTTGACTTTGCCAAACTTTGCGTTGACCTTTTGTGGAAGATATCCATCATGAATTCAATGTAAGGCAGCCAGGAATTCCTATCCCAAAAAAAAAAGGCACAATTTGTCACACGTTTTGTATGTCACCTACGCTGACACGACATAATGCTTCTTCTATTGTTAGTGCTTCCTTTTGGCTCTACAGGTATTGTATTGCTTTCGTCTATTATCACCTTTAGATGATAAAGTGCACAATTGAATGACTGGGTGGAAGAATGAAGGAGCAATTCATCATGTATGAAGTTTTTCATTGGAAGTAGTCCACAGGTAATTTCTTATATGCAACCATAATCATGTATTCAATGGGTGCCATCTTATTATTCAAATGGTACGATCTTATTATCTCTATTTCCATATTTTGTATATTAAGGTCAGGATTGAGCTAATCCGGCTCTTTTCTTCTAATTGCTTTTTTCCTCGATGGTTTTTCTACAAGGTAAACTTTTTCTGATTTTCCCCCACTAGCAGCAGCAACTGAAAGTGACCCAGTGTTTATGCTGAACCCATGGAAGTAATGTTTAGTTTTATTCCTGTCACAATCTGGTGGCTTTAAGGCCAGGATGGAGCTAATCCTGCCCTTTTGTTCTGAACAAAGCAAACTTTTTCAGCAGTGACTTGGTTGCTAGTGGATTACGCTTGTAAGGTAAATAAGCAAAAACAAAAAGAAGGTTCAAACAAATCAATGTCTGCAGGTGGCTGGGGTTCTGAGTAGGGCTTCGGGGTGGGTTATCTACCATCCAGCGAAGTGACTCCCAACTCCTAAGGCTTCGAATCCTAAAAAACTCCTTGGGTCTCCACATGAATTCTGACTCCAACTGCTTACATGTAAGTCTCCTTAATTCCAACTTTCACTCCTATTGCTGGCAATGTTGCACACTATAAAATAATTCCATTATAAAAAAAAAATGTACATAGTAATTCAGTGTATTTATACTTAAATATCTATCAATATCAAGAAAACAGTCATATTGAATAATGAGGAAATTGACTTCAGAGACAAACTAGACTAGCCCTGGACCCCTGTCACACAGTGGGACAGGGGTCATGAATCCTCCAATTGAAAAATCATGAGATTTGAAAGACTTGGTTTGGGAGAACTCAAATTCCTCTGTTGATTTTAAAGATATGATAAAATCAACAACATATTCTGAAAATACACAAAATTTGCTCCTGACGGCACATATTTGCAGCTCAGTCATCATGGTAATTGCTGAATTATCCCTTGAATTTCAAAGATTATATTTTTTTCCTTATACATTTAGCAAATGCCCATCTCTGATAGGTCGAAATTACAGCTTTGGTGGTGATGTCACAAGCAGTAATGGAGACGTCATAAAACAGCATTTGTGACATCACTGAAATACATTGTGACTCACAAATCAAAATGAGGCTGTTGGCTGAAATTGACAGTTTTTCAACATTTCTATGATTTTAGAGGTGATTTACTCTCACCAAACAACCAGAAAATATCTTCAAAAATAGTGCCGTCAGTAGATTAACTTGTTGGGAAAAATAAAATCTAATTTTGGTTGAGTTTGATTCAGTATTTTTATTGCCGTCCTCAATCTCCTGATGCGCTGTCAAAATCTCAAGACAGACAAGGGATATTATTTTATAAATTGACATGTAGTGTTTCCACAGTGGTGGCCACTGGCCACGCATTATTGTATCAATAGCCCACGTATAAAACCAAACTTGGACATGACAAACCACTAGTGGCAAGAGGTAGGGAAAGTAACTGCCTCTGGGTGTGACAATTGCTAGTAATGTCAGATGGCATTTTCCCTTTATGATATTGGTTGGGATACCTAATGAAGTTTTTCAGGATAAGGGAACTTAGCTGGGTCCTAAGGACCCTTAGGCTTGGTGGAGGTTCCTTAGACAGGATTACAGAACTGTTTTTTTCAGTTTTATATAATTTTATTGCAATGTTTCTTTATGTCACTGAGATTAATTATCATTATACCACTGTTAGCTTTTTCTGGCCAATCAGAAGGCAGGATTTCGCTCTGATATAATGCATATCAAAGCTCATACACCTGACCATGATATTGCATGCTTGGCTGACTACAAGTTGACAAAATTGAAGGAAACACTGAAACAAAACTGACCAACAAAGGATTAAAACTGAACAACACAGACAGTAAACAAGGAGGAAGATTGTATCAAGTGTAACTGGTCTCAATAAAAAGGCTATATTCACTTTTTTTAAATAAATACCATTATCTGAAATAATGATCAAATTTAAGGTCACTTGATAAAATAGTACATTTGGGATATGCAAGCTGCAAAAAAAAATAGCGGAGCAGCAGACCAACAATTTTGGCCGCATTTGGCAAGCTCAAAGAATTATTTTCTCTTCTTATATATATATATATATATATATATAAATAATATATACATAATCAAAATTGATTAAACCATATTAAACCAAAAAATATGCATTATTAAACCAAGGCCTTCTGTTAACACCATAAATTTGGTGTCTGCATACTTTTTCTTCAAACATGTGCATTGACATAAATATTGTGCAATGAACATTTCTATCATTTGTTGATGGTGCCTGGTACATGTGCAGTTGTGTACGAATTAAATTGTGCTCTGACAAAAGTAGGGGACACTCAGGTAAGTTGTGTACTTTTTCTTGCCTTAAGTGGCAGATCCAGACAGGGTCATCAAGGGGAGGTCCATACATGTTTCAGCATTCATGGGCTTGCATCATGGCGTATTTTCTTCAAAATCTTATTATTAATCGCAGTGGTCTGGGCGGGGGGGGGGGGGCTGTGCCCCTAAACCCTCCTGTGTCAGCCACTGGGCTGATTAACTAAAAAACTATACTTTATGAAGCAATAAATCAATGGAACAAAACAATTACAGTTAGGAAATTTGAAATGCAAAAAGAGTGGATTGTTGCACTGTGAAAATGGCACTGTGTGACTCATGATGGCTGTTGAAACATAGAAGCAAATAATCAGTATGATGACACACAGAGTGCCATTTTCACAGTGCTGGAGTTCACTCTTTTTGCATATCAAATTTCCTGGCTATAAGGAAATAATGGCAGACCTTCACAAAGAGTTCCAGGTGGTATATCAGATGTGTGTGTTAGATTTATCACATAAGTCAAGTTGGTTGATCCATTTTGTTTAGAAAACCTTGTATTTTCCTTCTTTCACACTGTAGTATATATATATATATTTTCACAATTAAAGATGGAATTTTTGTCAGGTACATCTGAGACTGAGCCAAAGCTGAGGTCGCCGTAATGTGACTATCAATGGAGGTCGGTCTCGAGACCTCCAACATTAATTACATGTATCAAATTATAGGAAATCATCTGCCTGACTTCATTTCAAATCAACAATGGTTAATAAAAATTAAAACTTGCCCCAGTGTCCCCTAGTGAATTTGAATATATTCTGTAAAGCATGCAACATTTACAGTACCCTATTATTTTTCCGTTTGGCCAGGTCATCTATCTCATTGATAATTTTATTAAAATCAAACCAAAAATAATTGATTTAGAGGCACTGAAATTGAAGTAAAATGTGTTTTAACCTGGAATCCGACCCCTCATCCCACATTTTTCCAATAAACAGTTTGATTGTACATATATCTTAAACCTTGGCATGCATATCCAGGTATTTTCTTTCAGAAAAATTGATTGCACATCTCCATCACATTGTTCCAACAACAGAACAGTGTAGTGCTGGGTTTGCTGCTGTGCTTCTTGATTTGTCAGTTATTTCAAGATCATGTATGTGTTGGTAAAACAAAGTAAATCAGTTAACTACTGTGTTTTCCTCAGTATTGGCTTGATGAAACAATGCGAGATGAAATCTGCAAAGTTTGTCAAACAAAGGATTTTCATCTTAAGCATTCTCACTTTTTGTAATCCTTCTGAGGGGAATTTCTAAGTAGACTTTATGCCATGCAAGTGAATGGAACTAGCATAAGAGCCCATAAGTAGATATGTTTGAGTCTTAGTGGATTCTTAGGTGCCTTACAGTTGTCATAAGTAGCCAAATCTGCTGTAGGACCCATTTAAGGGGCCATGCCTACTAGTGTTAGTACCTAAGTAGCTCATAAGTGGGTGTTTCAGGTAGAGTAGCCACCTTAGTTCCCTTATCCTGAAAAACTTCAATGTGATTACTAATAATCCAATCTGGGGTCATGAGAGCCCCATGGATATGAGGGGTTTTAGGGCTCTTCCCAAAGGCTGCAATGATATATATTGATGACACTAATGCTGTATTCCATCAAATAATAGTCCAATTTTCTTTTTTTTTTTGGTTTCTCCATTCAAAAATCATTTTTTTTGTTTTGGTAAGCTGCATATATTCAAGGAAAAATGACACAAGAGAAATAGGCCTACACACATTAGGTCATTGACCCTATAAAAATTCAAATGACACACAAAAGCTAATTTGACAGTGTAATTATTTGCAACACTTAGAAAAGCATGACTGCAAATGAAAGGGCATGGACCTGGTGGAGGCCCCAGGAAATTTGCCATAGAAATATGGATTATTAAAATACGATTTTTATATGAGCTATGAGATGGCAAAAAAAAGAAGCAACAATTTCTAAAGCACTTCAGGCACTGGATCAAATATGCAAGAAAATTCCATATATTGTGACACTTTTTTTCCATGTCACCTGCACTGACACGACAAAATGCTTCTTCTATTATTTGTGTTTCCTTTTGGGTCTTGTGGTGTTGTATTACTATCCTCTATTTTCACCTTAAGATGATAAAGTGCACAATTGAATGACTGGTTTGATCATCTCGACCGCTCAACGCAGTGGCGTAGCTAGGAAATTTTCCAGGGGGGGGGGCAAAATTTTCAAGTCTTTTATAGAAATATAAATATTTATTGGTTATTTTATTTTTTACATTAGGATCAGCGTACATTTTTACAAGACTATTCCGAGTAGTGTATTGTTTCATCTTCTTTTGTTGGACATATACTGTGCTAATGAACGAAGAAAAAAAACATAAATTGAAATCTTTTGATAGATCAGCTATGGCGTTAATTATGGCTGATAGTATGAAATGTGACAGCGACACCATGTTTGCTCTATTTTATTAGGATTCTTCACTTAAATATATATATAGCCTATAAAAAATGTTGTGCTTTCAAGCTTCATGAATATTTCTGGGTATACCCAGAAGTCAGTCACATAAACTTGAAAGTCTCAAGTAGCATGTTGACAGTGTATTTCATTGATCAATTATTGATTAAGGGAGTGACCATTAAATATCCAGGGGAGGGGGGCCTGGAGGTTTCCTTGGTGGGAAATTATCTATTTCACGGCAGTGATTATTTATTTCAAACAGGCAAAGTCCCCGAATATTCATTCCAAAATTAAGCAACACCTTGTTAAGAAACATCCCCACCAGAAATTATTTATTTCAAGACTGTCCAAAAAGAATTTATTTATTTCACCAAAACTGAGCAAGAAATTATATATTTTAAAAAAACTCCAAGCCCACCCCCCTCGAGATTAAATGGTGACCCCCTAATTGGTAGGCATACAGATGAATTTTACCAAACTAGCCAATAAAGGCTGAAGAGGTGAAAATTTAGTTATTAACTTAGTCATGTGGCTAAGACTCCTTGGAAAACTTGGTTATTTAAGTTACTCAATTTATTAATAGCAATAGTCATAAATAGTTATTTGAAAATTCCAGATGAACTACATAAGTCTCTCATTCATTTTCAATGCCCCATAAATCTTGGCCAGTATATCAATGACTGCTTTGTTTTGCACAACCACACAGATGACCATGTTCATGATATCCCGTAAAAAAAACTCTCATTTTCAACTGTTTTCTAATATTCAATGATTTAGTGGAAGTTTCTGAAGCAAAAGGTCTTCAGGCCCTGACATATAGCTTTTTGGAGTCACTGGGGGAACAATTCACATACAAAGGCAATTGATGTGGAACATGTGGTTCCTCCTTTAATTTGACAAATTCAGCAAAATTTGACTAATTAACTTACTAAGTGATCTACAGGCCTTGTAAAAAAGAGTGTTGATGACAAGGTGAAGGGCAGAGGTCTAAAGTCACTATCCTGACAATTTAGAAATTGATGCACCCCATAGAAGCCAGCAGGCAAGTTAAAACGAGTTTTAAGTTGTCAAAATGACGGAAAAATTGCACTCTCGATTGAGAAGAAATAAGCCAATAATCTTTAAAACATGACAGGTAATCTATCTTATCTGGACTGGGATGACTATCACAGCTGCACGTCGGCAAAGTACAACGTTTGATGACATTGAAATAACTTTTATTTTTGGTCAGGATGGAGCCAGTGGGGGGGGCAACCGCCCCCCCCTGCCCCCCCTGTAGCTACGCCAATGGAGCCTCAGCGCAAAAAGGAACTTAGTGGAAACATGGCATTTTGTGAAAAAGGCCTTTTGCTTTTGATCAGTTGTTTTCAGTCCTCGCTCGGTCAATACTGGTCCGACTTAAATGATTTTTGGTACGTACATTCATATATACATTTTCTGCAAATGTATATAAAAACAATTATGCTAATATTATTACTTTTTGTGAAATAAGACCAATGCTCCTTCTTGCATTAAACAAAGCATTATCAGTGGGGCAAAAAGGAGCATAGATACACTAAGCTCCGTTTTGCACCGACTTGTTTCAGTGCAAAAAGGAGCTTAGTGCTAGTATAGTATTTTTACTGTCATTGTTAAGTAAATTTCCGCGCCAAAAGGTGCACAACAGCATTATGCTCCTTTTTGCTTTGGGTGAAATTTTCTAATGGCTGCGACAAAAAGGGACAACAAAAACTTGAAAATTCCACTGTATTCAACAAATAGTGTCATCCTTTACTTTGACCTGCAATATCTCCTTTAATTGAACCCGCTTAGTTCGAATATTCACAGGCATTAATCCTAAGGTCTTGAACTTTCGAAATATGCAATAATTCAAAAAGGGACTTAGTGGCACTAAGTCCCTTTTTGCGCTCAGCGGTCGATCTTTGCTGTCTGAAGTAGCAGTCTTCATTGGAAGTGGTCCACAGGCACTTTCAAATGCAACCATGATCATGTATTCAAATAGTACCATCTTATTATTTTCTATTTTCAGACTCAGACTCTTTTTTGTTGCACATGATATAAACATTATATACATACAATTTTCAAAAAAAAAAAATGCAAAAAGCTAAGAGCAGAAGGACCCCTCGAAGAAAAAATATTGCCGATGCTCCATATTTTGTGTAGGTTGAACTCATAGATATATTGACTTTTTATATGTGTCACAATTTGGTGGCTTTACGGTAAGGATTGAGCTAATCCGGCTCTTTTCTTCTAATTGATTTATTGGTCGATATTTTTTCAACAAGGTAGATGTAAACTTTTTCTGATTTTCCTGCAATTGCACCAACAACTGACAGTGATGTAGGGTTTATGCTGAACCCATGGATATAATGTTGACTTTCATTCCTGTCACAATCTGGTGGCTTTGACGTCAGGATTGAGCTAATCTGGCTCTTTTGTTCTGAATGTTTTTTTCATCCATGGATTTGCATCTTAGCAAACTTTTTTTCTGGTTTTTTTTTCTGACTTACAGCAGTGACTTGGTTAAAATTGGTGGTTCAGGCTTATAGGGTAAACAAGCAAAAGAGGAAGGTTCAAACGAAATCAATGTCTGTAGGTGGCTGGGATTCCGGGCAGGGCTTTGGTGTAGGTTATTAAGTGAACTGACTCTGAACTTTAGCTTCCTAAAAATTACTCTTACTTCAGCTGCTTGTGTCTACTGCATGAAACTCCAACTGCTTAGGTCTCCTGAATTCCATCTTTGTCTCCTGACTCCTCTTTTTAGTATTGTTGCACACACATAAAATAACGATTATTCAGAATTTAAATACAGTTGTTCACACTGTAATGCCCTATTAATTCATACTGAACTTCCTTTTGTAAACTTATAATATACATCAATATCTGTATGTACTTCACTTACCCATTATGTTATCAAAAAAAAAAATCTCTGACAACGGACGGTGACCCAGTGTTTAGGTTGAACCCTTGGATAAATTAGGTTTATCTTTATTCCTGTTTCAATCTGGTGGCTTTAAGGTCAGGGCGAAGTTAATCTGGCTCTTGTGTTCTGAATGTTTTTCACCCATGAATCTGTAACAAAGTAAACTTGTCTTTTTTTCACACTTGCAGCAGTGACTTGACTGCTGGTGGATTAAGCTTGTAAGTTGCACAAGCAAAAGAAAAGACGGTTAAATGAATCAATGTCTGCAGGTGGCTGGGGTTCTGAAGAGGGATTCGGGGTGGGGTATCTACCATCAGATGAAGAGGCTCCCAACTCCTCATGTTCTCAATCCTAAAAAAGGACTCTAACTCCTCGATCTCCACATGAATTCCAACTCCAACTGCTTAGGTTTCCTGAATTCCAACCTTGACTCCTGACTCCGCTTGCTGTCACTATTGCACAAAATGAAAAAAATCCAAAAAATTTTTTTTTTTTTATTACAAATAGCAATTCAGTTTATTTACTACTTTTAGATATGTATCAATATCAAGATAAACCTAGTCAGTGTGAAAAATGAGGAATTTGACTTCTGAGACAAACTGGGGAAAACAGGGGAAATTACTTTATCAATTGACATGTAGTGCTTCCGCGGTGATTGCCATGCATTATATCAATAGCGCATGTACGCCCCTCCCCGAGGCCAAAAAACTGATATGAAAGAGATAGGGAATGCTGCAGAAAACTGCTTATTCACCCCCTATAATGGCTCCCTCTCAGGCCATTTCTAGATACGCCCCTTGACAAAAGTAACAGCCTCTGGTGTGTGTCAGTTGCCAGCAATGTCAAAAGGCATTTTCCTTTCTGATATTGTTTTGGATACCTAATGTGATTACTAATAATCCAATCTGGGGTCATGAGAGCCCCATGGATATAAGGGGTTTTAGGGCTCTTCTCAAAGGTTGCAATGATATATATTGACGCTGATGCTGTTTTCCTCAAATAACAGTCCAATGCTCTTTTTTTGGTTTCTCCATTCAAAATTCCTTATTTTGTTTTGGGACACCACATATACAGTACAACCATCTTAAAGTGGCTCAACATAGTGATCTGTAGTGATCCAGAGTGGTCTGGATAAAGAGTGATCCATAGTGATCTGAGATGACATAACTCCGTAGTGACCTACTAATCCACTTTCAGTGAAATTCGATAATGTCAATTATTCAGGATTATAAGTCAAAGAACAGATAAAATCTATCTAACAATTGAACATATTGATTAAGGAAGCACATCCATAAGTTATTTGGAGCAGAAAAGAAACTTTATTAATATTAATATTAATTTTGATTAATACATACAGATCACTCTGGATCAATCCCTCCATATCAACCAAGATCGCTATTGATTACGATAGATCGATAGATAGGTGTCGATCCAAACTGACGAGCCATTTTATGATGGTTGTACTGTATTCAAGCAAATATGACACAAAGAAATAGGCCTACTAACCTTTGGTCATTGATCCCATAAAAATTCAAATTGCAAAAACAAGCTGGTTTAACAGTGTAATTAATTTGCAACACTAAGAAAAGAATGACGGCAAAAGAAAGGGCATGGATCTGGAGGAGTGCGAAGGAAATTTACCTAGAAATACGGATTTTTAAGACATGATTTAGCTGTGAGCTATGTGGTATGAATTGATATATATCCTTCAATGGCAAGAAAAAGAAGCAACAATTTCTGAAGCACTTAGGGCAATGGATGGAATATGCAAGAAAATTCAATATATTTCTGAAAGAATACTATTCTTGATCCAGTTGCAAGCCACAGGTTATCAGGACCATTTTTGTCCCCCACCATTTTTGTCCCCTAACTCACGCAGTATTGTCAAGCCGCTTTGCAGTTACGTTGTACAATTTCGAACCAACTGGCATAAATACAAGAGTGGGACAGTCTTAACAGCTGCTTAGTTGCTACCCTGGGTCAGTTTGTAGAAAAGAAGGTGGTGGGTATTAGTGGCTGAGACAAGAAGAGAATGGAGAACTATCTTGAGAAGTGGGCAGTAAAATGGAAGGGGACGCAGGTCAAGAAATGTATTGAGATATCTGTCATCCGTACACATATTTTCACATAGCAAATAATTATGTCAACCTACATAATTATTGTTTCCCTGCATGAAGTTTACATGACAGTGAAAAAAAGGGATGAACTATATTACAGATCTTGCAGCCATTAGTATTTTTTATAATAAAACTTTTGCGAATTTAGAAATATATGTTTACTTCTGTAATAATAATTGGGCTTAATATGGTTATAACCAAATAATAATGTACTAATGTGTTTCAATTAAGTGGTGTTCCAGCACAGAATTGCATTATTGACATGGATGGGAACTTTTCTGTCTTCCACCCAACTCAGAATGTGAAGCCTTTATTGATGGTTGAAGGGTTTAGGTTTCGTCTCAGTAATTAAATCATAACATAAAATGCTCTTTGAAGGTTTAATTTCGGCTTAAAGTTCAATTCATTGCTGGAGGTGACAAGACATTTTTGTCCACTATTGACATAATTTTCAATTACACTAAGAAGATGGAAGAATCATGAACTCATTTTGAGACCAACACAAAAATATGCAACAATGAAATACTTTCTGCTTATCTCATTCTAAATGAACACTACTAAAAAAACAGGTAAGGGTGATGGTACTTTTAATTAACATTGGTAACCAAGCTAAGTCAGTGACTTGTTTCGAATTTACATTTGATGTGAACAATGACATCTTGGAATGACATGATGGCAACCTGGGAATTGAATCATTGAACCAGAGTCCCCCATATGTGAGGCGAGCACTCTACTGACTGAGCCATAGGGGCTGACAAAATCATAGCCACATTTCATGACTTCTTGTTTCCATAGCAACAAATTAAATATATATCTTTATTTCTGCAATCAGATTTCCTCGGATTATTTTCACAATACTTCAACTTCCTCTGATCCAAATATCAGACTTCTGCATAATTTCCAGCAAAAGTATAGAAAAATGTAGAGATCTTTCAGAAAGCTACTCATATGTAACAGTTGTCTGGTTAAGACATTAGATTGGTGGCATCTTGTATCAGTGTCTGTGCAGGACAAGTCAACGATCACTCCAATGGGGTAAATTTTTAATATGTAAAGGACTCTCTCTGTCATATCATCAATCAACACACATGACTACCCAGAACCTGGCTACACCCCATGTTATACTGTACAGCAATATCTTTCTGTATATCCTGCAACATAACATTACTAGTCCAGCATAGTCACAATTTCTAAGAAAAGCCTAAAGTAATTATCCTACCTCTTTTTTCTGTGTCACAACCTTTGTTTCATACTTGGACAGCACTATAAGAAACCAGCAGCAAGCTAGCAAAACAAACTTGTTATTGTCGTTTTATATGGCCAGGAACTTCTCTTTATGGGAATGCAGCTGGAGGGATTGTCATGATGACAAATGGAAAAATTTATGAAACATGATTAATATTTAGTTTTATTAGCACTCAAATGTCTCAAATATGAAAAGCAAACAAATTATCTATGAAGAGGGACCCATTAAAAGCCATCAGACAATGTAATAGATGCTATTCAGTTAGGCAAGAGAACAATTGAAATGTTTTGTTTTGATAAATCAATTATCATCGATCGATTTGTCCTAACAACTTAATGGTAGATTCCATAAGGTTTTTTAAGCCAATTTGCAATAAAAATTTAAAGAATCATCTGCTTATTAAAACTGTAACTGTGGTAATGTAGTCATTATTTCTTAAGCCAATTATATATGTGGCGAAAAGGCACATATGAATCTACTCTTGCACCGTCACACTGATTATCATATCAATAGGTGAAAACCATCAATTGCCAATTAATTTCGAAATCAGGTCAATATAGACAGTAAATATTACAGTATTACAGCATACAGCAGCACTTTGGCAGATCTCATCGTCACTGTCCTTTTCAGTTGGGTTTATCAAGACTAAAATACTGAATGCAACTCTGCCTTATCCCACCATCTAGAACAATGATGTTGACATGGAAGAATAAAAATTATTGCTTCTTTCAGCTGGACATGGTGAAATGCTGAAGACCATTTGTGAATGTAATTCATACAGTTTCTTTGGTCTGCTGTCTTTGCATTGGTGTTGTTAATTATCAAGCGTGCTACCAAGTTTACTTAACTTTGGGCATTCCTATGATTGAATACGTCTAGGTGGTTTGTCCCAAAGGAAACCCACTTTATAATAGCTGGGGGTGTGGTGTGGAGAAAATTAAATTAGCCTGTGTCACTAAACTTGATTAAAACTCAATTAAAGACAAATGCAAGTCTCAGAAAGCTATTTTTAACAACAATTCCATAATCCATACTGATGCAATTCCATAATCCATACTGATGCTAAACACATTATGGGCATGTAGATTTAATTAATTTGTGGAAATGCCACATTTACTGACTGATTCATGGCATCAGTATTCATATTCCACGAAATCCCTTTACTTGGGTTTATAGTTTTTAGAACACTGGGAAATCAATTGAATTTTCTTGCTTAAGGTAACTGCCTCTCCAATGCCATTGTAGGCACATAGTAGAAGTCACATCAAGGAGCTGCACTAAGGCAGTTACTTACGTTCTAACCCGATCTCCTTGGTCATGATCCAGGCAATTTGAATATCTTATGAACTCGCATCAAAGACAGAGATATTGGCTTGATCTTGTCTAGTACTGACTGGTTTTGTTGAGGAAAACGGCAGTTTCTTGGCTGGGTATTTATCTATAGTCCTATGTATATACATAGTCATAATACTTGGCATATACATGTATGTTCAAAAGAACCTAGTATTTATAATATAAATCACAATTACTTGTCAGTGTTCCTGGTCCTCAAGAAAAATCATATTTCAATTCTAAATCATGCTTGTGCAACATATGTTACTCAAAGAACATTTTGTTATTATCGTGCTAAGCATGGTCCTAAACATTTAGAACCAAATGCACAGCAATATAAATCATATGAAAGACAATTTATGACATTTGGGAAGCTAAGGCATAGAAAATAAGTGGCCTCAGATTGAAACTTTTTACCAATGTCAGAATGCATTCTCCTTTACCACATTGAGGAGAAAAATATAATGTAACTAGCAGAGTACCCGTCTAAAGACGGGTATAAGTGCATTGATATTGTATTGTTTATACATTTACCCAATCAGGGGTTGTGTGAATATGTCAACTTGATCTTTGTCATACTTGTTTATGGTGAATGTAAACAAAATTGCTATTTCTGAACCCCCCCCCCCCCCGTCCTGTTTATGTAGATGTGGCCGGGTGTATGTTGACAGCATTTTCAATTGTGCTTTAGTCCTTGTGTCCCGATTAACCTATGACATTGTAGTGTGATAAATGTTCAATGCGAAGGCCCAATGATCCATCCATCTGCTTGTCGTCCCATAGTATTCTTTTTGTTTCACTTTGTAACCATGTTTTCCTTGGTGATCTTCAAAGTAATTTTTCATAGTTGTCCCTTTGGACCTATCCTGCAATTGTTGTTGTAAAGTCTTCCTCATGTTCACCACTTCTTCCCTATTCTTAGACAATCTGCATATCTATGTAAGTATGTATGTACAATAAAATGTATCTATGTGTATGTATGTATATGTATGCATATGTATGTATCTATGTAATGTATGTGTTCATCTCTCTGTGTCTCTATCTGTATAGATCTATCTTCCTTCGTTCCATATTTCCACCTTCCTTTCTACCTTCCTGTCCCCTTATTTCATCCCTTGCTTCCTTTTTGTCATTCCTCCGTGCCTTCATTCTAGCATTCATTCCTTCCTTTCTTAATTCCTTCATTCCTTCCTGCGTAATTCATTCCTTAATGCCTACCCTAGTTCCTTAATTCCTCCATGAATACCTTCCTTCTTTCTACAGTTTTTTTATGCTTAAATAAATGTGAAAAATCTCTCCATCTCTCTGTCTTTCTGTCTATCTCTGTACATGTATCTGTAACTATCTTCGTTCTTTCTGTCATTCCTCCTTCCTTTCTACCTTTCTTCCTTCTTCTCTCATCCCTTCCTTCCTTCAAGCATTCATTCCTTCCTTTCTTAATTCCTTCATTCCTTCCTTTGTGAATTCCTTAATTGCTTCCTTATTCCCTTTTGTAATTCTTTCCTTAATTCCTACCCTAATTCCTTCATTCCTTCATTCATTCCTTCATTCATTCCTGCATTAATTCTTTCCTTCTTCCAGTAGTGTTTTAAGGCCTTATTAGATGTAAACACTTGCTTTAACTGGCTGCTGCTGATAATGCAGCAGGACGTTCCTTCCTTCGAGCATTCATTCCTTCCTTCCTTTCTTAATTCCTTCATTCCCTTTCTTAGTCCCTTCCTTGATGGCTATCCTAATTCGTTCTTGCATTCATCCTGTGTAAACACTGGAGGTGTGACCGCACTCACTACAGCTGTTGCTGCTGAATCTGATGCTGCTGGAATCATTGCAGCAGGATATTTGAAATTTGCGGGAACCATAATATCTTTAATTACCTCTATATAATTAAATCCACGGAAGTTATTGTTGATTTGATGCATGCAGAACACAGTATGGACACAACAGGATAGAGTGGCAAAATATCATGACTGTAAGTTGAGCCACTACAGAGAAGACCCGTTACAAAGGAATTATGGAGAGGTGAATTTTATATATGTATATAGATTACCGACGATTCTGCTTTTGGGTTATTATAGAGTTTGTCTGTTATCATTAACTGTAAGGTTTTACGATTCTACCAATTGTTGGCTTGCTGATAGAGAAGACAAAACAAAGGCGAGTAAGTGACCTGAACGATTTAGACAATGTCACAGCATTGAAGTTGTAAATTGTTAATTGTACCACAGTTTATCTTCTGCCATGGTTTGGTGCTTGCCACTACGTGTACATTATAGCTAAAAAAATATATAATAAAAAAAACAGGAATGAAAATATTTCAATTTAATTTGCATTACGATAGGCTTCCTCTAATGTTATTTACCTACATTGCATTTCGACTTCTTTCATCTACATTCCAAATTCCTTGGTAAACATTTTTGATACATTTTCAATTCTTGGTTTTAAGTGAGCAAATGTAACATGATTTCAGTAAGCAATATTCCTTAACCCTCAGAATAGGATGAAGAAGATATCAATATCTCTACAAGTGCCAAGAACACTGTTCTGGTAGGAGGTATATGCCACAGGTCATAACTTACCAGGACCATTTGTGTGTCTCATCACGCAGTATTGTAAAGCCTCTTTGGCAGTTTCCTTATACAATTTAGTCCGGAACTGATATATACAAGAGTGGGGCAGGCTTAGTTTCTGCTTAGTTGCCACTTTCCTCTCGTTTTGTGGATAAGAAGGTGGTACAAAGCGGATAGATGGTGCCTGTATAGTTGCAGTTGAATTATCAGAAGGTTTTATTGCAATCGACAACCTGTTAGCTGTTCTATTTATCTATGAAATGCTATCATTCACTCTTTCTATTTTACAGTAACAAAGCATGCGAGTCAAGTGTTTTGTACAGGACTTTTATTTTTGATTGAGATACACTTACACACAGGAAATGATAAATATCTGACATTAAATTGAGTGTCATTTTTGAATTTGTCTATTTCAGTTTTATATTGTATGTCTTCATATCCTTCATGTAGAGATAAAGCACTCCAATGCCCCAATATGTCACTGCCAATAAGGATTATAACAAAGTAGTTCCCAGGGCCTAAGAAATTCGAGTGTCATTTTATCGCCATGATTAGGCCAGTGTCATAACTAATGAATACCCAGGTCAATACAAGATAATCCATGTTTAATATACAAATATGGAATTCCAAATAAATATGCATTTGATAAGTTACACATAATCTGTAGAAGAGACCAAATCCAATCTTCATCTTTACATGTAAGTCTCATTTTTGGAAATGGTAGAAGAATGAGTTCCCATCATCAGTCCATAAACAGTGATTAAGGTTTTGATATGAAAAATAAAAGTGAAAGACTGCATCTGAAAAACGTATGGGGGATAATAATCCGAGCCACAGTCATTCGTTTGACAGCTGACTAAAGCATTCTTTGGTGGTGATCATCCATGCTTTAAGACATTCCAACAATAACAAAAAAATACTTATTTCATACTTAGTGATTTAGATTCCCATGAATCATTAAGCCTGACTTTTTTCACTTTGCCAAACTTTGCATTGACCTTTTGGTGAAGATATTCATCATGAATTCAGTGTCAGGCAGCCAGGAATTTCTCTCCCAATAGAAAAACGTAACAATTTGTCACACGTTTGTATGTCACCTACTCTGACACGACATAATGCTTCTTCTGTTGTTGGTGCTTCCTTTTCGCTCTTGAGGTATTATATTGCTGTCTTTTGTTATCACCTCTAGATGATAAATTGCACAATTGAATGACTGGTTGGAAGAATGATGGTGCAATTTATCATCTATGAAGTTTGAAGTTGCAGTCTTCTTTGGAAGTAGTCCTCAGGCAATTTCTTATATGCAACCATAATCATGTATTCAATGGTACGATCTTATTATCTCTATTTCCATATTTTGTATGGGTTGAACCCAGGGATTGCCTCTAAATAGCCCACACCAGTGCTGATGGGGCGTAAAACACAAACTCACTCTCTCACCCAGGGATATATTGACTTGTATTCCTGTCACAATCTGGTGGCTTTAAGGTCAGGATTGAGCTAATCCGGCTCTTTTGTTCTACATGTTTTTATCCATGGATTTGTAACAAAGTCAACTTTTTCTGTTCCCCCCCCTTTCAGCAGTGACTTGGTTGCTGGTGGATTAGGCTTGTCAAGTAAACAAGCAAAAAATGAAGATTCAAACAATCAATATCTACAGATGGAAATGGCTTGGTCCAGGGCTTTGGAGTTGGGGAGCAAGTGAACTGACTATGAACTTCTTTAGCTTCCTAAGAAATTACTCTTACTCCAGCTCCTTATGTAGCTTGTATGAATTCCCACTCCAACTGCTTAGGTCTCCTGAAATCCAACTTTGACTCCCGACTTCTCACCTTAGCACTGTTGCACAGACACACAAAAAAAGGAATGTTTAAAATTTACATATTTAGAGTCGTTCATGATGTCATGAACTATTAATTCATACTGAACTTTCTTGTAAACTTATAATACATTGATATTTTTGAGTGCTATACTGACCCTCTATGTATCAAGAAACCTCTGATAGTTGACAGTAATGCAGAGTAGGCCTATACTATGCTGAACCCATGGATATAATGTTGACTTTCATTCATGTCACAATCTGGTGGCTTTAAGGTCAGGATCTAGGTAATCAGGCTCTTTTGCTCTGAATGTTTTTTTCATCCATGGATTTGCAACAAAGTAAACTTTTTCTGTCTTTTCCCCACTTGCAGCAGTGACTTGGTTGCTGGTGGATTAGGCTTGTCCGGTAAACAAGCAAAAAATTAGGATTCAAACAAATCAATGTCTGCAGATGGAAAGGGCTTAGCCAGGGCTTTGGAGTTTGGGATCATGTGAAGTTGTGAACTGACTCTGAACTCCTTTAGCTTCCTAAAAATTACTCTTACCCCAGCTCCTTCTGTCTACTGCATGAATTTCAACTCCAACTGCATAGGTCTCCTAAATTCCAACTTTGTCTCCTGACTCCTCTCGTTAGTATTGTTGCACAAACATAAATTAGGTTTACCTTTGTTTCTGTCTCAATCTGGTGGCTTTAAGGTCAGGGCGAAGTTAATCTGGCTCTTGCGTTCTGAATGTTTTTTCACCCATGGATTTGTAACAAAGTAAACTTGTATTTTTTTCTCACTTGCAGCAGTGACTTGACTGCTGGTGGATTAAGCTTGTAAGGTGAACAAGCAAAAAAAAGAAGGTTCAAATGAATCAATGTCTGCAGGTGGCTGGGGTTCTGAACAGGGATTCGGGGTGGGGTATCTACCATCAGATGAAGAGGCTCCCAACTCCTCATTTTCCGAATCCTAAAAAAGGACTCTGACTCCTCGATCTCCACATGAATTCCCACTCCAACTGCTTAGGTCTCCTTAATTCCAACCTTGACTCCACTTGCTGGCAATATTGCTTACTTTAAAAAATTCCATATTTTTTTTTAAATTTTACAAATTGTAATTCAGTGTATTTACTACTCTTAAATATGTATCAATATCAAGGAAACCTAGCTTGAATAATGAGGAAATTGACTTGAGAGACAAACTAGGGAAAACAAAGGAAATCATTTTATCAATTGACATGTAGTGTTTCCGCAGTGGTGCCCATACATTATATCAATAGCCCTGGTGTAAACCCAAACTTGGACATGACAAACAACTAGTGACTTGAGGTAGCGAAAATAACAGCCTCTGGTATGTGTCAGTTGCTGGCAATGTCAGAATGAATTTTTCCTTTATTACATTGGTTGTGATACCTAATGTGATTACTGATGATCCAACCTGGGGTCCTGAGAGTGAGGCCTGTGGATATATGGGGTTTTAGGGCTCTTCACAATAGTCCAATGATATATATTGACGCTGATGCTGTATTTCCTCAAATAACAGTCCGGTGCTTTTTTTTTGGTCTACCCATTCAAAAATCCTTTTTTGTTTTGGGACGCTGCATTTATTCAAGGATAAGAGACACAAAAGAAATAGGCATACTTACATTGGTTCATTGACCCTATAAAAATTGAAATGACAAAAAAAAGCTAATAATATTTTTTAAGCCAAAAATGTCGTACTTCTAGGTTGCTCTAGTTTGACTCTTTCCCAGATGGACATTTTTTGGCATTTCTGTGACAAGAAAAAATAAAATAAAAGTAAGAGATAAGCTGGAATGAGTTCTGAATAAGTAATCATACTTCAATACTCTCCCAAGAAAGTTTCTCTGACTATTTCCTAATTCCCAGATGTGCAATATTTGTAACATACAAGTACGTTTCACAAGAAGATGTGTTTACAATCTTATGTGCACTGCACTCCGTATTGTTTCTAAAAATGCATTTGACTTGTGACAGGTAGCCTACTCTGTAAAACCAGCTTCCATTACTATTACGGCAGTTAAGGAAAAAAAAATTACCTGCACATGTTTACTATTATAAAAAGTTCTTGTATTCATTACAGTAGCTATCGTTAAAGAGACTCATTTGAGTTTAAATTATTTGCAACACGAAGCAAAGCATGACTGCAACATGAAAGTGTGTGGATATGGTGGAGGGTCCAGGAAATGTTAATTTGAAGATATGATTTTTGAAAATATGTTTTCTGCACATAACAATGTTAAGTATGAATTGATATAACTCTTTCGACGAAAAAATAAAGAAGCAACCATTTCTAAAGCACTTAGAGCTTTGGATGGAATATATAAGAAAAGTCCATATATTTCAGCAAGAATACTTTTCTTGCTCCAATTGCAAGCCACAGGTTTTAAGGACCGTTTTTGTCCCCTACTCACATAGTATTGTCAAGCCACACAAGCGTTGAGTTGCACAAAATCCACCAACTGATATATAAACAAGAGTGGGACAGTCTTAACACCTGCTTAGTTGCTACTCTTGGCCGGTTTCGTAGAAAAGAAGATGGTGGGTGTTGTTGTGTAAAATAAGAAGAAAATGAATTTGGAGAAGTGAGGAGTAAAATGGAACAGGACACAGGTCAAGAAATCTATTGAGATATCTGTCATTCATGCACATATTTTTACATTGCAAAATATGTCGACCTACAGTGTACAGAAGGGATAAATTATATCATATATCATGCAGCCATCAATTTTTTTTGTAATAAAACTATTTACAACTTAGAAAAATACTTCTACAATACAAATAGGGATAAATGTATGGTTACCGGTAAAACCAAATAATAATGTATTAATGTGTTTCAACGAAGTGGTGTTCCAGCAGGCATCATTGACATCGATGGAAACTTTTCGGTCTTCCTCCCAAATCAGAATGTGCAGCCTTTATTGATGGTCGAAGGGTGTCAGTTTCATCTGAGTAATTCAATCACAGCAAAATCATTACATAAAATACGCTTTGAAGGTTTAATTTCCTCTTAAATTCAATTAATTGCTGGAGGTGACAAGATGTTTTTGTCCATTGGTGACATAATTTCCAATTACACCAAGAAGATGGAAGAATCATGAACTCATTTTGAGGCCAACACAAAAATATGCACTAATGAAAGAATTAGTTTCTGCTGAACTCATGCTAAGTGAACACAACAAAATCATGGCCAGATTAATTTTCTTAACAGTTGTCTGGTTGAGAAATTGGATTGGTGGCATCTTGTATCAGTCACCCTCCCATGCAGCTACCCCTGCCCACATGGGCTGCACAAGTCACTATTTGGGGTAAAAATTGGATATTCATGAGCTACTGGTCATTCCTGGCATGTGACATTCCTGTGGTTTTCAAAATGGTGTAAACTACTTTTTAATGGGAGTTTATCTCACAATCTTCTCTCTAATACTCAAAATGGACCATGTGTCATCCATTTAGGCATTGCCATTTTGGTGGTTAGTAAGTTTAAAGACTTAAAATGACCTCCCTCTAAAGATTCCTTGTCTTCAAATTGGAAGGTCACATAAATTATACCCTTAGGGTTTTTCAATCCCGTTAGCTGATTGGCTGAGAAGGCCAACTGTGTCAAAGCCTGGAATAGTGGCTGAAGGTTGCTGTGTGGGCAGGGTTGTCTTGGCAGGGTGGTATCAGTGTTTGTGCTGGACAAGTCAACAATCACTCCTATGGGGTAAATTTGTAACATGTAGAGGATTCCTGCTCTTACTCCCATCTCATCACAACTGCCCAGAACTCTGCTGCACCTAACATTATACTGTACAGCAATATCTTTCTATGTATCCGGCAAGATAGCATGTGTGTAGGCCTATAATGTGTATGGTGGTTTACTATTAAAGCAGTTACAGTTTTTTATGTAAGCCTAACTCTTCCCACTTCTAATTTTCCTTGGCATTTATAACCTTTTTTTCATACCAAGACACCATAAAAATTAATGAGCTAGCAAGCAAAACAAATTTTTCATTGTCCTCTTTTATGGCCAGGAACTTCTCTTTATGGGAATGCAGCTGGTGGGATTGTCATGATGACATATGGAAACATTAATGAATCATGAGTAATATTTGGTTTTATCGGCACTCAAGTGTCTCGAGCAAAAGAAGCAAAAAAAAATTTATGAAGAGGGACCCATTAAAAGCCATCAGACAATATTATTGACGCTCTTCACTGAGACAAAAGAAGAATTAAAATGTTTTGTTTTGATAAATTAATTATCGTTGTTAGATTTCCTCAACAACTTAGAGTAGTTGTTTTTTGCTGTTTGCAAAATAGTGAGATTTGAAAGAATCGTCTGCACGTTAAAACAATTGCTGCAGTAATTTAGTCTTCACTTCTTCTTTCTTAAGTCAAATAAATTGAGGCAAAATGCCACAGTTGATTTTACTACTCTGGGACAACATATCCAAAGATTTAGTGCTAATTATCATATCAGTAGTTGAATACCATATGATTGCAAAATAATTTCAGTAAAATTTTCAAATACTGCCCAATAATACATGTATGTGAGTAATTTGTGTGATCTAAGTAATGTTATACTATCCAGACACCTCAAGAAGATATTTCAAGTTGCAAAAAGCCATTGAGTTAATTCACAACTTCGCAGTTTAATGGCATGCAATAAGCAATCTTTTAGATGAAGTTGGACATCTACTTTTTGGGGTTATATTTTTATAAAATGAATTTTTGTCTGTCAGAGTCCTTAAAATCAGTTTCTTACTGATACTTAGAATCCAGCTGATTGTCTGCCAATTTTTTATTCTGACGATCTGGTCTGTTAATCTTTAAAGTATGAATAATTATTTCCGCACGCCTAAAATGTTGTAGCTAAATCTGACAAATGAGAATTCAGAAAGGAACAATTATTGGACTGTAAGAGCCTCTTCTGAACATTACATAGAAACAGCAATGGAAAGGGATTAGGATCTTCACAAACCTCTAAGTCATCTCACTGTTAGTTGAAGACAGATTACAGGGTAATGACGTCAATGTGACTTAATCAGTGTGTCCATAGCAACAAGCTAATGATGAGATAATAATTAAGGATTTGATAGAGATTTAGCACAGCATGTCTTGATTAGACAGTCTCCAGGCTGAATATATTATGGTAGAGTACAAAAACTGTTAATTATGAATGCAATTTGGGTTTGGCAGTGCATAGACCTTCTTAGGTGGAATAGAAGAGGAACATAATGCATGTGTGATGCAACTTACGTACATCAGTATTTATAAGGTTGTGCTTTCTTTCTTTATTTTGGTCTTCACTGGAATGCAGATTGCAGGAGAAAATATATATGTATACAAAAGGTGCAGTATCAGGTGATTGGTCATTCAGAGAACCAATATTCTGCAAAGAAAGTCTGAACTGACAACACATGCATGACAGAGATATACAATGTAGTAATCGTAGCATCCACAATTCCTGTCAGACACACTTATCTCCTCAGATGTTCTACAAATCTCATAAGTGGAGAACACCATTGCCACATCGCTCATCCATGGGAGGTCAGAGACTGTTCTTTGTCAATCATTGTCGGCTTAATCTCCTCAGACAAGAGGTAACTATGGCGCAAGTTACAGTGTTGCTGGCAATTCAACACAGTTGCCCAACAAAATATAATGTGGAATAATTTGTTGATAAGGTCACATGTGAAAAGAGCTTTAATACATCATTGCCAATGATATGTCATTAAGAGCTTTAATACATCATTGCCAATGATATGTCATTACGTAAATCTAAATGTCGATCTTACATTGATTCAGGACAATCTTTATGAGGCTGACTATAAAATCCAATCCATTGGGTGAAAACCCCTCCAGAAAGACTTCCCCCTACAAGAATAAATACACTGAAAACAATCAAATATTATACATTCCGCCATGCAGAGTAAATCTAAGCAATATTAGGAAGTTATTTGTATGTCCCACGAGCAAGTAGCGTAGAAATTGAAAAAATGATATATATGTATAGGTTATTCACCTAGGGAAAGGCAATATGTGATTTATCCAGCGAGGGCGTTAGCCCGAGCTGTGATAAACACATATTGCCGATCCCGCGGTGAATAACCGGCTTATACCATAAGACAAAGCTGAAAGTTGTCATTAGTTGCTCACAGCTTCACTTATTATTCTCCCATGGGAAGATAACTGGACAACAAAGAATATTGGTTTTATTGCAGTGAAATACTGGCTCATGATTGGCTGACAGAGGTGTCGAATGGTATAATCTTGAAAATGTTACTGTCAAGATTTCCTACGGATGCAAGGCATTGTTGCCAATTGATAAACTCAATTCCGTAAAGTCATTCTGATTAAATTCTGCAAGTATCTACATTGGAAAATATATTTCAATTCATTCAAGACTTATATGCAGGGTAGGATGAAGCAAACATTAATCTTACATTTTTGAAATTGCATGCCTCGAGCACAATGAATATGTCATCTGCTTTCTTTATATGTAATTGATGGCTGATTGTTCATCATTCAATTTATACAGGCACTATTCAAATATGAATATCTCTGTTTAAAGACAAACATTTGTTATAGTTTGTTTTTTTCTTTCAAAATATCACACATTCAGTATGCAATGATATATCTGTAACATGTGGGTATATATAAAGCTCAAAATCACGAAAACTAAATTAGTAAAATAATATGTAAATGGCACTGCCATGAAATTTGTGCAGCATTATCATAGAATTACTGCATTATCTTTAACATTCCATGCAGAAGGCCAATGTATCTTTTTAAAGGACTAGGCAAATGGGCAGATAGATAAGATTAGATAGATAAGATCAGATCTATAGATATGATTATGTGTAGATAGATCGATTAGATAGATAGATAGATAGATAGATAGATAGATAGATAGATAGATAGCACTAAATTGTTGATGTTACATAACTGAGATAAATAAAACCACAGCTATTCAGGAATGACTGTTTACTATTAGACTGTTACATAATTTGTTGATAGTTAATTAAGATTATGTAACCTTAAGTGTTGTGAATATGATTTCTTACTTGGTGATCTATTTAAGTCATTAACATTTGTATTGACTTTCAATTTTATTCACTTCTTGCAATCAGGTGGTATGGAAATAATTATTTCCAATGGTGATACACATGTTGATTTAAATCCCTGAAATATGTCATTGGAGGTTGTTATGGGACAATACCGAAATTTTAAATCTATTTTGGAATTTATTTAACATATTTTAATTATTTACCAAACTAAACTATGACTAAACTACTAGCTCCACTTTTATGGCAACTACAGGCACTTCCTGCTCAGGCAGTCACTGAAGACAGGAGCACCACACAGAATGAGCTGTTCTTGTGCTAAGTGAGCTTCGCTCATGGCTGCCTTTGGCAGCCATGAGCTGCGCTCATAAAATAACACAAAAACCTTCATTGCCGTCACATACATTAAACTTCCTCTTCAGGTTTTGAAATGAGCGCTTCCATGCCTGGAACTAATTACTTTTTAGCATATGCCCACCGGACATTTTAATATTACTGGGTTGTTTCCTGTGCCATATGACAGATCAGAGACGTTTGAACGGAGAGTAGCCTATTTTTTAGTCAACTACTAAACTCAGGCATGGGAACATTTAGTAACATACGGGTCCCTACTTTCTGCGATTGGATCTTGTTCTATGGCTGTCCTCAGCTGTATCAAGTGGAAGGGCCTTTTAAAATTAAATTTCAGGTTTGCTTGGTGGTCATAGCAAATCCAGCAACAAATCTAAATTGCTTCATTGCAGAAATAATCATGTACATTTTTCTCCATATTATTGACAATCTAGTGCAGCACATGACCCTGTGATCTCTCCTCCTGCCTGTCGAAACACATAAAACATACTCCGCTTTATTATAAAGAAATGCACAACACGTCAATTCCATTATACATTATCTTCTTGAAAGACTCAAGAGACTTCATGCCATAGTCTCTCAGCATCACTGCATCAATACTCACTACACTCTTAACGCAAAAGGTTCTTTGTGGTTATTCTTGAGGTTCAATTAAATTTAAAAGGTTCAATACTTGATGGGAACAGTGGCGTCCCTTTGGGGGGGCACGGGGGGGGGCAAGTGCCCCCCCATATTGGACCTGTGCCCCCCAGGTGCCCCCCCATATGAACTTTTCAACCTTGGCTAAAATATACAATTAGTCCCCCCCAGAGAATCGCGTGCCCCCCCCAGGTGCCCCCCTGCTCGAGACCCCCCAGTTACGCTACTGGATGGGAAGACCTTATGATAGGACCCTATGGACAGCATTCGTTTTGGGGATTTTAAATCTTGAAGAACTCAACTTAACAGGAACATACATTGCTCTGCAGCAAACCCTCAGCAGCTGACACACTTAAAAATTCACATTGACTTGTGAAATATTACTGTTTTATAGACTTTTACTTGCCTCTCACAGACCTGAGAGACTCAATGCTTTTGCCTTTAGACTCTGACAGACCTCAGAGCCTCACTCTTCTTACCTCTGCCTCTCACAGACCTGAGAGACTCACTACTCCTACCTCTAGACTCTGACAGACCTCAGAGCCTAATTCTTCTTGCCTCTTTCTCTCACAGACCTGAGAGACTCACTGCTTTTGCTTCTAGACTCTGACAGACCTCAGAGCCTCACTCTTCTTACATCTTGCCCTCTCACAGACCTGAGAGACTCACTGCTTTTGCCTCTAGACTCTGACAGACCTCAGAGCCTCACTCTTCTTACATCTTGCCTCTCACAGACCTGAGAGACTCACTAATTCTACCTCTAAACTCTGACAGACCTCAGAGCCTCACTCTTCTCACCTCTGCCTCTCACAGACCTAAGCCTCACTACTGTTACCTCTTGTCTCTGACAGACCTCAGAGCCTCACTCTTCTTACCTCTGTCTCTCACAGACCTGAGAGACTCACTACTCCTACCTCTAGACTCTGACAGACCTCAGAGCCCAATTCTTCTGGCCTCTTTCTCTCACAGACCTGAGAGACTCGCTGCTTTTGCTTCTAGACTCTGA
Source organism: Platynereis dumerilii (assembly GCA_026936325.1). Taxonomy (NCBI): domain Eukaryota; kingdom Metazoa; phylum Annelida; class Polychaeta; order Phyllodocida; family Nereididae; genus Platynereis; species Platynereis dumerilii. The sequence goes on from JAPTHN010000013.1 coordinate 28,782,650, forward strand.
CAGACCTCAGAGCCTCACTCTTCTTACCTCTTCCCCTCACAGACCTGAGAGACTCACTGCTTTTGCCTCTAGACTCTGACAGACCTCAGAGCCTCACTCATCTCACCTCTGCCTCTCACAAACCTAAGCTTCACTACTATTACCTCTTGTCTCTGACAGACCTCAGGGTATCACTAATCTTATCTCTCGTAGACCTGAGACTCACCCTCTCGCCTCTGTCTCTGACAGACCTCAGAGCCTCACTACTGTTACCTCTTGTCTCTGATAGACCTCGGAACCTCGCTACCTCTGCCTCTGATAGAACTCGGAACCAAGCTTGCCTCTTGTCTCTGACAGACCTCAAAGCCTTAGTACTCTAACTTCTTGCCTCTGACAAACCGGAGAGACTCAAACTCTGACCTCAAGCCTCTGACAGACCTCAGAACTTTACTACTCTAACCGTCCCTCTCACAGACCTGAGAAACTCACAGTCCAACCTCAAATCTCTGACAAACCTCAGAGCGAAATTTTCTTTCACTTATAAAGATGTCTGAACCTGCAAAGCTATACTCTGATGTCCTGCGCATTGGTATAAATGATTCCAATCAAAGACATATATACAATCCAGGTTCCAGACCCCAAGTCCAACAGAGGCCATGCAACTCAGACTCTCTTAAACTACAGAACAGATTTGAAATTTTGATGCATTTAGACAAACCTGAAGAACATTGTGTCCACATAAAAAAACAAACCAACAGTACAAAAAACAACACTCTAAAAGCCTGTGTATGGAATGCACAAAGTTTGAGACAAAAAACTGAATTGGTGAAGAATTTTGGGGATGAATTTGATCTGGACTTGTTTCTTTTCACAGAAACTTGGTTAAAGGCCGATGATATCGTAGAAATTGGAAACTTGGAAAGGAGTGGCGAGTACATTTATATTGGCACACCTCGGAAAGACAGACCTGGTGGTGGTGTTGGCTGCATTTTAAGGTCAGGCTTGAAAGCAAAAAAAAATCAACAGCAAGAAAACCAAAACTTTTGAGCATATGGAAATCCAAATAAATCACAATGGCAAAACTATCACAATTCTTCTTGTGTACCGGCCTGAACCCTCAAACAAAAACAAATACAGGTTGACAGAATTTTTTGAGGAATTTACACAATTCTTAGCTCAGTATCAAACATATCCCAATGAAGTTGTCTTAACTGGTGATTTTAATTTTCACATGAATAAACCTAATGATGCCAGAGTCAGACAGTTCAACAGCATCCTTGAAATGTATGGTCTTGAACAGCATGTATCTTCACCAACCCACAAAGAGGGGAACACATTGGACCTCGTAATTACACGAAGGAATTCAATTCTAAGAGACTGTGCTGTCGGTGACTTGCTCTCTGACCATAACTGTGTACTTTTCAATATAGCCATGGGCAAAATAAAAAGTGCCCAAAGGAAAATTGCTTTCAGAAAACTGCGCAACATCAATTTGAATCTTTTTAGAAAAGACATTGACAAACAATTGTACCTAAAAGTGCAACAAGAAATCTCATCAGAATACCTGTCAAAACTGGTTCTGCTTTACAATTCATCAACTGAGGTACTTGACAAACATGCACCTCTGATTATGAAGCAGGTTACACTGCGTAAACCCACTTCATTTACTAATGCCGACATAAAAAATCTGAAAACAGCTAAAAGAAAAGCAGAGCGAACTTGGAGAAGAACTGGGCTTGAGAAAGATTGGGAAGATTTCCAGCTGAAACGAAATGCATTAAATGACCAGCTCAATCAGCTGAAATCTGATGATCTGAGAGCAAAGATTGAGGGTACTAAGGGAAATTCAAAGGCGATGTTCAAAGTACTTAATTCTAACCTGAACAGGAAACAAGAATTGCCACTGCCAAGTCATGAAAACAGCAAAGACCTGGCAAATGACTTCAACACATTCTTTGATGAAAAAATCAAGAAAATAAGGGCACAACTGGACTCCGGCAGCAACCAAACTACAGTTATTGAAAATTTTACAGGCAACAAATTATTTCAGTTCAAAACCCTAACAGAATCAGAAATTAAGAAATTGATCGAAAATATGCCAGTCAAACACTGTCAAATAGATCCCATCCCTACATGGTTACTGCTGGAGTGCATTGACAAATTCCTTCCATTGATAACTGAAATAGTCAACACATCATTGACTTTAGGGGAGATGCCCCTTGATCTGAAGCATGCACTTGTTAAGTCACTTCTAAAGAAAGGAGGTCTTGATCTCATCAAGAAAAACTACCGACCAGTATCAAACTTGTCCTTCCTTGGAAATATAATTGAAAGTGCAGTTATTAAACAGTACATGGATCACCTTGCTCGCAGCAAACTTGATGATGACAAGCAATCAGCATATAAGCAATTTCATAGTACAGAGACCCTTCTAACAAAGATCCACAATGACACAATGTTGAATATGAGCAAGGGTGAAATTACAATGCTTGTACTGCTAGATCTGTCAGCTGCTTTTGACACAATTGATCATGATATTTTACTGGCGAGACTGAAAAACAGATATGGGGTGTGCAACTCAGCTCTCAACTGGTTTAAGTCATACATTTCAGAAAGATCACAATCAGTCTTGATAAATGACCAAACATCAGATAAGCTTCATCTCAAATTTGGTGTCCCTCAAGGGTCTAAGCTTGGTCCAATCCTATTCAGTTCTTACATTGCTCCACTTAGTGAAGTTGCCTCACGAAACCAAATTGAGGATCAGAATTACGCTGATGATGAGCAACTCATTATATCATTTAAGCCAAACATCTCAGATCAAGAAGTAGCAATTGAGAAAATGGAGAAATGCATTACGGAAATTAGAAAATTTCTCCATGAAAACAAACTGTGCAATAATGGTGACAAAACAGAACTTCTCTTGATTGGCACGCCACACCAACTGAATAAACTCCAGCTTTCATCAATCAAAGTTGATAACGTTTCAATCAAAACAGCAGAGGATGTCAGAAATTTAGGAGTGACCATGGACAAAAACATGACAATGGAGAAGCAAGTAAACAAAATGTGTCGTAATGCCTACTTTAATCGGCGAAACATTTCCAAACTCCGAAAGTCTATGAACAAAGACATAGTCAAAACTGCAGTAAATGCTTTGGTCACACCCCACCTGGACTATGGTAATGGCCTTTTGTATGGCATATCTCAGCATCTAGTGAACAAACTTCAGGTAGCCCAAAACTCAGCAGTTCGTCTCATAGAGAGGTTAAAACGGCATGACAGTGTGGGACCACACAGAAAGAAACTTCATTGGCTGCCAATTCCCGCCAGAATACAATTCAAAATGATGACCACAACTTGGAAGGCATTGAACAGGCAAGCACCAACATACATTCAGCAACTCATCCAACTTAAACCCAACCTGAGCCATAACCTAAGGAGCAACAGCAAACTTTTACTTACGGAACCAGCTTCAAACAGCAACAATAAATTTGAAGACAGAGCTTTCTCTTTTGCCGCACCAAAACTCTGGAACAAGCTCCCAGGAAGTGTCATGGTTGCAAAGACTCTGGATTCATTCAAGAGAAAACTAAAAACCCACTTGTTTAAAGCATTTTACAAATAACAGCCAACTCGCACAAGCGCTTTTGAGCAGTTTACTGGAAAAGGCGCTATATAAATTACTATTATTATTATTATTATTATTATGGTTCCAACTTGAGAGAACGGGTTTCCATTGTGGGAGCTCAGTGCAGCTGGATTATGTAGATGTTGTTTTTGTTTGCTGTTGGAACCTTTAAGTTGAGTAAGGAACCTTTTCGTTTTTGTTTAGGCTAACAATGTGCAGACAGTAACAAATGAATGGTGAATAGAGAGTATGAAATAGGACTGTCAAGGCAAGCCTCAATATCATTGGGTTTTTCAGAAAGTTTGATTTTGGCCAAAAGAGGTGTCCCATTTGAAAAATGTCTAATTTTTTTTTTAATGACTTCAGATAATTTTGTGAGGCAATTATGTTGGACATACTTCTTGCCAATATTGTGACGACTTTTGGATATTACGTGTGTCAGAATGCAACTTTACATGTAGAAATTGGCATTCCACTGCCATACACATTGCTCAAACATACAATTAAAACAAAAATACTTTTTCATTAATACGTATCTCTGAGATGGTTCTCCAGCTTCCAGTTGGGATTGGACATTACTGATGCAGGTGAAAACTTTTTGTCTTCGCTCCGAACTCAAAATGTGCTGCCTTTATTGATGGCAGAAAGTGTCAGTTGCAGCCCAGTAATTTAATTACGGCACAATCATCACATAAAATACTCCTTGAAGGCTTGATTTCCGCTTAAAATTTAATTCATTGCCAGAGATGGCAGAAGTTTTGTCCATTGGAGAAATAATTTTAAACAGAAATGTGTGTTGCTGTAATTTATATTTATTCTTTCATAAAGTGCTTGACTGGTTGAATAGTACCTATGCACTATATAGGATCAATTAATAATGTATGAGTATGTACCTTGCCTAAGAAGATTAGTAAGGAAGCAAAAATGTTGCTATTTTGCAATTAGCTAGTCAGAAAAATTATCATGAATCTTATTTTCTGAGGATCCATGTTGGTACCAAATTTCAATGCAAAACCAACATGGATTTTAAAAAAAAAATCCATGTTGGATTTTTTCATTGAAATTTGGTTCTTCAAAAAACCATTTTGAATCTAAAAAACCAATTTTATCTGAAATTTTTTAGAGTGATGAAAACACCTCGAAGTTATATAGTTGTACTGTAAAGAGGCAGAAGTGACGCTTTTTATTTTCGACCTCTATTGAGATGCCAATAACATCTTTCACAAAGAGGGAGAGGGAATAGGAATCCCTAATATGTTACACAATACGCATGTTGCATAATGGCTTCCTTACTACTTGCTGTTGTTCCTGTGAGCTACCACACAATTTGTTTTAATGATTTAATCAGTCATGAAAATATTCAAAAGACATCTCTTCAGTCTGCATGGGACGTCCACATCGTAATCTAGAATCATGGATATAAAATGGAATTTTTCAGAGATCCTGCAAGAGCAAAGTATTTGTTCTTATGAGACCTTACACTGGCGGCACCTTGTATCACCTCTGTAATGGGCAAACAAAAGATCCCTCACTTTGGGTAAATGTGGAAGATGTTGAGGACTACCATGCACTCCGTCTCCCATCTCATCAATTAACCGGTCAGCACCCAGATCTTGGCTGTGCCTACGGTCCCACAGTCCCACACTGTATCAGGATATCTTCCTATCTATCTTGTTAGTTAATGTGTGTGTTTAATGTGTATGGACTCAATGGCTGTTTACTAATCCAGTATAATCACTGCTTCTTAGAGCAGCCTTACTCCTTTCTCGTAATTGTATTTTTCTTTAGAATTTTTTTCATTTTAAAGCAACACTGATATGAGCTGGCAAGCAAAACAAAGCTGTTATTGTCTTCTTTTTTGTTCAGAAAACTTCTGTTTATGGGAATACAGCTGCTGGGATTGTCATGATGACAAATGGAAAAATTAATGAATTGGGAGTTATATTTGGTTTTACCGGCACTTAAGGATTATATTCTTAGCTGAGAGACCCACTAAAAGCAACTAGACAATATTGATGATGATTAAAAAAAAGAGCAAAAAAATAAAAACTCTTCTGTTTTGATGATAGTTTCAAAAAGTTAGCAGAGATTCAACAAACGACATTTCTTGGTTTAACAATTTCAATGGCCCACATACAGTGTATATCATTGCTTGTTAAAAAGTAACATTAATTCGTAATACAGTACAACCCAAAATAAAGTAAGAACATTTTCTCTCAGAAGTCCTCTGTTTACCTATTTTGCTATCCTTTCTCCTCTCCACCACGAATCTCCTTACTACTACATTTGACTCTGCAACACAACCTCATCCTACATTAAAAACTCTATAAAGACAGCAAGCATTGTAATTGTAATTAGCAAAGGGGCACAAGATCAAAGAAATCAAACGCAATGGGTATGGCGCAGTTTGAATTGACATATGCTAAATGTATATTTAATGCAATTTAAAAAGGTAGTTTCAAGTAGGTAAAGGGAGGAAGTGAGGTGGAGGGAGACCAAAGGTGTGAAAGGGTAAGGTAGTGGCTGCTTCTTACCTTCCTGCCGGGGCAGTCATACTTTATTTTGGGTTGTACTGTATGTGTGTCTCATGAGCTTTATGGTAGAAAAAAGTGGCTAAAACGGATTCAAGCGAGAAAAGAGTTAAAATTTGCTAAGTCCCTCCTCCCTCGAAGAACGTCTGTTTGGCTCCTCACAAGGACCACAGTTTGATTTTATCTCCTGAGCATGAAAGATATTTTACATTCAAATGGTCAAAGATCCCTGACATGTGGCAAAATTTGTAACAGATTGAGAACTCCTGTGCAACAGTCCACTTTCTAAGAGTATCATATTTCCTGACTGTAATACACGTATTTCTGAGGTGGTTTTCTGGCTTCCAGTGGGGTTTGGACATTATTGATGCGGGTGAGAACTTTTTGTCTTTGCTCCTAACTCAAAATGTGTAGCCTTTATTGATAGCTGAAGGGTGTCAGTTACATCCCAGCAATTAATTACTGCACAATCATTACATAAAATACTCTTTGAAGGTTTAATTTCCGCTTAAAATTAAATTCATTGCCCGAGGTGACAGAAGTTTTTGTCCATTGCTGAATAATTTTAAACAGAAATGTGAGTTGCTGTAAATTATATTAATTCTTTCATAAATTGCTTGCCTGGTCGAATAGTACTTACATACAAATCCACATATTTAGGGTCGATATGCACTATACAGGATCAATTCGTAATGTGTATGAGCATGTATCTTGCCTAAGAAAATTAGTAAGGACACAAATGTTGGTATTTTTCCATCAGCAAGTTTTTTTGAGGATGACAACACCTCGAAGTTATATAGTTGTCCTGTAATGAGACAGTAGTGATGCTTTTTATATCCACCACTATAAAAGATGCCAATATTGCTCAATAACCTCTTTGACAAGGAGGGAGAGGGAGTCCCCAACATTTTACACATGTAACACAATGGCTTCCTTACTGTTGATGATTTAGTCAGTCATAAAATTATTTGATAGATATCTCCACAGCCTACATTGGATGTGCACATCGTAATGTAGAATTATGGGTATAAAGTTGAATTTTTCTGAGATCCTGTAAGAGCAAAATCCCAGCTGTAGTTGTTCTTATGAGACCTTAAACTGGCGGCATCAGATTCTTGTATCACCTCTGTAATGGGCAAATAAAAGATCCCTCACTTTGCGTAAATGTGGAAGATGTTGAGGACTCCAATTTCTTCTACCATCCCATCAATTTACACTTGTGAGCAAAAAGAACTTGGCTGCACCTATAGTCCTACACTGTATCATGATATCTTCCTATCTATCCTGTAAGTTAACGTGTGTGTTTAATTTGTATGAACTCTATGGCGGTTTACTAATCCTGCATAATCACTGCTTGTTAGAGCAGCCTTACTCCTTTTTCGTACTTGTATTTTTCTCTAGAACATTTTGTCATTTTAAAGCAACTCTGTAATGAGCTGGCCAGCAAAACAAAGCTGTAACTGTATTCTTTTTTGTTCTGAAAACTTCTGTTTATGGGAATACAGCTGCTGGGATTGTCATGATGACAAATGGAAAAATTAATGAATTGGGAGTTATATTTGGTTTTATCGGCACTTAAGGATTATATTCAAGATAAAGAATCTAGCCAAGAGACCCATTAAAAGCCATTAGACAATATTGATGATGCTCTAAAAAAACAAGAGCAAAAAAAAACTCTTCTGTTTTGATGAATCAATTATTGATGATAGTTTCAACAAGTTAACATTCAACTAACTTCATTTCTTGGATTAACAATTTCAATGGCCCACATATATCATGACTTGTTAAAAGAAGTAACTTGAATTGGTAATATGTGTGTCTCACAAGCTTTCAGGAAGGCATTGCTTTACACTATCTATCTATCTATCTACGAGTATGTATCTGTAATCGGTATGTCATGGAGAACTAATATTCTACTAACTTTGTTAAGATTGACCCCACATCACATATCTATAAGTAAAAATGTCTACCAGAAACCCTTATCTCCTTAGGTAGCTCATCCAATCTCATAAATGGGAGGATGCCACTGTGACACTGGTTATCAGATTTTGGAGAGAGGCTGTTCATTGTCACTCTTTGTTGGCTTTTAAATCTCCTTAGACAAGAGACTGTTATGATCCTGATGTAATTCAATGTACTTCCTATTCAACAAAGTGATCCTTGCTGAATCTGATGCTGAAATTTTCAACATCAATTCAAATGTAGAGTTATTAGATGATGTATCTGCTTTAAGCTTGTAATTAAAACTGGGAAATATTCAGTTTTGCATGGTCCCTCCCTATATGTCCACATTGAAATATATTTCAAAAGCAGCCTATATCATGCTGCCCTTTATTTCAAGATTGGCTTAGGATATGAGTCCTACCAGAGAATTCAATTTAACGCCTGACACCCATCTCCAGAAGATTTGTTTCCTTCAACAAAAAAGAAAACTACCATAACCAAAAGATTGACATGCCACTGGCAGAGTAAAACCTGGAGTAGTATTATGAAGTTGTAAGAAAGGCTTGCAAATAAGAAAAAATAATGTTGAAACTTAAACTTTTTTTAAAGGTTTCTGTCAACATTTCATACTGACGCATATCATTGTTGCCAATTTATTAACTCACTTCCCTGAAAATTACTCTGTTGACATTCTGCAAGCATCTACTTTGGGAAAGTTGTTAAAATTTTTCTAAGACATATATGTTGGGTAGGAATAAGGAAAAATTAATCTTACAGTTTAAAATTAGATGTCTTGAGCTCAATGAATAGGTCATCTATTTTCTTTACATGTGAATGAATGGTATATATTAATTTTCACCTTTGTTTTCATCCAGAGCACTGTTCAATTATAAATATCACTCTCTATAGCTGAAGAATTAAAAAAAAAAAGTCCTTTTAATATGCAATGCACTATCAAAATTATTCTTGTGTTATACATCGTATGTTGCAACAACTGAAAGACCCTGCTAAAATGAACCCAGAATAACAGGTAGTCGATTTCCAAACTTCTCATCATGATGTGGCATCTACCAAAACTGGAGGGTACTATAATACCACCCAAAATAAAGTAAAACAATGTTTTGTCAGAAGTTCTTTGTTTACCTATTTTGTCACTCTTTCTCCTCTCCACCCCAGATCTCCTTACAACTACTTGGTTGCACTGTAACCAAATGCGTATGGTTGTATTTTGAAATGTACCCATGAGTTGAAGAGATCCTGAGTCCTCTGTACATGCTGTTGCTGAAATTATCCAATGTGATTGTTTCTCCTTATAATCTAGTGTCTACGTAACCCTTTGACCCTGTTACCTCTCCTCCTGCCTGTCTTAACTCATAAAACATACTGCTTTTTATACTTTGGCGACCTGTCAATTCCATTATGTATCATCCTCTTACAGGACTCAAGAGATTCAGTTACTTCACCAGCTATGATGTAACTATGAAGTTGAAAAGAAAAGAATCAACATCTTTCCTTCTCCACGTGTTATCTGACGGTATACGATAATGTTGATATACGCATATGAAATTTGAAATCAATTAGTTAAGTTTTTTTGGAGATTTGGAAATTTCAGTAAATTTTGCACATTTGAACTGAAATCCCCAAATCTTTTGATTGCTAAATATGCTTGCAAGTCCATATAAAGATTTTTAATACATAGGTACAGCAAACTGGCTCTGTTATGATGTTATTAACTTGGTTTCTCATCGTGAATTAACATTTTTATGATCAACTATTTCGTTTGTAAGAGGTAACTTTGTGTCTGTTCAATGCACACCTTTTTTTACCGTGGTATGAACACAGTTTGAAGGGGACTGAAAGAGGTCTTATATATATAAGGAATATATAACAAAAAACCTGTTTCTTGTAGGAAGTGGATGCCATAGGTTATAAGGGTCATTTGGGTCTCTGTTGGCAGTTACCCTAAACTGTTGTGGATGGAATAAATATTTTTATGCAAGACTAAAACAGGGTTTTTTGCAGTTTTGGAATAAAAAAGTGACAGGTTATATTGGATAAAGCTGGTAAGCATAATGGTTTTACATACCAGAGTAAGAATCTGAGAATTATATTTTGGGAACTATATAATAAAAGATCAAAACTCAAAAAGGGCTTGTTAGCGCTAAGCGATTACTTGGTTAAACAGACTATGGTTAGGTTAAAGCACTACTTGCGTGAACATAATGAAACTGATTTTCACTGATATGTTTCATTATAAAAAGAGTATCTTCAGCATGACCGAAGCTTTCATAATTCATTACCAGACATAAATTATGTGACCTTCCCGGTGTAGACATACATCTGGCATTCATGACACATTCTTGCTCTTCATTTTGTTTGCTGGAGTTTCACTTTATCATGCACCAAAAAAAGGTTTGTTTCGAACAGGCAAAATGAACAATAGCAGGCGTCTTTCGAAGATTTTGTCTTCATCATTAAAAATTTTTAAGTGATACAGCCATAGAAATACATAGAACGGACATGAGGCTGTATGAAGCCACCTCAAGATGTGGTCACCAAATCCGCCATATTGGAACTGCCCTTAGACATGACGTCACAATAGACTAATTATGATGTTACGTCATGCCATTGTTATAGTGAAATTACTGCTATTGGTGACGTCATGGTACCATTGTGTCAGGATACAGGGCAGTTCCAAGATGGTGGATTTGGTTGCTTCATCTGCCAGAGCCTCATGTCCGTTCTATGTATTTCTATGGATACAGCCAAAAGAACAAAGTTTAGTGTATTCTGATCATGTTAGTGTTGAGAATAAACATTGCGATAGCTTTTGTCCAGTTTTTGACAAAGCGTTTAAATGCATGCAACTAACATTTGTTTTGTCTGCCTTAGAAAAACTCCTTTGTCAGTTTGCTCCGCTGAAATAACGGCATCAGATTTATAGGGCGATTGGAATGCAGGACTGCTGGAGGGCCTGTACCCCCAGCACTGGATTAAGTAGTATAATTATTCCCAATGATTACCCGGTTACTGTTTGGTTTTGTTAAAGGGAGTAAAGTGCTCGATAACAATATCTGTACCCCTTCCAACCCTCTTTTTGGGAAACCCTTTTTCTATGCCCAGTAAATCCCACTCTTAATTCAGGGTGCCCATCCTCAAAAATTTGCATGCCACATTTTCTCACCCCCTAAAGAACACAGGCTGGGTTTTATATTCAAATTTTATATTTCACATTGTACTCCCTCCTACCGCTATATCACGGGTTGCATGCTGGCGTTAATAAAAAAATTTTCAATGATTATCATTCATTTTCTATTGATCCATTTGCCACCTTCAGAAAGAAGCTTCAACAATAATAGAAACCGCCCTGTAGAATATTCATTGTTGTTCACTGATATTTAATTAGCTCCCTCCAAGGCAAAGATACATCTGCCTGTAGCAGCTCTATGGACAGATGATAAGAGAACCATGGTACAATTGGATGGCATCAAGTATGTCCTTCTCTCACATTGGATAGCATCAAGTATGTCCTTCTCTCACAACAAGTGTCCTTCAGAAGGTATAGACGTGTCAGACAAGAAGCTCAGATACCTTTCGTTTGTCAAGGTACAGAAAAATGTCCTGATGTCATAATTATATGTGAGGAACTTCATACAGCTTAATCCTCCAAAGAACTATAGTATCATCTGCTGAATTCCTCCCTTCTTGTACAGAAATTAGGTTTCCATTTTACTCTGTGATTTATAATGCAGGGACCACAGTTACAGTAGTGCTCTACGAAATTCTGTTGGGATGCAAAACACTGCCTGGATATGAATTTGGACTGAGAAAAGTACATATCTTCATGTGTGAGTAACTCATAGCATGCAATTTAATGTCAGATGCCAAGTTACATAAAAATTCGCTGATGTCATCATTATTATATGACATACTCAGTGGCATATTTAGGAGGGGGAATTGGAAATTGGGCAATGCCCCTCCTCAAGCCCAAAAGTAATATGGAAGAGATAGGAAAAGCCGCAGAGCACCTGGTATTCACCCCATGTAATGCCCCGCCCCCTCTGGCCATTTCTAGATACGCCCCTGGAAGAACTTCATACAGCTTAAGCTTCCAAAGACTATTGTATTTATTGATTCATCCTTTCTTGTTCAAAAAAAGGCTTAAGTTTTGCAGCATTAATAACACAGGGCTGACTGAACACAGTCCCCTGTAGAAGCAGATGAGCGAGCGAGGCTGCTTGCTAACGCTCGCAACTGAAGCAGGCTACTGTAGCCTGAATTCAGGGACCATTGCAGTTGTGTAAATGCACACTTCTATAAAGATGCAATTAGTGATTGGATATGAATTGGACTGATGAAAATATATTTCGATTCGAGTTAGATGACATATTGTGTAATTTGAAGAACTTGATATCTGTTCGTGAATTATAGTGTTTGATATCTCCTTATTTGTCTACGATAATACAAAAATCCTTCTAATTGAAATGCTTGATGCAATTTTATGAGATCAGGTTTCCATTTTTATTTATCTAAATGCAACACACAGATTCTATATTTTGCCTGTCGGTTCAGCAAATAATATCGGACATAGAGCTGTTTACATGAAAAATTTTTTCATATGAAATTGGATGTGGTCTCTAAGGTATCATATGGCTAGAAAGTAAGTTGTTTCCACTTAATGCTGTTATGCAATTATGGGTTAAGAAAATATTTGTGTATCAAATTAAATTTTTCATTATGCCACTGATTGAATATTTTTGCTTTACAAACAGTATGGAAAATTGTGTAATGGGAAATGGTTCAGACTAATCATCTAGATTTTCTGCAAGAATGAAATACCAGTTCATAGCTGTCTAGTGTCTAGGCACTTAAAATTACATTGTACCTATTGTTCCGTATTATATATTGCTGTTGCCAGGACATAAATATTTTCACACTAGTCTCAAAGCCGACTAACAAATGTTACCATTGGAAAAGCCAGTATCTAACTGACAATTTCGCATGTTAGTGCCCTGCTTACAGCTAGTGCTTTGGATTAACACTGTTAACAAAAACCACCCAGACAATCACATTATTGTTATTTGTGCAAAAATTAGAAGATAAAATGTGTTATAGAAAACGCGTATATGATGTCTACAGTCTGTCTCACAACATGCAAACTGGTGAACACTTTGGTCTGATTTCTCCACATCTACAGATGACAATCGCCCGTTCTAGAAATGAGACAGACTGTAAGTCAGTTAGACACCTATTTGTCAGGTTCTAACATGCATTTGTGTTAGTTAGAACCTTCCAAATCGGTGTTTAACTAAAACATATATGCGAGACATGTAATAAACTATGACATGTTTCCGTCATTCAATGTATGATGCAACATTCATGATTTCTCCTGATTGTCTCATTAATTAACTAGCATGATGCACGGGGTGGTTACCCGACTCTCTTGTATTTAATCATTTCCATTTCAACTTATAATGTCACATGATTACTTGTTGACTAACAACAAATTTTTAAGTTGTCATCAGTCAGATTTGGTCTGCACAATATTTAGAGGAAGGAGAACTTTAAAGGACTGTCTAGTAAAGGTCTGATTTCAAAAACATTCCTTAATTTTGCTGCAAATATGCATCTTTCATTCCACGACCGTTTGATTTTACAACACTCTTTAAAGTCTTATATTATGGGAAGGCAAGCCATGGACACAAACCAGTGGCAGGGGGCTGAGCCACTGATTTATGTCATCTGGATTTTTGAAATACATAAAGAACAAGTTGTTACTGTGACTGGTCTGGAGAAGAGTGCCATTGATATTGTCTGATGACTTAAAATGGGTCTCTAGGCACGGGCTGTTTATATCATACATTATTATGGAATGCTGATAAATCCCATCCTACAGTCTACTCATCTTTCATTTTGCTATTGTCATGTCAAAACCACCGGTGGTATTCGCATTAAAGATGTTTTTGCAGTAGGCCTATAGTATCGAAAATGACAAGAACATTTTGTTTTTTTTTAATCCATACGAGTCTTTGAGTCTCAAACAAAGCAACTATTTCCTTTCTTTAGCCTGTAACAAAAAGGCTTCAATTTCAGTCACTATATAATAATATCAAGCAGATATAGGAGTAGAGTATGTGGACTAGGGTTAAATGACATATCTAGTGATATTTTTACAGCACAATGTCATGTGACATGTCAAAAGCACGTAGAAATAGTTGAGCACTTCACCATATGCAGGAGGGATACTGACAGACAGCATGACATGCTCCATCATGTCTCTGTCTGTATGCTTTTCACATTTTCTTTGATAATTTCACGCTGTAGACAACCACATGCCAATCTCACATTGCGTTGGTGATTTTTTTTACTTGACCAGCTTAGACATCGACAGAAGAGGCCACTAATTTCACATTTCGATGGGACAATACTTATGAGACTGAACTGATGAATTATATTTAGTTGAGGAAATATACCTTTCTTATCTACTGTTGACCGTTGCCTTTAGGGGACAACCATTTAATATTTGGAACTTTTTTAAAGTAAATAAATTATTGCCCAATGTAAGTGAAATAAATAAATTTTATCTTGACAGTCTTGAACTAAATAAGTTCTGATAGTTAACATGGTGTTGTTAGATTCAGGAGCAGATATTTGAGGATGTTGCCCTTGCGAAATAAGTAATTTTTGTCGCTGTTACAATGAAATAAATATTTTCCCATCAAGGAAAATTCCAAGACTTCCCTGAAATCTAATGGTCAAAACAGACAGAAGAGCCGAAGAGGCCATAACATGTTGCTGGGACAGCAGTTACGAAACTGAACTAATGAATTGTATTTTGTTGCTCAAGGTGGCAGACTTTTCCACAGTTGACCACTGCTTTTACCTGACTTGATCTGCAATGGTCTACATGTAGATTATGCACATAGGAACCCTTGCAGCCAATGTAAAGAGAAACTGATACAGACAAAACAAATGCCAGAGAGAAAGGTATTACTTATACATTGGGAAATGTGAAAGATAATAGCTCCAAGGAACTGGAGCATACATAAAGCAGGAAGGGCATGGGTGCTGCCCTCTGGGAGAAGATGTGCATGCTGTAATATGACCACCACTTATATTATATTATAAAATACAATGGTTCAATTTTATTTGTTTCAATGGATATTGAGGGTTTTATCTTCAGCGAACAAAGTTCGAAGAAGGTATTGTAATCACTTGGGTAAAACGTTGTCTGTCTGCTGGGTGAGTGGGCGGGCCGAAAGTCGGGCGTTCGGGCGGATATATGGCGTCTGGGCCAGGACAAGGCCTCTATTGTAAGTACTTGGATGAAATGTGGTACACATATAGCCTGTCTGGCAGGGTTGGGCACGAGTACACATGTACTCGTGTACTCGAGTACATTTTTCCAAGTACTCGCATGTACTCAGTACTCGTGCCAAATCATGAGTACAGTACTCGTACTCGTACTCGAGTACATTGCTAAAGTACTCGTACTCGTAGTGAGTACATCACGAGTACAATTGCAGCTTCAAAAGAGCAGAATTGAACACAAAAGCAAGTGTCTAACTAACAAAATGGTTTATTTAATGCTATTGTTAAATTTTCTATAATCTCTCAAGATGATTTCTTAATTATTTCACAGCTTAAGTTACATATAATGTGTTATGTGAATACCAGAGTTTAAAAAATGGAAGTGATATAGTGGTGAGTTTGTGAGTCACACACATGATAATTAACTTAAGCTTTTAAAATTGGAATTGGCCAAAGTTGCGAAATATATTCTACAATATGAGTTGTCATCTATAGAGTTCCACAATCCCTATTTTGTTAATCAAGTCTTAAATAATTATTCATTCAGTAAAACATATACTTGATTATATTTGCAGCACTTCACCATTTTCAATTGAATTTGATCACATAGTCGCCATTTGCAATTTTCACACCTTTGACGCAAATCAAAACATCGTAACTTACAGGCTAACACTGGCCTTATTGTTAAAGATAGAGCTTTTTTACTGAAGCCATTGTATTCAGCTACTTCAGAATGATATATCTGTGTTTTTAAATTATGTTTCTAGCCCTATTTTAACCATAGCTAGAGCCGTTTTCTTTTTAACCTTTTTTTGGTTAGATCGACGTTTTTACGGAAATCGGAACGTATTATTTAGACAGACTCACACTGGCTTTGTCTCATATCTAATGTGATTTAAGTTATTAATGAATTTAAATTATTATTTTCATAATTTCCATTTGTTCTATTATATATGACATTTTGACACTTGTTTTTTTTTTTGTTTATTTAGAGAATTGTTTAGTTTGATTGATATTGTGTATTAAATCAAAATGTTATAAAATCTATAATTCTATAAAACAAATATTTCTTGTTAAGGCTACCAAGGCATTATCTCTTCTTATGTTCTGTTGCTGTATTATGATTTTATCTAACGAAAAATGTTCTTAGCTGAACGAAATAAGGGCGTCTGTATTCGACGGAACGGAACGGAATTGACGGAATGGAATATCTGTATTCCGCGGAACTGTAAAAAGCGGAATTGTAAAATGCGGAACTGTAAAAAACGGAACAGCAAAATGCAGAACTGTATAAAATCTGCATTCCGCGGAATTGTAAAAAGCGGAATGGCCGGGATTTAATTGCCTAATTGGTTATTGGGGCTTGTATGGTATGCCAATCTCTAAGACCTTGAACAGTGCAATTGGGTTTCAGTTTGATGATGCAGGTATTATACTAATTACTTTTCAACCATGCTAAATTGCAATTCTTGAGTTCCTTGAACTTTCCTTGACACTTCAAACCCTAATTGCCATTTCCATGGATTTTGCTTTTCACTAGCTAATTGTCATTCAATTCTTTTATCCTTGTTAATTACAATTTTTAATCTTTTTTTTTAACTTGTTTTTAAACACTGTAGATTGTAAATGTTCAATCTGAATAAAGATATTATATATTGTAACTTGTGCAGATTCTTCTTTTCTTTGAATAAAGATATTATATTATTTTTCATCAAGCTGTTAAAAGTTCTTCAATTTTAGGTAGGAATTTAAAGTATATCTTATTTTCTTATTGTGAAAAAGATGGAAGGTTTGTTCAAAGCAGTAATCTATGTACGGTTTTTAAAGTTACTGAACTATGTAATAGTATTTTTTACCAATGGAGATATGAATGTAAAAGAGAAGACATTAGAACAGCTTTCCAGATACAAGAATTGATTGAGATGCGAGACCATATTTGGTGTACAAAAGTTTACGCTGATTCGTGCTGTATTTGTATGTCTTTTGTTGAGACGAAATAAATGATATATATATATATATATATATTGTTCTCTATTTACCTATTGGAATGAACCCATGGCTGGTTACAATTAACAAGCTGCTTGTGGATTTTTTCTAAGTCATAGGACTCACCAAATGTTAGACCGGACTTGATAGTAAGTATGGATCCATTAAAAGTAAGCCTGCATGGTTTAATATTTCAGTATTTCTTTTAAAATCATTTTGCTAATATGCCTAAACCCCTACTGTCAAGGATAGTAAATCCGTCCACTCTCTGGAATATAGGCATTTAGATACATTCAATGCAGTTGTGCAAGTTGTAAATGCAGGAGAAATTAGTTTCTACAGATGTTGCCCTTTTTTATGACTTTGATAGCAATTTTATTCACAATTCAGGTGATTAAACAATTAATATCACCCTCCACCAATTAGTACGGTAACAATCACCGTAGGCCTATCCTAAAATGGCTGAAGCCAAAAACGTTGGTCATGTGAACTGAACTAAACAGCCTATTCTCGAAGTTAATACAGCATATTTTGGCTGGAGACAGAGCTGAAATAACAGTGTAACATTCGTATTATGAGCACAGCACTTCAAATGTGTTGTATCTGAAGTGTAAAAGATGTAATTGACCTGTTAAATTTTGAATTGAAAGACAGTAACTGTAATAACGATCTCAAGGGTGAGAACGGTAACAATATTCCTTGGAGACGGTAACTGTGCTCTAAGTAAAATATTTAAGTTGATCTGTTGGCAGACTGCAGACCTTTCTGACCAGCAATGACCATCCCAAGCTATCAGATAATTCTGAAAATCCAAATTCTTTATCAATCATGTATGTAGAAATTTATGAAGATATAAAGCATATAGGATACGGTGACAATCGTTACCGTACTCAGTGGTGGAGGGGTGAATATGGGATTAAAAAAACCAATGAAATTCTGTGACCTTATCAAAGAACTTTTGTGCATTTCAGCCAGTTGGTCATCCTATTCTTTTTGGGCTATTTCCATCTACAAACAAATGTATTTCAGGTAAAAAGTCAATGATCGGAATGTGAAATTTTATTGAATTTGTTAAATTACTTATTTGTGACACCTCGAAAGGCAATACAATGCAAACGAAAGTGGACGGAATTATACCATCATCATTTTAAGACGGGCTTGATTTGGTGTCTGTAAATCCGTCCACCAGCATTAACTGTCATTCAGAGCACTTTTATTGACTTTCAATACTTACAGATTGCATAAAACTGATAAGAGAAATTAGTTTGGAGCATTTATACCACTTTGATTTGATTAAAATGGTTCTTCAATTGCAATGAGCCTGTCAGTTGAAACTGATCATTGACAATTTTGTTAAAATGACAAGCTGCCACATGCATGTAAGTAAATCAGCTGGCTTCTTGTATTTTGTTCTCAAAGCATTTCATCATTTGAGTTGAAAACTCAGACTGAGACAAAACATTCAAGCATTAATATAATTGTATGTTATATGCCTACATTAAAAGAAAGAAACATTTTATCAGAAATTATTAAAACTGAATTCCAAAGCAAATCCCAGTTCTAACCTCTGAACACAGGTTAATTGCACTTTAATCATGTTCAACAAGATTATCATACCCTGGCACTTCAAAACCAATTGGGCACTTGTCACTGGCACTTCAATGCCACTTAGACACTGATACAAGGGTACCTTGCTATCCAATGCCAATTAAAGACCCTACTGGCTGTCATTTGTCTAGTTGAGAGAGAGAAGGAAGGTGTGAAACTGAATTGCACTTAAAAAGTTTAAAAAAAGGCAATTCAGACAGGGGCTTACAATATGGTGCCCCCTTCGACAGCAATTAAGAAAGTTGATTGGAATGAAGTAATGTAAGATGCTGTTGACATCAATTGAGAGTTGGTGAATTGTATACAACAAAGATCCCGCCCGTTCCGCATTTTACAGTTCCGTTTTTTACAGTTCCGCATTTTACAGTTCCGTTTTTTACAGTTCCGCGGAATACAGATTCCGTTCCGTTCCGCATTTTACAGATTCCATTCCGTTCCGCCAAATACAGACGCCCACGAAATAACCCTTTCTATCCTTGCAATAAAATTTATATTGTATGAAATGTTTGCTAAATCTGGTTTGCCAAGCTATATTTTAAACAAATTCTTTAAATGAACGAATTCTTGGTACTAAGAAAATATCTTGAAACTAGAGGACCCCCATGCTTCTTGGAATAAAGAGATAGGCCTA
The DNA here is from genome assembly GCA_026936325.1 of Platynereis dumerilii. NCBI lineage: Eukaryota > Metazoa > Annelida > Polychaeta > Phyllodocida > Nereididae > Platynereis > Platynereis dumerilii. Next base: position 28,802,271 of record JAPTHN010000013.1, read on the forward strand.
TAAATGAGTAGCAGTGTGCAGTATTGTGGTTTATCATTGTGGCGCTGACATGCGTTGGCCTCCAGTGTAAAAGATGATTGGAAAGGTGTTGCCGTCTGGGGAGTTGAGGATTCCAAAAACTACTGTAGGTGAAGAACTCATAGATGTTAAGTACTGTGAAGGTCAAATTCCGTAAAGGAAGAGTAAAGAGGAAGATTGATGTATGACATGGCCTGATCCAAGGATAATTGAGGATTCCTATGCAGAAAGAAAAATCGGGAAAAAGGTGTAATTTGTAATATGGATTAGGATATGTATAGAATTAGCCAGTCGATAGGGGAAAGTAGAAAGGATTGAAATTGTGTAGTTTTGTTAAGTTGGTTTTGAGTGTCCTGATTTGTAACAAAGAACCTGTTTTGTATTGTTGATTTGATGCCTCCCTCTTGTGAGCCCAGGGAGAACAACCAACTACCACCATTGCAGGCATGTGAATAGAGCTGTGTGGATAGCATACATGTGTGGATGGGGTGTTAGACGTAACAGAAAGTTCTGTAAAGATAAAAATCTGTAGAGCTTTTGAAAAGATGAAGATTGATGTATAGCATGGCCAGATTCATCAAGAATTGGCGATTTGTATACAAAAAGAAAATCTGAGCAAACAACAAAAATATAAGGTAGGATAAAATAAAAACTGACAGATAGCATGGAAATGTGCTGTTCTCTGAGCCTAAAACTTACACTAAGAAGAAAATGACATTGTGTTAAAAGTGTTATAACTTACATAACCCACCCTGAAGCAAAAAAATGCACAACCTATCCAGGTCTCCCTCAAATAACTATACTTCAAATACTATTCTGTCTAAAATGGGCATAAACATAATTGATAATATTTAAATTAATCCTTCATTTCTCCACTGTGGTCACTTAGTTTTTATTAGCAGCACAGCTGCTCTTACCCCAAGAATTTTATGCAAATCTTGTTTGCACTCTGGTGGTCGCTCTCTTTCACCAATCTTGTTAAAATTTTCTGTACATTGTCTGTACGTTTTTAACTTTCGACCAGTCACTTTTGGTACCCTTCTGTAATGGAAAAAATTATATAGAAACTAAATGGACTGGCTTCCACGGGTCAAAGGTCAACCATGCCTTCTTCTTCTTCTTCTCCTTTGTATCTCCGTGACTGGCAGGCTGTGCTGCTTAAAGTGCTTGCACATTATTTTTCGTTCTGCATTTGAACACCAATCTGAAGTCCTATAGCAGTATAGACTAGATCTCAATCCAAATAGCTTCAAAGGATGGATGATGGGGCTTTGCGTCCTATTGAATTTACTGTTGTCCAACAGTTGAACACAGTCCCAGGTGACCTGGCTAGAGCTAGATTCGAACCCTGGACCCTGCAATTGGCAGCCCAGCAAGTAGTTTCAAAGGCCATTTCAAACTACCACAGTTCACTTTTGATTAACAAAGGAGCGTAAGTAGTAGCCTTCACAGATATTCTTTATTGAAGCTCAATTATTATTTCTTAATAATGCTTTTATTTCTTTAAATATTGCACAAATGAGGGTTGAAACTGCATAAATGTACTCGTACTCGTACTCGAGTACATTTGAAAGTACTCGTACTCGTACTCGAGTACATTCAGAAAAAGCTGTACTCGTACTCGTACTCGTACTCGTAGACATGGCAAGTACTCGTACTCGTACTCGAGTACATTTGCATGTACTCGTGCCCAACCCTGCTGTCTGGTCTAGTTGGGGCTTTTGATACTCTGATTAATAGATATTCTATTCATTTTGAAAATTTTCCAAAAGCTAAAAGACTATATATTTTTTTCATTTCTAGGCCAACACTCGGTCACTACTGTAAGTGAATAGATACAATTTAGTACAGATAAGGCTTATATGGTCTAGTTGTGCCTTTTGATGGATATTCTTTACTTTTTGAAAAAATGTGACCAACAGACATGAAGCTTATTAGAGTGGGTCGGGGCAAGAAGCCCGGGTTAGGTGAGAAGCCCCCCCAGGGTTATTTCTAAACTTACATTTTTGGTGCTTTTTCTTATTGATAGGATTGAAGCCAGAGGCTTTTTAGGTGACGTCACAAATTTTCAAGGCATTCAGCACCAAACCATAGTCGTAATTAAAGAAACAAAAAAAGGTGCATGGTTTTTGTAACTTTGATTAATTCTTTGAAAGGGGTTGTCAGATATAACTTTGGAAATTTTTAAAAGTATAATGGATATCTGCATTGCTTCACTTCATGACCATCACATAAATATGATTTGGATCATGTTTTTTGGCTTTTAGCTCAAAATATAGAGGTAAAATTAAAATATGTGGGTTTGGGGCGAGAGGCCTCACATGGTATGGGGCATGGGGCCCCCTTCACTGAGGCCTCGAAGCTGCTTCAGGAACCATTTAATAATGTGTACTTTACCTTAAATCTTGATAGAATAGCTAATTGAAATAGAAAAAATTTTGGCCGAAATTGAAAAAGGGCCAAAAAAATAAAAAAATAAATGTATCAACAGAAAAATTCTGAAATTCAGAAAAAGTAAATAGAATGCCTTAAAAATGATAGAAGAACCCCAAGAAATAACTTTAAGCCGAATGCGCTCGCAAAAAAAATTTCCATAGGATTATAATAGGGGGGCTTCTTGCCCGATGGGTGGGGTAAGAAGGCCACTTTAATTTTTTTACAAAAAGGGCCGTAACTCCTTTATTAAAATTGGTAGACTTTCGTTTCACTAGTTATAAGTACAGTTAAGTGATATCTTCCTGACAGCATAAGCATTCAAATAATCGACCACAAAAAGTAGGTCAAATTGCTCCTCGAAGTTAAAGGGGGCTGCATGCCCCGCTCTACTCTATGCTAATTTTGTCCATTCATTGTTTCCAATAAAATCATTACGTACCAGCCCGCAAATTTCTATTCATTCTGGAAATTCCAACTCCTCTGCATTTTACAACTACGATAATGATATATATTCCTTCTTCCTTGAATATGGGCTCAGAGAGCAAAAGGCGAATAGCATCACTGTGCCCACATGCACATTATGTAGTCATATAATAATATCATTGCAAAGGACGGATATAAAGAATCCTGCAAAAAAAAAATTCATCGTCATGGGTTTGGAAATATAGTGTATGCCAGAACTTGGTTTTATATGGCTGAATTGGTCATCCTTCTGATTTATTATACCAAAATGCTCCATCACTTCTAAAGTTTTATTGGCAAGACTGCTAGTAAGCGGAAAGGAATAGACTTGGAGTTTGTTTCCACTAAGCTATGGATAAAATACATTGCAAAACAAAAGTCAGATTTGTCACGCAAAGACCCCTGACCTAAGAGATTGTGACAAGAATGAGAGGCAACTTAATTCCAGCCTCTAACCTATGGACTGCAGTAACCATCAGCTGTCAGAGAGGGTGCTGGATTAATCAGATGGAAGTCAATAAAAACTGCTGTGCCTGATGTGAATTAAGAAAAAGACCGGCAGCCAAAAAAGTGTCTGTCAGCATTACCTTTGTTGTACTATTCATAATAATTTTTTTACAAAAATGTCTCACAGATGTACCACTATCTCAAAACAGTATAAATCCAGAATGACTCACAATTCATCTTTTTAAACTGTTAAAGCTATGAGATATTTTTTTAACTTGAACTTTTCTATATACATAATTCCATAGTCCAAAGTATTGCTATCAGTCTGGAAACACCGATAGCAGATGAAAAATGCATTGTGTTTCTGGCATGCAATTTTAAAATTGCAAGATTAATGTTTGCTTCATCCTACCATATATTGAGACTGCACCGGTGGTGGAGCTTTAATGAAAGATTTCCATTTTTATCATGAATTGTTTGAATTTATGAAGGTCTTCACAGTTATTGTATCCAGCCTTACAGTAGCAACCTTATAGGCTTATTTAAAGCAATTCCATATCACACACTTTTATATTGAAAGGATGAAAAAATATTAATTTAATTTTTCTCAATGTAAGCTCCAATTATCTGGTTCTGCCGCATTAGATAGTTACACCAGAATTTTATGATTATGATAAAAACGCTAAGAATGAAATAGTAGGCCAAGGACTCAGCTCAGTAGTACTACACTTTTTACCTCTAGGTTTGGACATCGAATCATACCTCGCCACTCAACCAAAGTTTAATCTTTTGCCATTATTGCATTACTGTGGTCACTATACCAGTCCAGTCAGGCCTAATCAGTGCACAACTATAGGATTGTCACACAAAAAAAGCCCTGTCACCTACTCAACCCTGACATGACTTCTCTTTCCTGAAGCAAATACCAATTCTTTTAATCAGGTTCAGTGATGCAAGATTATTTTGTAAACAACAAAATGAATGACTTAGAGGATAACGGAAAAGATACTTCTATTGACACATATGTTTGGATGATCATATAGATGCAACATTCTTACCATGTATCAGGTGCAAAAAGGCCAGTAGAGTTAGTCAGAATTACACAAGGAACGCATACTACAGTCTACAAATGAAATTATGCAAACCAAGATTGACAATGAGCAGCCTCTGGCTCCATCTGATAACCAGTGTCACAATGGTGTTCTCCATCAATGAGATTGGGTGAGCCATCTAAAGGGATTATGGCCAGATCAGAATTTTGGATACTTGCATGATATGCGATGGATAATTTGGCTGGGCAACGTAACAGAGGTCAGTCGGCAATTTGCAATTTAGGTTCAAGTGAATGATTATCTTTTTCAATATTTTGCATATCCACAGTTAGATGTAAATGTGTTTGTGGACAGGAGATATTTGTCTGCTTGACAAAAGCAGCACAACCATATTTCCTTGATTTTCCGCAATTTTCATAATTCCAATTTCTTTCTTTTGCCATGTCAAATAATTGTACCAACATTTCACTCTGTACTATCATATGTATAAACACAAATTATGACCAATAAAAAAGTCTTAGTTGTATTCTTTTAACTATCCTGCATACGTGGAATTTTTGGTTCAGTATGGCCAATGTTACGGTAAGAAAATCCTAATCATATACAGTGTACTCTATTTTTTACAAGGCAATTAAATAAATATCAAATGCAACGGAAATGTTCAAAATTAGAGGGAAACAAATTGGCTAAATATGTACCTCTGTGTCACAACTGCCTTAAGTAACATTCCATGCCTGGCAGCAATGTTGACAGACAATGTAAATAACTCTGAAAATTCTATATGAGAGATGATAAACTTTTGTGCCTGCATGGCTGGGCAAGATATGGAGCAATCAATATGACTGCTATAAATCACACAGCAATTATGCCAAGGATAATGAACATCACAAGTTATGACAAGGATAACAAAAAAGGTTTTTTTAGGCATCTAAAAAATCAGCAGGCCATTATGATAGATGTGATCAAGGACATTGTTGCTCAGTAACCTAATCATTCTAGGGTTTGAGTACTCACCAGAAGACTAGAGATATGAACCACAGGAAATAACAAGATAGTTTGGTTGCTGCACACATGGAAAATTGTTTAACTTTGCAAAAACGTCAGACATAATCTGAGTTGATAAGCAATATACACATTATGATTGAACAGTCTGTGTATTCACCAGTGACCAAATTATGAAATGTTTTCATATACATTTTGTATCATTTTATATGTAGAGCAAACATCAAACATTGTTTTGTAGCCAATGAGCTGGATTGTGGTATAAGTATGACTTATAGAGAAATCAGTCAGTTAGTCAGGTTGTTTTTGGTAGATCATATCTGCTTAAAAACTTCTTATTGATTTCTTAACCATAAATACAGCATGCTTAGAGTGGGTCGGGGCAAGAAGCCCGGGTTAGGTGAGAAGCCCCCCCAGGTTTATATCTAAACAAAAATTTTTGTGCTTTTTCTTACTGATAGGATTGAAGCTAGAGGCTTTTTAGGTGATGTCACAAATTTTCAAGGCATTCAGCAACAAACCTTAGTCGTAATTAAAGAAACAAAAAAAGGTGCATGGTTTTTGTAACTTTGATTAATTCTTTGAAAGTGGTTGTCAGAAATAACTTGGGAAATTTTTACAAGTATAATGGATATCTGCATTGCTTCACTTTATGACCATCACATACATATGATTCGGATCATGTTTTTTGCATTTTAGCTCAAAATATAGAGGTCAAATTAAAATATGTGGGTTTGGGGCGAGAGGCCCCACATGGTATGGGGCATGGGGCCCCCTTCACTGAGGCCTCGAAGCTGCTTCCGGAACCATTTAATGATGTTTACTTTACCTTAAATCTTGAAAGAATAGCTAATTGAAATAGAAAAAATTTTGGCCGAAATTGAAAACGGGCAAAAAATATTAAAAAATAAATGTATGAACTGAAAAATTCTGAAATTCAGAAAAAGTGAATAGAATGCCTTAAAAATGATAGAAGAACCCCAAGAAATAACTTTCAAGCTGAATGCGCTCGCAAAAAAAATTGCCATAGGATTATAATAGGGGGGGCTTCTTGCCCGATGGGTGGGGTAAGAAGGCCATTTTAATTTTTTTACGAAAAGGGCCGTAACTCCTTTACTAAACTTGATAGACATTCGTTTCACTAGTTATAAGTAGAGTCGAGTGATCCCTTCCTGACAGCATAAGCATTCAAATAATCGACCACAAAAAGTAGGTCAAATCGCATCTCGAAGTTAAGGGGGGCTGCATGCCCCGCGCTACTCTACTATGTTAAATTCTAATAGACTTTTTTTTGTCCAAAGTTTAATATGTTATGGTTATTAGAAATAAGAAGGCTATTTGTAACAAAGCAAACCGCACACAATTATATGAATTTGCTGATTATTTTTAACACTACGGTGTGGTAGTATAGAGAAGGTGACCTTGTAGTAGACCCCAGAATATTTCTGTATTAGCTATTTAACCTTTACTAACAAACCCTCCGTATTACAAATAGTGTCAACGACTAAGAAGCTATCATATTTTTTGTTGCACAACAACATGGATGAATTTTGTCAATTTGATGCCTGTCACAGACATGAAATCATTTCCGCCTTGAAAGAAATGCTCAAGCTTCCCTGAAAAACTGATTTTCAAACTGAAATGGAATCCTTTAAAATGCATGATTAATATTGTGATTGAATTACTTGATATGAAAGTGGCAAGGTAATCAGAAAAACTCTCTGTCATTCAACGTCCATCTGCTAATTTCCATTTTGCTGTCTGTGGTTCCTGCTTGACCCAGGCATTTTATGAAACAAATCACATTTTAATATTTATTTTGTTTTGCAAAGCCGCTTGTTTTATACCACCAACATTATATCAATAAGCCCTCTCATTGTCGTATGGTGGCCGAGGGGTGTCATTCATACTTTCTTACTGTCACCCTGATATATATCGCACTTTAGAGCACAATAGTTGGCATGGACAATAGTCAGTGTGGATAATAGTTTGCGGGGCTTTACCTGTAAGAGTACTCCATACAAGTAAATCTGTAACACATTGTAGACCACCAATCTCAAATGACCATTGTCAGAACTTGGCCAATGTACATGTAAACCGCAATCTTTATGCAATACCTTTGTAACTTGTCGAATGCATAAACTGACTAGTACCAAAGCAAGCTACTTTTCTAGTAAAAAAACAACCATAAATGTTGTCTGATGGCTTTAATGGGATTCTAAGCAGGGCTCTTCATGTCATACATTATTGTGAAGTGCTGAAAAAACCCCATTCTTTATTTTGCCATTGTCATGTCAAAACCACCGGTTGTATTCCCATTAAGACGTTTTGTTCTTGTAACATTAAAATGACAATTCAAGAAAATTGTGTTTTTTGATGTCATATGCGGCTGTGTTTCTTTGACAAAGCCACTTTTTCCTTTATTCGGCCCATAAAAAAAAAGACAATCACTGAAGTTTTATCTACAAGACTGAAAGTAAGAGGAAAAGAATAGTCTTAGAGTTTGTTTCCACAAAGCCATGATAAGATACATCGCAAAACAAAAAGTCAGATTTGCCAAGCCAAGACCCCTGATCTCAGAGATTGTGACAAAAATGAGAATCAACTGATATATAGCCTTCAGACTATGCACAGCAGTCACCCTCAGCTGTCAGAGAGGGTACTGGATTAATGAGATGGAAGTCCATAAAAACTGCTATGCCTGATGTGAATTGAGGAGAAGACCAGAGACCAGAGGTGGAAAAAATATCTGTTCAGCTATCATGTGTTGTACACATCTTTGAGTGGTGTTGTAATAATTATAATAACATGTCTCGGATACATAGAAGGCTGTACTATAGGCAGTATCATCTTAATTGCAAGTGAAAGTGTATGTGCGAGATTAGAATGTTTGGCAATTCAAAATTGAAAAGCTGTATGTGCTCTCTGATATATTTTAATCATAAATGTAGTCCTCTACATGAAACAATATGAAATTGCTGCTATCAATCTGGATACAAATAGAGCAGATGAAAAATTCATTGTGTTTCAGGCATGCAATTTTAGAATTTCAAGATTAATGTTTGCTCCATCCTACTATATATTCCCCAAATAATTGAAAATTAGTTTATGATATAGAGACTGGTGTTTTTTTTAATGAAACATTTTCCTTTAACATTGTTTGTTTTTTCAGTTATGAAATACAGTGTTCATATTCATCTTTAGGCACCAACCTCACTGGCTTTGCTGAAGCAATTCTTTACTATGGGTTCATATTTGAAAAGATGGAAAAAGTTTTGATATCATTTTTGTCACTCTGTAAGCATCAATTATCTGGCTGCGCCACAGTAAATTGTTACACCAGAACATTATGACTGTGATAGTATGCTACAAAAGAAATAGCAGGCTAAGGGCTTGGCTCAGTGGTAAAATGCTCCTGGACCTGGATTCGATTCCCACCTTGTCACTCATTTTCGACAGAAGTTTAATCAAGTGCCAAAAGTGCACTACCATAGTTCCAGTTTGTCAAATTAGGCTTTTTCAGTGCAAAAATTAGGAACAGTCACACAAGATGTCATGTCCCCTACTCATCTCTGTCGCAAATGTAATTTTTTTTAATCTAGTGCTATGATGCCAGGATAGCTTGTTGAAATAAAATTAATGACTCGCAAGATATTGGCAAAGAGACTTAAATTAACACATGTTTATGTGATTATGTATATATATGCCATATTTTTTCCTTGTATAAGGTTTAAAATGGCCAATGGAGTCAGTTACCCAAGGAACACATTCAACCATCTGTGAAGGAGATTATGCAAACAATGATTGGCAATAGACAGCCTCTGGCCTCCATCTGATAACCAGTGTCACAATGGTGTTCTCCATTAATGAGATTGGTTGAGTCATCTAAAGGGATTATGGTCTGATCAGAATTTTGGCTGCTTGTATAAGGTTTGATGGAAGATTTGCTGGTGCAGTATCACTTTAGTCAGTCACTCTGTCAGCAATTTGTATTTTGGTGTCACATGTTTAAGTAGTATTTGGCATAAACACAGGGAGGTGTAGATATTTTTGTGAACATGAAAAGAATAAATACACGTTACTGTCTTCTCCCTTCGTCAAAAACTTGTACTGCCATATATATTTGATTTCTCAATTGCACACCTATCAACACCAACTTCAGCTCAGCTAACTTTAGGGCTGTTTCTAATCAGTAATCACATATAATCAATTCTGTGTATGTCAAAACTATCAACCAAATAGACCTACAACACTGTGGAAATGTTCATTATTACAGATTTACAAATTTGCAAGAAATATACTTCGGTGCCACCTCAGCTGTAGGCAACGTTTTGTGTTTGGCAGCAACATTGACAGGCACAGTGAATACTGAATAACTCTGAAAATGATATATGAGTGATAGCAAGAGACAATTTACAAAATGATAGACTTTTGTGCCTGCATGGTTGGGCCAGATATGCAACAATCTAAATTACTGCTATAAATCACAAAGCAACTATGCCACTGATAATGAACATCACAAATTATGACAAGGAAAACAAAAAAAGCTTTTTGGGCATCTAAAAAAGCAGCAGCCATTAATGATAGTTGTGATCAATGACGTTGTTGCGTGGTTACCTAATCATTCCAGGGTTTGAGTACTCGGGAGATATGAGCCATTGGAAATAACAAGATTGTTAGGTTGCTTTACTCTTGCAGAATTGTTTACCTTTGCAAAATAAAGTGGGTCATTATTTGAGTTGATAAGCAATGCACACATTATGACTTAAAAGTCTGTTTACCTGCTTTTCAATGACCAAATTAAGACACTTTGTCTTGTAAATTTTGCTTGATTTGTGTGTCGAGCAAACATCAAACATTTTTTGTAGTCATTTTGCTGGATTATGGTATAAGTATCACTTATAAAGAATTTGAAATCAATCAGTAAGCTGGGTAGTTTTTGGTAGATCATTTTTAGTTGAAAACTTCTGATTGATTCCTGAATCATAAATATAGCATGCTAACTATGTTACATTCCAATAAAATTAGTGTTTTGTCCAAAGTTTAAGATGTTTTGATTATTAGACAAAACTAGACTATTTTCAACAGAGGAAACAGTACACAATGTGGTATTGACGATTACTCTTAATACAATGGTTTTGTACTATAGTGACGTTTAGCTAACAGCAGACACCAGAATATATTTATATTCACTATTCAATATTCAACCTTTATTAACAAACCCTTCATGTTACCAATATTGCCATAGACTAAGAAAACTAATATATCTTTTCACTGCAAAACAACATGGATGAATGTTGTCAATTTGTATTGTTTTGTGAACATGGAATAATGTCTGTTTTGAAAGAATGCTGAAGCCTGCTGGACAAACTTAATTTCCACCTAAAATAGAATCCTTCGAAATGCATGATTAATATTGTGATGGAATTACTTTATATGAAATTGACACTGGCCAGGCAATCAGAAAAGCTTTCTATCATTAAATGTCAATCTGCCTGTGGTTCCTGCTCAACCCAGGCATTTTCTGAAACCAATGACATTGATAATTTTTTTTCTTTTGCAAAGCCGCTTGTTAATATATAGCCAACATCATATCAACAAGCCCTCGCATTGTTTCAGATACAATACAACCAACAATTGTTTTTGACATCCTTTGGAAGATACTAGCCCTTCAACCCCTAGTTCCTTCCACTACCAAGCTCCAAGCTCATTCTCTCATTCTACAAAAAATAATAAGTCAAAGTTTTGTCAGTTGTTAATATTTAAAAATAATCAACCCAGCAATACAGCTTAAATTTGACTGCCTGCTGCTGTCTGTTTAAAAAAGTTTGGTGAAAAAATGGTCAAATTTTGTTTAAGTAAATCCATTTTCATATATGAAAATGTGGGCTGGAGAGTGCAAAGGCAGGGGGGGGGTGTATCATGACCGAGGGGTGTCAGTCATACTTTCTTACTGTCGCAGTGATGTCTATTGCACTTTCGAGCAAAATAGTTAGCATGGACGACAGTCAGCATGGATGATAGTTCGTGGAATCCGTGGATGAGAGTTTGCATGGCTGTACATGTAAGAGTATATATGTAAATCTGTAACATATTGTGGACTACCAATCTCAAATTGACCATTGTCAGAACTTGGCCGAATGTCAGCCGCAATCTTCATGCAATACCTTTCTTACTTGTCAAAAAATGCATAAACTTATTAGTACCGACGTAAGCTACTATTCTGTGAAGAGACTGCCATTAATATTTTCTTATGGCTTCTAATGGGTCTCCAAGTATGGGCCCTTCATGTTATACGTTATTGTGAAGTGCTGATAAACCCCATTCTTTCATTCTGCCATGTCCTGTCAAAACCACCGGTTGTATTCCCATTTAGACGTTTTTGTAACATTAAAATGACAAAAGAAAACTATGTTTTTTGATGTCATATGAGGCTCTGTTTCTATGACAAAGCCACTATATCCTTTATTCGGCCTATAACAAAAAGGAGTCTCTGAAGTTAGAGTAAGTGGAACACTTAGAGTTTGTATCAGCTAAGCCATAGATAAAATGTATTGCAAAACAAAAAGTCAGATTTGCCACACAAAGACCCCTGACCTCAGAGATTGTGACAAGAATGAGAGGAAACTTATTTCTAGCCTCTAACCCATTGACTGCAGTCACCATCAGCTGTCAGAGAGGGCACTGGATTAATGAGATGGAAGTAAATAAAAACTGCTATGCCTGATGTGAATTCAGGAGAAGGCGTGGGTTAAGAGGCAGAAAAAATGTCTGTCCAGCTCTCATGTGTTGCACACTTCTGGAGTGTACAAATAATTATTAAAATATCATAATTACAGAAATGTCTCAGATGCATAGTAGGCAGTAATATTGGCTGAAAACAGTATCATATTACCCGCAAGCGCCTGTGTGTGTAAGCCATGGGAATGTTTGGCAATTCATATTTTAAAAGCTTTATGAGCTCCCTGATATATATATTTTAATCATTAATGTAGTACTCTACATAAGCAATATATTTGAAATTGCTGCTATCAATCTGGATACAAAGAAAGCTGATGAAAAATGCATTGTGTTTCAGGCATGCAATTTTAGAATTTCAAGATTAATGTTTCCTCCATCCTACCATATATGCCTCAACTAATTGAAAATTTGTATCTGATATAGAGACTGGTGGAGTTTTTAATGAAACATTTATATTTTACATCTTGAATTTTTATATTTTTGAAAATGCTCACTGTTATCGTATTCACCTTTAGGCACCAACCTCTCTGGCTTTACTGAAGCAATTCTTTACTGACGGTTTATATTTGAAAAGATGAAAAAATGTCGATATCATTTTTGTCCCTCTGTAAGCGTCAATTATGTAACTCTGCAACAATAAATAATTACACGATAACATTATAATTGTGATAGTATGCTACAAAAGAAATAGCAGGCTGAGGGCTTTGTTTAATGGTAAAATACTCCTTGCCCCTGAGTCTGGGCATCAGTTCAATATCCTCATTGCCACTCATGTTCGGTAGAAGTGCACTACCATAGTGCCTGTTTGTTAAATTTGGCCTTATTAGTGCAAAAATACAAAATGTCCCGTAACCTACTCATCTCTCACACAAATACAGTTTTTTTTCATCAAGTTTCATAATGCCAGAATAATTTGTTGATGACAAAATGAATGACTCGCATGATATTGGCAAAGATACTTCTATTGACAGTATTGACACATGTTTGCATGATAATATGTATGTGCCTAATTCTTTCCTTGAATAAGGTGCAAAATGGCCAGTCGAGTCAGCTAGAATGAACCAAAGAATACATACATGTATCACAATCTGCAAAGGAGATTATGCAAACAATGATTGACAATGAGCAGCCTCTGGCCTCCATCTGATAACCACAGTAACAACATTTGGTCTTCTCCATTTATGAGATTGGTTGAGTCATCTAAAGGGATTATGGTCTGATCTGAATTTTGGATGCTTGTATAAGATGTGATGGAAGATTTGCCAGTTAGGTATCACGGAGGTCAGTCAGCAATTTGTATTTTGGGGTTACAGGTTTAATTAGTTTTTCTATATGTTGGTATAATCACAGGAATGTGTAGATATGTTTGTGAACATGAAAAGAAAAAATATACCTGGAATACTTCTCTCCGTGTCAAAACTAGCACTGCCAAGTAATATCATATTTGATTTTTCAATTGTACACATGTCCATACGAACTTTGGTTCAGCCAACTTTAGGGCAAGAATGTTTCTAATCACATATAATCAATTGTGTGCATGGTAGTTAATTAACTATCAATCATATACAACACTGTTCTGCGAATGTTCATACAGATTCTCAAATTTGCAAAATATATACTTTAGTTCCACCACAGCTGTAAATGACGTCTCGTGTTGGCAGCAACATAAACAAACAATGTAAATAACTCTGAAAATGAGATACCAGTGCTAGTAAGGGACAATTTACAAAATGATAAACTTTTGTGCCTGCATGGTTTGGCCAGATATGGAACAATCTATATTACTGCTATAAATAACACAGAGATTATACCACATCACAAATTATGACAAGGAAAACAAAAAAAGCTTTTGGGCATCTAAAAAAGCAGCAGCCATTAACGATAGTTGTGATCAATGACGTTGTTGCTTGGTTACCTAATCATTCCAGGGTTTGAGTACTCAGGAGATATGAGCCATTGGAAATAACAAGATTGTTAGGTTGCTCTACTATGTTTGCAAAATAAAATCTGACTTAATCAGCATTGACCAAATCAAGTCATGTTTTCGAATACATTTTGCTTGATTTCGTAAATATGTATTTAGATCATGTAATGCCCCCCCCCCCAGGCCATTTTTAGATTCGTCCCTGATCAGGATGTTTTAATCATGCATTTTTTCTTGAACCTTCAAATCGTTTCCTTGCTAAATGATTAATTCTTGTAATTTCAAATAAAGATTTCAATTTCATAAATTATTTATCAATACAGCATACTGATACCTGTTATATCTAAATGAAATTAATTTCTTGTCCAAAAATTTTGCATTAGATTTAATCAAAGTTAAAAAATAGAGTATATATTCATGTAATATGTGTTATAAGATAGATATTTTTAGAGCAGTCTTAAAAGCACAAATGGTGTCACAGTTTCTGATCTCTGCAGGTGAATCATTCCACAGCTTTTGTGATGACTGTTCTCAGCACACTGGTTTTGGTCATATAGTAAGGTATAGTTGACCTTCCAGCAGACAAACCCTTCATATTACAAATAATGTAAATGAATAAGAAAAGAATCGTTGCTGTTTGAGTAAAGGACTTTAGAGTCAGAGTCAGCGGTCAGATTCAGCGGTCAGAGTCAGAGGTCAGTGTCAGCGGTCAGAGTCAGCGGTCAGAGTCAGCGGTCAGAGTCAGCGGTCAGAGTCAGCGGTCAGAGTCAGCCGTTGCAGGCAGCCATGGGAGTCAGCCGTGGGAGTCGAGAAGTCAGAGGATTTTGAGTATTCATGTAGTCGGATTCGAAAATTGGTTTTCAGGTGATGTCGGGGTCAGAGTCGAAATTTTTTTCTGGTGACTCCTGCCTACAATAATTCACAAAAACTAATTATAAAACAAAATGAAATGAAATTGAATTTTCAAAGACAAATCATGTAAAATTCTCAAATCACAACAACCATTTTGTGGAATAGATGTTTTTCTTTGAAGTTTGTGTTAAGTCAGAATGGGATTCGGAGTCGGAGTCAGAGTTGTTTTTCAGGAAGGAAAAGGAGTTGGGAGTTGGAGTCTATTTACTTGTTACCTGACTACATAGCCATGCAGCATGTAAAATTAATTTTGTCGCACAGCAAAATGGATTAAATTGGTCCACTCTCCGCTTCTTACAAACATGAAATCATTTCTATATTGAAAGAAGTGCTTAAGCCTGCTCGAATTTAAAACTGAAATGGAAACCTTCAGAATGCATGATTAATATTGTGATTGAATTACTCAGAATGAAATTGACTCTGGTCAAGTAATTAGAAAAAGCTTGCCATCACAAAATTTCCATTTGCTAATTTCTGTTTTGCTGCAGGTGGTATCAGCTCAGGCTTGGTATTTTATGACACAAATCAGATTGATAATTTTCTATCTTTTTTATAATTGCTGCATGTATTGAAAGCGTCCCTCAACCTGTTGTCTTCTGTTTAGTGTTGTTACAGAAAAATATCTAACTGTCAAAGTCACACATACAACAAAACAAGCCATGTTGTTCACAGTTAGCCATCTGATTTATTGATCTGCGTTTGGGAACTTCAACAGCCAAGTCATGAGAAGGATACTCACCACACAACATTGCAAAACATTGGCATACCTTTTTTCAAATGTATACGAATCAAGGACATACTTTTAGGGATAATTTCTGGAGACTGTCTAATAGTAAGTCCAGTTTTAATGTGGAAACAAAATATATGATCACAACTGGCATCTCAGACATACTGAAAACTGGATTATTGTGCCCTTGACATAATAATTAACAATTGGACATTATGAGAATAATGAAAAATTATGACACTTCGGACAATGCCTGATGTGGAATCTAGTATCATGTGTTATAGAATGCTCAAAATACACTGGATTATGTTATTTTATACAAAATGCAAAGTGGACTTAAAAGACTTCACCAACATGTGTGGTTATTGCAGATAGTGGTCAACACAATATCCAAATAGAAGGTTAGTTATTGTTTTTGTTCTTTTTTGCATCACATCTTCCAGCCTCGTTCCTATTATTTCATATGTACATTACAACTCACTAATTTTTAAAAATTCCGCACCCCAGGATGATGCATGCTCTCATTTTAGTGTCTTCATTACCAAGATTAGTCTTTCCTTCCATGGATATCATTGCAGTTGTCCCTGCATTATCAGGCCTCCCCTTCTGGGGTCATGAAGCAGTCTCTTGAGGGTGCGGTCTCCCGTCGAGATGCAAAATGCACTAAAAATTACTACTTAGTGTGACAGGAAGGAGGTCACATAAGGCAAGGTGGTCTTACAACTGGAGGTCTTACAACTCAGGGACCACTGTATATTTAATCAGAATAATCTAAATCATTACAATATACTTATTAAGATGGCTTAAAATTATTTAGTCCAAAAAACATTTCAATCAGAATGTCCTCATTTTGTTGATGCATAATTATTGTCATAAAATACACTAAATTGCAAGTACAGGTATGAAAGGGAAGGCTAGACAGTGACAGGGCATGGAAGTTTTGGGGCATGAAAGTGCAACTTTAGGTGGGATTTGATAGATATGTCCAATAAAAACTGCTATGCCTGGTGTGAATTGAAAGAGCTGACTATGTTGGAATGTCATTTGTCAACAGAAAGTTATTTCTTTTGACTAAGATACTCATTTTGATTTTGGAACCATAGTAATTTAATTTTTTACTGAGCTAACACAATAAGGAAGAGTGAGGCTGCAAATTGCTAGGCAATTGACGAGACAGCTTACACTGTACATACCACCAGTCTAAGGTGATTATGCAAACGCCGAGTGACAATAAGTAGCCTCTGGTCTCAATGCCATAATACCATTTTACATTTATGAGATTGGTTGAGCCGTCTAAAGAGACAAGGTGGTCATTTCAGAATTTTCGATACTTGTGATCAGTAAATGTCAAGTTACAGTTTCATGAAGGTCAAGTAATCTTGTATCACGTCAGTTGTTACTGCTATATTTTTTGAGCATTGGTCGCAAAGTAAATAACTTTGAAAGTGACCCATATTGATTAGAGTGATAATGTATGAAATTAGCGACACTCTTCTTTTGTTCCTCAAGAGTCCAGACACAAATTCAGATTAAAAAATGTATTTCATGGCAATAAAGCACAGTGGCGTAACTGAGGGTTCTCGAATGGGGGGGGCACCTGGGGGGGCACGCGATTCTCTGGGGGGGCACCTACTATACTAATTGTATATTTTAGCCAGAGTTGGAAAGTTCATATGGGGGGGCACCTGGGGGGGCACAGGTCCAATATGGGGGGGCCTGTGCCCCCCCATAGGGACGCCACTGATAAAGCACCAAAAACACAGTCTTGTTGGTTTTGACTTTATATACGGTCAAAATACTGGTTTTTACTAGTATGTTGTAAGGAGTTTGTCAGAGATTTAACAGGGCATGGAGGAATTTGCTCAAATGACTACTGCTTTGAGTTTTAACCAAATGAGAAGAAGTCAAAACCCACAAGTTGTTTTT
The DNA here is from genome assembly GCA_026936325.1 of Platynereis dumerilii. Lineage (NCBI taxonomy): Eukaryota > Metazoa > Annelida > Polychaeta > Phyllodocida > Nereididae > Platynereis > Platynereis dumerilii. Next base: position 28,819,918 of record JAPTHN010000013.1, read on the forward strand.
TTTAAATAATTATGCTACTAATAACAAACTTTACAAATTATAACAAGGATTGCCAAGAGCTTTCTTCGCATCTAAAAATGCAGCAGGCCGTTAATGATAGATGTGATCAATGACTTAGTTGCTGGGTTACCTAATCATTCCAGGGTATGGGTACTCAGGAGTAGTTCTATAGATATCCACTTTTAATGCCCTCTAAAACCACTGACAAATGGTAGCACAGTTGTCCCTGCGATATGAGACCGCCCCTTCTGCGGTAAAGAAGCGGTCTCTCGTTGGGGTGCGGTCTTTCGTCGGGATGCAAAACGAATCAAAAATACTACTTTGTGTGAGAAGAATGCAGTCACCTTAGGCAAGTTGGTCTCACAACAGGGGGTTTTACAAAGCAGGTACCACTGCGTAAGCCTTTTTTGGCTGGTCTTTAAAATGAATACTGTTCACATTGTTTTATATAAGTTTTGGTCGATTATATTTAGTTTTTAGGAGTCACGAGTCACCAGATAAATTTTCAACTCTGACTCGGACTCCCATGGGAAAACCAAAGTTCGACTCTGGCTCAGACTCTGCCTGAAAACCTCCGACTCCACCAATCTGACTGCTGCCTCTTGACTCCAAAGCCCTGCCAAAATTAGTGCCATTGGACTTAATTTTTACTATTTTCAACAAAGAAAAAATTGCTTCCTATTACGATTTAATTTCATTTAAATTTGAAATTACATCCAAATCTGTGTAAATGTCTTTTGAAAACTCCTTTGAATCAATATCTTCATTGAATATTGGTCAATCATGTCATCTCTGATAACAAACAAGGAAAATATTCATTTTATAAATCGAAATTAATGAAGGTACCAAGTTAAATCAATCAGCTTGAGACAGACGTCATTTTGTTTTTTGTTGTTTCTTATTTAGCCGGTAATCAAAAAATGATTAATACAATGAAGAACCATTTCCTCTTGGCCACAGATTGAATTTTAAATTGAAATGGAAACCTTCAAAGTGGATTTTGCTCAATGATTGAAATGGTGATTAAATTACTCAGAATGAAATTCAGCTGATAAGGCCAGACATATTTAACTTCTTAGTTTCTCTGATGGACCGTCCCAACAAGTCTTCTGCCAAAAAATAACAAATTGGCCTGACCCAAAATTATTACCATATAAAAATTGAGATTACCGGTATGTACAGTTTTTTTTTTGTCCTACCGACCTCCCAAGAAAAAGTGCCTTGAGAAGATCAGTGAAGCTAAAAGTCGATTGTGTCCGGACCAAATGAAAATGGAATGCCCTGCACTCTTTGTCTGATCAGCTTACACTTTGAAGTTCTCTGCACATGTTAAACACGTTCGAATGGAAAATGACTGAAAAAATTCAGATTACACAAGTAAAGTAATGGAATTCAAAAACTCTCAACTAATATATATAGAAGAACCACATTTTGCAAAAGTTAAGAACAAAAACTGTAAGAATTGATACAAGAATTTCTAAATGAATAAAGGTAAAATGTATACAAGTATATTGCCTGTGCATGTGTTGTGTTCCTGAGTTCTGACAGGCTCATAATACCAGAATCAGAGAGAAACAATTGCAACCAGAACTGGAAATTGACCAAGGTTAAAACAGATGCTGTTTGCTATTGCATTCAACGATCTGGCATCTTCTCATGGTTTCAAAAGATGTTGTTATCTGGTCTGGGACCTGCCCTTGAATGTTAATGGTAGGCTGCAGATAATTACAGAAATATGAACTGCACTTCAAGGTTCTGATTGATATGAATATTACAAGCATGTAGTTCTTGATCTGGACAAAAGCTCAACCGCAAAGCGAGTCAAGAGTCAGAGTCCAAATTGTAATTCAGGAGATCGAAGGAGTCGGGAGTCGGAGTATAGGAAGATAGGTCAGCAATGTTGTCAGTCTACCATTTTTTATGCTAAGCATCTCTTTTATCATGTATGTTCATGTAAATACTATAATGGTCAATACATTTTTCTATTCTAATCTAAAAAGACGAAGATTAGTAATCAAAGCTTACCATGAATACATTTTATGTAATGAATTAGAAAAGCATTGACAGTCACAATGAATCCTTACAGTGGGCATTACATCATATGATGGGGCACGCGTCGCCGAAAAATTATTGGTCAAAAAAGGCAAAAAGAGAATCTTCTCCTATAGGGCACAGATGTAGTCTTGGTTTCTGAGCTCTGTTATCATTTTCGTGGTAAAGGATAAGTTCAGCTCTATTCTTGAAAATGCCAGGAACTGCATCTTCTAAGGTCACAGATGCCCTTGGCCATTCCAAGAAAGACTTTTTTCCTATGTTGTTCTTGTGTAATTCCCATTTGTTAACTAACATGTATGCACAAATAGCTTAATTGAAAAAAAAAATACTGACTTCAGTCCAGGTTCAAGAATTGCAAATTAAAACCAAATTTTACCCTAATGAAAAAGATGTATGCCACTATGTTTAGATACTGATAATACCTAAACCAGGGATGCAGGGGGAGGGGGCCTAATAAATCATTCTGCAGAATGTATTATGCCACATTACATTTTGTTATTCCTTTAATTTGTCTCTGACAAATCTGTTTACTTAATTACATTTTATTGGATTTGAAATCTAAAAGACTTGGATTATCTAATGTCCATGATTAGAGCACTCAGCTACAATGTAGGGTTTGACGATAAAAGAACCATTAATCGGCTTTCAGTAATCAGATCTCTCAGAAAAAAGCTTGACAAGAGGATTAAAGAGGATTAAATCTGACTTTTAATGTTTTCAAGTGACTACTAAAACAGAATGATAGCTCTTAAACATGGATGGCTCCATAATGGGCTATCATCATTAGTTTTAGTCGAAAATAGAATCCCCTGAGACAAGTTCAAAGACATCAGAAGATTTTGAAATTGCTGTGAATCAAATAGAATGAAGCTTCCGAAACATAGATGTAGTAAAAATTATTTTCTCAACGAAGACAAGAAAAAATGTCTTATATGAAATGGATTTGTTCAGATCGAACATTGATATATTTTCCTTGTCACATGTTGTTTCAGAATGTATTTGGCCATGATGACCTAATTTTTTTGCCGCAATATAGAATTAGATGTCATAAATATCTTTCGCACTGTCGACAAAGTCTCTTTTGTTTTACAGGAATACCAAACAGAGCAAAATATTCGACCTCATTAATGGCCAACTGAAAGATGAATTATCAAGAATTCTTAAAACAAAAACAATCGCAGATGGCTTTAAATTTTCAAAGCGGTTAGGGGGAACGGGGCACATTGGGACGCTTTTCACGTCTACTAATTTTGCTCAATGCTGAAAGCACTGAAGGACTCAGAAGTTTGCATGAATATCACCAATACTATTGAGCTTAAATGCAAGGCATAATAAACTAGACTGCACCTACCCTTTTGCAGCCAGAGAGTCATAAAAATGACTTTCCCAATGTGCCCTGGTGTGGTACAGCCGGGGCACATTGGAACATCAATTAAAAAATCATTTTAACACTACATGTGCAATAGATATCACATATAAGTAGTGCGTAAGACAATATACAGTACATTAACATCTTGTAGTGTCAATAGTTCATAGCTTTAAACAGTTTTAAACATTTAACATAAACTGTCCTGGGTGCGGACATCTATGTAAGTAACACACGATGCTTTGCGACAAATTTGTTCACAGAGCATCGTAATCCACTATACCTCTATTCACTGTGGCCTGAACACCTATTGTGTGCTGTCCAAGGTCATTCAGTTGCCTTGAACACTTAAATTCTGCCATATCAAGTGCGTCCCAATGTGCCCCGAATTCACTGTCCCAATGAGCCCCGATATGACTTTTACACCAAAATGCTAATTTCTCGGACACAAGTGAGTGTGTTTATCATGACAGCAATTCATAACTGTTCGTTACAATATATCAAATTCATACAAGCACTGAGAAAGCCTCATTGTTCATGGTTTGTCCACACAATGTTCGAATTGAATCCGTCCTTATGTACTTTAGTAGTAGGAAAACAAACTTTTGCCCGCCATACTGCATGTGGCTGTAATTTGTCTATAAAACCATGGAAACATCAGGATGTGAAATTACAAGATATGATGGCACTACCATATCATATACCTTACCAGGATCCAAGAAAACCCAACCGTCCCACAGTGCCCCGCGTCCAAATGTGCCCCCGTTCCCCCTACTGGGTATGTCTCAAAATATTAACATTAAAACATAAGAGAAAAATAGATGGTGTGGAAAAATAATCAATCGTGTGCATGCATATTTATATATAGAACATAAATACGATTTTGAAATCAATACTATTATACTACTCCATGTCTGCTATGCAGAAGGCCTGGGGAAGGTGTGGCTGGCAGAAATTTAAGGGAGTCATCCAAATGCCTCTTCTATGCAAGATCCTTTGTGGATTGTATAAGTTTGAAGGTTTAGAGTTTTTGATTGTGAAACAAAAAGCAATTCAATTTTGCAGATCACATTTAACAACACTGATCCACCTCATTCAATTCACACATTCACAGTTGAGCAGAAACACATGAACTAAATCTACACTTAGAAACTCACGAACCTATAGATACAAAACTTATGACACTATTTCACATGTGTTGGTTTAAACATAGCAGACATGGAGTAGTTTAATAGTATTGATGTCAAAATCGTATGTATGTACTATAACTTTTCACATGTACTTTGAAGGTTGGAAGACAAGTGACTGGTGGAAGATGGTATTTGGGGAATTCCCACTAATCAGACAGTTGTTTTGGGAATCAGAGATGTCATTTACAAAATTCATAATCAATTTTGTAATACCAGAAAAGGCAATGGTCTCATACTGGACTACCAACCTACTGGACCTATATTTGATTCTTGGCCTGGGCAACAACTCATACTGGATGGACATATAAGCCCCTTCATCGTCCCGATTTGTTATTAATTATCAATGTTACTGCAATTTCAATTAGTATGAGTTTCTTGGCCAGGTTTTCCAGCTATCCACGTGGGATTTTAAGCCCATCTGATTGGTGTATGAGCAATTAAACGTCCTCCAAATCTGTATGTTGAACGTTGCAAGCTGTGGAAAATGTTACAATTCTGCTTCAGTGAGCAGCTGAGTTAGGTTTGTAGATAAGATTAGCCACAAACAAGCATGTCTACTGGGCTTGATATACGTTTTCATGACATTCAAATTAGTTTTATGCCACGTAATTCAGTGTCTCAACCTATCACATCCAGTGCATTTGTTACGTTTTACTGTCTAATTGCAGAAACTCATACTTATTGAAATTGTAGTAAAATGCAGACCATAAAGCAGCCTCATTTGCTACAAATTGTTAAACATCATTTGCTATATATTGAATTTGACAAACCTAACGATATTCCTTATCAAGAGCTGTGAAATATTTTGCCAAATACTGTAGACTATCCCATTGTTTTAAAATTACTTAAATTTGGGATACAAACTTATTTTGAATTATTAACCACAGTTTGTGGAACGTGCAATCAATCATACATAGCCAATAAGACCTAGGCAAATACAGAATGAAGTTTTGGCTTGCCTCAGGTTCTTTCGAGACCCTCAGTATGATCCTTAATGCCAGTTATTTGTCTTCCTGGCACATCCTTTTGCCCCTGAGCATCCTGGTGAGTTCTGTCGGACATTCTGAAATAAGAATGAAAGATAATTTTCTTCTGGTTAACAAGATGGTTTTTGCCAAACATCAATCTTGTGTTTAACTTCTCTTCTTAGTTTCAAAAGATTTTTGTAGTCTAACCATGTTGCTGTCCTTTAATGATGATGGAATATTAAGGATTTATAACACCAAATAAATGAAATGTGACATTGCTTGAAGGGTAAACTCTTTTTCCACGAAAAAAAAAACATATTGATGTTAACATTGATTAAAAATTTGCATTGATTGTTACAAGCAAAGTAAAACGAATGTGTTCAACTGTGCTATAACACATATTATATCTGAAAAAAGAAGACAATTATGGTGTGTTTCATCCTCTAAGCCAATGGTAAAAAATGTTGAAGAATTGTTTCTTTTTTAACTGGAAAACTGAATTGGAGAATTTGAATCTCGTTTTTTGGCTGCCCAATATTGTGTCCATTTTATGTATGAAGTAGAACACTGTTTTTGAAAATCAATGTTTGGTTGAAATATCTAATTAAGGTCAATGATCTTCATTGTTGTAAATATATGCTGTCAAGTTAAGAAAGAAAGATTGGTTTAGTGGAGAATGCATATGTATGGTGTTTTTTGCATGAATCCGGTAGGAAAATACATGGATTATGTTGCATTTAATTACCTACTTTGATTTGTCTCTAAGTGTTTCTCATAAGCTTTTAACTCTGAAAATGATATGTTAAGTTGTTATCATCTTTATTTATATTATCCCTTCTTTGAAAAGAGTTCTGTTTTAAATTTGCTCTTTGCTTTCAATTTATGTTTACGCATGGCTCAACCCTGATGCCATTTGGATTACAAGTAACTCTTTAAGTCAAAGAGTAGAATGTTTTGCCATTTCATGAGCTGCTTATCTTTGATGAATTAGGCTTATGTCTTAAGTAGACATTCGGGCTAAGACTAAAGCATTAGCTGTGTTTGTTTTCCTTCTTTCCGAAGTCAGTTTACCTTTTAATCCTTTAATCATAAGCTTCAGACTGTGTCTTTCTTTTCCTCAAAGTTACAAAACCTGTTTCCTCTTTCATCCAAAACTCAGAAGAAGCTTGGCGGAGAGTTGAAAGGCCGAACCAGCAAGTTAAGAGCCCAAAAGGACACAATTTTACGTCTTTTGTTGTGCAGTGCAATTGAAACCAGAAGAGTAAAGGTGTACCCAGATAGGCGTAAAATGCATTCTTCGGTGCGATGTTTTTGGAGAGTAGGGTCATTGACATTCCCCAAGGGCTAACAAGGACATTATCTGGCTAACACATTTCAACCAGGGGTGTGATCATTACTTAATATTTGATATTAATTAGGGCTTATTCATAGTTTCAAAAAAGGTTCTAATTGGAAGGGCCAAGGCTTAAAAAAACTTACCTGGATTTTTAACAGTTTTGGAGCCATCTATCTACAAGCATTTTATTTCTGGATCTTTTCCAGGTTCTTGTGTTTTATCTAATCAGATGCATTTGAGGGAATTATGATTGTTCAAAATATTTTAAGTGCATTGGGCTTATCCTTTACTAAAAAAGAAACACTCTAATGTAATCTAAAAGAAATTATCTGACGTCCATGATTGGAGCACTCAGTTACAATGTAGTTTGAAAATCAAACAACCGCCAATCAATTTTTGGTAGTCAGATCTTTTGAAAAACACACCATCGGAGGATTAAAGTGGAGTAATGATGGCTTTTCAGGTTGCTAGCTTTTAAAGATGAATGACTAAATAATGGGCTTATTTCTTGTCTTAGTTAAAATAAAAATTCATCAAGACAGGTCTAAGGACATTTATGAGATAATTTCAAAGCTACCACTTATCAAATAAATTGAAGCTTCTAAATCATCTATGATACAAAGGAGCTTATCCCTACTAAGCCTACCAAGAAGTCTTTTATTTGAAATTGGTTTGTTTGGATTTGCCCTGTCATAATGGTGTTGTTTTTGAACATGACTGGTCATGATGACTTGCTTTTTCAATATGACAATGATGGAAAAAAAACTAACAATTGTTTGATTTGTTTTACAGGAATACCAAATGGAGCAAACTATTCTGCGTCACTGATGACCAAATGAAAGGTTAGTGAAAATTCGTAATTGCTTCTATAATACAAGAAATTACAATTGTACAGATTTAATGGCACAGGTGGAGCACCTGGGACTGGAGTCTGATATTATGCATTTCAAATTTTAAATGTGTTAATCGTTGACTGCTTGCTGTTAGCGAATTTAATGGCCTCACACTTGACTGCTGGGCCTGGCTACCTTATGAGTGTCATTCTCCAAACTGGAATGATGTATCCATCTTAAAATACAGGCCATTGCCCACCACAGGGTTTTTAAAACCTTCAATATGATCCCATTTGCCATTTAGATTGGGAAATTATCTGTCAGCTTCTTGGCATGTCATGCCGCCCCTGAGCATCCCTGTGATGTCTGTTTGACATTCTGAAATCATCTTGAAAAGATGAAAGAAAAGGTTTCACTTCTTAACAAGATGGTTTTTGCCAATCATTAATCTTGTGTGCTTAACATAAGATTTGTGTAACTAACCATGTTGCTGTCCTTCAACGATAATGGAACATTAATGAAATATAACCGCAAGTAATGGAAATGTGATGCTAGTTAAAGGGTAAAAATCTATTTACTTGAAAACAAATTATTGATGTTAAGTTTGGTTGAAAACCCACGTTGACAGTGTTAAATGCAAAGATAAATGAAAGCATTCAATTGTTTTGTGTATGACACATATTTGGAGAACTGAAAAATATGGTCTGTTTTGAGCACTAAGCCAATGTTGAAAATATTGAGGAATTCATTTGTTTATTAAAATTGAAGAGTCGTATAATATCCGATCTTCAGCTTCTTTTCTATAATTATAAAAAACGGCTTTGAAAAGCTGATGATCAAACAAGAATGTGTGACAGTGTTAGTCATCGAATTGTTCATAAGCTGATGATATCAAATTGCAAGATTGGTCATACACGTCAGATCATATTGTGGTTATACCAAAAGCAGCAGACAATTATGTTGACTTGTAGTGAGGCTTATTATAAATGTTCTCAGATCATTTTAACAAAATAGGCTTAAACTTATACTATCTTAAAACTATTGTAAGCTCAAGATGGTTTTCGGCCTTTGAGTTTAAGATTTGCTTAATGGCTTAGATAATCTAAGTTATTGGGTCTTAAAGCAGCTTTGCTACAGCTTCTGATTAAAAAGCTGTCTTTTTTATCTTTTTAGATTAATTCATAAATGAGACTGAAAATAAGTAACCATTAAATAGGCTGGTGGGATTTCTGAAATATGGGAATGGTACGAGAATTTCGGGGTAAAAGCAGGGAATCCATCTTTTGGCACATTTCAGATATATGCTGAATCCGAAAAACTGGTTAGCATGGGATATTCAAGGTCCTTAACCTCCTAATTCGCATAACAAAATGACCACCAAACGAGCAATTTTTCATCATTTTAAAATTATATTCTCTTCATTGACACAATTTTTCGATTTTTTTTTATCAATTAAATTCACTTATTAAATTAAATGGAAATGTATCCTCATAGCAGAAAAAGCAGTATGTTATGTGGCACGTGTAGCCCCAAAATCATTGGTCAAAGAGGGCAAAAAGAGGATGTCTTACTTCAGGGCAAAGAAGCAGTTTGGGTTTCTGAGCTCTGTTACTGATTTCTGGGTTGAGGAAAAGCTCAGCTCTATTTTTTGAAATGCCAGGAACTGAGCCTTTTAAGGTGGCAGTTGCCCTTAGCTATTCCCAGAAAAGAATATTTTTCGAATGTCACCCTTTGTTAATTGCATTGCACATACTTATAAGAAAAATGCCTGGTGTGAATAAACTTTAGTTTGGTCAAAAATTGAACAATTTAGGCCGTACCATCCTGCATTTCAATTCATATCATATATAGGCATTCTTACAAGTAAGTTAGCTGGCAGTAATATTTATTTTTACCGAAAAATAATGATCATAAGTGTTTGCAACACACTGCATTCTATATTTATCACACAAGTGCTATTTGAATCATTTCTTCAGGACGATTTCAATGAAACTTCATATTAAGCAGGTAACGCTACAAATTTATTGCATGATTAAATTGTTAGGTGATTGATTGGGTGAATATGAGTGGTAACGATGTAGCTTAAAGGGATGTGATAAGTCTACTTTCACCCTACATTCATTACTTATCCGTATATTTTGAAAATCTTGCATTTTATCCAGGAGCGCTGTGTTGAAGCAATTTTTCAATTTTTTTAAAGAATGAATTACACTGATTAAATGGCAATTGATGTAATCAATTGAGAATGATATTGCTCAAAGTAATTCATGATTGAATGGTTGACAGCAACTGTGTATCCTTGAGGTGGGCAAAACCATATAATAATATGTAAATGCCACAGCATAAGAGCGAGGCACAAAAGTATCGTTTCTTTCGTCTCCTTTGCATTGTTGAACTGAGAGGAGCCAATTAAAAACTCAACAAAAATACACCAATATAACCAGAGATCTCAAGCCTCTTTCAAATGAAAAAATAATAAAACTTGTGACACTAGGATCAAAATGTACATCAAGACAATCAATTTATTTTTAGCTCATTTTCAACTTATTATAAAGAGTTATCAAATATTAGGCCTATAGGTGTTGGTCTATGGGTGTGGATCTGACACATGAAGAGAAATCACCACACTAATGTTTTGCTCAAGGCGAAAATTGTATAAAAATAAAATATTTGCTAACTTTGAAGAGCTGTTGACTATGTAATAAAGATCATTTTCATAAAATCAAGGCAAATTCTGGAACTTAAAAAAATGGCCACCAAGTGTCTGTCTCCCTTGTCTTTAGGGGCCGACCAGACAATAGTTTGGGGGGGGGGGCAGGCAATGGCTTATACCCCCAGGGCAAATGAACAAATTTTTTTCACATGCCGACACGCGAATAACTTTTTTCTCTCAATTTTACTGCGAAACAAACTAGTTTTTATTTTTCACCTAAAATTTATAGCCCCCCCCCGAACATCATCTGGTCGACCCTTAAGCAGAGTATGATCATGTGAGGCTTTCCATTCCTCTGTGTTTGTAGCATCACCGTATAGCACCCCTGCTTAGAGCCTCATAATACTGACTCACATGCAAAGATCATCTTGTCCGCCCCTTAAGGAAGACATAACAGCAAAGTGATAATTCTCATCATAACAATTAAAGAAAAACAAGGATTTCTTTGCAAAATTATGAATATCTTGGACCACAATTATGTTATATAGGCTCAGACAAATAACTGATGTTATATAGTTTTTATTTTCTGCAATGAAAAATTTATCGAAACATAGATGTAATAATATATCACCAAAAAATTATGAAGAAATTTGGATTTTAAAGAGAAGTTTTTATAAAGCTTTAGGCAAATTTGGAGAAATTTTGGTGGAAATTGGGAAAACATTTGAGTAGTTTTCAAAAATTTTTGTTACATCATTCTGCCAAAGTTGCATTGTGCGTTTAAAATGAATAGTGCTGATCACAGGCGTGAGTACTGAGGAGGGCGGGGGGCATGGGGCCATGCCCCCCCCCCCACCAGGCCCCAAAATTAACATGGAGGTGATAGGAAACACTGCAGAGCGCCGGCCGCGTATTAACCCCATGTAATGCCCCACCCCCCTCAGGCAATTTCTAGATAGGCCTATGCCCCTGGACTGTTGATTACTGTGTGACACACTGTATCAAAGTTAATTTTACATGATATATGTGCCTGCCGGTATCTGGCATGCCATCATTCCGAAATTTCTGGTTATTTTCAAAGCGAACAATCCAACTTTATGCCGTAACTCAGTGCGACATTAGGGGCTGACCAGACAATAGTTATGGCTTTTACCCCTTGACGAACTTAATTTTAACATTACGGTACCTCAGCTCCTCAGCTACACAAACTTCTTTTTTTTTTTTCAAGTGCTTGACAAACTTTATTGCATGTTGTCAAGGGGGAAACATACTCTTTTTTGTCAACAAAAAGCCATGTAGCTCCCCCCCCCCCAAGATCATCTGTTCGGCGACTTACACCGTAAAAGTCTGGATGATGCCCCAAAATATTGCTTAATTCCCAATAAATGGCGGCAAATTGATATCGCGATACAAAATTATTTTTCGCTCGCGAAGCGTCGACAAACTTTTTTTTTTTTTCACATGTGAATGCGCGACAAACTTTTTATCACAATTTTAACATTGTTACCCGAGTTACAAGTGGAAACAAATTTTTCTTTTATTATTTTCATGTGCTGAAGAAACTTGTTTTTCAGTGTCAAGAGGGAAACAAACTTTTATTTTCACCAAAAAGCCATAACCCCCTCCCCCCAGATCGTCTGGTCAGCCCTAAATACAGAATTAATAGTAAAATACACATTGCACTGATAAGGGGCAACAGCATAGAAGCATGACCTGATTATGCAATTTAGCTCACTATATTTATGAAAAAAAGTAATTTGGTTAGCAGAAAACCGCATCATTCTAATCTTGTTGCTGAGATCCACCAATTCTGCATTTTGCAGTGAGCTCAGATGTGTACAGGTATTTTCTTTGATCAAGAGGTCATCAAGTTTAAGAAAGTCAGGTAACAATCCCAATCTGCTGCTACAACAAGCTATGTGTGCATATTTGGAGCAACAAAAGGCACACAGTGTTTACAGAGGTCAGTCACCTGTGAAGCAGGTCCCCACGTGGCTATGCTGTGGGCTAAATTGGTGGGAGGAGTCAAAAAGCAGGCCACAGCAGTTCTCTGTTGTGATTGGCTGGTATCCTCAGGGACAGTGAAGGCCACTGAGGGGTGTTCCTTGAAGGAGGAGGGGCAGTGAAGGAAAGCCAAGGATGTAGTGTTTGTTTATTGGCCGAGGTGTGTTTTGATTGATGGATCAGATCATTGATCAGCCAAATGAGTAAACTGATTAGTGCATGCATGGCTTCTTCCTGTAGAATCCAATGCAGCTGACTGCCACGAAATGCAATCCTACTATTTTAAATATAATCCTTCATTATCCTTGTATTAATTCATGGACCCCTCCGTCTTTCCCAGTTAAAGTATAAGAAATGTACACAGTTAAGTTTTTTACCTACTTAATTTTAGTCATTGCCAAATTGGCACCACTGGGAGACCAATTTTTTCCACGACTCATCAATTTATAATTTGATTGTCTTAGTTTGTAGTTCACATTTGAAACCAAGGCTTCTGCTTGTCATATGAAAAATATTCTGAACTTTTTTTCATCAAAAAATATTTAACTTGACCTATATTGACCTATATAATTGTGCACTCATTTACTCTATTGAAAAGTGTTACATTTCGCTACATTTCTTACATTTCCTTCGCATTTTGTTGATCAAGTGCAAAATAGTTATGATGTAAGTAAAAACGTCTGGGTTTTGTTGGTGCCTGGACAAATGTAACAATTCCGCAATCAATGTATGACGTCACAGGAAAACGAATGCTTGTCGGGACTTGCTAAAAAGCGGGTAGAAAAAAGCGGGGTAGCGGGTAGCGGGTGGACGCAAAATAAACACAGGGAACAATAGGAAGCACTCAGAACAAACAGAGGGTTATTCTATGGACAGTAGAACAACATACCTGTCTACCCGCTCCTATTTTACCCCTCTACCTCCACTACTTGCAATCAGCTGGTAATCAGGCAATTAGCACCTTTTTTTTTATACAAGAAGAAAAAAAGAATAAATATCTTGAAAGTGGATTGCACTTTGATCAATCATAAATGCTGCAAGTGACAATTCCAAATGATCTGTCTACAAGGCTCTCTTCAATAGCAATTTGCTTTTTTTGGAAAAGGTTCACTGGCCTTTGAATTATTCAGATTATTTTGACTGCCCTTTGTTTCACTTTTATGAAATTATGAACTCAATATGCTACTGACAATATCAATAGGTAATTGATGACATGTGAATTATATCATAAACTTGTGCTCAGGAATTTATTTCACTGATAAAAATTAATAAATGAATATTTATAAAAATGAAAATCTGTTAATGGTATTCAAGAGCAGGGCCCACTATCTATCTAAGCCTATCTATCTATCTATCTATCTATCTATCTATCTATCTATCTATCTATCTATCTAGATAGATAGATAGATAGATAGATAGATAGTATATATAGATAGTATCTATAGATAGTATCTATAGATAGTATCTAGATAGTATATATCTATCTAGAATTCTAGATAGTATCTATCTATCTAGATAGTATCTATCTATCTATCTGTCTATCTCTGTCTATCTATCTATCTATCTATCTATCTAGCTATCTATCTGTCTATCATATCACTGATTCACTGTGCTGTGGTACATATTGAAAGTGGATTCTATAATCTATAGATAGACTTATATACCTATCTTTAATAGGACATTTAATGTCGTTTTTTTCTAAGCATTGATGTTAAAAAAATACTGCCAAACAGCCACTAAATTGCCAAGATTAAAAAAGCGGAGAAACTCAGCATTCCAAAATGGGGTCTGCCATTTCTATACACCCAATGGCCATGTAACCGTGAACAACTGATTGTCTAGGCCTCTCAGGTAGCGGAAAATGCAGCAGAAGTAATGTAGCGGGTGAAGCTACTATAGGGGTAGCGGGCACTGTTGTATCAGTGTCTAGACTGTGTTGTATCAGTGCCATCCGCTACCCGCTACCCGCTACTCTCCAGCCCGCTTTTTAGCAAGTCCCATGCTTGTCAGTGTGATATTTTTGGTCAGTCTTGAAAGTTTTTTTTTTTTTTCTTTTACATTCATGTACTGGATATACCATGGGTTTTACGTTTGGCACTGTTGTAACAGGTTGGTCACATCTTAATTACTCTATTTGATTGTAACTTGTCTCACTTTTAGATGTACAGGCTGCAGCAGCCTGCTTCAGTTGCAAGCGTGCGAGCAGGCTATGAGCGAGTATTTTTGCTACAACATTTCACTATCGGAAAAAAATTCACTTTAGCAAAATTCAATTTAGGGGGCTGTCAACATGACATTTGGCAACTGGAAAACGATTGTTTTTAGTGGTTATGTAATTAAATCTAGCTACTCTAAAACTTACATTTTATGTGGATTTTGTACTTCGTTGCATTAGGACTTAGCTAGGTCAACTCACCAAAATAACATCGCTGTCATGTGTTGATTGCATCATCTACATGTAAACATTTTCACAGCACTAAAAGGGAATTATACCCAAGTAATAGAGTAATACCCGAGTAACAAGATTTTAATTCATCAACGACATTCTGACTTGAGTTGAGCATTAGGCCTACATTTAACAGGTGCTGTCAAATGACACACTGATCAATCTCAGCCACGTGGGTCAAGCATGTCAAGCTGTCAAGGTGCGGGGAAGAGTTGACGTCGTCCCCTTAGCAACCCAGCATTTTCGGCAGCTTATTTTTAGATAAGGGAGCCATTCCAGACAACCGAGATTGCTTTTGAGGACAGTCACTTAACCAGTAGCTTAACATAATAAAATAAGTATGTTTTGAGATGTCAGTTGTAGTCTCCCCCCTCCGAGAGTACCGTAGGATTCAAATGACGCAAATGACGCAACGCTAGTGCGCTTGCCCAGATGTACAAACTTTTTTGATCAAGTCCCTTTTGAGAATGGTCACGTGACCATCAAGGCTCGGCAGAGCTCGGTCGCCTTCGGCGACCGAGCTCGGCTCTGCCTCGCTATTATTATGTGGCACGTGTAGCCGAGAAATCGTTGGTCAAAAAAGGCAAAAAGAGGAAATGTTCCTTGAGGGCAAAGAAGCAGTTTGGGTTTCTGTGCTCTTTTATTGTTTTCTGGGTTAAGGAGAAGTTCAAGTCTATTTTTGGAAATGCCAGGAACTGAACCTTTTAAGGTGACAGATGCCCTTAGCCACTCAAAGAAAAGAATGTTTTTCAAATACCACCCATTGGTAATTGCAACGTACATACAGGTCTACAAGAAAATCATTGGTGCAAATTAACTTCAACCTCCTGCGTTTTAATGATTATTGTAAAATACAGCCTGTAAAGTCATTTGCATTTGCCCTTGAAACAATTAACTGTCATTAGTCCAGCGATTCTTTACAAACCTGGTGAACTGTTTTTTCATGAGCTGTTAAGATATCACACAATAGACT
This sequence comes from Platynereis dumerilii, assembly GCA_026936325.1. Lineage (NCBI taxonomy): Eukaryota > Metazoa > Annelida > Polychaeta > Phyllodocida > Nereididae > Platynereis > Platynereis dumerilii. The sequence continues at coordinate 28,835,742 of JAPTHN010000013.1, forward strand.
CAATTTCTCTCTTGCTTTACATTTTGAATGAAGGAAATTGTAATAAGCTATATTGTAAGTAGCCCAGACCAGACAATAATCAAAAGAAGCTGAACATTGCCAGCCTCAGGTTTCTTAAGACCTTCAATATGATCCCATTCGCCATTTAGATTGGGAAGTTATTTGCCAGCTTCTAGGCACATCGTTTTGCCCCTGAGCATCCTTGTGAGATCTGTTTGACATTCTGAAATCATCTTGAAAAAGATGAAAGAAAGTTATTCGCGGGCTAACAAGATGGTTTTTGCCAATCATCAATCTTGTCTGCTTGACAGCTCGTCTTCATTTGAAAAGATTTGTGTAATCTAACCATGTTGCTGTCCTTGAATGATAATGGAATATTAACGAAATACAATACCAAGTAATAGAAAAGTGATGCTACTTGAAGGGTAAAAATGTATTTCCATGAAAACAAATTATAAATGTTACAGGTGATTTCATTACCATGCGATTCTTGTCATTCACACATGACTGTGAGAAATCAATGCTAAACCAGTACTTACTATGTTTGATAAATCCAATTTGTGACGTTCTATTGTTTCTAAACCAATCAGATTAACTAAAAATGTCATGTATTTGGTAGGTCTAGAACCTAAGAATCGCGTACTAATGAAATCACCTGTAACTTCGGTAAAAAAATCACTTAGACTGTTAAAAGTGAAGGGAAATTTAAGTGTTCAATTGTCTTTTATTACATATATTTTAGAAAACAAGAAAAACATGGTATATTTTTTAGCATTAAGCCTAGTGTATATAAAAAAAAACTTTTGAAAAGCTGATGATTAACGAAGAATGTGTTACAGTGTTAGACATCTAATTGTTCATAGGAGGATGATATCAAATTGCAAGATCGATCATAAACATCAGATTATATTGTAGGTTTACCAAATGCAGCAGATAATTATGTTGTCTTGTAGTGAGGCTTATAATGTAGATTAGGTACTGCTAAGGTTTAGAATGACATCTGTTTGGCTTTTTCCCGAGAAGGGCTAAAAACTCCAAATAAAACATCTAAGGCATAGCACATGAACTAAAACAACTGTCTGAAAAAATAAACCATTCGGGTAGTGCAGAGGGACCGATTTCTTCTCTTCACAATATTGCTACACCGACTCCGCTACTTCAACATTCTGCGAAATAGCTGGTTTAAGTGATTATAAAAAGGACAACAGTTCTGTAAACTATATAATATTTCCTTTCTTATGATGTCAAATATGTTGAAAAAACTTAGATAGAAGTGGTAGAAAAGTTCTATTGAATATTTTGTTTAGAAACATCTTGCGACAAATCCACAGTTTTAGCAGACCAGTTCATGACGCATGACCAGGAGAGATTTGTGAAGTTGAAGATAGCTCTGGTCCTTTGATTTTGAGGTTTACATAAAGGCTTAGATTATCTTACACATTGGGTTTAAAAGCAGCTTTGCTGCATCTTCCTAATCCAAAGCTTTGTTTTCTTGTGATCTTTTTGGATTAAATTTTAAGTAAGACTCAAAATAAGTACCCACTAAAAAGGCATTCATCTCATCAGAGAACAAGCTTCATCTCTGAGTCTTGATCTCGGTAAGATGTAAATTTGCTCTAAATCCTAGAGTTTGGTGTTTTTTTGGATTCCTGCCCGTTGAATACTAGTTTTTCAAACAATGAACTGACAACAGAATATTCAAAAAACAAACCAACTGTTTGTCTATTTTTTGTTTTACTTGTTAATTTTCAAGTTTTGTCATTTATTACAATATCGAAACAAGAGATTAGAATGAAGTGCTTTAGTAAAGGGAAGTTCTCAGATAGGAGATAGGGTTAATCAAGGGTAATTTGGAATAGAAGAGAGGGATGGGGGCCGCTTTGAAAATGGGATTAGTAGAGACGTGGTGGGTTTTGTAGATAAAATGGGGCATAAAAAGAATATGCATAAAAAAACTTCACAATCTGAAATATTGTTATCATTAAAGCTTGCCGTACAATCCAATTAACAAATAATAAAATTCTCTGCAAGTTGATCCATATCCTTTCTCCCTGAGATCCAATGAATACCACAGGAACGTTTGCTCAGCACATTGGGGAAATAATAATCACTTGCATCAAATAACAACTCAAGGTTCCCATTAAAATTGCAATCATTGAGTTATTGCAAAACCAGATTTGGATAAAATCGGAAGAAACCAGCAATTTAGATTCTTGATTAAGAAAGAACGGTCTGTGCAACCATTCTTATAAAACCAAAAAGTCCCACTTGAATATTGTGCTGTAATACTATGTTTTCATGGCACAGTGAACATTTTAGCTCAATATTTTGCTTTTTTAAAATTCTAACAAATGTTTTTTGTCAGGTTTCATCTGAAGGATTTTGGGCTCAAATTTATTAATAAACCGAGGTTATAATGTTGAAACTTCAGTTTTAATTATCCTGTGAGTTTCTTGTCTTGTTTTAGCTAGACAAAATATGTTCACGGTTTAGGCATGAGCCCAATAACGGGCAGTTTTAAGTCTTCAATGTTGATTTAAACAGGAAAGCAGATTTTCTTATTCTTTTGTTTCTTCTTCTGTTTTCTTTCTGGTTCTTTTACTTTCTTTCTGCTTTGCTTCTTCCTTTGTTTCTGAAATATGTTCTTTGCCTTATTCTTTACTTTACAATTAACCATATTCACCAGTAAACATTTCTGACAAATGTTGGTCTGTATTGTGACAAAACTAGCTGTGAATTGTCTAAGCTTCTGCTTAAAAGTGTTAACGTAAAAATTGTTTTCCATTTAGTTTATATTATCCCTCCTTTGACATGAATTCTGTCTTGCATCTTTACTTTCGAGGTTTAATTAAGGCTCAGCTCTGATGTCATTTAGATTAAATCTTAAGTCAAAGAGTGGATGTTTTTCTATCTCATGAGCTACTTATCTTTGATGAATTAGGCTCAAGTTTTAAGTAAATATTTGAGATAATTGTCATTTAAGTTTGAGCTATTCTCCTCTCTACTGTCTTTGAGAAGTATAATTGTGGAAAACTTTGCTTTTAAAAGCTAATTGATGATCACTCAAGCCACACCGGAATGATAGCTATTCACATGTAGGCGTCTTCGCTAGTCTTTCAGATGATACCCTAAAGAAAATTAAATCTTTTAGAGACTAATGCATTTGCTGTGTTTGTTTTTCCCAGACTGCTCTACTAAGTCAGTTTTCCTTTTAAATCCTTTAATCACAAGCTTGAGACTGTCCCAATCTTTTCAATTAATGTTATGAGACCCTTCTTCCAAACCTCAGAAGAAGTTTCAAAGAGAGTTGAAAGACAGAACCAGAGGTATTAAGCTGGGTATAAAGTACGAAAATTTAATCACTGCGCATGTTGCCTTTCGCGATCAATCGTCATTAATATGGATAACCAATCGGCATTCTAAAGGGCTGCCATTATGATATCATCATTACAAATTTCCAAAAGATGACCAATTGACCATTATCAGGCAGACAAAAGTATCAAATTGGTTGAAATACAAAGTACATTGTGGAGATTCAAGAGTTCACCATAATTTAGCACAAGATGGGTGAATTTGTTCACTACACAAATTCAGATTGATCACTGCACATTTCAGATTGATTATTGCACATTTTGGGATCATTGCATGCTTATTTATACCATGGACTATTATGTTTGGCAGAAGCAATGAAATTACCCATAAAGTCCATGCAATTGCCATTATAACCATTAACTCTCATTAGTCAAGTGAATCATTACAAACCTGTTGAAATTCATTTTCATGACCTGTTAAAATATCATACTATAGACTATCTCAATTTCTATCTTGTTTCACGTTAAGCATAACTTGTTTTGAATTCTTAACCACTGATGGAAATTGCAATAAGGCGACACATAATTGATCTTTAGCTTCTCGTGCCCGCCGACACAACATAATTTGTGCCGACCAAGAAAAAAAATAACCACTTACCAATTTATTTATTTAGCCGACCGCCGACCTTAGCTGATCTGATGCAAAATCCCATCAGATAGACCACACTAAGCTTACCTGAATGTCACTTGAAAAAACAGTGCATGGATTTTCTCTCCTTCAACCAGTCTCATGTGCATCCCACTTCAGTTATTTCATCCATATTGAGGTCATTTTTGCATCATTATTTTTTCTCTGGTTTTTGCCAAAATTTCAATTTTTATTCATCAATAAGGTATTTCATACTAAATACTGTGTACTAACTGTAATTTGAACATCATATTCCTTTGTGAAATGACTAAAAATCAGGTCAGTTCAACTTTTGGTGGCACCTCAGTCCAGAGAGCCAATGACAGTCATAGTGGCTCCACCTATAATTCAGCATGTATATCAGAGCCATGGGTATGGACTGAGGCCAGTATATTTTAGTCAGAACTTGTTGTTTTAATCCACTAATACTGGTCTGTGGGGCAGTGGGAGATCACAGACAGGCTATGGGCTAAGTGTGCAGTCAACCATGAACTGTTGATTGGTGCCAATTGTCTGCCAGTTAATGTCCTATAATCTGACCTTTTGTGATATAAATTACTTGAATATAGCTTTTTTGGTGCAGCAGACATTACCAGTGTTCATATCTTCCAAAATTTAGTGATTTGATACCCAACACGCTGTATCAGATATGTTTATTTGGGGAAAAGTTACCCAGCATTTGATAACTGCAGCGGGCCTAATTAGATTTTTAAAAAGAAAATATTGGCACATTTGGGTTTGTCGGTAGGCCTATTTAAGCTAATATGATTACCTTGATAAGTTGATATGCTGTGAATCCTGCTGATAAGCAATTATAAGCAATTAATGAATCAATCAGCAAATAAACACATTCCAAAGGTTAGTGCAGCAATTGTCAGTTGCAGCCACAGCAGCATGAATGCATGCATGGTGCGATGTAACATTTGACTTTTCAGCTCTCTGGGAGGAGCCTAATCTAACAATTCACTCATGAAACTTTATGACACACATTGAAAGGATCCTGATCAAGTTTACATCAATCACCAGGTCAGATTTTGATCAGTGGGGCTATGTTCTGGACTTATATATATACAGCATTGTTGGGCCCCAAGCAAGATATACATGATCCCGCCCTGTGAATCCTACTACAATTCATTGACACCAGCCAACAGGTGTGCCTAAAAACTACGTTCAAATTTTTGCTTTTCGGTCATTCTGTCTGAAAATTGTAAAAAAAAACTTTTTATTGGCAGCATGCAAAACTTGACAATTTTTTTTTTTTTTTTCGACCGACCGACCCATGAAAATTCTGATTTTAGGCACAAAAAAAAGTTGAGATTTCTTTTTTTTTTTTTTCGCCCTACCAACCGACCTTAGAAAAAGAGCCTCGAGAGGATCCGAGAAGCTAAAGATTAATTATGTGTGGCCTAAGCTATATCTAGCAGAAAAGACCAGATGATCACCAAAAGAAGCTGAACATTGCCAGCCTCAGGTTTCTTAAGACCTTCAATATGATCCCATTTGCCATTTAGATGGTGGGAAATTACGTGTCTGCTTCTTGGCACACTGTCTTGCCCCTGAGCATCCTTGTGATGTCTGTCTGACAATCTGAAATCATCTTGAAAAAGATGAAAGAAAATGTTTCACGTGTAAACAATATGGTGTTTGCCAGTCATCAATATTGTCTGCTTAACATCTCTTCTTTATTTGAAAAATACCTGTGTTATCTAAATATGTTGCTGTCCTTAAATGATAATGGATTATTGACGAAATATAACACCAAGTGATGGAAATGTGATGCTACTTAAAGGGCAAAAATCTATGCTACTTAAATGGCAAAAATCTATTTCCACGAAAACAAATAATAGATGTTAACTTTGGTTAAAAACTCACTTTGATTGTTAAAGGCAAAGAGAAATAAAAGTGTTCAATTTTGTTTTATTACATATATTTGGAAAACTGAAAAATATGGTATTTTTTTATCACTAAGCCACAGAGCATTTTTTAAGGGTTTTCGACTGGGAGACCAATCGAACGACCTTGATAATTTTTTTTTTGTGCGATGAAGTGTGATATCTGTAGATCAGTTATAAATTATAACAACAGAGAAGAATATCTTGATACGGACAGAAACACATTGGTTTCAAATGTACAAATTGACTTCAAATTAAGACAAACAAAAGTGCAATTTATGAGACCTTCTCTCTCTCAAAAATGTGGTCTCCCAGTCATACCAATTTGGCCAAGACTGGGTGACCAAATCTGTCCACTGGGAGGCCATTTGGTCTCCCAGTCACTATGTTTAATAATGCACTGCTAAGCCAATGGTGAAAATGTTGACAGATTCATTTGTTCGTTAAAATTGAGGAGTTTTCTCTTGTCAGGAGACCTAATTCATATCTTAGGGCTGCCAGAAATCATGTATGAAGAGGAATGAAGTGAGGAATATCATGGCCATGGCTAAAAAGTCAAAAGGTCATATAACAACCAATCTCCAGCTTCTTCGTATATTAAAAAAGGGCTTAAAGGGCTTTGAAAAGCTGATGATTAAACAAGAATATGTTACACTGCTAGTCATCGTATTGTTCATAACCGGATTATATCAAATTGCAAGATTGTTCATTAATGTCAGATTATATTTTGGTTTTACCACAAGCCACAGACAATTATGTTGACTTGTAGTGAGACTTATTATGAATGTTCATTTTAAAAAAACGGGCTTAAAATTATACCATCTTGTAAGCTCAAGACCGTTTTCATCCTTTGATTTTAAGATTTACTTAATGGCATAGACTTTATTTGATATTGTGTCTTAAAGCAGCTTCTGATTCAAAAGCTGTCTTTTCTTGTGAAAAAAAAACGGGCTTAAAATTATACCATCTTGTAAGCTCAAGACCGTTTTCATCCTTTGATTTTAAGATTTACTTAATGGCAAAGACTTTATTTGATATTGTGTCTTAAAGCAGCTTCTGATTCAAAAGCTGTCTTTTCTTGTGATCTTTTTGGAACAATTGAATGTCTAACACTGTAACGCATTCCCTCCTCAGGCCGAAAATTGACATGGAACAGAAAGGAAACGCCACTGTACACCACATATTCGCCCCATGTAATGCCCCCCCCCCTCAGGCCATTTCTATATTCACCCCTGGGAATGGTCTCTCTTGGTTTTCAGCTGATACAATTTCAGGCTTAATACTAATATTATAATTTTTGCTTTTCATTGAAAAATTGAAACAAATTTTCTGTTATTTTTTTAAGAATTGATGAATTATACTGATTAAAAGGAAACTGATATATGAAATTAAAAATGATATTCCCCAAAGTAATTCATGATTGAATGCTTGACAGCAACAATATTTCATTACAGCGGACAAAACAATATATTATGTGGCACGTGTGACCGAGAAATCGTTGGTCAAAGAGGCAAAAAACAATGTCTTCCTTTAGGGCAAAGAAGCAGTTTGGGTTTCTGAGCTCTTTTATTGTTTTCTGGGTTGAGGAGAAGTTCATCTCTATCGTTGGAAATGATCCTTTTAAGGTGGCAGATGCCCTTAGCCATTCCAAGAAAAGAATATTTTTCGAACGCCGCCCATTGGTAATTGCAACGCACATATGTACAAGAAAATGCTTGGTGTGAATGAACTTATGTTTGGTCAAAAAATTTTAACAATTTTGGCCATACCATCATGCGTTTCAATTCATATCATATATAGGCTGTCTTACAAGTAAGTTAGCTGGCAGGTATATTCAATTTTACTGAAAAATTTGATAATAAGAGTTTGCAACACACTGCATTCTATATCTATCACATAAGTGCTATTTGAATCATTCCTTCAGGAAGATTTGAATGAAATGTCATATTAAGCGTGTAAAGCTGTCAGTTTACTTCAAGATTAAATTGCTAGGTGATTGATTCGGTAAATGTGATTGGTAATGATGTAGCTTAAAGAGATGTGATAAGTAAAAAATGCGTAACTCAAATATCTCTAAATTTTCCAAGCAGAATATTTTACTTTTTACATCGATAATGAAGCTGAGACCTTCCTGACTGACAAGTCAGTCTGCTTTACAAGCAGTCGAATGAGCGAGGCTGCAGACTGATGAAATTCAAGTCGAAATGGGTATCGAATTGGCTTCTAGGTCTGCCTCACAGGCAGGAACCGCTGGCTATCAGGTCCGCTCTCTGCAGAACCCAGCAGAACTGTGTTGGGCTCCTGCAAAAATGTATGTGAGCGAGGACCTGATTGGCAGCACCTCCAGTGAAATGTTATAGCCTGCTTGCTCATGCTCGCAACTGGTTAAGCAGGCTACTGCAGCCTGGAGACCTTCTACTATCACACTACATTCGAAACTTTTCAGGTATATTTTGAAAAGCTTGAATTTTATCCAGGAGCGCTGTGTTGAAACAATTTTTATATTTTTTTATGAATCAATGAATTTCACTGATAAAGTGGAAATTGAGGTAGTTAATTAAGAATGACATTCCCTAAAGTAATTTGTGATTGATGCTTGACATCAACATTGTATCAGTACAGCTGACAAAACAGTATATATTATGTGGCACGTGTAGCCGAGAAATCGTTGGTCAAAAAGAGGAAATGTTCCTTTAGGGCAAAGAAGCAGTTTGGGTTTCTGGGCTCTTTTATTGTTTTCTGGGTTGAGGAGAAGTTCAGCTCTATTTTTGGAAATGCCAGGAACTGAACCTTTTAAGGTGGAAGATGCCCTTAGCCATTCCAGGAAAAGAAGTTTTTTGAACACCACCCATTGGTAATTGCAACGCATATGCAAGAAATTAGAAAATGCTTGTGAATGAACTCAAGCCTCACATTCTATAATTAATTGGCAAACCAAATGCAAGCATAACAGGGTAGATTTGTTTTTGTTATTCTAAGCTGGGCTGCAAACCAAAAGCATATTTAATAGCCTTGATGTAGGACTTCGATTGGTAAAATACTGATATCACAAGAATCTCCGAGGGGGGGGGGAGTTGCAAACAAAATCAATCCACCAATGTTTGTCGTAGCTTTTATACTACAAGTGCATATATTTTGCCTGAATGTGTCTTTGACAAACTGACTACTTCTATGTTATTTGAATGGGAAACTGAATTGTTACTAAGTATTGTTCAATTTGTTGTGGATTCTCAGTCGCTTTCTTTTCACAACGTTCTTGCTGTCTACAAGTGGACTGCTCTTGCATTGCCACAGATCAGAACATATGCTGGTTTCTGTTGCCACCTAGTAGTGACTAGTGTGCTATTCCGCAAGCTCCTGCGAGCGTCCACATACTTTCAACCAGAGGAACACACACAATTTTGTCTGGAAGACACTGGGGCTGTTTCTGAGTGTGCTGATGGCCTTGTCTACTTCTTTAGAGAATGTGATTGCCGAGTCTGACTCTGGTATACATCAATGTTGAATAGAAATTTTGTGAATGTGCAATGAAATTGGAACTATTTCTTGGGACAGCAATGCTGTAGCATAGAAAATCAACTTTTGTGACAGGTGGCAGCAGCATGCAGTTCTCATTTTCACCAGACTGAGGTTCTTGGTAACTGGAAATACCGTTACTTACTGAAGTACCTGGCTTAAAGTTCAAAACATTTGCCTATGAACATTAATTTATATTATTTTGTCTAAACAAATTCAAGTGTCAAGCGTGTACTTCACTTACTTACACCGGTCTTTTCCTTTCCCATGTAATCCTCCCCAATTGTTATGATTATCGATGTGAAAATGCCGGCCGTTCTATCTTGTTTTACATTAAGAATACCTTGTTATAATTTTTAAACACTCATGGAAATTGTAATAAGCTATATATTGTCGAAAAGACCAGAAGAGCACCGAAAGATGCAGAACTATGCCAGCCTCAGGGATTTTGAGACCTTCAATATGATCCCATTTGCCATTTAGATGGTGGGAAATTGTTTGTCAGCTTCTTGGCAAATTGTTTTGCCCCTTAGAATCGTTGTGAGTTCTGTTTGACATTCTGAAATTATCTTGAAAAAGATGAAAGAAAGTCATTCGCGGCCTAACAAGATCGTTTTTGCCAATCATCAATCTTGTGTGCTTAACATCTCTTCTTAATTTCAAAGATTTTTGTGATCTAACCATGTGTCTGTCCTTGAAAGATAATAAAATATTAAGAAAATATAATGCCTAATACTTGAAGTGCAAAATCTATTTCCACAAAAACAAATTATTGACGTTAATTGGGCTAAAAACACTGGAGGCAAGGATGTATTTATATTTTTAACTGTGTTATATTATATTTCGTAAAAGTAAAAAATGATGGTCTCTTTTGAACGCTAAGCCAATGTAGAGGCTGAAGAATTGTTTTATTTGTAAAACTGAAGAGTCTTCTCTGCCAAGAGTTGACGTGAATAATTCATTTGTTATCATTTGGATGTCCGATATTGTGTCGATTTTATATGTGAAGTGACTGTGAGTACCACTGCCATCAAAATAATGTTCAAAATGTTTTGATTTAAGTATATTTACTTCATGTAAAATATCTTTATGTTGTCATAGTTGAAAAAAAAAGGAACAGATTCTCCTATAATGATCATAGAAATACATAGAACGGACATGAGGCTCTGGCAGATGAAGCAACCAAATCCACCATCTTGGAACTGCCCTGTATCCTGAAACAATGGTATCGTGACGTCATCAATAACAGTGATGTCACTTATAACAATGGCATGATGTCACATCATAATTAGTCCATTGTGACGTCATGTCTCAGGGCAGTTCCAATATGGTGGATTTGGTGACCTCATCTTGAGGTGGCTTCATACAGCCTCATGTCCGTTCTATGTATTTCTATGATAATGATATACGAGAAATTGCACATGACAGAATATTTGTCTGGCACGGCATCAGATTTTGGTGTCACCTTGAAAAAGATTTCCACAAAGCTGATGATGACAAGAATACCATAAAACTGTTCATAAGCAGATGAATTCGAACCTCAAGGTTGGCTATAAATATCTGACAAAACTTTAAAAGCATGTTGAATTGTAAGTCTTCTGTGGATGTCAAAGGGAAGAACTGTATTTGAGTAACGCAACATTCTTATAGATGACACTTAGATAACACTTTGGTCCTTTGATAACATATTGTCTTGCATCTTAGCGTATGTATCCTGCAAAGTCATTGCTACCTTTTGACTCTGTAGATTATATACAGTGCATGAATTAATGAAGCTTTAACATAGAAAACATATTCATTTTAACAGGAGTGATTTGTTAAGCTGAAGATAGTTCTGGTCCTTTTATGTTTAATAATCATGGCTTAAATTATCTTACACTTTGGGTTTAGAAGTAGCATTGTTGCAGCTTCTGAATCTAAAGCTGTGTTTTCTTGTGATCTTTTTGGATGGGATCTTAAGTTATTAAAAATTAATTTGTTATTGTTCCAGCTTGCCATGCATCCAACAAATAATAAAACTCTACGCAAGTTGATCCATGTCCTTTCTCTCTGAGATCCAAATGAATGCCACAGGAAAGTTTGCTCAGCAAAATGGGGAAATGATAATCACTTGCATCAAATAACAGCTCAAGGTTCCCATTAAAATTTCAATCACTGGGAACAACTGATTTTGGGTGTTTGCAAAGCCAGATTTAGATAAAATGGGAAAAAACAGCAATTTCGATTCTTGATTCTGTGCAACTATTTTTTTTATTAAAAAAGGTCCCAAGTTGATATTATTCTGCAATATGTTGTCATGGCACAGTGAAGATTAGAGCTTTACATTTGTTTTTTAATGTTAACAAATAATTTTGAAAGCTAGGTTCCAATGGAGGGAATCTTGGGCTGCACAGTGAAAATTAGAGCTTTAGTGGGCATTTTGGGCTCAAATTAATTAGTAAACCGAGATTAAAATGTCAAAACTTCAGTTCTAATTATCCTACAGTTTTCTTGTCTTGTTTTAGAACAAGAGATGTTCAAGGTTTAGGCATGAACCTAGTAAAGGGTAATTTAAGTCTTTAATGTTGATTTAAACAGGAAGGCAAAATGTCTTCTTCTTTTGTTTTATTGTTCTTCTTCTGTTTTGTTCTTGGTTCTTTCCACTATCTTTCTGCCTTTGCTTCTTCCTTTGTTTCTTTTGGTCTTATTTTTTGTTTTAAAATTTAAACCATCACCAGTAAAGATTTCTGACTAATGTTGGTCCGTATTGTGACAAAGCTACCCAGGAATTGTCTTAAAAGTGTTTACGGAAAAGTTGCTTTTCTTGTAGTTTATATTATCCTTCCTTTGAAATGAATTCTATGCTCTTAAGGTTTGATTAAGGCTCAGCTCTGATGTCATTAAGATTAAGTCTGAAGTTAGAGAGTGGATGTTTTTCCCATCTCATGAGCTACTTATCTTTGATGAATTAGGCTTTAGTTTTAAGTAAATATTCTGGGTAATTGCCATTTGTTTTTGAGCTATTCTCCTCTCTACTGTCTTTGAGGAGCATAATTGTGGAAAATCTTGCATGTAGAAGCTAATTGATGATCACTCAAGCTACACTGGAATGATAGCTATTCACATGTAGGGGTCTTAGTAGTCTTTCAGATGATACCCTTAAGAAAAATAAACCTTCTAGAGACTAATGCATTAGCTGTGTTTGTTTTTCGTCTCTAATGCACCCAGACTGCTCTCCTAAGTCAGTTTTCCTTTAAATCCTTTAATCACAATCTTGAGACTGTCCCAATCTTTTGTCTTAATGTCATCAGACCCTTCATCTAAAACTCAGAAGAGGTTTGAAAGAGAGTTGAAATGCAGAACCAGAGGTATTAAGTTTGACTGAAGCAATGAAATTACCATTAACCTTTTTCATTTACAGCCAGTGAGCTTCTAAGGGAAATGCTTCGCAACGACCCCAAAAGTGAAATAATTATAATTACACACTGTCATCTACACTCTAAAAAATTGGGGACGAAACTGACTTTTTGAAATCCAAAACGAATTTTTGAAAAATCCATGTTGGTTTTTGAATGGAAGTTTTCAAAAAACCATTTTCCATTTCAAAAACCAATTTTGTCCCGAAATGTTTTCGAGTGTACCTCAAAAATGAATGTCACAACCAATGCCATTCTTCTGCGCTAACTTAACTTACATGTTTAATGAAAAATCCAACTAAATGGGAGACCACACATCCACAAATGAACAGAATACCTTACATAATAAAGCTTTTAAGGCATCAATGAAGCAAACAAGCTTATTAAGATTCAGCCATGAAAAAGAAAGGTTTATGTTAATCAGATCTATTCAGAATTAGCCTTGTGGCAAAAGTTTTTGTATTGGCCTTGTCACCTGTGTTTAAGAATATCATTGGTATTGACGGCTTGATTTTTAACAATGATTCTATAATTGAATGTCATAACAATCTTTTATACCTATAAAATAGTTTATTTTTTATTTACAGAAATATCAAGTTGAGCAAACTATTCTGCCTCATTGATTGCTAGCGAAAGGTCATAATTAATAATATAATGTAATGACACAGATTTAATGGCACAGATAGAGAACATGGGCTAGCATCTCATGTTACGCTGCTCACATTTCTGAAAGTCTTTATCATAAACTACTTGCCTTCAGTGAGCTTGATAGCCTCATAATGGATTTCCAACCATTGAGACCTGTGTTTAATTCTTGTACAAAGTGTGTTCCTTACTTACCTACACCGGTCCCTTCCGCTCCCTTGTAATCCCCATTTGCCATGATTATCAATGTAAGAATACAGGCTGTAAAGTCTTTGCAATTGCCATTATAACAATTAACTTTCGTTGGTCTAGTGAATCATTACAAACCTGTTGAAATTCATGTTCATGACCTGTTAAATATCGTACAAAAGATTATCTAAATTTCTATCTTATTTTATATTGGATAACTTGTTTTGAATTATTAACCCCTTAGGGAAATTGTAATAAGCTTCATCTAGCCAAAAAGGCCAGACGATCACCGAAAGAAGCTGAACATTGCCAGCCCCAGGGTTTTTGAGACTTTCATTATGATCCCATTTGCCATTTAGATGGTGGGAAATTATCTGTCGGCTTCCAATTGGCATATTGTTTTGCCCCTGAGCATCCTTGTGATGTCTGTTTGACATTCTGAAAACCATCTTCAAAGAGACAAAGAAAAAAGATTCCCAGGCTAACAAGACGGTTTTTGCCAATCATCAATCTTGTGCGCTTAACATCTGTACTTAATTTCAAAATATTCTTATGATCTAACCATGTTTCTGTCCTTGAATGATAATGGAATATTAAGGAAATGAAACATCAAATACTTGCCGAGTGAAATCTATTTCCACAAAAACAAATTATTGGTGTTAATTGGGCTAAAGACACTAAACGTGAGGATGTATTTATGTTTTTAATTGTGTTATATTTATACATATCTGCCAAAGTTAAAAAAATCATAGTCTGTTTTGAACACTAAGCTAATGTTGAAATGGCTGAAGAATTGTTTTATTTGTTAAAAATGAAGAGTCTTCTCTGCCAAGAGGTGTAGTGGATAATCCACTTCTCGTCTTTGGGCTGCCCGATATTGTGTCATTTTAAATTATGATGTGATTGTGATTATCACTGCCATCATAATAATGTTCAAAAGATGTTTGTTTGAAATATTTAATTCAGGTAAAACAAGTTGAAGAATTAAAGAACAGGTGTGGAAGTGTGTTTTGCATGCCTCTGCTTTGAATAATTAAGTATTTGTGTAATGCTGAACTTTGTTATCTCTACTTTGTGGGATGATGCAAAGAAGATTTAAGAGGAATGATTTACTTTTTCCACATGTTTTACAGAAAAAGAACAGCTTCTCAGCAGAAGATGTACCGATTCTCCTATAGGGAACTCACTTTAGTCCGAGCCCATGGGACATTAAATGGAGGCGGGTTGTATCCAGTGTTCTATGCTGGGGAAACTGAAAGACCCTGGGTATCCCTGAATATAATAGGGTATGTGCCAGACTCACAGTCTTCTCATCTCATCATCATACTGCGATCGCCTGCCTCGATATAGCCCACTACGGTGCTGCAGAGGCGTAAAACACAAAAAAAACAAACCAACAAACAAGCAAACAAACCGATTCTCCTATAATGATATAATTTTTGTTGTCTTCTTAATATTTATCGAACTTGCATATCACAGAATATCTTTGTGCCAGAGCAACAGATTTTGGTGTAACCTTGAAAAAGATTTCCGCAAAGCTGATAATGACAATAACAACATGAAACTGTTCATAAGCCGATGATTTCCAACCTCAAGGTAGGCTGTGACTATCCGTTTATAAATAACACAATCATTTTACAAAGCATGTTGCATTGTAAGTCTTCTGTAAAGGGAAGAACTGTATTTGAGTAACAAGACAATCTTATAGATGACACTTACATGTAGATAACACTTTGGTTCTTTGACAAAATTTTGTCTAGCATTTTAGCGCATCCTGCAAAATCATTGCAACCTTTTAAATTTGTTGATTATAAACTGTCCATGAATTATATACTGTGCAAGAATTAATGGTGCTTAAACCTAACAAAAACACATCCATTTCAACTAGAGAGATTTGTTTAGCTGAAGATAGTTCTGGTCCTTTGATTTTAAGGTTTACATAATGGAATAAATTATCTTACATATTGGGTTTAAAAGCAGCTTTATTGCAGATTCTGAATCCAAAGCTTTGTTTTATTGTAATCTGTTTGGATTAAATTTTAAGTAAGACTGACAATAAGCACCCACTAAAGAGACATTCATCTTGTCAGAGAATAAGCTACATTTCGGAGTCTTGATCTCGCGGTAAGATGTTAATTTGCTCTTAGTCGTTGAGTTGGATGTTTTGTTTGGATTCCTGCCCCTTGAAGACTGGTTTTACAAACATTAAACTGACAACGACATATTCAAAAATACAAACCAACAACGAAATATTCAAAATACAAACCAACTTTTAGTGCATTTTTTGTTTCACTTTTTAATTTTCAAAGTTTTATCATTTTCTTACAATATCCAAGCAAGAGAATATAATGAAGTGCCTAAGAAAAGGGAAGTTGTCAGACATGAGACAATTAAGTGTTATATTTGTTTGTAAAATTAAAATTGATTCTTTTTAGATTTCCTTTATTGTTGCAATTTCTATTTTCAATGTTAAATGTATAGACATTTTACAATGCTTCCATCACCTTCCAGTCGCATTGTGATGTCACCAGTCAGCTTTGGTCAAGTATGTTGGTGTTTTTAACTTATTTTCACAATTTAACAAGTGTTTTTGATATTTGTCTATGTAAACTGCTTGACTGGTGGGCCCACGGCAGCAGCAATTACCAGCCGTAGATGGGTCTCCAATGATTAATTTTTTCTTGCAACTAGTCAAATAAATATTTCTGAATCTGTATTCTCTGCAAGTTGATCCATATTATTTCAATTTGAGATCCAAATGAGTGGCACAGGAAAGTTTGCCAATCAAAATGGGGAAATGATAATCACTTAGATCAAATAACAACTCAAGGTTCCCATTAAAATTTCAATCACAAGTGATCAGGATTTTGAGTGAATGCAAAGCCGGATTTAGATAAAATGGGAAGAAACCAGCAATTTTGATTCTTGATTCTGTGCAACCATTCTAATAAAAAAAGTACACTGTACCACTTTGATGATATTGTGTTGTAATAGGTTGTCATGGGTCAACGAAAATTGGAGCTCTACATTTTGTCTTTTCATGAGGAATCTTGGGCTCAAATTCATTAGTAGACCGAGATTAAAATACCAAAACTTCAGTGTTAATTATCCTGGTGATATAAACAGGAAGGCAGAATTTCTTCTTCTTTTGTTTTATTCTTCTTCTTCTGTTTTCTTTTTTGTTTGTTTCTTCTGTTTTTGGTCCTTCCTTTGTTTTTGAAATATGTTCTTTTTGTGTTATTCTTTGCTGTTAGAATGAACACCATTCACCAGTAAACATTTCAGACAATTGTTGGTCTGTATTGTGACAAAACTACCCAGGAATTGTCCAAACTTCTGCTTAAAAGTGTTTACATAAGAGTTGCTTTCCTTGTAGTTTATATAATCCATCCTTTGAAATGAATTCAGTCTTGCCTCTTTGCTTTCAAGGTTTAATTAAGGCTCAGCTCCGATGTCATTTAGATTAAATCTTAAGTCAAAGAGTGGATGTTTTTCAATCTCATGAGCTACTTATCTTTGATGAATTAGGCTCTATAGTTCTAAGTAAATATTTGAGATAATTGCCATTTGTGTTTGAGCTATTCTCCTCTCTAGTGTCTTTGAGAAGCATAATTGTGGAAAATCTTGCTTGTAAAAGCTAATTGATGATCACTCAAGCCACACCGGAATGATAGCTTCTCACATGTAGGCGTCTTCGGTAGTCTTTCAGATGATACCCTAAAGAAAAGTAAACCTTTTAGAGACTAATGCATTAGCTGTGTTTGTTTTTCTTCTCTAATGTGCCCAGACTGCTCTCCTAAGTCACTTTTCCTTTTAATCCTTTAATCACCAGCTTGAGACTGTCCCAATCTTTTGTCTTAATGTTATCAGACCCTTCATCCAAACTCAGAAGAGGTTTGAAAGAGACTTGAAAGACAGAACCAGAGGTATTAATTTTGGCTGAGGCAATGAAACTACCATCAACCTTATTCTTTCACAACCAGTGAGTCTCAAAGGGAAGTCCTTCCCAAGTACTCCAGAACTGAAATAGTTATGTGTTCAGCTATGTACCCAAAAATGAATGTCATAACCAATGCCTTTCTCTGCACTTAATTAATAAATGTTTAGTGGAAAATCCAAAAGAAATGGGAGACCACACACCCACAAATGAACAAAATACCTTACAAAGTAAGGACCAATGTCATCATTAGTAGGCCACACAATGTTCTAAGTTACTCTAAAAACGTTGGCGCTAAATAGCTATTGTAATGAAAAGTCATCACTGAGCCAGCCATGACGTCATGTAGTGAAATCATTGTTTGCAAATAACAGCTGTGAATAGAGAGAGGAGATAAGGTCCATGTCTATGTCCTATTAATTATAGATAAACTAATTAAAGTGTTTGCTCAGCCAACTACCATTGTCAGGCTGCTCAGCTACCATTAATATAAGTGGTTCTTTAGAGTGTCTCCCCATGATATCATAGCAATTGGAATTTGGAAATTATGGTATTGATAGGTTTGATGTTCACAAATACTTGCTTTAGATATTGGCTATATGACGTTGCTGTACAATTTTGGTCGATGAAAGTACACATTTGATTGAAAGGCAAGTGCCCATGTACTTTTTGCTACCTACTATGTAAAAGGCAACACTTATCCTTGCAATAAACAAATATATGTCATTGATGATGTGTATATACAGACGAAAATGTACATCGTTTCAGTCAAAGATGCTGTGAAAGTTGTTTATGGTGTCTCTAGGATATACAGCAAACGCTAGTGAATTCCTGCAATATATTGATAGTACTAGAGTAACACATAGAGCGCATTTCGGTGTGTTTCTTATTGCAAGTTGATATTTGACACAAGTTGACAAAACTTAATAGCAACTTTTGCTCACTTTCTTTGTGGGTAATTCCCTGTCCACTTGATGCCTGATCGTGTAGGCTTGATAAAATGTCTTGAGAGAGTACTGACACTATATCTTGACTTGCCAGCGCTCGTTTAATTCATTCGATGTCCTGTAATTGGCCGCTGTGGTATGATTACCAGCAGGGGCGGACTGGCCCCACAGCGGGCCCCCGGGCGAAATCACTGGCGGGCCCCTATTATCGCAATAGCGGCATTTTCAATTTTACTTCTAAATTTATTATTACCTTCATCAAAATCCATGCAATTGCAGACATAAATTGCTATTACTTGCACGATATGATATGAAATTATGAATAGTATATATGCATACAAAACATCAACAAAACTGCCTCTCAAATTTGGAGTCCCTCAAGGTTCAAAATTAGGACCAATCCTATTCAATTCATATATTACTCCCATTAAGTGAAGTAGCTGCCAAAAATCAAGTCGATGATCAAAAATATGCTGATGACGAGCATTGTCGAGCAACTTTTCCTCTCTTTCAAACCAACATTCTTGGAACAGAGAAATGCAGTAGAAAAAATGGTGAAGTGCGTTGCTGAGATTAGGAACTTTCTTCATGAAAATAAGCTCTGCAACAATGGAGAAAAAACAGAACTATTGTTCATCGGCAGTCCACATCAACTCAATAAACTCCAAATATCTTCAATCAATGTGGACAATGTGAAAATTACTGCAGCTGACCATGTTAGAAATCTTGGCGTAATCTTCGACAAAAACATGTCCATGGAAAAACAAATCAACAAAATGTGTCGGAATGCCTATTTCAACCTGAGAAATATATCAAAAATTAGGAAGTCATTGGACAAGGAAGTTTGCAAAACTGCAGTTAACGCTCTTGTCACTCCTCATCTAGACTATGGAAATGGTCTTCTATATGGTACATCAAGTCATTTGATAAAGAAACTTCAAGTCGCCCAAAACTCAGCGGTTCGACTTATAGAAAAATTGAAAAAGCATGACTATTAGGCAGAGTGAGGAAATCGGAACGGAGACTTGTTGACTTTTAAGTTGCACTTTTATTGTACAAGCGCGAAGGGCACATGTAAATCTGGAAATTGAAATAACCAGGAATAAATACAGGTAGAAAAACAATTATCCATGATATCAAGTATTAAACTCCATCATCTATTATAATTATCAAGTATTCATATTTTGATTATAACCAAATCAATAAGTACATGAATTATATAAATAACATAGAATTTAGGCATGTAGCAAATCAATCTGAGTAGTATGATCAAATTCAAATAGCAAGGCTACAGTGGACAATAGTCCAAAAATAAATCATAAATGGAATATACCATATTTTATGTCAAATAATTAAATAACAAAAACTGCTGCTAGAAGCAGCTAGAGTTAGATAAACCTTACAAAATTAATACATAAAGAAGTACTTACAACAATGTGCAACTTCTGGGAAAAAACCCAAGTAAAAATGGTGACTGATGTTGACTGTTAGTTATCTATCTTATGAATGAACAGGAATTTGAAATCAGCTGTTTCCTGACTTAATTGACCTACATTTGTGAGTAATTGAAAATCATTGGCACATACCAAAAGACCCACTTGCTGCAGACAATAAGAACAACCAAACAAAGAAGGTGTGAAATACCTCTGTGGCAAGCTGTAATACATAGCTCACTTCAGATTTGATCATACAGAACTTATTACTAAATTAGTCAAATCATAGCTAAATTATTGGTAAATGAACATAAAAGGTAGAAATAATAAGTAGAACAATAATACCAAAAAATGTTACACTTATCAATATAATAAACCTTAAGTTTAGGTTAATTTGGGTAGTACAAATTACACTCCCCACCTTTGATCCTCATGAATATACCTGGATCAAAAAAGAATTAAGAAACATTTAACATGTAGAAATAAACGATTGACAATAAATCATTGGAAAAAACAAATCAAATAAATCACAGTGGTATGAATTATACAATCAGAACATTCAAACATGCAAAAAATTTAGAAAAGTTACCAAGTGAAAATTCACATTTGTATCAATACACACAGGGATTCTAAACTGAATGCCCTTCCAATAAGACCAACTTTGTAATTGGCCGAATAAGATTGGTTGACTTAGTTTTGACTTTTACGGTCCTAACCAACCCATCCTGACTTGGAATTGTCTCAATAACTAATCCCAATGGCCACAATCTGCGAGGAGTAGACTCATTGACCAGTAGTACGAGGTCATTGACCTTGATGTTTTCACACTCTTTTGACCACTTTTGCCTCCTTTGTAGCTCCGGTACGTATTCCAGCATCCATCGTTTCCAAAACTGGTCCGCGAGAAACTGGACATGCCTCCAACGTCGACGATACAAGTCATGCTCTCCAAATATTCCCGGAGGAGGGTTTGGTCCTGACCTCATGAGCAGCAAATGATTTGGAGTTAAGGGCGACAGATCACTTGGATCCGAGCTCATCTTGGTGAGCGGGCGACTGTTGAGGACAGCTTCAATTTCACAAAACAAAGTGCTCAGGATTTCATCTGTAAGACGACATTGATTCTTCATCAACAAGCTTGACAAGACTTTGCGCACTGACCTTATCAGGCGTTCCCAGATCCCGCCCATGTGGGATGCACTGGGGGGATTAAATACCCATTCAGTATTGTTGCTGAGGCAATGTTGGTGGATTTTGGATTGCTGCAACTCTCTTACTCCTTTTGCCAACTCAGTCTGAGCTCCCACAATATTGGTTCCGTTGTCCGACCAGACCTTTTGTGGTTGACCTCGTCTGGATACGAAGCGACGGAATCCATTGAGGAACGAGTCAGTGTCAAGTGATTCTATCAGCTCTAGATGCACAGCTCTGGTTGTCAGACACGTGTACAAGCATCCATACCTCTTCACTTCTGACCTGGCTCTCTTCACCATGAAATGTCCAAAATAATCAAGGCCTACATACGTGAAGGGTGGTGCATCGGGTTGTAGTCTCTCTGCTGGAAGGTCCGCCATTTTCTGAAGGCATGGGCTGGCATTTAACTTCCTGCAATGAATGCACAGTCGAATTATATTCTTTACAACTGGCCTGGCTCTTGTAATCCAATATTTAGTCCTTAGAAGGCTGAGCGTCCATTCGGTTCCTACATGGGCATCATTGTGGGCATCTCTGGCAATCAAGCTAGCTGCAATATGTTTGTGAGGAATTATCAGTGGATGTTGTCTGGATTCACACATACCAGCATGCTTCAAACGACCCCCGACCCTAAGCAGACCGTCTCCATCAAGGAAAGGAGTCAGGTCACTTAAGTTACTGGATTTCTTCACGTTGCCCCCACCTTGCAGCTCACGTACGTCATCAGGATAAGACAAACCTTGCACATGTCTCAAGATCAGTACTTCAGCACTCTTGGTTTCAGCAACAGACATCCTTTCAAAGCGCAGTGTCCTCTTCGATAAGAGGTATTTTCTAAGCCTCAACCACCAAGACACAGCACGAATCACTTTCGTCCAGCTGGAGAAATGATTAAGCAATTTATCTAGCGGATGATCAGTTACCTCAGTGGTCATAGCAGCTGTAGTTACCTCTTTTGGTGTTCCACGAACTTCAGGATCGCCTGGCGACACATCCGGTGTGATTGGCTTCACTGTCCACTCGTTGTTGTATGTGCTGAGGAAAGCTGGTCCTTCGAGCCATTTCTTCGTATCCATGATTGATGCACTGACTCCTCTTGTAATGAGATCAGCAGGGTTGTCTTTACCTGGAATATGATTCCATTGTGATGAATGGGTAAGTTGACGAATTTCAGTAACGCGGTTTCCGACAAAAACGTGAAACCTGACACCATCATTTTTGATGTACTTGAGTACAATTTCACTGTCCGTCCAAAACATTGACTCAATTGAGGGAACACTCAAAACTTTGTGAAAGAGTTCATCAGCTCTAGCAGCCAACAATGCTGCTTGTAATTCCAATCGAGGAATAGTTACCATCTTCAAAGGAGCAACTCGACACTTGCTCATCAATAAATTGACATTGATCTCACCCGACTTATTGATACACCTGCTGTACGTACAGAATCCATAAGCCACTGAGCTAGCATCACAGAAATGATGAAGTTGGATGACTCCATCATTGAAGGCAGCGGGTTTGATGCACCTGGGAACTCTGAAGTCAGCAAGTTTGTGAAGTGATCCAATCCACTGGTTCCATCGTTGCTCCAAGTCAGCAGCCACTGCATCATCCCATGAATACTTCATGCGAGCTGATTCCTGGAACAATAATCTGCCAAGCACAACAACTGGATTAACAAATCCCAATGGATCGAAGATGGAAGATACAATCCGCAACATATTTCTCTTGGTGATCTTATTTACATCGGGAATGTTGACGTCAAAATAAAAGTCATCACTTGTAACGTTCCACTTCACACCAAGGACACGACTAGTTGATTCATGTGAAAAATCGAGCACATCTTTACCTCTGTCTTCATGCGGAATTTGGGACAATATTGCAGCATCATTTGAGACAAACTTGGTTAGCCTGAATCCTCCTCTTCTCAGAAGTGATACGGTGCTTGCAACGGCGTGAGTAGCTTCATCTCTAGTTGGCATGGAAATTAGACAGTCATCCACATAAAAGCAATTCTGCACAACATCTGCAACAATGTCATCAACGTCAGCATAATCCTTCAACAATCTTCGCAGTGCATATGTCGCACTACTTGAGCACCAGACTCCCCCGAAAAGGTGTGATGTCATTCTGTAATGCCTGATCTTGCCACAGGTGTCATGCCAAAGGAAACGTAAGGAATCTCTGTCATACACAGGGATGCGAACTTGGTTAAACATTGCCTCTATATCACCCATGACAGCAAATTGATGTTGTCTTAATCGCAGTAAGTGCGTCAGCTGGTTGTTCAAATCACGTCCCTGGTAACAAAGACTATTGAGGGAGCTACCTTGGAACTGCGCTGCACAGTCGAATACCACCCTCAACTTATTTGGCTTGTTGGGATTGAGGACTGCGTGATGTGGCAAATACCATGTCCTGTTTTCAGTTTGCATTTGGTCATAAGGCACAGGCTCTGCGTAACTCTTGTCCAATAATTTCTGAATCTCAACATCATATCTGTCCATCAAATCTCTTTTTTCAAGTGATGATCTGGTGGATTTAAGCCTAGCCAAGGCTTGGGAAACATTATTTGGAATACTCATGACATCAGCTTTCCAAGGTATTGGGAGTTCATAATGGCCATCAACGATTCTTGCTTTGCTATCCCACAGTTCTACGACTCGTTTGTCATTACCAGACCATGTCGCTGAATCAACATGAACATCATCCTGCTCTATCTCCCACATGGCTTTGACTTCATCTTCTAACTTTGAAGTAGTTACAAAGTTGGCTATGACACTCTTACTCACAGGACTTGAAGAAACAGGACCGTTGACGGACCATCCTAGAAGCGTGCGGACTGCAAATGGTTCTCCCGGCTGCCCTCGTCTCGACTCAAGTGGTAAGAGTGCCTCGGCATTGTCTTGTCCTATCAGAACATCAACTTGTGGAGAAATGCTGTGAAGAGGTAAATCAGACAAATGCTCATATACATGCAATGGTGAAGCAGGAACATTAACTGGAATATCACGTACAACATACACGTTTGACATCTTAATACAATCATTTCCATCATCAGACATCAATGTGAAGTTAACAAGTTTTGTTTGCTTACTGCTACTGTCACTTAGTGTGTTCAATGTATACTGCACAGTGCTACCATGAATACCAAGAGCATTAACCAGCCTTTGACTACAGAAAGAGTTAGTTGACCCAGAGTCCAATAAGGCATGGGTTTTCATACTGTCATTTACTGTTACCTTCACAATAGGTACAAATACATCACCAGAGGACTTGGCATTTAAGACGACAGTTTCTGCACGATGAGAAGTCACATCATTCTGATGAGTAGGCTTGACGAATTTGTTGTCTATGTGGATGAATCTTGTATGCTTCTGACCACACTGTGGGACTGTGCATACCGAAGTTCTTTTGCAGTCTTCAGTAGTATGGTTTGCGAGTAGACAGTTTCTGCAAAGTTTCTTGGACTCTACCACTTCTAAACGCTGAATCGGCTTCATTGCCTTGAATTTGTCGCACGAAAATAATTTGTGACTTTCGCCGCACACGACGCATGGCGGCATGGTTCGCTGAGGCTTAGCATTCATGACGAAGCTGGACGACGAAGATGAAGATTTCTGCTTCCCATCATGTGAAGGTCGACTGGAGTTGTAAGATGGTCTTCCACAAAATGAACCATACACTGGATCAGATGCGTCTTCTGACTCACGAACAATAAATTCAACAAATTGTTTGAAGTCTGGATACTTCTCCGTCTCCCTTTTCTTATCCATGACATGTCGCTTCCATCGATTCTTTAAATACGGCTGCAAGCGGTTCGCTATATCGATGATAGAAGTCTGGGTATCCACCTCATGCAATCTCTTCAACTTATTCAGCGTAGAGTAGCAGTTCAGCAAGTCGTCAGCGAGTCTCTGCAGCTCTTCAGGGGACTTGACGGGCTTGCCGGCCTTCAGGTTTTCAATGATGCGGGTGCTGATTAAGTGGTCATTACCGAATCTTCTCCGAAGTATTTCCCGAGCCTCTGTGTAACCAGTTTCACCCCCTGTCAGCGAGCAGGCACGAATCGCATCTTTGGCCTTTCCAGTCGTACACTGAAGAAGTCTGGTTAATTTGACATTTGGATTACTTGTTGCCCTGTCCACATGTTCGTCGAACACAGCCAAGAAGTTATGATAGGCCAAGGGATCACCATCAAAGTTCTCCAACTCAAGTTTAGGAAAATTCATAATGCTCAGCAATTCTGAAGAACTAGGCCCATCATCAGATCTCTTACTTGCACCAGCATCTTGGTGTTTGATTTCCTTCTTGTCATCCAGAATACTATTGGAATCCAGGAACTTTCGGATGAAGATAAGGGCTTCAATGAAGTCGTTCTCAGCGGTTTCAAAATATGAATCAGCATCCTCAAGCTCAGCTTCTTCTTCAAGATCAGCAACATAATCTTTATGTGCCTTTTCAAAGTTCTCAAATTTCTTCTCAATGGCTTGTAAACTTCCATCAACTTCCTCTTTTCTGCCAAGTGCTATGTGTCTCTTTGCATTGTTTATCTCTCTTGTGAGGGCTGATTTGCAGCCTCTGCGACTTCTCTTCTTTTCCGGGTCTCCTGCCATCTTCGTGTCTTCTTTATGCTGACATTGTTATTTACTATTAGGCAGAGTGAGGAAATCGGAACGGAGACTTGTTGACTTTTAAGTTGCACTTTTATTGTACAAGCGCGAAGGGCACATGGAAATCTGGAAATTGAAATAACCAGGAATAAATACAGGTAGAAAAACAATTATCCATGATATCAAGTATTAAACTCCATCATCTATTATAATTATCAAGTATTCATATTTTGATTATAACCAAATCAATAAGTACATGAATTATATAAATAACATAAAATTTAGGCATGTAGCAAATCAATCTGAGTAGTATGATCAAATTCAAATAGCAAGGCTAAAGTGGACAATAGTCCAAAAATAAATCATAAATGGAATATACCATATTTTATGTCAAATAATTAAATAACAAAAACTGCTGCTAGAAGCAGCTAGAGTTAGATAAACCTTACAAAATTAATACATAAAGAAGTACTTACAACAATGTGCAACTTCTGGGAAAAAACCCAAGTAAAAATGGTGACTGATGTTGACTGTTAGTTATCTATCTTATGAATGAACAGGAATTTGAAATCAGCTGTTTCCTGACTTAATTGACCTACATTTGTGAGTAATTGAAAATCATTGGCACATACCAAAAGACCCACTTGCTGCAGACAATAAGAACAACCAAACAAAGAAGGTGTGAAATACCTCTGTGGCAAGCTGTAATACATAGCTCACTTCAGATTTGATCATACAGAACTTATTACTAAATTAGTCAAATCATAGCTAAATTATTGGTAAATGAACATAAAAGGTAGAAATAATAAGTAGAACAATAATACCAAAAAATGTTACACTTATCGATATAATAAACCTTAAGTTTAGGTTACTTTGGGTAGCACAAATTACATGACAGTGTGAGCCAATATAGGAAGCAGCTACATTGGCTGCCAATTCCAGCTAGAATCCAATTCAAACTGATGCTAACTACATGGAAAGCTGTCAATGGACAAGCACCTGTGTATATTCAAAATCTGATCCAGTCAAAACCCAAACAAAACTGTAATCTAAGAAGCAACAACAAAGTTCTCTTAAAAGAACCAAGTTCTTGCAATAAAAACAAATTTGAAGACAGAGCTTTTTCGCATGCTGCTCCAAAACTTTGGAACAAACTCCCAGATATTGTCAAGGCCTTGACAACACTTGATTTTTTCAAGAGAAATCTCAAAACTTGTCTGTTTAAGACTTTCTACAAATAAAGCTATCATACACAAGCGCTAGTGAGCAGTTTACTGGAATTAGCGCTATATAAATGTATATTATTATTATTATTATTACATGTAGAAGGGAATCAAGAAAAACGTCTGTACGATAGCCCTTGCTAGTGTGATATCAATAACATGAATATTATCATCACGTAAAAAATGAAAAGTCAGAAGAACACATTTCTCCTTTATACAGTAAATTGAGGGGTACCCGGGGCCCAAATCCAAGGGCCCCTGCCGCACCCTCCTAGTGAACCATGACAGAAACTGGGAGAGGGGCCCCTCACTTAATTGTTTATTAAACTGAGAGAGGGGCCCCCTTACTTAATTGTTTATTATGTTTCTCAAGTTTTAATAGCAGAACTTCCTATTTTTCTGTTAGGCCCGCAATTCGATTTTTACCTCTTTTACATCATATTTGATAATTTAGATTTTTTTAAAGGTTGCAAGTGGGCCCCCCTGAGGTAGTGGGCCCCAGGGCACTGCCCTCTGGCCCATAGGGCCAGTCCGCCCCTGATTACCAGATGGTGAACAGTTTCCCTCTAGAACTTATTTGTATTGGGAAAATCCAACAGACACCGTAAATATACATGTTGTGTTCAGGCGGTAGAGCATTAAAACCAACTGTAGGGTCACCTTGGTTTAAAAAATGGGCTCCTCTCTTATGAAAGAAAGCATATTGCATATTATTATGTAGAGAAACCCTAACCATGGACTTAATTAACCATTCCAGCCTGTTATTGGGCAGTCAACCTCTAAATAAATTAGAGTAGGTCGGGGCATGCAGCCCCCCTTAACTTCGAGGTGCGATTTGACCTACTTTTTATAGTTGATTCTTTGAATGCTTATGCTGTCAGGGAGATATCACTTGACTCTATTTATAACTAGTGAAAAAAATGTCTACCAATTTTAATAAAGGAGTTACAGCCATTTTTGTAAAAAATTGAAAATGGCCTTCTTACCCCACCCATCGGACAAGAAGCCCCCCTATTATAATCCTATGGCAATTTTTTTTGCGAGTGCATTCAGCTTGAAAGTTATTTCTTGGGGTTCTTCTATCATTTTTAAGGCATTCAATTCACTTTTTCAGAATTTTTCTGTTCATACATTCATTTTTTAATATTTTTTGCCCTGTTTCAATTTTGGCCCATTTTTTATTTTATTTTAATTAGCTATTCTATCAAGATTTAAGGTAAAATACACATTATTAAATGGTTCCTGAAGCAGCTTTGAGGCCCCAGTGTAGGGGGCCTCATGCCCCATGGCATGTGGGGCCTCTCGCCCCAAATCCACATATTTTAATTTGACCTCTATATTTCGAACTAAAAGGCAAAAAACATGATCAAAATCATATTTATGTGATGGTCCTAAAGTGAAGCAATGCAGATATCCATTATACTTTTAAAAATTTCTGAAGTTATTTCTGACAACCCCTTTCAACGAATTACTCAAAGTTACAAAAACCATGCATATTTTTTGGTTTCTTTAATTTCTACTATGGTTTGGTGCTGTTCGCCTTGAAAATTTGTGACGTCACCTAAAAAGCCTCTAGCTTCAATCCTGACAATAAGAAAACGCACCAAAAATGTAAGTTTAGATATAAACCTGGGGGGGGGGGGCTTCTCACCTAATCCGGGCTTCTTGCCACAACCTACTCTACATCTTCTCTGTGTGCTCTCTGTAGGGAACATGTTTATTCAAGGTAATTGATCATCTTTTAATCCACAAGACCTTCAAATGCTAGCTGGAAATTCTGTTGTGTTGGCATCTGGTAGTCTTTTGGGTATTACCTGCAGAAAGTGCCTTACAGACTAATGCATCAGTTGTGTTGGTTTTTCCTATTTAATGTAGGCCTACTCAAACAGCTTTTCTATGTAAGTTTGCCTTGTAATCCTTTGATCAACCTTTTCTCAAATTATGTGAGACATTTTTGTTTTTTAATCTAATCCAAGAAGCGATTTTGAAGGGTAAAAAGACATTTGAATCAAATGTAAATTCAGTTAAACTTAGGGTTAAAGTTAGGACATTCACAGTTTGGACATATTTATATATAAACTAGATATACCCATTGAGGGACATTTTTAGGGGGAATGGAGCGCCCATCCCCCTCCCAACCCCCCAGTAAATGTGAAAATGAAGAGGTAGATTACCAGTGGTGGCAGTGGAAATAGTGACAGGGAAATGATAAAAATCTGCAGTTTGTCTGAAAGCATGTGCTTTGACATGAACTGGTCAAAGTGAAAAACGCTTTGGTGATTGGAATGTGCTATGCAGATTAGACTTGAGAGATAGCGTGTAGGAGCTAGGATAATAGTTGAGACATGTACATACGTTTAGGGCTTGGAAAGAGCTTTAAGATGAGGGTAAGATGACGGAGATACGATGAGTAGAAGTGGGTCAGCCAGTGTGCAGGCATGGGAAACAGCTGACACTGGAGTGTGTGGATGGTTTTGGCGGGAAGAGAGACGGTGGCGCCAGCCTCTGGCGTGAGCAGCCAGTGAACTACAATGGAGATTCATGCAATCCTGGTGGGGAAAAACAGTAGAGGCAGAAAACGTAAATAAGGGAGCTGTTTCACTGTTATTTGCTGTTATGAGAAGGACAGGATAGATCAATAAGGATAGGTGGATAGTTTAGGTGAGTGGCATCGCTAGGTGAGAAGTTTTTAGCTGTTGCAGGTGTGAGCATGTCACTTATGATTTTTGCATCTTATACCTGGCAGGGATATGATTACAGAATACTTGTAATTCAGTATAGGTTTTCATTGTGTAAATTTCTGTATTCCTGAATATTCATCTCAAATCATTTGAAGCATATTGACCTTTTTTCATGGGATATGAAATTAATTTATGTGATGTATCTCAGGGTTATATTTCATCAAATTGCTTATAAAATGTCCATTGCCACATTGTTATTCCTGAATCATGATCAATTTTTAATTTTTTAGAATTTTTCTAACACAAAGCTGACACATCAAATAAAAGCTTTGGAAGAAGTTTACTCAATGAAAGTTGAGATTGAATGGACATTTGTCTTTGCTTTGTAATATTAATGTTTGGAATGTTAACACAAATGTCATGGTCTCATCGTGAAATTTCAATAAAAGCAAACGAGGAAATTCAACAGATTGTTCATGAATAAAGAGCATTGGAAATTGCACTTGAGACAAGATGTGCGCTAAAAAGTTCAACTTCAAAAGAAATACTTTCATCAATGTGTTGTTAAAATGGAGAGAAAAGAAAAAAATAAGAGTCCACACAACACATTCAAACATTCCTTTAATGTGATATTTCTATGTTAATAAGTTAAGAAAGTAACAATAACTGTCCATGTTGTAAGGTATAGGAATGCCAGGACCTTTTTGATGCATAACTTCACAAATGTGGTTGAACTGTGTTGTATAATGAAGAAACTTCTTGAGACAAGGGTATCAAATGGAATTTTAAAGCAAAATTTTCTCCTAGTCAGTTTGTCAATATCTCTTCTCAAAGGACGTTAATCATCGAAGGACTGTCCTTGCTGACATTTTCTCGTGAATTGATTATTTGCCTTTGAAAGCGAATACAACGGCAGGACATGCTGAAGATATCTTTCATGGCTTTTGGATCCAATTGTCCTTGAGAAGACTTGGATTGGCTGTCAGGTTTCAAGATGAGAAATATCACCTATGTTCTTCTCTGTCAGGCCATAAGGGGAAATCTTTGATACTCAGTGGTCCCTGAGTTGCAAGACCACCTGTTGTAAGACGGACTTGCCTTATGTGATCGTCTTCCTCCCACAGTAAGTAAAATTTTTAGTTCATTTTACACTGAAAGACCGCACCCCCTCGAGAGATGCTTCATGACCGCAGAAGGGGTGGTCTTATAATGCAAGGACCACTGTAAAACATTTTCAACTAGAATTTAGCCTGCAAAGCCTAATTTTAAGAAGGGTCAGTCTTACAAACCAAGGACTATTGGAGTGGCGTAACTAGGAGTCACGAGCAGGGGAGTACAGGTGGACCACACACAATGGTCTAACATAATGGTCTAAGCAGTGGCGTAGTTAGGGGGGGCCATTGGGCCATGCCCCCTACTCGGCCCAAAATTAACATGGAAGAGATTGGAAATGCATATTCATCCCATGTAATGCCCCCCCCCCTCAGGCCAATTCTAAGGTCTAAGTTATAACCTAAACATTGGCAACATTAAACCATTGTGACACAACATCATCAGGTTTATCACTCAACCTGTGATTACATTGTGTAGTAACATTACTGTTTGCCAAACACCGCTGTGAGTATAGAGAGAGGAGATAACGTCCATGGCTATTTCCTATCAATTATACAACAACTAATCAAGAGTTAGTAATGGGGAACGAGTAAAGGTATTCCTGAATCAGTTTACAAAATTTTCTTTGTCAATTCTTGCTCAAAATACAATTCGGGGTGCTGGGCAATTGGTTACTGTTCTGCAATCTCCTGAATGATTTACTATATGACTTGTCTAATGTCTATACTATGCCCCACCTCACATGGATTTAAGCGTATGTTACAGCTATGCGAAGAATTTGGCAACAAATATAGTGTGCAGTAAAATCCTACTAAATCTGTTGGACTTAGTGTTCAGAGTAGAAAGCGTGTGCTTCCACAAATATTCCTAGCTGGTAAACCAATTGAATGGGTTTGTGCCACTAAACATCTGGGCAACTTTATACAAGATGATATGAGGGAAACAACCGAGGTTGCAAGCAAAAGAGGAAACTTTATTGGGAGAATTAACAGTGCACTGGCAACATTCACTCATGCTGATGATGTTGTTAAAACAGAGATTTTAAATAAACAGTGCAGTCATTTCTATGGGGCGGAAGCCTGGAACTTAGCCAGTCCAGATGTTGAAACATTCAGGAAGACTTGGAACCAAGGCGTCAGAAGTAGGGGAGGGGGTGTTATTTTAAAAATTTTAGAAAATCATACCTTTGTGGATGGAATACGAAAATATAGGTCAAAGGAAACCCAATGGTACCTCAATTGCATTATTTGGTTTTAAAAACCCATATGGACGGAGGCTTTGAAGATAACGCCTTTTGCGTCGACTGCAAAATTACCCAAAAATGCCATATCTCTAGAACCAATGCACATACAGACTTCAAAATAGGCTCAAATGATTCGCAATCCCTAAGTTTATATTCGTCTTTCATAGTAAATATATGCCTATCTGCCTTATTTTTTAAGATAAAGCCAAAAAACCTTGATTTTGTGCGAAAACCTTATATTTTCGATTTTTTAGGAACGTTATAGGCTTAATTTGAAGAATGTCATCATTAAAAAATTTCTGTTCCACTTGCTTTATCATCCAAAAATTAAAGTATCATCCTAAACATTGAAGATTGATATTGCAGTTTTAGCCAAATCAGTCTTTCTATGTAACAGTGTCTATCTTTGTCTTAGGTGATGCATGTGTTCTAGTTTTATCCTCGTCAGCACTATAATGACTTGGGATTCATTTATCTTCAGTCATTTCCTCATATTTTAAAGTAAGTGTGTGTTTGGTGAAGAAATGTAGGCCTAATTTTGTATACCAATTTTCATGTAAGAAAATGCAAGGAGTCTCATAGGGACAGCACATTTCACTATATTTGTAATTTTAGATTTTTGTTTTGTTTCTTTTTTTATCGAAAGGACACTGACAGGTTTTACAAACTGAAGCAGCATTATCAAGTTGAAGCTGTGAATGCGTAAGTCTTAAGTATTCAATGAGACATTTGTGTGACTTCTTATGGTGGTGATGGATCAGATATTCAGATATACAAAGGTGATCTTGAATATTCAACATTATATTGGTAAGCAAAAATATGTAGTTCCCGGTCACAAAAAAGGCTTATATGTAAAAAGGCTTATATGTTTATTCCACCTTCAGTCGAAACATATCTCCAATTTTACAATCTGTCTATGATTCTATACATATGTGTAACATTTTTCTCTTTACTGTGCTGCCACATTCACTTTAAAGTGTAGCCATTTTTCAAACACACTTGATTTGACTAAATAAATAACCTAACCTGACAAAAAAAACTTTTTTTTAAATTTTTAGTTTTTCTACTTTACAGAGATTTTTAACATCTAAATTTTTCAACAATACATACTTTTCCAACTTAGCTAGGGCATCAGACCACTCAGAGACCAAATTGTGCATCTTCCTTGTTCAACAAAATAACTGATTTAGCATTACATGTGTGCTTCCCTGGCTGTGTTCTTGCTGGTTACTGCCTTTCTCCAGTTAATCATTGATGGAGAGCACAGACCTTTCAGCATCAAGGTCCTTTTTCATTATATTCTCAGATACAGTTCCCTTTAACCCAATTGATATATTCTCTTTCAGTAGGGGAAAGCCTACGGTTAGAGTATTGAGAGCTTGGATAACTCTAGAATCTTGACTTGCATGGCTAATTTGTTAGAGAAGAAAGATTCTCAACATCCAAGTTTCATGCCTGAAAATGTTTCTGAACAAGAAATTGATTGACTTGTTCTCAAGAAGTACTTGCTGGTCATCTTTTGTCACATGTTGTCTGTGTAACTTTTGCTTTTCTTTGCTTAACTGTTCATTGTTCAAAAGTCAGTTGGTGCAATCAGATAAAGAGTGCTAAAAACAAAGCAGTCACAAGATGCTGGATAATGCAATGTCACTGAAGGCATGCACCGCAGAATTAAGCAAGGGGGTGTTGGAGAAAGAACTGTATTTTTTAAGAAGTCCCTGGGATTGGTGAAAGGTCTCTTGGCAGAGGTAGATGTTTCAGCGTAATCTTTCTCTCCTCAGAGAAACAGCTTACTCTATTTTCAGAGCTATATGCAAACCAAATCTTTGAGGATATGGACCACTATTCCTGATACAAATTTTGTGCATTAAGATGTCAGGCACAGTCAATACATTGTAAATTGTTTCGTTCAGTCATACTACTGTTAAAATGATTAGATCCTGTCTCATCCTCTTGTTTCTTTTCTTGAAAAATCCTCTATTTTCTTCTTATAAGAAAATTAATATATCATTACTGCAAGATGAGCATACAATTTGAGACTTACTTGTCCATCCGGGGCATAATTTTCCAGTATTGGACTTTTAGTATTAATAGAATCATTATTAATGCTATACTCTTCAAGTTAATTTCATGCCATTACTGGCGTTACTGCTGTCTCACATGTGAAATAGAATTATTATGGTGATGTGGACGTTACTTGCTTTATAAGCTTGTCAAAGATCTTGTCTTGTAGAGTACCATGCAGTTATATGAAACTAATTTTATTAATGTTATTGTCATAAGTAAATCAAGTATCTCGCTGATCAAATCAATTTAGGCATAATCTATGCAAGGTATACAACAACTTGGAATAGTATGATTCAGTAATTAATAATGTGGAATAGAACTGTCAAGTGCATATATATATATATATATATATATATATATATATATTAAATGTAAACATAGATTGAGCAATTTTTGCAAATATTTAGACTCTAACACTGCACACAGTCTGCAACTCGAATTTATGCTTGTATACTGACAGAAAAGAGCAAAAAAAACAGTTTTTGTCCAATAACAAAAAAAATATTGCACTTAGGCCTATGGTTACAATGAAACACTGATATAAAAGTGAGGATTCCGGTTAATTTGAGCCTATTCACAAGTCTCTAAGACCAACAGTTCTCGAGATATGTTTTTTTGGGGTAATTTTCGACATTATTTCTTCGCGTCAACCTTCAAAGGCTCCGTCCATATGGGTTTTTGGCTTATATTGACAAACGGGGACAACCGTGTTGCCCAATTAGGTCCAGGTCACACAAAAAACGCCACAAAGTAACATTTTGGAATTATCACCCCCCCCCCTATGAGAGAAGGATATACAGTTTGCCCCGTCTTACTCATACAAGTCTTCTGGCATATTTTACTGGCCAGCCGTATGTTTTGGATAAAATTTATAGGCGATTTCACAAATTATTGACGAAGATGCTACAAAGTGATAATGGAAAGGTGAAGTACCTGGCTGATGTGATGATCAGAGATAGCTCAAGTATAATTTGTAAAAAACTTGCAGTGCATTGCTCACAGATATGATTTAAGCTTTTATGAGAGACTTGATTTTAATGACTCTCAATTTAAGAATGATTTTAATGGAAATGATTTTAGACTCTACATGCAAATTCAAGAGCTCCGATATGCTAAGTCAAATATACAGACTGAACAGTTTTTAACTTGTGATGAAATTGACTCTATTTTATTTCATCTATGCTGTTATTGATATTTTATACTTTTTACTACTTTTTTATTGTATTTTATAAATTTACATGTACAAATTATGCTTTTTACAAATGCATGAATAAATGATATATATATAGCCTAGTGGTGAATCAAAAATGTTTTTCACTGTTTGTACATTACTGAACATAACTTTGTCCAACCGTGCTGCGTAATTATAAGTAATTCACACTTTTAAATCCACCAAGCTTTCATACGCATGTGACAAAAAAAACTGTTGTGTCATTCCAAACTGGCCGAATCTCACTGAACCCATTTCAGCTAACACCCCAAAGGCATAATCTCGACACCTTTTATTAGTTTTAACTGTTAAAAAGTAAAGATTGGGGGCAACCATTTTTAGAGTTTTTCTCAGTGGCAAATTAGTTATTCCGAAGTAACAGTGGCAGTATTTATTCATTTCATGCGCAAAATCCCCGAATGTTCATTTCTAAATCAAGCAACGCATTATTAACAAATACCACACACAGAATTATCTATTTCAAGACTGCCCAAAAAGAATGTATTTATTTCACCAAAACTTAATAAGAAATTGTTGTATCAAAAAAGAAACTCCAACCCCCCCCCCCTCCCTGGAAACTAAACGGTCTCCCCCTTATATTTGAAAAAAGTTTTTCAGTTATCAATGTCAATATATCATTTTTGAAGTTTTAAAATGAGCTAGAGGACTGAATTGGGTTAGCACTGGATGGTGAGAACAATTTAGGAACTAAATTTCACCTCCCAAGGATGTCTGTCAATTTAGTCAGAAGAGTCTGATTAATTTAGGAGGAGTGGTGTTATAGAAAAGGACAACACACTATCGTCATTGTTCTCATTGGCCTTGAAATAAGCAGACATTGATATCTCAATGCTGACATTAATAGATATGTCATTGAGTTTTCTTTTCTGTGGTCCTAATTAGTATCATGACTCACAAAAATGAAAATGCTGATGTAAAAGCTCAATTAGCTTAAACCCGTCTGGATTGGGCTTAGACATGGATGACCAAATAGATTTAGCTCCTTATTGTTGTTAACTCTGGCAGTATATCAGGGATGTACTGCAGCTATACATTGTG
Source organism: Platynereis dumerilii (assembly GCA_026936325.1). NCBI lineage: Eukaryota > Metazoa > Annelida > Polychaeta > Phyllodocida > Nereididae > Platynereis > Platynereis dumerilii. The sequence goes on from JAPTHN010000013.1 coordinate 28,872,095, forward strand.
TAACTTCACAGTATGTTGTGACATAAATGTTGTTGTACCTTATTCAGGGAAAATTTATCAAACACTTCCAGAGTTTCAATGTTTAAATGGAGTATTTCTTTGGATATATCTCTGAGTTCCGTTCAGTTTGATGCACTTTTTTGTGTCAAATATACTGCTCTGTAATTGGTCAGATTACCAGTAGTTGGCTGTTTCAGAGTGTTGGAGATGACTATCACTACCAAAACAGTGCAAAAAATTCAAATTTTTTCTATAATTGGAAATTGTAACATTGGTCAAGCTCCATGATTTTCCTGTCACAAAACGCCTTACAAAAACAGTTATTACACTGTTTATTGACTGCATGCATTACACAGTATTTCATGTTGTTTGGTCGGGCAAATAAACAGTTCTATTGGAAGTGTCCTGATTGCTGACCAGCAGATGCAATGAAGCAATCTCTCCGTGGGTGTTTGTTTATTGGAAGGAAACATGCAATATCCCACTCAAGTGGCCATTCTGTGCTATTTCTTGTAACTCTATACAAGGAAGGAAGGTGTACATTTGGTATATCTATTAGTATAGCCTGAAACTTGCTGCAGTTCCACATCCATTTTATCTTATGGGCAATTCCGTAAAGTCGGACGTACAGATCAGACACCTTAACAGCTTGTGTAGCCCTACCATTACACCTTAGCTATTCAATTGTTAAACAGGCATGAGGCTCTGTGGTAGGGCTTTCAAACAAGCCATCAACCAAAGCTCAAAGGGCCCTAGGAGCTGAGCAACAAGGCAAAATGTCATGGTGTCGGACGTACTCAGGGAAATGAAACTTTTCTGACTTGTTGGCTTGTTTCTCAAAACTCTGTGATGTATATGGAGAAAAATCTATCAAATTACCTCTATTGTCAAGGGAACTATTTCAGGCATCAGCCAGGCAAATTTCCATAGCAATATTGTAACTTGTCATAAAGCTGTAGCCATTTCTATTCGTTGTCTGACTTACATATTTTCGGTGTCGGACGTACGCATGTGAATTGGAAGCGTAAAGGATGCCTGCAATGGAAGAATTATTAAAAATGTTCACAAATTTTCATTTTTTATATAAAGTAGAGTTCCTTTAAAATAATTAGGAACCATAAAATGGCTTCATCATAGTATATTTGAGCCAAATGTGGTGTCTTGAACATGCAAGTTATTTTCACCATTTTTACCATCAAGTTTACAGTAATTTCACCACAGAAATATCCAAAAAATCTCAAGTTATACCATTGATTGTCACTGTAATTGCACATATTTTTCAATATATGTTGAGCGAATACTTGACAAATGCAATTGTGAAGGAATTTGGCATAAATATGTAAACAAATAAAGAAAATCTGCCATTTTCGGACAATTTTTGTATATGCTTTTTGGAACTGTCACAGCTTAAAATACTAGGTTTAAGCTACTAGATGTAATTTTATCTTTAGTTTTCTATGAGCATAATGTCTGGCTCAGCTTGTGTCACTATTTCCTACCAATTACATGTGATTGGAAGCAAGCGATGAATTGCCTTTCACATAATTTCATGGCCTAAAACAGAGTTGAAAATGACCAAATTTCAAGGATATCATCTATTTCCTGTTTTGTGACCTATACCATTTTAAGGTTCACCCAAACAGACTGGCCTAAGATGTTCTGATGAGACCAAGCCTGTGTACCAACATTTGTATCATTTCCTTTGTTCCAGATGCACTTTCATATTTTGGTGTCGGACGTACATTGCCTTTTTGGTGTCGGACGTACACACTTTAAGTGCTCTCCCTGGCAATAATATCAGGTTTAAATGGTTCAAGTGGCCACCATGCTGTTCATGGTTATAAATGTGCTTTGTATCGGAAGTTTAATGAAGTTAACATCAGTAACTTGGCAGCAGGAAAATTATTTAGTAATTTTGGTGTCGGACGTACACTGAGAATCTTATTAGGTCAAATGTCACTGCCTGACAGAGTTCACAAGAATTGATGCAAGATTTTTTTATGCAAAATTAAAGTGTACTCCCATAGGCAGCAACTGACAGCAAAATGAAACCAACTAACCAATTTCTCTACTGGCAGTGACATCTTAATATTAATGTGCTAAAAAATATAATAATTGCAGTCACCAAAGATAGCATTACTTAAATGCAAATATCTCAAAGAGCAAATGAGATAATCAATTGATTTTTTCTGTTCCAGAAAATACACTTATTTTGGCACATTATAACACCCATGGCACGTAATTGTGTCAATTTTGAAATTTTGACCGATTGGTTGATGACTTTACGGAATTGCCCTTATATAAACACTGAGTGTCTTTTTGTGATTTGAATTTTATGGAAAATACATGTACGACTATTTATCAGGCTGTATCATAAAGTACCTTACTTAATTGATTATGTATGAGTATTAACGTAAATTAACAGCAGTACAATAATTTGATTTGTTCAACTTCTAAAGCTAATATTTGTTGATATCCAGATTATCAATGCCTTATATTTGTTGGGGGTGGGGGGGGGGGTTCTCAAGAGCTCTCAAGCGCCACTAGTATTAATGTCAGCTATGAAGCCGAACAAGAGCAGTTGGCTGAACAAACTCTTTAATTAGTTTATCTATAATTAATAGGACATAGACTTGGACCTTATCTCTATTCACAGCTGTTGTTGGCACACAGTGATGCCACTACATGACATCATCCACGGCTGAGTGATGACATTTCATTACAATAGCTCTATGGTGCCAATACCAGATTGAATGTGTGACAGTGACAGTGAGACAGTGAGATTAATAACAACTTTTTATTGACTAGTCTGTCTAACCTAGTTATAGCCTTGTTATTGACCAGTCTGACTTAGTTATATTCACTTCAGCCTTTGGCCAAGTCATTACCACTGATCAGGTTCATAATACCTGAAATTGACTTTCACCAAACTCCATAATTGGTTATTGTCCCTCTGTCTAATTTTTTTTTTGTCCTGAGAAGGACAAGTGGACCTGGAGCTATGAAAAACATCATCAGAATTCAAACTCTGCTCTTCAGGTCTAACTATGGTTGATACTTACAATATAAATTCTTATTTTATCCTCGCTGCAGTTTTCAATACGATTTTTTTTTTTTTTTAATAAAATACCTTATAAAATACCTTGGTTTGTTGAAATTGCTGAAATGGCAATTGCTCTAAGGATTTCCATACTTGTTGTGATTGAAATTCAAAGAGACAGGTCTGGTGTTTACACTCAGAATATCCATTTCATGCACCAAGACAAACATCAGTTTCATTTAAACTTTCATCCTGAACTTTCTTACAAGATCTTTCCTCAAAGTTCTTGCTTTTAATTTTGAAAAAAATGATTTTAGTGGGTTTTCGTAAAATCTAGAATGCACGCAGGACAATATTTTCAACAGAATCAACAACATTTATAATAGAGAGGGAGGTAATTCATTCTTTTCATTACATTCAAAATCTTTGCCTTTCTAGTATGTTAAGATAATGTAATTATATATCATAAATGAAATCATGATGTGACATTAATTATAATTTGCCCTATTTGAGACAATCATGTAAGGACTATTAAAATGCTTCTTCTTGAAATAATGAAGGCATCCGATGTCCCAAGTTTTGTTTGACTCAACAGTTTCGTGATATGTTGTGTGCAACAAAAACCCTCCATTACACAAGGCAGCTTAAAACCCAAGTTGGACGACTTCTAAAAGTTGCTTTTGTCTTGTAGTAGTCCATGGCAAGTAACTCCAATATTTACTTAAAACTTAAACTAATTCATCAGAGAAAGTCAGCTCGGATTTAAGGCTTTAATTGAAGCTAAAAAAGGAACCAAACACATCATCAGTTTGAAAAAGTAATGATCCAAAGGAATGATACAAATTGTAAGTCAGAGGATTCTAACTCTTTAAGTGGCCCTTGGTAGTAGATACTGCTTTTCATATTATCCTAGCTTGAGCCGCTTGCAGCCTTATACTTAAATTACCTAAAAGATAAGGCTACTGACCAAAATAGTGCAGTAAGTCACAATCAATACCTCTTGTAAACTTTATTTATGTATGACTAAAAGTGTTGGCTAAGTCTGTGCGAGTCAATATCACATCACCATGAAATCCTTCAATGTGTTTAAGTTACGACTGGTTTAGAAGTGTCCCATCTTTTTTCTCCCCCAGAGACTAGTCGAGAGACATCCATGTTAAATCCAAACTACTTAGTTGAAACCTGCTTCAGATCTTGTATATCCCTTAGTTCATCTTGGGGTAACTACCCTCCCATCTTGATCTACCCCAACAAGGGAGACTTTTAAAATTGCTGATTTACAACCCCTGTATATGACCTTGATTTACTAGAGGCAGATGGTACCGCCGGTTCTAGTTAGCTGAAGATTTTAAAAGGTCTAAGATGTTCGGGGAAACCCGTTCTTGTTGTGATAGCTGTTGAAGAAGGTGTTTTCTTTAAAAAATGGTATTCAGTTCCATAATTTTATTTCACCATCACCTGTGAGTCCGTTATCCAAGTTGTGTTATTGTTTTTCAAGCTGCGTTTTTGTTTTTCAAGCTCGAGTTTTTTATTGTCATGTATGAACTTCTAACCTTTCATTCTTACTATTTACAGCAGTCATTTGGATTTGGCCTTGAAATCTTAGATAATATACATAATATGACATCGCCTCAAACCAAACATGAAGTCTTTGTGGCAGTTAATTTTCCATGAAAATTTGTGTTTCGTTTGGCTCATAACAATAAAAGAAAGAAGAATTATTCACCGACTTTCAATTCAATCTGTAATATAGACCAATGTGAATATTGTAAATGTTCCTGTCACCTTGCAAATCAATTTAAGATGTAGTTCCATTGTTCAGATGACACTTCTGATTGATAATTATTTCTTTCCTTGAATGTTATGTAGTCATTAGAGAAATATTGGAATGATTATTTCATGTCTTGCCTCAAGGCACCAACTTCAAGGCTACTGTAATTATATATCATGTCATATCAGAGAAGTTCAGTTTTTACTTTTGGAGTTTTCAGTTGCGTTGGCACTGAGTGGGGAGAACTAATGCTTATTTGTGAAATTTTTCATTTCAAAAATTATTAAAACAGAAGATCTAGTTTGATGAACAAGAACAATGTGACTAAAAAGAGGCACATGGATGGAATTGTTCTCTCTAACCTTGAACTAAGCAGGCATTGAAATGTGTGATTGGTGGCATTAAGCTAGATGTCGTTCAAGGTGGCAAGTAAGATAAAATGTGAGAGAAAACTTAGATAGTGCTGGATAGATTATAACTGTGAAAGATCCATGACCAGCCTCAATCAGCATGCATTATGTCAATGAAAAAAGTTACTGATGAGATGTTGTGACTATTGGTGGCTGAATAAAGTGGACAGCTTATCATGTGCATTGGGTATTCATTGAAACCACACCCCTGTGAATGGAACATGTGATTACAGGAACTGTAGATGTCGAATCGTTGCCTTCAAGGTCAGAAGTCTGATAAATGTGACAGCAAACTATGGAGTTTAAGACACAAAGAATGGACTTGATGATGCCGGATTAGATATCCACTGTGTAAGTTCTAAATCAGTCTCAATTGGCATGCATTATATCAATGAGATCATTGTCCTCCCTTCCTTGAAATGTTAACTAGAGAAAATTATCCGTTTTTGCCCTCACTAAGTTAACCATTCACTCTTCTGAGCCCTGCTGTGTTCAGATTGGCAGTTGTAATTCAAGGCCTAATGGGACATTGACTTGCTGAGTCTTGCTCTGAAAACTACTTTCAGACAGACAGATTGCCCTGGCATAGTGAATAGATTTACAGCAGCTGAGTTCTAAGAAAGCCTCTGTTCTTTTATTCAGAGTTCCCTCGCAGCCTAATTGGTAAGTGCGCTTGTCAACTGGCTTTGAGGGCATGGGTTCAAATCTCACCCCGAGAACACACTTTAGTCCGAGCCCATGGGACATTAAATGGAGGCGGGTTATATCCAGTGTTCTATGCTGGGGCAACTGAAAGACCCTGGGCATCCCTGAATTCACAGTCTTCTCATCTCATCATCATACGGTGGTCGCCTGCCTCGATATAGCCCACCAAGGTGCTTCAGAGGCGTAAAACACAAACAAACAACAAACAAACTGTTCTTTCATTGTGATTCAATGTTAAGGTGGCTCGCTACTCGTGGCCAAGCAATGGCGACGTCACCATAGCAACAGCAGCCTGCTGAGCTCTGTGGGCTACATTTTTGTCTTTTTATAATTCCATGCGACGGCCACTTCATTTGCCATTTGCGCCACTTCTATTAGGGTTAGAGACTTCTGGTTTAGAGCATTAGATGCGCTGTGAAGAGGACTGCAATCCCAAAGAGTTTCAGCTTTATAGTCCCAATAGAATATTTTTACAGGCAATTTTCGGCAAGCAGGTCTAATTTCTCAAAAATGACTTTGAAATACAAATAAATTTTTATATCAAAATCCATTGTGGTAGCAAACCTTTTCTTATGCATTTTATTGTTCCTCACAATATTTGGAAATAAATGACAAAGAAATGAGAAATCCTATGTAGCCAATTTTTTTTAGCGCCATGATTTATGAAAAAAGTTAAAATTGTCAAAATCAATATTTTTATTCCGAACCCCTTGGAGCGCCCTTTAAACTAAATATATCTCTTTGAAATTGTTATCAGCTTTTCCCTGAAAGTGTCTTCTTTAATTTCATGCTTCATTGCATAATATGGGATGCATGACCACTGAATGGCAGGGCAAACTTCACAGTAAAAAAGTTAAGAAAAAAATTGAGTTTTTCAGGATTGCGTGGACTGACTTTCTTGTACATAACCTCAAATATTTTGATAAAAAGGCTGGTTGCGACCACTTTTGTTTACATATCCTTGCTATAAACTATATTTTGGATCATTCTAAAATATTTTTAAGAAATCCTATCTTGGAAAGTTCACGAGTATCGAGCCACCTTAAGGTTGGTAAATATCTGAGAATACTCTTGTTACATCAGCTGTCCAAAAGCCATAGAATGTTGCAGGGAAGAATTAAGATAATATGATGTGGTAATTATAGAGTTTCTTGCAGTAACAATAACGATGCTAGTCTGTATTTAAGGAATTGCTTAAATGTATTCATTACTTTCAATTATCTTTCATTGAGTGATTTTTATGAATGAACTGCAACTTCAAAGAAATATGACCTGATATTGTGATATTTAATACCTCTAACACAATATGGAATACCAAAGGCTGACCAACAGAGGCAACGAAGCACACATGTCTCTGAGTCAGTTTCTTTACAGGCAGGATATATCATGCAAAATTCCACTCAAGTGGCCATTTGTGCTATTTCTCGTAACATTATACCAGGAAGGAAAGGCATACATTGCTAATTTAGTATGATATCTACTTCTATATCATTAAAGTTGTTGGACGTGTCGTCCATGCCATCTGATTTTGTATGAATGTTGACCGTCTTTTGTAAGTTGAATTTTATGGGAAATTGTGTATTTGAAAACTAAGTATTTTTTGCAGTTTTGGAATTTAGGTTTTTTTTCAAACTTATGTCCTTGAGCCAAAAGATTTATGGCCCAGCTTTCTGTTCAATAGATTTATGGGGAAAAGGCTTATACCCAGGATATTATTATTTTGATAAAGTACATTAGACCTTACTTAATTAAGGTTCAATAATCGTACAATTTTGACTTACTATTAATAGAGTTAACATCCTCCCATTTTCAATATGTATTATTCCTTTTTGAAATTAATCATGTGTTTAATTCCTTTATTTAAGGTTTAATTAAAGCCTCAACAGCAAAGAAATCATTCGAATTAGATCTTAAGTCTGAAATTGGCTCTTATGGGAGCTGACTATTTCTGACGAATGAGATTTAGGTAAATATTTGAGTTAATTGCCATAGACAACTTATCTATCTACTGTCTTTTTGAAGAGACAAAGACAACTTGAAAGTAGGAACTTTAATCTTAGCTGGGCAATCTTAGTTGTAAAGAGCTAATCTAATTGGTTGTTTGATCCACAATACTTTGAAATGACACCCACTCTCTAATTGTAAGCACAAATAGTTTTTTAAGAGGAAACCTTGTGGGAAAAGTAAACCTCTTAAGACTAGACACATTAATTCTGTTGTTTTTCTTCAAACAGCTTTCCTAAGTCAGGTTTTTCTTTTTACTCGTTTATTCATGAACTCAAACAATCCCTTTCCCTTTCATTATTAGGCTCCTTTTTGCTTTTACTTTAATGCGATGCAAGAAAGACTTGAAGCACAAATCAAAAGCAGCTTTAGGAATAGTCCAACTTGGGTTTTAGCTGTTTCGTATACAGGAAAGTATTCATGGCACACAGAGCTATTGTAATGTAACGTCGTCACTCCGCCAGAGATGATGTCATGTAGTGATATCTCTGTTTGCCAACAACAGCTGTGAATAGAGTTAAAGTGTTTGCTCAGCCAACTGCTGTTGTATAGCTTTATTGCTGACATTAATGCTAACGGCCCATGGGAACCTTGCCAATGGTAAGCTATTGATAAGTTGGGTAACAAAAAATATTTGTTTTCGAAGTTGAACTAGTCAAATTATTGTACTGCTGTTAATTATTTTTATCATAAAAGAAACCTTAGGTAACATCGTATAAAGCCAATTAATTTTTACCTTTTTTTACAAGACATTCAAGGGCAACAAAATGTTTCAAAATTACCTCACGGCTATACCTATCCTAACATGAATAAGAATCCAGAGATAATTTCATTTTTATGTACACGCCCTTCTTAGAACAACACATATCAGTCCAAATATGGAGATTTCAAATATTCTCTCTGCCTCAATCAGCATGCATTGTGTCAATGAAAAGAAGTCATCAATGAGAGCACAAATCATGTGATTATTGGTCCCTGAATTAAGTAGACATTGAAATGTGTGATTACTGGAACTGTCATTGAATTGTTGCCTTCAAGGTCACAATTCTGACAAATGTGACAGCAAACTATTGAGTTTTTAAAGACACAAAGAATGGACTTGATGATGCCAGATTAGATATCCTTGCATAAGCTCTAAATCACCTCTAAATCAGCCTCCACCAGCATGCATGGTGTCAAAGAGATCTCAAAATCATTGGCCTCCCTTGAAATGCTCACTATAGGGAATTATCACTTTTTGGCCCTCACTAAGTTAACCATTCACTCTCCTGAGCCCTGCTGTGTTATGTTTGGCAGTTGTTATTCAAGGCCTAATGGGACATTGACTTGCTGAGTCTTGCTCCGAAATGAGCTTTCAGGCAGACAATCTGCCCTGGCATAGTGAATGGATTCACAGCCGCTGAGTTCTAAGAAAGCCTCTATTCTTTCATTTTAAAGTAGTCTTTAAGTTTGGTAAATATCTCTAAATAATGTTGTCACATGAGCTGTCCTAAAGCCATGGAATGTTGCTGATAAGAATTAAGATAATATGATATGGTTAAAGAATTATCTTGCAGTAATAATAATGATGCTGTTCTACGTTTAATGAATTTCTTAAATATACTAATTAAATTGTCAGTTATATTTCATTCAATGTCACTGAACAAATAATAATTAATCCTTTTCCTGTAGTTTAGGTGTCAGAAGCTAGAGTACTCTACACATTCATCTTTTAAAATGGTGTGGTGATGCTTGTGCCCTGTGGTTCACTGGTTAAAGTGTACCGACCTTCACAGATTGTTCATGAATGAACAGCGTAGGTAATTAATTTCTCTGAAAACATTCAACCTTGAAGAAGTAGGATCATTAATGTGTCATAAAAACCGCACTCAGAATTGGAAAGAAAAGTAACAAAAGTCATCCCAACACATTTTAATTTAGCATGAATGGGATATTTCTATGTTGATAAGTGAAGAAAGTTGCAATAACTGTTCATGTACGAAAGTATCAGAAAGGAACCAGAACGCTTTTGTTGCAATAATACGTATGCAAAATGTACTAAATTCTGGTCTCTGCTTTCTTAAATGGCCTTTTAAAGAAACAGTTTCTTCTTGATAGTTTGTCAATGTCTCCTCTCAAGGAACATTAATCAAAGAATGACTCTCTTTGCTGAAACCCCTGAAAGGGAATGCAATGGAAAGAGATGCTGAAGATATCCTTCATTGATTTTGGGTCCTCTTGTCCTTGAAAAGACTTGGATAAGCTGTCAGGTTTCAGAAGAAGAAATATCATCAATTTTGCTGTGTTCTCCTTGACAATGGTTGTCAGATTCTTCTCTGTTATGCCATATATGATACACTTTCAACCAGAAGCTAGTCTGGAAAATCTAATACTAGGAAGGGCCAGTCTGACAAATCAGGGAACATTGTATCGAAATAATTCACTCCATTGTACTATCATCATGTGGACCACACACAATGATCTAAGTTATACCATAAACATTGGCAAAATTGAGCCACTGTGACACAATTTCATCACTCAACCCATGATGATATTATTTAGTGAGATTACTGTTTGCCTACAACAGCTGTGAACAGCGAGAGGAGATAGCGACCATTGCTATTTCATATTTATATTACAGCACTAATCAGGAGTGTTTCCACAACCAACTTGCCATCAGTCAGCTACTGAGCCACCATAATAAATACAAGTCTCTATTTAGAGTATTACTTCTTTTCCAGTTAGATAAATTAAATATATTGCTCAAATAGTTGTCAAACTGAAATTTGTCAAAGAATGTTACTCAATTGGAAATTTGGATAATTATCTTCTGTTTTTGGTGAAACAAGATCAAAATTAGACATTGCTGATGAGTGGTTACTGTTTTGCTATGAGCTCCTTTTAAAGACTGGTAATAACCATTGAAGCACATTTTTAGGGGGACATTTTCTCGCCAAGAAAGACTCGAAACTCCAACCCCCCCCCCCGACCAGTTATTTAAATTAATGGTCAGTCCCTGATGCCATGAACGTGGTCTCATCATATATTATGCATAAGCAAGGACAGACTCAAATTATAACTTGAAAAAGACAAATATACTATGCATCATTTTATCTCATTGAGTATTATGAGGAAAAGTTTAATCCAAGGGTATGATTATTTCTTAGACAGAATACCTTAAATAGTCCCTTCTTATTTACTATAGAGTTATCATCCTCAGACTTTCGATTCTTATGATTCCTTCTTGGAATGAATGATGTTTTTGTTCCTTTATTTAAGGTTTAATTACAGCATCGATAGCAAGGAAAAATCCAAATTAGATTTTAAGTGTGAAAGTTGCTCTTATGGGAGCTGAGTATCTCTGATGAATGAGGTTTAAGTAAATATTTGAGTTAATTGCCACAGACAACTTTTCTCTGTCTTTTGGAAGAGACTAAGACAACTTGGAAGAAGGAACTTTAATCTATTGACAGTGCTCTTAGTTGGGCAATCTTACTTGTAAAAAGCTAATCTAATTGATTGTTTGGTCCACAATACTTTGAAATGACACCCACTCTCTAATTGTAAGCACTAATAGTTTTTTTGAGAGGAAACCTATGGGAAAAGTAAACCTCTTAAGATAGATACATTAATTCTGTTTGTTTTTCTTCAAGCAGCTTTCCTAAGTCAGCTTTTTCTTTTAATCATGACCTCAAAGAATCCCATTCCCTATCATTATTAGGCTCCTGTTTGCTTTTGCTTTAATGTGACTTGAAACACAAATCAAAAGTAGTTGTATTAATGGTCCAAATTGGGTTTTAAGCTGTTTTGTGTACAGGAAAGTATTCATGGCACACAGAGCTATTGTAATGTAATGTCTTCACTCCGCCAGAGATGATGTCATGTAGTGACATCACTGTTTGCCAACAACAGCTGTGAATAGAGAGAGGAGATGAGCACCGTGTCTACGTCCTATTTATTATAGATAAACTAATTAAAGTGTTTGCTCAGCCAATTGCTGTTGTATAGCTTCATTGCTGACATTAGTGCAAGTGGCCTTTGGGAACCTTGCCAATGGTAGGTTATTGATAAGTTGGGTAACAACAAATATTTGCTTTTGAAGTTGAGTCAAATTATTGTACTGCTGTTAATTAGTTTATTATAAAAGAAACCTTAGGTAACATCGATATGAAGCCAATTAATTTTTACCATTTTCTACAAGACATTCAAGGGCAGCAAAATGTTTCAATATTACCTCAAGGCAATACCTATACTAACAAGAATGAGAACCCAGAGATAATTTCATATTGATGTACAAGCCCTTCTTAGAACAACACATATCAGTCCAAATATGGAGATTTCAAATATCCTCTCTGATCTGACTATGCGATAAACTTAATCTGTAAAGTTTAGCTACCCTTGGTAGACGTTACTGTTTTCCGCATTATTTCAGCTTAAGCCCATTGCTGCATTTTACTTAACCCTATCTAAAAGAAAAGGGTACTGACCTCAGTGACCAAATAGGGCTATTAGTCACAATCGCTATCTCTTTTAAACTTCGTTTACAGTGTATATATGTTTAAACAAGTTTGGTAAGTCTGTGCAAGTTGATGTCATGACACCCTGAAATCCTCCAATATGTTTAAGTTGCAACTGGCTTAGCTCTGCCTCATTGTTTCTCCTTCATCCCAGAAGCCGTAATGATCTATATAAAAAGCAAACTAACGACTTTTCAGCTTATACTGTACTTATAAATGTACTTAACATGCATTGCAACCTATTTCCCTTAGCTCATTTCGGGGTAATTAATTTAACCAAACAAGGGTGACCTAATTGGGGATTTACAACCCTTTTAAATGACCTTGCCCCTTGATTTACTTTTGACAGATGGTACTGATGGTTAGCTACCTTTTAAGATCTAAAAAGTGTAGAGAAACACTGTCTTGTTGTGATAGCTGTTGGAGAAAGGTGTGTTCTTTTGAGAAAGTTATTACTTTCACGATTTATCTCACATCACAGGTGAGTGTGTGTTTTTGTTTTCAAGTTGAGATACAGGAGTATCAGGTTACATGCTTTGGAAGTGTCAAAATCAGATTGAATGATAAAACTTGGTAACATATTTTGGCTCTGGAAAAGACAACAATGAAAAACTACAGTTTGTTTATTAAGCAACAAACTTATATTACATAATAAATTAAAAGAGAAAAAATATAACAAATTGTCTGGTGCATTACAAAGTGTTGAGATATCTAGGAATACAATTTTTCAATAGATAGATGAATAGATAGATAGAAAGGCCTTCAGTGGAGCAGGCAGGGTCCTTTACCACTATGCCACCCAGCTGCCACATCGACATTCAATAGTGGTGGCAATCAAGTGAATAATGAAGAATCTTTTCATTAGCAAGAATAATGTGACTGAAAAGAAAATGTACATGGATTGAATTGCTCTCTTTCACCTTGAATGAAGTAGACATTGAAATGTGTGATTGCTAGCATTAAGCTAAGTGCCAAGTCAGACAAATGTGAAAGAAAATTAAAGAGTCTTACAAAACGAATGGCTAAGATAATGATGGATGGCTAATGACTGTGAAAGATCTATGTCACCCTCAATCAGCATGCATTGTGTCAATGAAAAGAAGTCATCAATGAGATCACAAATCCTGTGATTATTGGTCGCAGAATTAAGCAGACATTGAAACGTGTGATTACTGGAACTGTCATTGAATTGTTGCCTTCAAGGTCACTAGTCCCATAAATGGGACAGTAAATTAAGGAGTTCCAGACACAGAGAATGGACTTGATGATGTTAGACTAGATATCCATTGTGTAAGCTTTAAATCACCTCCAAATCAGCGTCCATCAGCATGCATTGTGTCAATGAGACCTCAAAATCAGTGGTCGCCCTTGAATTGTCGACTAGAGGGAATTATCCCTTTTTTGCCCTCACTAAGTTAGCCATTCACTCTCCTGAGCCCTACTGTGTTCTGCCTGGCAGTTGTAATTCAAGGCCTAATGGGACACAGACTTGCTGAGTATTGCTCTGAAACCTGCTTTCAGGCAGACAGATTGCCATGGCATAGTGAATGGATTCACAGCAACTGAGTTCTAAGAAAACCTCTGTTCTTTCATTTCAATTTAGTCTTAAGTTTTGTAATTATCTGAGAATACTGTTGCCACATGAGCCGTCCAAAAGCCATGGAATATTGAGGATAAGAATTAAGATAATATGATATGGTCATAGAGTTATCATGCAGCAAAAATAATGATGCTGTTCTATATTTACTGAATTTCTTAACCATGTTGATCAATATTTTTCATTCAATGTCACTGTTATATTTATTGTTCTAGATATATCCATGTTTATGTTCATGTCGAGTGGTGGAATTGTCAACAAATTGAATTGAATTGAATTGAAGTTACAATCACTGTACATGTTCAAAAGTATCGAAAAGGGAGGATGCTTTTGTTGCAATGATAAGTTTGCAAAATGCACTGAACTCTTGTTTCTACTTTATTACGAAGAAAAATTCTTCTCGAGATTAAAGTCTGTCAAATGGCGTTTTTCAGAAACAATTTCTCCGAGATAGTTTGTCAATGTCTCCTCTCAAGGAACATTAATCAAAGAATGACTCTCTTTGCTGACAGCCCCTGAAAGGGAATGCAATGGAAAGAGATGCTAGAGATATCCTTCATTGATTTTGGGTCCTCTTGTCCTTGAAAAGTCTTTGATTAGCTGTTTTAGAAGAAGAAATAATTATCATCAATTTTCCAGTGTTCTCCTAGACAATGGTTGTCAAACAAAGAAGGGTCAGTCTGATAAATCAGGGACCATCGTATCGAAATAATTCACTCCACTTTATTAACATAATGTGGACCACACACAATGATCTAAGTTATACCATAAACATTGGCAACATTGAGCCATTGTGACATAATGTCATCACTCAACCCATAATGATGTTACGTAGTAACATTACTGTTTGCCAACAACAGCTGTGAACAGAGAGAGGAGATAAGGTCCATGGCTATGTTCTATTAATATTACCGCACTAATCAGCAGTGTTTGCTCAACCAACTAACCATAATTCAGCCGCTGAGCCACCACAATAAATATTAGTCTCTATCCACGGTCATATTTATTCCATATTTAAAACAGAAGATAATTTTAAAAAGGTATTGCTCAAAAAGTTGTCAAAATGAAATTTGTCAAAGAAAGCTACCCAAATGGAAACTTGGATAATTATGCTGTTTTTGGTTTAACCAGCAAAAAATTAGCCAATGCTGGTGAGTGGTTACTGTTCTGCTGTGGTCTATTATTACCTAAAAAATAACTAACTGAAGGGCTGTGCCATTATGGTCTTGAATTCCTGGTGGTGAAACAAAATTATGCAATGGGACATAAATTTCTTTAAATTAAATGTAAATGTAGGGTTTTTTATAGTCCATTACACCGAGGAAGTCAGTCGCTTGAAACAGACTTTACAATTAAACTCTTGGCAAGCCTGTTGAAGCACGAGCCTTTTTCAACTTCCCGGGGAGTATACAGCCAGGCAGTCGTTTCCAGCGCACTTTATGCTGAGTCAGTCTACAATTGCCATCACTGCCTATAGCCAAGTACCCGTTTACACCTGCGTGAAGTGATGCAAATAGTTATAGAGGATCTGTTCATGCCATGGTTGAGAGAAGAACCTGCAATGTCTCAGTTATCAGCCGAGCACCTTATCCACTAGGCCACGGCACTTCTTTAGAGTAGTTAAGTGTTAATGTTTGAGAATACAATGTATCCTAACCAAATGTCATACTCCCTAAATCAAGAATTTCCGATAAGTTTAAGGGTTGTTATAAGTTCATATTATTGTATTAGCTTTTCTACCAAAAAGGTATAAAAGACTACTTAGAACTACGCAGTTTTAATCCTGACCTTTGGTGTTCCATATTGTGCTAGTGTTACATTCTCAAATATCCTATCAAAGATAATTGAATACATTTTAGTATTTTAAAGAACCCATAGGCAGAGTTTATGTAAGTGTTATCTCTCCTGTATAATCTTTCGATTCATGACTCCTAAAAATGTAAACGATATTAAATGAGGTTAGTATAAGCAAACACTATCACTACTTTTAAGTTATTCCAAAAAAACTTGAAAATTGACTTTCGTCGGAGTCTTTTATCATCCGGTAAGTACGGGGTAATGAAATAATGCTTTGTGTTGCTGACCTTTCACATTTAAAACAATGATTGAAAAGTCCTTAATTAATTTCGATATAATCAACTGATAGTGCTGTATTTCTCAAATAACACATTTAGAGTGCCGCCTGTAAGTAAGTGAAACGCATGATATTGTGTCATTGCATCAATGTAAAACATCCTGAATCAAAATGCTTCTGGAAGGACGAATTCTCATCCGATGAGAGGAAAACATTTTGGGTCATAAAGGCCAATATGTGAGGCATGCGGGATAAAAATAGCAGCCAATTTTCTTTGCTGTAGTTGGAGTTAGGTATGGGTCAAAGTCTTTGATAAGTAAGTGAAACGCAGGCCCAATGTTAAAAGATAGGGAAGGGTGGTTCACTTACTTATCAAAGACTTTGACCCATACCTAACTCCGACTACAGCGAAGAAAATGAGCTGCTATTTTTATCCCACTTGCCTCACACATCGGCCTTTATGACCCACTTTGTTTCCCTTTCATCCGATGAAAATTCATGCCTCCACAAGCAGTTAGGCTGAGGATGTTTAGCATTGATGCAACGGCACGATGTCATGCGTTTCACATACTTACAGGCGGCACTGTATATTTGTATCAACAGTTAAGTTTACTTTCCCTGTGCAACTTTTGTTTATGAGGCTTAGCATCAATTCATAAATCTACATACAGAAAGAATTGTCACAGCGTATATTGACATGCGTCATGCATTTAAACTGTAGTTATGTCGTTTGGTCGAGCAAATAAACAGTGGCCATAGACACTGTGTACCGTTTGCTCTATGTGAAGCGACCCAGTTAAGGCTTGGGTCTGGCTTTAGTCAACGCTTTAGACAGTCTGACAGTTGGTTTTTGTGGCTTAAATGAAACTACATCTTTCAGGCAAATTCAATCAAATGTTAATATAGCCAGTATGCTAGATTATATTCTCACGTATGCAGTGCATATTTTTATATATCAAAATATTTTTTGTAGTCAAAGATTACGTGATTCTAATGAGAGGGACTTTGAAACAACTGGACCATTTTGTGCATTTTTTGAGAAAATTGGGTACTTAAACTATGTTTGATGTAGAACTCAAAGTTCCAAGGATGACAGATGAGTGACGTTTTAGTTTCACATTTATTCAACACTGAGTTTACAGCCAGGTAAATCTGGAAACAATTAAACACAAATATAAATACTCATTCACACAATCAACATTCCCACAACTCACATACAAAAAAGAGAGTAATGTCTAATAATGTCATCATAATGTCACATCACTAGCCATTGCATACGCCTAGTATGTATAATAACCATAAATGGAATAGGAAATAAAGGTATTTAACAACCTTGTAACCTTTGAGGTCACCATAAGGGATAATGTAGGTACAAGTTGTAATACAATTAAGCAATATGATCAAATAAGCAATATAATCATTCAAGTAATATAACCAATACAAGTAAGCCTATGTTTAATTATGAATACGAGGGGTTTTCCAAAAGTTCTGTCCAAGTAGTCATAACTTTGGCTAGATTTAATGTAAAAACATGATATTTGGGTCAGATAATACTGACGTAATTGGCAAATAACTCCCAAAAAATCAGATCATATAGATACAAATAAATGCCTAATCTGTTGCCATGGAAACCAGAAGTCATGAAATGCGGCCCAGACTTTTTGTAGTGCTCACATAAAATTAATTGAACACCTGCTTCATTATCTTTGTCTTGACTAATGTATATTCATAATTTTTCTCATGAAATACAATCAGGTAATTGTAAAATTTTTAATAACAATGGAAACTGGTATTATCATCACATCTCAATTACTTTATCATTACTCTTGCAATCTATCAGTTTTTTTCTGAGATGAGTATTCTTTTTATATGGATGACATCATGTATATCTAGGATATTTCTTCAATTTAATTAGATAACAACTAGCAGTGAGTAAAAATTTTTTATTCTACATACAAGAAAGACAGTATGAGTGACAGAACCAAGTGAAGATTGTACAAAGCTTTTCTAAATGAAGAGAACACACATTGGAAAACCTAAGAAAAGAAGACTGGACAATGCCAAAACGGACCTTAACATGAGGACTGAAGTATCTTTTTTAGACATGGTTAAAAACTATGAGAAAATGTATTTACAGGATCCCAGTCATTAGTTTAGGAAATTGTGAAATGGTTATTAATGTTTTGAGTGTATTCTGTTTTATATCTCTTGTAATAATTATATATTTGGACAAGCTATATCAAGTATGTGTCTGTTAACGAGCTCTCTGTCGCATTTCATGACTTTTGGTTTCTATGGCAACAAATCAACAATTTATTTTTACTTCTATTATCTGATTTTTTCGGGGTCGTTTGAAAATTACTTCAATATCAACTGACCCAAATATCATATTTCTGTATAAAATCTGACAAAAGTTATGACAGGTTGGACAGAACTTATGGAAAACCCGATCATAGAGTAAAAAAAGTCTGCGAAACACCAACAGTGATCTCAATACGAGGACTTTGAGGCATTGACTTTTTAAGGGATATAAGGTTAGAGGAAATATACTCAGTGTCAGGTTCATTCATTTAAGAACTTGTGACATGTTAGGGATTGTTTTTAATGGGTTTCTTTTCCTGTATCCCTCGTAAAAACAGCATTTTTTTGACAAGATATGATGAATCTTTGTCTCTAAATGTGCCCTGGGCCGCATTTCATGACTTTTGGTTACCATGGCAACAATTTAACCATTTACTTTTGATTCTATGATCTGATTTTTTGAGGATTATTTGCAAATTACTTCAATATCATCTGACCAAAATATCAAGTTTCTGTATTAAATATTGCAGAAGTTAAGGCAAGTTGGACAGAACTTATGGAAAACCCCTCGTAAGGTTGATAAAGTCTATCAATAAGTACAAGTTTGTATTAATATGAAATATTATGAAATAAACTTTCAGCAAGTGCAACTGCTGGAGGTTGTCTTTTAGTATGTGTCTTCTTCAATGTCTAATAGTGCAATAATGAATCTTACAATGAACAGCTGACAAGAGAGGAAGCACACTTTCACAGCTTTAACAGCTTTTGGCAACTTAAACATAAAAGGGAGCTTGACTCAAACAATGTTAAACAATGTTAAACTGTGATTCTATGTTAGAATGAAACATCAGAAACTGTTGTTATAACTAATAACTTAAAGATATGAAATGATAACACAACACAGTAAGTTTGGACAATTGTGAAACACAGATCCATAAAGGATCCAAACAAGTAGTTAGGCTTAATGAATATGTTATATGATCATGCTTATATATAAATATTTACACTCACAGAACCTAATCTGCATGATGCAGATTATATATTGAGACTGAAATATTCTCCAATGTGCTGCACAATACTAGTAGGGATATATTTGTAATGTATCCTAAAGCTTGCTATGAAAAAAATCTGCTGAAACACAGTGTTTTAGTTTAGGTTTGGCTTAGAACTTACGGTTTTGGCTTTTTTGAATGCAGGTGTCGTAAGTATGAAGAGCTTTTTTGTTTATATATTTTTTTGGTTTGGCGTGTCAATAGTAACTAACCTCTTTTGTCGCATTTAGCAATAGGCCTATACAAATGCAGATAGCTAGATGCGGCCGACATTTTCAATCATGGATGGATGGACATGAAAGAGGAAAAGCCCATGGAAATGCAGCTGAACATCAGTGCAGAGTTTTTAGACTAAAATTTTTCATGAAGACTGCAAGTACAACAAAAATGTGCACAAAACGTAATTTGTCAGTTTTCTCCTGTACCTAAAAGTATAATCTTCATATGTGGTACAGTCATCTCTTTTACCCTTACCAATTAACACAGTTGCCACCACATGCCTTGGGATATATGGTTTATCATGTACAATTTGGAAATTATACAGTCAATGCTGTATCACTTCACAGTTGAAAAATTTATTACTATATCACCAGATACCTTGGAATAAGAGAGCACAATGACAATAAGCATTAAACATTACTAATCATCATCTTCAATTAAAACTAACTGCAATTTTACAGCTGCATGTCATTGCACAAGCGATAAGTATTACTAAATACAATATTTGGAATGAGTGGTATTACCATATTTCATCAAAATTGTCAAGACACGCCTGCTGTAGTGTTGTCATTAGTTATCGAACAAATGTGAAAAAATCATTCAAAGATCACAGTTGCATTAATCAAAGATCACAATTGCATTAATCACCATGTAGTGACATGTACTCTTGAGAAAATCATCCCATACAAGGCAGATAACAGTGAAGCATGACCCACAAGAACATCTGTGCGAAGTGTGTGGCTCCAAGTTAAATTTTCAAGCCAGCCCCTTTTGACATTTCATTCAAGAAGGCACATACAAAGATGCAGTTGGTGTTTCAAGCCAAACTGAGTTCCATTTTATTGCCCACTTTGAAACAGAGTGAAGCAACCACTAATGAAAACAATACCAGCCAACACGTTGTACAGGAAAAAACTGACAAATTCCGTTTTGTGCACATATTTGTTGTACTTGCCATCTTTGTGAAAAAGTTTAATCCACAAACTCTGCACTGATGTTCAGCTGCATTTCCATGGGCTTTTCCTCTTTCAGGTCCATCCATCCTGGCCATGATTAAAACTTTGGCCACATCTAGCTATTTTACACCTTACATCATATTACAGGCGAGCCACGTGACCACATGATCACCACTGACAGATTTTAATTGGGTCTGACACAATGGTCTTGTACCCTCTTTTCATTTATGTTGATTTTTCACCTTTTTATCCAAATACTAGCAACATGCACTGCCTTCTGGACATCTCTCTATTACAGTTTCCTGTTCCATTCAGCACTCTTTCCCGTTGTGGTTGCCATCCCATAATAGTCCTATATATGTTTCCTATCCTACTGGAGCCAAATTCCAGCCAAATGCGCATGGCTATATTGTCATCTAGGGTCAATGTGAAGTACATAGCCTTACTGCTCTAACAGCAATCAAGGTATCAATAATTAGACTACCGACAAGTTGATTTTCAATTTCAATTGTGTATACATATCAAAGCTATTTCAATCGCTCTTTACCTTTTAAACTCAATCTACATTCACAATTCCCTCTTAACTCTCAACCACTTTTGGCAGGCCTGTTCAGCTGATTACTTCAGTCATTAGTGCAATATACTTAGTACATTACCTACATGTATTGTATAGACTAGGTTTACCTTGCAAACTTCATGCAAACTTTTATTATTGCAGCACCTTTCCTATATTCAAAGCCACAGCCTTCACCTAACCTTCCTTGTCCCTTTCCTTCTTCTCATAAGATCATTTCAAATTCGCAATTTTCCTTCCTCTTTAATTATTTTTTTCCGTGCTTTCAATGAGCTTAACTAGTTTGTATTTCTTGCTGAATGCGACAAAAGAGGTCAGTTACTTTTGACGCGCCAAACCAAAAATTATAAGTATAAAGTCTCCACATATTTACAACACTTGCGTTCAAAAAAAGCCAAACCCGTTATTTAGCAATCTTTAGGATACATTACAAATATACCCATGCCAGCGTGGTGAAGCACATTGCAGAATATTTCAGTCTCAGACATAGTTTAAGTACCGTAATATGGGGTGAATTGGGACACTGGGGTGAATCGGGACAGAACAGGGAAACATTTTATTTGCTCAAGAACACCAACTTCTACTTGCTTTAGGAATTTGATTTTTGGTACATGTAAAGTCAACATACATGTGCATATTGTGATAGAATTTTATAATTCTGACTGCATCCAGTGAGGAGCTGCAGCACGTTAAACCTGACGTTGCGGAAATTATATTTCACAGGCTGGTCTAAACTTTGCCAGTATCAGTTCAAGTATAAATATTAGAGCTACCAAACTTGCAGCAAACTTTAAAATCTATCTAATATGTTTTTAGAAGACTATAGATAAAGACTGGATATGGGATTGTGTATGTTTGGTCCTGGGTTAAGATCCAGGTCTATGACAAAGTTTCAGGATTCTAACCAAAATAACCATACAAATTTTCATTTGAGTGTAGTGGCGTGGCTTTTTGATAAATAATATTGAACGTGGCATCATTTGCAATGAAGTTAGTCCAGAATTAACAATTACAAGAAAAATTCGAAGAAAAACTCTGTTTATTACAGTTTTCTGTCATTTATCACATTTTTTAAAATCTGCATATTATCAATAAAATTGATTTCAGATTTTCCTCTAAAATTTTTTCTGACGTGTTTAACATGTTTTCTAATATTTACTCACAATTAGCAATCACTCAAAGTAGGCAGGGAGTATCTGTAGTGGAAATAATGGACTGTCCCGATTCACCCCAAAGTATGGGGTGAATTGGGACAGTGGTTTTCTGGGCCTTGAGCATTGGGAATTTAAGATATCATTTCAAGCTTCCAGGGGCACTTAGACCTTTTGCCCAGACACAATTTGACACCAAATTTTGATTTCTAGATTGATTTTTGTCCATGCCATGACAAAAAAACGGCCAATTCTGTCCCGATTCACCCCATATTACGGTACCCAATTTTCTCAAAAAATGCACAAAATGGTCCAGTTGTTTCAAAGTCCCTCTTATTAGAACCACGTAATCTTTGACTCTAAAAAATCTTTTGATATACTTGTATAAAAATATGCACTGCATACGTGAGAACATAATCTAGCATACTGGCTATATCAACATTTGATTGAATTTGCCTGTAAGATGTTGTTTCACTTAAGGCACAAAAAACAACTGTCAGACTGTCTAAAGCGTTTTCTAAAGCCAAACCCAAGCCTTAACTGGGTCGCTTCGCATAGAGCCAACGGCACACAGTGTAGACCTTATTCCGATTGAAAGGTTCCTGATTGCTGACCAACAGAGGTAACAAAGAGCACAAGTCTCTGAGTCTGTTTGTTCATAGGCAGGATAAATTATGCAATAATTCCATTCAAGTGGCCTTTTTGTGCTATTTCTTGTAACTTTCTACCAGGAAGGAAAGGTGTGATATCTACTTCTATATATTCAAAATTGTTGGACTTCTGTGCCATTTGATTTCACATGAATTTTTGGTGTCTTTTGTAAGTTGAATTCTACGGGAAATCTTGCATTTGAAAACCAATCAATTTGTGCAATTTTTGAATCTAGGTATTATATTTGTTTGAACACAAGTCCTTCAGCCAAGACTTTTTTGGCTAAGTACTATGTCCAATAGATTCACAGTACTTTTATTAAATGAATGTGTTTTCTTGCACAGTTTTAGTGAAATGAATAAATTCTTTCCTAGCAGTCTTGAAATAGATAACTTCAGGCGGGCATCTTTCTTTACAAAATGTTGCTGGAATTAGGAATGAATATTCGGTGATTTGCACACTTAATAAAAACATTTTACTGAGGCCTCTACCTGGAAATAGATATTTTCCCACAGAGGAATAATCCAACCCCGATTATTAAATGGTCAGTCCCTAATGCCATGAACGGGGTCTCATCATGCATTAGGCATAAGCAATAACAGATTCAAATTATAGCTTGAAAAAGACAGATATACATCTACAATAAATCAATGCAATGAAATTCAAATATTGGATAAGTTAATGATGGTCCCAGTTCATGAAGTTAAAATTGCAAATATTTTAAAATACAAGTGTCCAATTTTGATTCAAATTACAAGTTCATGTTGCCCCAATATACTATGCATCATTTTATCTCCTTGAGGATTTATGAGGAAAATGCCAATCCCAGGGTATGATTCACCATATCAATATTTTTTTGATAGAGTACATTTGTCCCAACTCATTTAAGGTTTAAGAATTTAAAAAATCTTCACTACTTACTATTTATAGAGTAATCGTCCTCAGACTGTTTTTAATTCCTTTTTGGAATGAATGATGTGTTATGTTCCTTTATTTAAGATTTAATTAAAGTCTCGATAGCAAAGAAATGATCCTAATTAGATCTCAAGTCAGAAAGTGGCTCTTATGGGAGCTGAGTATTTCTGATGAATGAGGTTTTAGTAAATATTTGAGTTAATTGCCATGGACAACTTTTCTATCCAATGTCTTTTGGAAGAGTCTAAGACAACTTGAAATAAGGAACTTTAATCTTAGCTGGGCAATCTTACTTGTAAAGAGCTAATCTAATTGATTGTTTGATCCAAAAAATACTTTGAAATGACACCCACTCTCTAATTGTGAGCACTAATAGTTTTTTTAGAGTCCTGAAACCTTGTGGGAAAAGTAAACCTCTTAAGACTAGATACATTAATTCTGTTTGTTTTTCTTCAAACAGCTTTCCTAAGTCAGGTTTTTCTTTTACTCCTTTAATCATGAGCTCAAAAAATCCCATTCCCTTTCATTATTAGGCTCCTCTTTGTTTATTCTTTAATGTGAACCCAAGAGAAACTTGAAACACAAATCAAAAGCAGCTTTAGGAATGGTCCAACTTGGGTTTTAAGTTGTTTTGTGTACAGGACAGTCATGGCACACAGAGCTATTGTAATGTAACGTCGTCACTCCGCCAGAGATGATGTCATGAAGTGTCATCACTGTTTGCCAATTACAGCTGTGAATAGAGAGAGGAGATGAGGTCCGTGTTTGTTTGTTTGTTTGTTTGTGTTTTACGCCTCTGCAGCACCTTAGTGAGCTATATCGAGGCAGGTGATCGCCGTATGATGATGAGATGACTGTGAGTCTGGCACATGCCCTATTAATTCAGGGATGCCAGGGGTCTTTCAGTTGCCCCAGCATAGAATACTGGATACAACCCGCCTCCATTTAATGTCTCATGGGCTCGGACTAAAGTGAGTTCCCAGGGTGAGATTTGAACCCACACCCTCAAAGACAGATGAGGTCCATGTCTACGTCCTATTAATTATAGATAAACTAATTAAAGTGTTTGCTCAGCTAACTGCTGTTGTATAGCTTCATTGCTGACATTAATGCTAGCGGCCTTTGGGAACCTTGCCAATGGTAGGTTATTGATAAGTTGGGTAGCAAGAAATATTTGTTTTCGAAGTTGAACTAGTCAAATTATTGTACTGCTGTTAATTAGTTTTATCATAAAAGAAACCTTAGGTAACATCGTATGAAGCCAATTAATTTTTACCTTTTTTTACAAGACATTCAAGGGCAACAAAATGTTTCAAAATTACCTCACCGCAATACATATCCTAACATGAATAAGAATCCAGAGATAATTTCATTTTTATGTAAAAGCCCTTCTTAGAACAACACATATCAGTCCAAATATGGAGATTTCAAATATTCTCTCTGCCTCAATCAGCATGCATTGTGTCAATGAAAAGAAGTCATCAATGAGAGCACAAATCGTGTGATTATTGGTCACTGAATTAAGTAGACATTGAAATGTGTGATTACTGGAACTGTCATTGAATTGTTGCCTTCAAGGTCACAATTCTGACAAATGTGACAGATTGAGTTTTTAAAGACACAAAGAATGGACTTGATGATGCCAGATTAGATATCCACTGCATAAGCTCTAAATCACCTCTAAATCAGCCTCCACCAGCATGCATGGTGTCAAAGAGATCTCAAAATCATTGGCCTCCCTTGAAATGCTCACTATAGGGAATAATCACTTTTTTGCCCTCACTAAGTTAACCATTCACTCTCCTGAGCCTTGCTGTGTTCTGTTTGGCAGTTGTAATTCAAGGCCTAATGGGACATTGACTTGCTGAGTCTTGCTCCGAAATGAGCTATAGGGAATAATCACTTTTTTGCCCTCACTAAGTTAACCATTCACTCTCCTGAGCCTTGCTGTGTTCTGTTTGGCAGTTGTAATTCAAGGCCTAATGGGACATTGACTTGCTGAGTCTTGCTCCGAAATGAGCTTTCAGGCAGACAAACTGCCCTGGCATAGTTAATGGATTCACAGCAGCTGAGTTCTAAGAAAGCCTCTATGCTTTCATTTTAAAGTAGTCTTTAAGTTTGGTAAATATCTCTAAATAATGTTGTCACATGAGCTGTCCAAAAGCCATGAAATGTTGCTGATAAGAATTAAGATAATATGATATGGTTAAAGAATTATCTTGCAGTAGTAATAATGATGCTGTTCTACGTTTAATGAATTTCTTAAATATACTGATTAAATTGTCAGTTATATTTCATTCAATGTCACTGAACAAATAATAATTATTCCTTTGCCTGTAGTTTAGGTGTCAGAAGCTAGAGTACTCTACACATTCATCTTTTAAAATGGTGTGGTGATGCTTGTGCCCTGTGGTTCACTGGTTAAAGTGTACCGACCTTCACAGATTGTTCATGAATGAACAGCGTAGGTAATTAATTTCTCTGAAAACATTCAACCTTGAAGAAGTAGGATCATTAATGTGTCATAAAAACCGCACTCAGAATTGGAAAGAAAAGTAACAAAAGTCATCCCAACACATTTTAATTTAGCATCAATGGGATATTTCTGTGTTGATAAGTGAAGAAAGTTGCAATAACTGTTCATGTACAAAAGTATCAGAAAGGAACCAGAACGCTTTTGTTGCAATAATACGTATGCAAAATGTACTATAAATTCTGGTCTCTGCTTTCTTAAATGGCCTTTTAAAGAAACAGTTTCTTCTTGATAGTTTGTCAATGTCTCCTCTCAAGGAACATTAATCAAAGAATGACTCTCTTTGCTGACAGGGAATGCAATGGAAAGAGATGGTGAAGATATCCTTCATTGATTTTGGGTCCTCTTGTCCTTGAAAAGACTTGGATTAGCTGTCAGGTTTCAGAAGAAGAAATATCATCTATTTTGCTGTGTTCTCCTTGACAATGGTTGTCAGATTCTTCTCTGTTATGCCATATATGATACACTTTCAACCAGAAAGTAGCCTGGAAAATCTAATACTAGGAAGGGTCAGTCTGACAAATCAGGGAACATTGTATCGAAATAATTCACTCCATTGTATTATCATCATGTGGACCACACACAATGATCTAAGTTATACCATAAACATTGGCAAAATTGAACCACTGTGACACAATTTCATCAATCAACCCATGATGATATTATCTAGTGAGATTACTGTTTGCCTACAACAGCTGTGAACAGAGAGAGGAGATAACGACCATTGCTATTTCATATTTATATTACAGCACTAATCAGGAGTGTTTCCACAACCAACTTACCATCAGTCAGCTACTGAGCCACCATAATAAATACAAGTCTCTATTTAGAGTATTACTTCTTTTCCAGTTAGATAAATTAAATATATTGCTCAAATAGTTGTCAAACTGAAATTTGTCAAAGAATGTTACCCAATTGGAAATTTGGATAATTATCTTCTGTTTTTGGTGAAACAAGATCAAAATTAGACAGTGCTGATGAGTGGTTACTGTTCTGGTATGATCTCCTTTTAAAGACTGGTAATACCCATTGAAGCACATTTTTAGGGGGACATTTTCTCACCAAGAAAGACTCGAAACTCCAACGCCCCCCCCCCCTGGTTATTTAAATTAATGGTCAGTCCCTGATGCCATGAACGGGGTCTCATCATATATTATGCATAAGCAATGACAGACTCAAATTATAAATTGAAAAAGACAAATATACTATGCATCATTTTATCTAATTGAGTATTATGAGGAAAAGGCTAATCCAAGGGTATGATTATTTCTTAGACAGAGTACCTTAAATAGTCCCTTCTTATTTACTATAGAGTTATCATCCTCAGACTTTCGATTCTTATGATTCCTTCTTGGAATGAATGATGTTTTTGTTCCTTTATTTAAGGTTTAATTACAGCATCGATAGCAAGGAAAAATCCAAATTAGATTTTAAGTGTGAAAGTTGCTCTTATGGGAGCTGAGTATCTCTGATGAATGAGGTTTAAGTAAATATTTGAGTTAATTGCCATAGACAACTTTTCTATCCACTGTCTTTCGGAAGAGACTAAGACAACTTGAAAGAAGGAACTTTAATCTCTTACTAGTAAAAAGCTAATCTAATTGATTGTTTGGTCCACAATACTTTGAAATGACACCCACTCTCTAATTGTAAAAGCACTAATAGTTTCTTTAATAGGAAACCTTGTGGGAAAAGTAAACCTCTTAAGACTATATACATTAATTCTGTTTGTTTTTCTTCAAGCAGCTTTCCTAAGTCAGCTTTTTCTTTTAATCATGACCTCAAAGAATCCCATTCCCTATCATTATTAGGCTCCTATTTGCTTTTGCTTTAATGTGACTTGAAACACAAATCAAAATTAGCTGTATGAATGGTCCAACTTGGGTTTTAAGCTTTTTTGTGTACAGGAAAGTATTCATGGCACACAGAGCTATTGTAATGTAACGTCGTCACTCCGCCAGAGATGATGTCATGTAGTGACATCACTGTTTGCCAATAACAGCTGTGAATAGAGAGAGGAGATGAGGTCCGTGTCTACGTCCTATTTATTATATATAAACTAATTAAAGTGTTTGCTCAGCCAATTGCTGTTGTATAGCTTCATTGCTGACATTAGTGCAAGTGGCCTTTGGGAACCTTGCCAATGGTAGGTTATTGATAAGTTGGGTAACAACAAATATTTGCTTTTGAAGTTGAACGAGTCAAATTATTGTACTGCTGTTAATTAGTTTATCATAAAAGAAACCTTAGGTAACATCGATATGAAGCCAATTAATTTTTACCTTTTTCTACAAGACATTCAAGGGCAGCAAAATGTTTCAAAATTACCTCAAGGCAATACCTATCCTAACAAGAATGAGAACCCAGAGATAATTTCATATTGATGTACAAGCCCTTCTTAGAACAACACATATCAGTCCAAATATGGAGATTTCAAGTATCCTCTCTGATCTGACTATGCGATAAACTTAATCTGTAAAGTTTAGCTACCCTTGGTAGACGTTACTGTTTTCCGCATTATCTCAGCTTAAGCCCATTGCTGCATTTTACTTAACCCTATCTAAAAGAAAAGGGTACTGACCTCAGTGACCAAGTAGGGCTATTAGTCACAATCGCTATCTCTTTTAAACTTCGTTTACAATGTATTGTGTTTAAACAAGTTTGGTAAGTCTGTGCAAGTTGATGTCATGACACCCTGAAATCCTCCAAGATGTTTAAGTTGCAACTGGCTTAGCTCTGCCTCATTGTTTCTCCTTCATCCCAGAAGCCGTAATGATCTATATAAAAAGCAAACTAACGACTTTTCAGCTTATACTGTACTTATAAATGTACTTAACCTGCATGGCAACCTATTTCCCTGAGCTCATTTCGGGGTAATTAATTTAACCAAACAAGGGTGACCTAATTGGCGATTTACAACACTTTCAAATGACCTTGCCCCTTGATTTACTGTGGACAGATGGTACAGATGGTTAGCTACGTTTTAAGATCTAAGAAGTGTAGAGAAACACTGTCTTGTTGTGATAGCTGTTGGAGAAAGGTGTGTTCTTTTGAGAAAGTTATTACTTTCACGATTTATCTCACATCACAGTTGAGTGTGTGTTTTTTGTTTTCAAGTTGAGATACAGGAGTATCAGGTTACATGCTTTGGAAGTGTCAAAATCAGATTGAATGATAAAACTTGGTAACATATTTTGGCTCTGGAAAAGACAACAATGAAAAACTACAGTTTGTTTATTAAGCAACAAACTTATATTACATATAAAATTAAAAGAGAAAAAATATAACAAATTGTCTGGTGCATTACAAAGTGTTGAGATATCCAGGAATACAATTTTTCAATAGATAGATGAATAGATAGATAGAAAGGCCTTCAGTGGAGCAGGCAGGATCCTTTACCACTATGCCACCCAGCTGCCACATCGACATTCAATAGTAATGGCAATCAAGTGAATAATGAAGAATCTTTTCATTAGCAAGAATAATGTGACTGAAAAGAAAATGTACATGGATTGAATTGCTCTCTTTCACCTTGAATGAAGTAGACATTGAAATGTGTGATTGCTAGCATTAAGCTAAGTGCCAAGTCAGACAAATGTGAAAGAAAATTAAAGAGTCTTACAAAACGAATGGCTAAGATAATGATGAGTGGCTAATGACTGTGAAAGATCTATGTCACCCTCAGTCAGCATGCATTGTGTCAATGAAGAGAAGTCATCAATGAGATCACAAATCGTGTGATTATTGGTCGCAGAATTAAGTAGACATTGAAACGTGTGATTACTGGAACTGTCACTGAATTGTTGCCTTCAAGGTCACGAGTCCGATAAATGGGACAGTAAATTAAGGAGTTCCAGAGACAAAGAATGGACTTGATGATGCCAGATTTGATATCCACTGCATAAGCTCTAAATCACCTCTAAATCAGTCTCCACCAGCATGCATGGTGTCAAAGAGATCTCAAAGTCATTGGCCTCCTTGAAATGCTCACTATAGGGAATTATCCCTTTTTTGCCCTCACTAAGTTAGCCATTCACTCTCCTGAGCCCTGCTGTGTTCCGATTGGCAAGGCCTAATGGGACATTGACTTGCTGAGTCTTGCTCCGAAACCTGCTTTCAGGCAGACAGATTGCCCTGGCATTTTGAATGGATTCACAGCAACTGAGTTCTTAGAAAACCTCAGTTCCTCCAGTTCTTTTTAATCTTAAGAGAATACTGTTGCCACATGAGCCGTCCCAAAGCCATAGAATGTTGCAAGTAAGAATTAAGATTATATGATATTGTCATTGAGTTATCTTGCACAATAACAATAATGATGCTGTTCTATATTTACTGAATTTCTGAAACATGTTGATCAATATTTTTCATTCAATGTCACTGTTATAATTATTGTTCTAGATATATCCATGTTTATGTTCATGTCAAGTGGTGGAATGGTCAACAAATTGAATTGAATTGAATTGAAGTTACAATAACTGTACATGTTCAAAAGTATCGAAAAGGGAGGATGCTTTTGTTGCAATGATAAGTTTGCAAAATGCACTTATATCTTGTTTCTGCTTTATTATGAAGTCTTTTAAATGGCGTTTTCAAGAAACAATTTCTTCTAGATAGATTGTCAATGTATCCTCTCAAGGGTCATTAATCAAAGAATGCCTCTCTTTGCTGAACAATTATGAGCCCTTGAAAGGGAATACAATGGCAAACGATGCTGAAGACATCTTTCATGGATTTTGGGTCCTCTTGTCCTTGAAAAGACTTTGATTAGCTGTCAGGTTTCAGAAGAAGAAATATCATCAATTTTGCTGTGTTCTCCTTGACAATGGTTGTCAGATTCTTCTCTGTTATGCCATATATGATACACTTTCAACCAGAAAGTAGCCTGGAAAATCTAATACTAGGAAGGGCCAGTCTGACAAATCAGGGAACATTGTATCGAAATAATTCACTCCATTGTATTATCATCATGTGGACCACCCACAATGATCTAAGTTATACCATAAACATTGGCGAAATTGAGCCACTGTGACACAATTTCATCACTCAACCCATGATGATATTATCTAGTAAGATTATTGTTTGCCAACAACAGCTGTGAAAAGAGAGAGAGGAGATAAGGTCCATAGCTATGTTCTATTTATATTACAGCACTAATCAAGAATGTTTGCTCAACCAACTAACCATAATTCAGATGCTGAGCCACCATAATAAATAAATAATAGTCCCTATCCAGAGTCTTAAGTGATAAAAGAAATTGCTCAAATAGTTGTCAAACTGAAATTTGTCAAAGAATGTTACCCAAATGGAAACTTGGGTAATTATGCTGTTCTTGGTTAAACAAGCTCAAAATTAGGCAGAGCTGGTGAGTGGAAATTGCTCATCAAAAACAATAGCGAGCGGAGCTATGGCAAGGAACGCAGTGGACAAAAAATTAGACAAACTAGTGATATCATTTAATTCAATGAGAAACAAGGAAAAAGTTAAATATGATGTATATATTAATTCAACTCTATATTCTCATGAATCATGCAAAGAAACTTTGAAAATGATCGTACTTTAGGAGGAAAATGAACACTTAATTTTGTCATACACCATCCCTAATTTAAATATGATCCACTATCCTAGATTTACATATTTCATTTTTTTGTGGCACTACTTCAGATCACACATGAGGTCACAATCATGACAAGTGACATCACAACAGCAGCACATTACGTCACAATAGCAGCCGAACCACTATGACATCATCAGCATCGGCGACATCACCAGCAGTCGCGTGACTCTGTTTTGCTTTGTTTATAGGAACCAGTCAGACTCCACCAATTTTGTCATTTGTTTATGCAACATTTTGATCTGATTCGTTTGGTCACCATCAAAAACGTTAGACCAATCCACAAAAGTGATTAGGTCATTATTGTTTTTTAATTATCCATATTTAAGCATTAAAATGCCCTCATAGGTTTTCAAAATAGCAGAAAATGTGGGATATAAATAAAAGCCACTCAGGGTGGTGGATCAGTCCACTGAAACCCGCTTGTGGTCTGGCTGGCTGCAGAACTCACTCACTTGTCACTTGTAAGGTCCTCCGCCAGTCAGACCACTCATGGGTTTCAGTGGACTGATCCACCACCCTGAGGGGATTTTATTATATTACTCAAGGTATCAATATTTGATAAAGTACCATAGTCCCTACTTAATCAAGGTTTAATAATTAAAAAATCTTGACTTACTATTTATGGAGTTGTTATCCTCGGAATTTCAATTTGCTGTTTAAGAATGAATGATGTGTTTTGTTCCTTTACTTAAGGTTTGATTAAAGCCTGGAAAGCAAAGAAATCATCCAAATTAGATTTTAAGTCTGAAAGTGGCTCTTATGGGAGCTGACTAACTCTGATGAATGAGGTTTAAGTAAATATTTGAATTAATTGCCATGGACAACTTTTCTATCCACTGTCTTTTGTAAGAGTCTAAGAAAACTTGAAAGAAGGAACTTTAATCTTAGCTGGGCAATCTTAGTTGTAAAGAGCTAATCTAATTGATTGTTTGATCCACAATACTTTGAAATGACACCCACTCTGTAATTGTGAGCACTAATAGTTTTTTTAGAGGAAACCTTGTGGGAAAATTATACCTCCTAGGACTAGATACATTAATTCTGTTTTGTTTTATCTTCAAGCTGCTTTCCTAAGTTAGGTTTTGCTTTTTTGTTTTAATGTGATGCAAGAGAGACTTGAAACACAAATCAAAAGTAGCTTTAGGAATAGTCCAACTTGGGTTTTAAGCTGTTTCGTGTACAGGAAAGTATTCATGGCACACAGAGCTATTGTAATGTGATGTTGTCACTCCGCCAGAGATGATTTCATGTAGTGATATCACTGTTTGCCAACAACAGCTGTGAATAGAGAGAGAAGATGAGGTCCGTGTCTACGTCCTATTAATTATAAATAAACTAATTAAAGTGTTTGCTCAGCCAACTGCTGTTGTATTGCTTCGTTGCTGACAGTAATGCCAGTGGCCCTTGGGAACCTTGCCAATGGTAGGTTATTGATAATCAGGGTAACAACAAATATTTGCTTTCAAAGTTGAACGAGTCAAATTATTGTACTGCTGTCCATTAGTTTAATCAGAAAAAAGACCTTAGAGACTTTAGATATGAAACCAACTAACACTTTTAAAAGCCCATTGCGGCTTATACCTTATCCTTCCTGAAAGTTATGGGTACTGACCCAAGTAGTGCAGTTGGTCACAATAACTATTTCTTAAACTTTATTTAAGCATGATTAGAAGAGTTTGGAGAGTCTGTACAAAGTTGACATCATAATATTATGAAATCCTGTAAGATGTTTAAGATGCAATGTGTCAAGAACTGTCCAATTTTTTCTCCTTTAGAAACCCTACTCAATCATCTTTATTAAATCTGAATTACACAGCTTCTCAGCCTATACTTACTAAGCTAGTGCCCTATATCCCTTAGCTCATCTTGGGGGTAATGATCCTCCCATCTCCTTCTGCCCAGCAAGGGTGACTTAATTGCTGAGTTACAACCCTTTTATATGACCTTACCCCTTGATTTACTATGGGCAGATGGTACTGGTGGTTAGCTGAAGCTTAAGATCTAAGATGTTTGGAGAAAACCATTCTTGTTGTGATAGCTGGTTGGAGAAAGGTGTTTCCTTGATAAAAGTATTTACTTTCCAGATTTATTTTACCTTCACAGGTGAGTCTGTTTTTCTAGGCGTGTTTTTGTTTTTCCAGCAGTGTTTTTGTTTTCCAGGCCGTGCTGCAGAACTTTGTATCAGGTAACCGAATTTAGAAGTTCGAAGTAAGCAGAAATTATGAAACTTTGTCAACGTATTTTGTTGCTAAAAAAGACAATCTTAAAAACTTCAATTTGTTTTTGAAAACAATGTCATATCGAGTATATTATTTTCTTAAAATTTAATAAATAAATGTATATATAGATAGTATTATAGAAAGATATACAGATTAATAGATAGACCTATAGACAGCCACACAGATAGATAGGCAGACTGACATAAGGACACACCTATGGACAGATAGATAGACAGATAGATAGATAGATAGATAGATAGATAGATAGATAGATAATTATATAATATGATAAATAGATAGATGCAAGAGGCCACCCATTTTTAAACATCTCATCCAAATAACTTCTGGCTCAGATGTTGCTCAAGAATTTCTCCTGACAATTTAGGGCTCCCCAACTGGGGTTCGAACCCAGGCAGTCAAAGACCTTCAGTGGAGCAGGCAGGAACCTTAACCACTCTGCCACCCAACTGCAAGATTTATATTGAAGAGAAGAACAATTAAGTGCAAAATTAAGAAATATTTTTATTTGCAAGAATACACTGAACTCAGAAAATTCGGATGAGCAAGAATAATGTGACTGAAAAGAGACACAGTGATTGAATTATTCTCTTCAACCTTGAATTAAGTAGACATTGAAATGTGTGATTGCTGGAATTAATCTAGATTTCATTGAATTGTCATCTACAAGGTAGCAAGTCAGATAGTAAGTGAGAAAATTACTGAGTTTTACACACAACGAATCGCCTAGATAATGCTGGAATTGGAAAGATGACAATTGCGAAAGATCCATGTTGGCCTCAATCAGTATGCATTGTGTCAATGAAATAAAGTTGTCAATGAGATCTCGAAATTATTGGTCACCCTTGAACTGTTGACAAGTGTGTATTATACCTTTCTCGCCATCTCCAATTGTACCATTCGCCCTCCTATACCCTACTGTGTTCTGATTAGCAGTTGTAATTCAAGACCTAATGGGACATTGACTTGCTGAGTCTTGCTCTGAAACCTGCTTTCAGGCAGAAAGATTGCCCTGGCTTGATAGTGAAAGGAGTCGCAGAAACTGAGAACAAAGAACAAAACTGACTTTTCAGTTGTTTTACCCTTAAATGCGTGTAGCAAGTTGACATTCGCTAATACGGTTGCCATAAAAATGTTTGAAATGTAGAATAAGGCAAGAAATTTGTGTGCTAAGATTTAGCTTAATTAGTATCAAGAATTGTCCCAAAAAAAGCATGAATTCAACTGTGGGGAATAATTTTCCAAGTAACAAATGTTTCATTTAGTTGCAGCGATTAAAGAAAGAAGAACTATTCATCAACTTGTAATTCAGTCTGTCACATTGACAAATGTGTACAGTACAACTCAAAAATATTCCCAAATTCCATGCGCTCAGGAAGATACCCACCCTTCCAAACCCATACTTCCCAGGTAATTCTAGAATTAAATCACATCAAACTAGCTAAAACATGGAAAATTAATCCAAGACACTTCCTTGTTATTGAAAGGTCATTGCTAAGTTCACGTTAAAAGCAATTTTGAATAAAATATTTCAATTTATCTATGGAAATTAACTGTTACCAATTCATGGACAAGTGACTTGAAGAGAGGGCTGGGGAGTGCAAAGGCATAGTAGTGCTACGAAGTGTTGGTATGTGTAAGTGTGATCATCTGCTTCTAAATTATATTGAGCTGTACTGTATGTTCTTGTGACCTTGAAAATCTGTTTAATATATAGTTCCATTGTTCAGATGATATGACACTTCTGGCTGATAATTATTTCTTTCCTTGAAAGTTACGTAGTCATTAGGGAAATATTGAAAGGTTTATTTCATATCTCGCCTCCGCCCTCCAGGCACTAACTTCAAGGCTACTGTCATAATTATCAGGTGATAAATGGAAGTTTCAGTTCCAGGTTTGTAGTAGTGAGAACAAGTGCTCAACAGAGATTTTTTTCATTAAAAAAATTAAAACCGTAGACAGAGTTTGAAGAGCAAGAATAATGTGACAGAAAGTTTATACTCGGATTGAATGTCTCTCTTAATCTTAAGACATTGAAATGTGCGATTGCTGGAATTAAGCAAAATGTCAATGAATTGTTACTTTCGAGGTTGCAAGTCAGATAAAAAGAGGTTGAAAATGAGATGGTTTTACATTGAATGACCTTGATAATGCTGGATAGCTTAAGACTGTGAAAGGTCCATATCAGCCTCAATCAGCATGCATTGTGTCAATGAAAAAAAGTTGTCAGTGAGATCATAAAATTATTGGTTATTCTTGATATGTTGACAAGAGTGAATTATGCCTTTTTTTGCCATCGCCAATTTTAACCATTAGCCCTCCAAAACCCTACTGTGTTCTGATTGGCAGTTGTAACTCAAGCCCTAATGGGACATTGACTTGCTGAGTCTTGCTCTGGAACCAACTAT
Source organism: Platynereis dumerilii (assembly GCA_026936325.1). Classification (NCBI taxonomy): domain Eukaryota; kingdom Metazoa; phylum Annelida; class Polychaeta; order Phyllodocida; family Nereididae; genus Platynereis; species Platynereis dumerilii. The sequence continues at coordinate 28,908,803 of JAPTHN010000013.1, forward strand.
CAGGCAGACAGATTACTCAGGCATATTGAATGGACAGTCAGCAACTAACTAAAACACCTGTGTTCTTTAAGTCTTTTTAACTCTAAAAAATGAGTCGTAGATATTCTCCAATGCAGTTGCCAAAAGAATGAATATTGGAAATGTGCGGCTAAATTGCACACGAAAATTTTTAATTTAAGACAACCCGAAGTACAAGTAATGAGAGTATTAGGAATAAAATGATCTCCTTGTGATACAAATTTGGCAGTCACTGTCAGACCAAATCTGTCCTACGTTAAAAAATTCCCTGAACAATTTACGACCTTTTAGATACCTTCTTGCTGTCCCAGACTATTAGACTCTTGGAGTAGCCTAACTATTAGACCCTTGGAGTAGCCTAACTATTAGACGCTTGGAATAGCCTCAGTACCTGGCCTTGAGACCCTTTTCTCAATAAAAGGTACTATGGAAATTCAGACAGACAAGCAATGAACCAAAATAACAAAAAGATTGTGTACTGAGGATGTTGTGATTGTGTAAGGCAAATAAATGGTGACAACTGGACCTTTTTAAGGTGTCTTGATAGATTTCAGAGGCTGTGTCTCTTTGGTAACAGTGAGGTTGTGAGAAACATGCAATATTCCATTTAAGTAGCCATCGAGTGCTATCTATTGCAGTTCTACACCTGAAAAAGGAAAGTATTCATCATTTATCTATCCAGCATACACTGGCTCTCAAAATAAGTTTCAGTGGCATTACTGCAGATAAGATGCATTATAATTATTTTGATTTATTCAACTGTGGCGGAAAACGGCATTTTTTCGTTGTTGTCACTAATTATCTTCCAAACCTTCATGGCTAGTTCTCACGGAGACGTAACAGAGGGTTTAAGCGACGGCGTTTCTTATATTTCCAGGAAAGGGCAAAGATTTGAGAATGTTCGCCGTCAATTTTGGCTTTACGGCGCAACAGGAACAGCATGCGCCGTTTTAAGAGGTCTTTCTACGCAATTCCTAGAAATTTGACGATGCAGGAAAAAAAGATTCAACCGGTTGAATCTTTGCGAGGGAAGAAGTGGTGAAGCAAGAAGAAGCGTAAAAAGAAATCAGTGCGCGCCGCAGATTTTTAAAGATGCGACGCACAAAGAAGAGCTTCGACGCAGAAACAGCAGTGTAGCAGAAAGCTCTTGCTTCATGTCACATGTTTCAGACACGCGGAAAGTCACATGTGCGACGCACGTGAGAGGGTGCGCGCCGCGTCTTTTGGACCCCCAATGCAGCAGACAGAGTGGCGCCTGAGTGCATGCGTTGTTCTATTTTTAGCATCAACCCTTTGTCTGCGTGTCACCCTCTTTTTGCGCAGCGGCTGGGGCAGCAGCAGCGAAGAAGGGGGGGCGAAGGAGGGGAAAAGAGGCGGTCCGCACCCTGCATATATATAGAGGGGGCCAGATTAGAGCACCATACCCACTCAGACCTTCAACCAGAACACACCTAGAATCCACGACACTATCAACTGCTACATTTGCTGCTACTTTTGTTGCTACAATTGTACTTTTGCTGCTACAACATGGGACCAAAGAGGAAAAAGGGCACCGTCGTCACCAGGGCACCAACCAAGCTCACCACCAGGTCAACACTTCACACTCCTGGAAGCACTCCAGTGACAACTCCAGCGACAACTCCAGCTGCAACTCCTCTCCATGACCCTTCAGATGCTGCAGTGACTGCCTTCTTTACAACAGCCATGGCAGACATCTCTCTACCTGGGCTCTACACCTCCACTACAGATGGCAGCCAGACGAAGACCACCACTTCAACCTGCAAAGCCACTGTCGTCAGCGAGACCATCTTCGAGGGCCGGCCAGAAGACAGCACAGACGAAGATTCATCTGTTGAATTGTTTGAAGAGGAAGGAGACAAGCCTGCTGACAAGCCTTCCAAGTCTGCTGACAAGCCTTCCAAGTCTGCTGACAAGCCTGCTGCCAAGTCTGCTGACAAGCCTGCTGCCAAGTCTGCTGACAAGCCTGCTGCCAAGTCTGCTGACAAGCCTGCTGACAAGCCTGCTGCCAAGTCTTCCAAGGGTCTTCCAGAGCCTACTGCCAAGTCTACTCCAAAGAAGACTCCAAAGACTCCAAAGAAGACTCAGACTCCGAAGAAGACTCCGAAGAAGACACAACAGAGCCAGCCTGTTGTTGCTCTTGAAGACATCATACATGAGGACACCTTCGAGGAGGAAGACCACCAGTCCTCTGCTGATGAGACCCCTGCAGCTGCTGAAGCCAAGTCCAAGGGCAAGAAGGGCAAAGGGAAGGCCCCCAAGAAGAACATCAAGGACAACATGGGCATCACATCTGACCAAGAAGACGACCTCATCAACTGGTTCAGAGAGCATCCTGTCCTCTACATGAAGGGCTCCAGAGGATACAAGGGCAACGAGAAGCTGCTGCTGGACACAGAAAAAGCCAAGGAGCTGGGACCCAAGTACACCTCCCAGGACATCTTCAACTGGAGGAAGACAGTCCGCACCCACTACTCCAGACTCGTCAGGCCTGAAGCTTCAGGATCCGCCAGGAAGGAGACTCTGACAGACAGGGACCAGTACATCCTAGCCAACTGTCGGTTCCTGAAGGACTCCATCGTGCACAAGCCAGGGAAGGAGCTGTCCGCCATCTCTCAACTGTCTGCCAACCGACCAGCCTCAGACTCCGGGGACAACTACAACCCTGAGGATTCCCTGCCAGCTTCCTATGACATGCAGGACCTGCCACCTGACCAGCCATCACAGTACAGACCTGACAGCCAGCAGTCGCAAGTCTTCCCTGGAGCGCCAAAGCCTGGAGCCGTTGCCAAGGGAACCAAGAGGAAGGCCCCAACAGATGAATCCATGCACTCCGCCATGAATGTCATCGCAGGCAGCATGCAAGCCATGTCCTCCGCCAAGAAGATCCTGAAAGGCTCTGGCTGCAAGATGTGCCCCGACCACCAGGAGTTGCAACCCAATCAGGAGTACTGGAGGATGAAGTGTCACGACCTCTACCACGTCGGATTTCACGCCAGCCCTGAAATCAGAAGGAAAATGGTGAGGGCCATTGCAGAGGCCGCCTTCTACTGGGACAAGGAGAGTGAGATGGATGAGGCCAGCCGCCAGTCAAGACCTCAGGAGCAGACCTTCCAGCCTCCTCATCCTCCTCAGCGCCTGCAGATGCCACCTCCTCCTCCTCCTCCTCCTTCTTCGACGTATGTGCCATCCCACCACCAGCAGCACCACCACGCTTCCAGCAGCAGCCATCACTTCCACCACCACCAGCCCAGGGAAGGAGGATCCAGGCAGACTCCCAGCTACACCGTGATGCAGCCCAGCCCATCCTCCATGACACTGATGATGGATGCTCAGGAGAGCCCCGAGAAGTACGGCTACCCCCCTGGACCCAGCTTTGGTCAACCGGCCGCCCATCAGCCGCACCAGCCTTCCCCTTCGCCCAGTTGGACTGACAGTCTCCTTTCTCCACGAAAGTAGAAGACCAGATGTGCAGCAAAGACAACAAAAAAACCTTGGCCCTTTTAAGGGCCACCAAATCCTCCCAAAAGGGCAGGCCACGTACACATCTTATGTTGACAAAAAAAAAGAGCTTGTGTTGACCGAAAAGAGCCAAAAAAGAGCAAAAAAAACGTTGACAATCCCCCCAAAAAAAAGTCCCCCAAAACAAAAGTCCCCCAAAACAAAAGTCCGGTCCTGGCCTTCATTAAAAGTAATCACCTTCATAAAAGCAAGGTGCTAGTTCCCCCTTTCTTTGCCCCAAAACATACCAAGTGCAGCACTAGTACAAGTGCTGCATTCTTTGGTATAAACATATTTTTATTGCACTAGTACAAGTGCATGAATTTCTTAATTAAAATGTAATGCACTAGTACTAGTGCTTTGGTTTTAAAACTTGTGTTGGTTGCACTAGTACAAGTGCATCACTTTGTAATTTCACTTGTCTAGGGCAAGTGGCAGGTAGATAGCTAGATAGCTAGCTAGATAGATAGATAGATAGATAGCTTGATAGATGTAACACAATGCTCGTTACATATATCGTCTATCTCAAGGAAGACTCAGTCAAATCAATTTGACTGAATTTTGAAATATTTCAGAAAAATAAACTAGAGGATCTCTAGCACCAAATGGCACAAAAAATAAGCCCAATGGGTCTATTTATTACCACACACCACTCCTTCAAACTCTCGGTATTTTGGGGGCATTTTTACCATGTTTTATTGCACTTCTCCATGGAAAACTGACATCTTTCATGGCTCATTTCACTCAACTCAATTGATTTGACCTAGTCTTCCATGATACAATGCAAGAGGACAATCAGTCATGTCAACAGTCAGATTGATTTAACCTTTTATGCTTATGCATCATTTAAAAAGATAGGAAGGTCAGTCTTATGCAAAACTAGGTTTCGGTGGTTTGACTGAGTCTTCCACAACAGAATCTGAGTTGCACAATGGGAACTTGTGAGGTAAAAAACAGTTAAACCTGCTTTGACTGAGTTTTCCGTTGAACTATTCCCACCAAAAGTTGTTTGTTGTTCAAGCTGAAAAGGTCAAAGTGGTTTGACTGAAGCCGACACTATGAATCTGCCACAAGTCTAGTGGAAGACTCAGTCAAAGCTATGTTTTGGCTCAGTCATCCTTCATTTTCCAACGGAAGACTCAGTCATAACATAGCTTTAACTGAGTCTTCCGCAGATTCTCAGTGTCGGCTTCAGTTAAACCACTTTGACCCAGTATGGAAATTAAAGTAATGAAGCCACTGTCTTGCAGCTTCCTGGAATAATCAGTCAAAATTACTTTATTAAATAAATTCTACATTTTTTAAAAATCATTTATGTTTCTGCACGATCACAACACCAAGCCGAACACAATGACATAACTTTCAATACAATCAGTGCCAGGAAACAGAAGTTATCTGCTGATTTGTTTGGTTTTCAGAATTTCAGGATTGCTGAAAATTGCAAAATTTCTTATGACTGAGTCTTCCATGAGATAGACGATATACACTGCAGCAAAAGAAAAGCAGTTGTCGTCACTTCGCAGGGATTGGACTTGGATAGATAGATAGATAGCCCGATAGATAGCTAGATAGATAGCTAGATAGATAGATAGATAGATAGCTTGATAGATGGAACACAATGCTCGTTACATATATACACTGCAGCAAAAGAAAAGCAGTTGTCGTCACTTCGCAGGGATTGGACTTGGATAGATAGATAGATAGCCCGATAGATAGCTAGATAGATAGCTAGATAGATAGATAGATAGATAGCTTGATAGATGGAACACAATGCTCGTTGGATGTGTACATGGCCAGCTCAATTGGGAGGATTTGGTGGCCCTTAAAAGGGCCTGGGCTTTGTTGTTTTGAATAGATAGTCTGCATCTTCTTCAGATTTTCTCCAACTGCCAAGGGACACTTCCTGCCGGACTGTTGACCCAGTCACGTAGGTAGTCTCGAGCAGCCTTGGCATCTCTGGAGGCATTTCCGTGTCGAAGTGGTTCTCCTAGGTCATGCAATTGACGGTCTCCCCTCCAAACTCCTTCAGCGACGTCATGTGTCTGTGGATCTCCTCTGTCCATCACTTCATTGTCACGGGCATGGTGGACGCCTACTCTGTCTCGCAGAATGTTGTGTAGAACACAAGCAGCCATTGTGATGTATGTCACTCTTGTAGGTCGTTGGGGCATGGTGGTCAGGAAGCATCTGAACCTGTGTGACAGCAGACCGAAGGCATTCTCCACCACTCTCCTGGCTCTTGAAATCCTGTAATTGTAGACTCTGGAAGCAATGTCAAGGTTCCTTCTTGGCACTGGTTTGAGCAGCCATGTCTTCAGGGGAAATGCCTCGTCACCCACGATGTAATATGGGAAAGGATTGTCTTCTGTGCCAGGTAGAGGTTCTGGAGGTGGTAGGCCTAGATATTCCTCGTCCAGGAGTTGTCGAAGTACTGTGTCCCTGAAGACGCCGCCATCAGATGCACTTCCTTGCAACCAGCCTGCACATAGATGAACTTGTAGTCGGCATCAACGAGGGCCATCAGGACAATGGAATGAAATCCCTTGAAGTTGTAGAACAAGGAGCCTGCAGCCTTGGGACATCGGATTGCGACGTGCTTGCCATCCAGAGCTCCAATGCAGTTGGGCAAGTTCCATTTCGTCTCAAAAGCCTTGGCTATCTCCTTCCATCTTTCAGGCTGTGTGGGTAGTGCCAGCTGTCTTTCGAAGGCATGAACGATGGCAAGGCAGACCTCAGGGATGAAGTTGCAGATGGTGTTGGGTGCCACACGGAAAGCATAAGCTAGGGACTTGTAGCTGTTTCCTGTTGCCATGTACCGCAGGGTGATAGCCAACTTCAGACCAGGTTCCAAAGCCCTCCTCATGTTGGTGTCTTGCTTAGCGATGAGTGGTCCAACAGCTTCCAGGATTTCAGCAAAGATGGCAGGGGGGCATTCTAGTGTAGTTGTAGTAGCCGGACACGTCACGCACTTGCAGTTCAGGCAGCAGTTGATGGAAGTGACCATGTTGTTCCCTCTGCAGCAACCAGTTGCGAATCCACCACCTTTTCTGTCTCCTGGCCCTCCTCCTCCTGTGTCTCAAATAGACAGCTCCGATAGCAACAGCAGCAGCACCAGCCACAACAATAATTTCTTCTTCATCCATCATGCATATGTTCAGTAGGCAGTCGTTGTGTTCTCATTGAAGGGCAATCAGCAAATGAAGCAAGGAGGTCCTCTGTGTCCCTTTTTATAATGACCAAAAGTGACTCCTGCAGCAGCGAAACACACATTGCCGCAGCGCTGCAACAAGAGACGTTCGTCGATGCTTAAGAGACCTTCGTCGCTGCTTAAGGCAAGGACGACGAAGAAGGTCAGCAGCGACGCGCCTGTAATGTCCTCGGCGCTGTATGAATGCATGTGCGACGATGAACCATCAAGTTACGCAGTAACAAGTACCTAAATGCGGCGTTGCATCGTTACAGTCGTCGGCGAGGCTGTCATTTTAAGCGGCGCATCTTACCTCGGGTGTACGCCGAAGGTTTCCTGATGCGTCGCAGGTCGCCAATTTCAGACGTAGCTGCCTCACAACCATCAGCGGCGTAAGAGGAAACAACATTGGGCGAAGTAAAAGCAGCCTCGCCGAATTCCAAAACAAAGTGCGACGAGTCTGTTTGGAACTGCGCTGAGGAAAGAGAGGCGGAACGCGGCGAAGAAAGCTTAAGCAGTGCCGCGGACACCTCAAGACTCACCGCGGCTACTAACTTTAAGCGTCGCACATGACACTAATTGATTACGTAACATGCCAAAACCAACGTTCTACGCCACAACTTTCCAAGAAATGACTTCTCTTGATGCGTCGCTCTCAAATCGCCGTCGTGAGAACCAGGCATTAGTCTTATTCCTTTTTATGTTTCATGGAAGTCATTTTAATTTAGCCTTGAAACTTTTGGATGTGAAAAACTTCTTGTCCCATGCCAATCATTTCGGAAGTCATCTTTGTGATTAATTTCTTCTTTTGGCTATTGTGATAAGCAATTAAAGAAGGAAGAACAATTCACCAACTTCAAATTTTTTTTTATGTCTGTAACATAGGAAAAATTACATATTATATTTTCCTGTCCTTGAGATATATTTGAAATATAGTCCCATTGTTCCAAACTTCCGATGATGCTTCTGAAGTTCTGACTGATAATTATTTGTCTCTTCGAAAATTATATAGCCTCTTGGTAGAGATTGAAATGTTTATTTCATTTCTCGCTTCCAATCACTCATTTCAAGGCTATTGTAATTATCTGTGGCCTTGGAAGTTTCTAAAATATTTCCATTGTTGAGATGCAAAAGCGCTTCCTTAAAGGTCAAACCTGCCCTATTCGAACACATGATTATAAAAACCTATGTCACTAACTGTCAATGACATGGATCGATCATCTTCTTTACTGAAGGTTTGGACATCTCCTTTCACCTTGACCTGTTTCGGAAAGGTGTGGGGCGATTTTAGCTTATTTTCTTTGTAAGTAAGTAAGTAAGTATTTATTGACCATATTCAAAACGTATGTACAATAATATTTACAGTTCCATTACAGTTGTGCTATATACACATGGCAGGCTGACGCCAATGCAGGCGTATGTGCCTTTATCAATTTCACAACTTAACACATCTCAGTAAATAAAAGTACACAGTGAAGCATTATCCATTTGGTGAGAAGTCAATTATAATCTTATATGTCAACAAAATAAATCAAGCAAGTGCATTGCTATAGTTACATATATATTACATATATATATATATATATATACAACAGAATATAATTATATACATTTACAAGCTAATGGATCTGCCCAGGGTGACCTCACATTGCAGGGATGCCAAATCACGTTTACCACCCCTTAGGGTGGATGGGGAAATCTGACAAGACAGCCCAGCGAGGCCCCCTGTGGCAGCTGTGATATTCATGCACAATTAACTTCTAATCTATAATTATTTTGATAGTTTCTGAGGGAAACATAATGAATATTCATGGCTGGCCAACATTGGTTTCCATTTGGGCACACACTTTCAGCAGAGCAGGCTTGGACACCAACCATTCAGCCACCTGTAAGAAGCAGGATTGATGGCTATCTTCAAAACAGGTGTTCTATATCTCTTGGAGATTTCTTTCACCTGCTTGAAAACCACTTGTCAAGATTTGTTTGTCTGACACCATCATTTTAAAGGATCAGTAAACCCTGTAATGACAGTGACAATGATCGTATGGCAAACATGTGGTTTTAGGTGCAGCAAATAGACAGTGACAATAAAGCACTGGTTTATTGAGGGTATCCTGATTGCTGTTGCCATCAGAGGTGATGAAGTGGTCTCTGCGGCTTGGCGCCTTTACTGACAGGAAACATGCGATGTCTCGATTAGGTGGCCATTCTGTGCTATCTATGGCTATCCTGAAATACCATGGTATATCCACTTACATACCCTCAGACTGGTCGTGAGAAGCATTACAGGACCTGCTGATTTGTGTGAATCAATGGAAATGTCAGATGTTTTAATGCTAGTAGTATTTATATAAATAACCTGTTACACCAGTAATGTACAATTTTAAGGCAAAAACCAGCATCAAAAAATTATGTTTCATACCTTGTGTTTATTTTATAAATCTTTTTTCTTATTCTGTTTCACACAAGCAGTAATTATGTTGCAGAGTAACTTTATTTTGAAATATGATATATGGGAAAACATGTTGCCCTTTTCTTGTAATAATTTGTTTTATTAAAAAACTTTTTCGTATTATATGCACATATAATAAAAATTAAACATAAAAGGAAAAAAACTCAAAACTTGGCTCTAGATTGGTCCACTTTTCCGATATATTTTGCGTTGGGGTAAGTGTCTGTTTTGTCTCCTTTGCACTTTACTTCTCCAGTATATATGCCTTTTGACCATGTTTAATTTTCTCTTATCAGCCTTAAAAAAAACTTTCTTGCTTCTGCTACAACTTCGACTTAATATGTCAAATAATTTAAGCTAAGTTGTACAAACTTCTCAAAGTTAAGTATATCAAATCTGACAGGACAAAGGTAAATCAAAATGCCACCGAAGGAGTGGTCTCAAAATTTTACAAACGTACACTGTTGCTCATAAATATGGAATATACTGAAATAACCATGATCGTTGTTTTATTTTGGATGGATTTCTAATCCTACACAAAATTCATATTTTTGCTGTGTCTGCATTGTTTTTTCAATTTCCTCCAGCCTCCCAAATTTTCACCTCCAGCTCTGTTGTGAGGTCAACTGTTAACCCTCCCAAGAGCTGCTGTATTCTGATTGCCATTGCTAAATCAAGCCCTAATGGCAGGTTGACTTGTGGAGAAAGGTGCTTTGAGAGCAGACTTATTGCACCAGGGAGAAAACCAATGTCTTTTGGGTCATTTTACTCATTGAGGGAGGGGAATCCATGGGCTACAACATTGGTGTCGATAGTTCTTTACTTGCCCTCCTTTTTTGTCTGTTCAATAATTTTATTTTTTCCTGCTTAAGCAATGGAACCTACAATCATTCCCCTTAAAAGATACTGAAGAGTGAAGACATTGCAAGTAGTCTTGCTGGTAAAAACCGATTCCTAATACATTGTACTTAGCAGCCTGTTTGACGATGTAAGTAATTATGTGATCCATTTGTGATTTAATAAAAAATCTCCTGGAGCTGAGTGAACAAAGCCCTTTGCTCAATCGATGGTTGTTCTATATATGTCTTGAAAGCCGGACAAAGAATACAGACACTAATATGACAAAGAATACAGACACTAACTAAATGAGTGTGTAGCTATTTCCAAAGCATGAAAATTCTCATATCAAATTATCTCTATACCATCATTAAAGAGCAGTAATATTACAGTCCTATTGATAATACAGTCTAGTTTGGCTTTATGATATTTACCAATAAGTGAAACAAATGATTTTCATTATTCATTAGGTTGCACCCGTAAATGTTTACTCAGCATCCAATGGAGCAAACTTCGAGGCTATGGAAAGTATGGCATATAATCTTTGGCATATGCTTTACAGAGCTTTCAGGCACCATTCCCCTTAAGTGTTCATATATACTGTGTTGATGTTCCACATCACATGATATCAAGACTCATACACCAAGTGAGAGCGATGGTTATTTTCTTCTGACACCAAGTCCAAAAACGATAGTAAACCTTGTAATGACATTGAAAATGGCAAGCATGTGGTTTGAGGTTGAACAATTAGACATTGACAATAAAGCAGTGGTTTATTTGAAGGTCTCCTGATTGCTGTTGCCATCAGAGGTGATGAAGTGGTCTCTGTGGCAGGGCACCTTTACTGAAAGAAACATGCAATATCTCGATTAGGTGGTCATGTTGTGTTTTTTCGATGCCTCTCCTCAAATACCATGGCATACCTACTTACAAACCTTCAACTGGTAGTTAGTGAGCAACATCACAACACGTGTTGCCGTGACATCAGCATAGTTAGCTGCAAGTTGTTCATATCAAATGTTGGATGTGTTAAGCCCAGTATTAGTATCTATCATACCATCCTTAGTAATTTAAAACCTTGCCAAACAGAGACATTGGTCCATTTGGAAACACAATATTGTAAAGTGGGCCAAGTCGATTATCATAAAATATTCTGTTGCAGCAATAATCATGTCTTTTTATCTCTACTAATACGGATATGTCTTTGTATATTATCAGAATGTAATATTGTTATATATTTCCATAGTCTGCCATAAACAAGTCACGTTGATTATGCAAATGCATTGTAGAGTACTTTTATAATGATATAGTGTATGTGGGCAAATACATTGTAAACTAGTTTTCGATCATGCAGTAGACTACTTTTAGTTCAAAATGTGGGAAAAAGGAACATGAAATACATTGTAGATTACTTTAATTTCATTGACTAAATTGTTTAAGGATGGGAAGTTGGAATATTTTTCAATGCTTTTCATTTAAACACATGAAAGCACATTGGTTTATTTGACATGAATCAGTGAGTCTCGACTTTAGAAAGAGCATAGCAAACAGCTATTACATACCTGGTTGCTGAAAAATGTTATTAACACAAATTGGTAAGGGTTTCTTCATATGAGGTTTTGAAACAGATTAATCGTTCAAAAGCATGCAAAAGGAATCAATCTCCTTCCTGTCACCCACAGGCACAGCTGAACTTGTCTGTCTTTTGGAATTAAGGATGCAATTTTTGGCTATCCATTGATCTTGTCATGTCCAGCAGGACTCTGCTTCATGACCTTAAATATCACTAGCGTGCGGAAAAAAAATCAGGTGGCTTGACTTCAGATTAATCTATTGCTCTGTTGGCTTTTTCTTAGTGTTCAGTCTTTATATCTCCTCTATATTCTTTTTGATTTTTAATATTATGTATTTTCACTCTCTTTAATATTCTCTTTGTTATACATTGTATAATCTTTTCCACATACTTTAATGTTTGATAAACAGCGAATATCACATTTTTGACATGTTACAATTCATTTAATATACCTTATAATTATGTAATGGAGAGTACTAGGTCAGACAAACAAAGTTAATCTTTTGAAATTAGATGTCCATATAAAATACCTTGTTTCAAAATCATCTTCAGAACATTCTAAATTATTACAAGATAACAAGATCAAGTGTTGCTAACTTTTTGTGTTGACTTAATCACTACTAGAAAATACTCTCCAATGCTACATATCATGCTGCTTATTCTGACCTGGCTATGCCTTCAGTTGAAGATTTGTGTTATCTTGAAATAACAAAAATTGGAATCTTAAGAGGGTAATTGGAAGAGCATCAAGGAGTTGAGCAAGGATCTGCTTTGACCCCAGACCTCTTCTGCGTAACACACTATCATACCACATGGGTGATAATCAAGAATTTATTTCTTTGGACTTACATTGTAAAGTTAAGTTTAAAGACTGCTCAAAGTTAATTAAAAAGCCATAGAACGAGTAGCCTCAAAACTTTACAATGAATGATATGTGTGGCATTTTGATATTTTGTCAATATTGCTGCAACCCAAATCTATTTTCATTTAATTTCATTACCAATCTTGACGTTGCATAAACAGCTGGTTACAGGCAATTTCATTAGTACGCGATTCTAAGACTCTTAACATACTAAATACATAGCATTTTTGCTTCATCTGATTGGTTTAGAAACAACAGAACGTCACATAACTAATATATCAAACGTAGCAAGTATATATATTGCATTGATTCCTCACAGGCAACTGTGAATGACCAGAATCGCATGGTAATGAAATCACCTGTAACTGCAAATATATGCATCACAGATCACTTCATTGACTGTTTTCAATTTTATTTTCAGTCTTAAGGATTACGTCGTGAACGAGCAAAGTTAAAAGGTATGTATTTCTTTTACAATAATTACAATGCTATTGTAGGGGTCAGGGGGGGTTGCAACTCCCTTGGCATCATGGCAACTACAAATCTGGGCAAATTCTAACCAATATCAGTGCAGATCCACTGCCTTGGTAATATTGTAACATGATTGTTAAACGACCATACTATATGCTTATGACTACTGTAATATCACACATCTCATTTTGCTGGCCCTATGCCTGTCATGCCAATGAGGTACATGTAGTTTAATTCACTGGTGTAGGATACAAAGAAGTTTGATTAATAGGTAACTTATATGTCTCATCTTCAACAAATATGAGTAAGCAATATTTCATTGAATACTTGGGGGAGTAGGCCCAGAGCACTGATGACTAATGTAATTAAATTGAGATTTTCCAAATATTTTCTTTAAAAAAGGGGGGAATCTTACACAGACAAAATTACTGAAATGCCCGAAATCATCCTCACATTGTGCCTCTGTTGCTCAGTGATTAGCATGCCTACCTTGTAGGGGAGAGCGGGGCACAGTGAGACACTTTTTTTATTTTCAAGTCTTCCAAAATGTTGGCAGCAACAAGTTAAATGAGATCAGGTCCACATTATAGATAATGACGTTGGGTATATTGTCACATAGTTTCAGGTTCCTACCTTTTACAGGTTTGGAGAAACTTTGAGTTATGTAAGTGCTCGTTAAGTGTCTCACTGTGCCCCGTGGGCGGGGCACAGTGAGACAGCAGGCGGGGCACAGTGAGACAGGGCATCTGCTGTCATAACCGCCAGTCGTCAGGACCTGCAGAATTGTTATATCTATTGTTGCATCAGAAACTACTGTACTCAAATAAAAGCAGCTGGCTAGATGATTTTTTAGGTCCTTTTTTGAGCATGTTTTGAAACTTCATCGCATGGGACACTTGCACGACTTATTTAACCTGCCGCACCTGTTACATCCTAATCAAAATCCTTCTTTGACGCTTCCCTGTGGATATTACTCACTAAAATCAGTAGTTTATAGCAGGTATTTTGTTTTTAATAGTGAATTGTGAGCCATGCATTACATTCATGTCCTTCCGAGTGTATTTTGTGATGTCTCACTGTGCCCCGCTTCAAACTGTCTCACTGTGCCCCACGCAGCTCTGTTTATAAAACTTTTGAATCCTGCAGACCGGATGCCCGCATTGTGGTTCGTCATCTCACTTAACTGAGACAAGCAACCAAGGTTTGAATCCCTGGCAATTGCTTTGCATTATACCATTTTTCTTGGGAATTATAACAAAAAGTTGTTTAGCAAAATTATTTACTTTTACAGGCTAAAAACAAAAATATTGAAATTCCACTCTCGATATGCTGCGTAAGCATTCAAGATATAGGACAGTCTCTCACTTACTTAATTTTTGTACTATACAAAAAAGGGTTCATCTGTAAACAGTACCAGGTAGATGCTACGGGCTTTGTCTCACTGTGCCCACCGTCTCACTGTGCCCCGCTCTCCCCTACATATGAGGATGTGAGTTCGAACCCCTCTCAAGCCATATCCACAAGTTATCACTATTATCTGGAATGGGCGCTATATAAAATCATACTTTTTATTACATTGTCGACTTACCTCTGGGACATTTTAGCTTATCAATGCGGAGCATTTGATCTGGCCCCAATAATAAAAAAGAAAACCCCACAGCGCCTCACGTGTGATCACGTGACCTCTCTCGACCAATAGCGCGCTTCGGCGCGAACTCCTCTCAACCATCATATTCAATTTTGGGGCAGCACTGACAACACGTGCTAGCTATTCTGGCGAAATAATGGAAGAATTTGACGACTACGATGAAGATACAATGAAGAATGAAGATACAACGAAGAATCCGCAAGTTAAGTGCTCGTTTTGGTTGCGTCTGGCTTCGCTGGGTCACTGAAAACGTGTCAGCGAGCGGGCGTTTTACACTGCTATTTAGTCTGGCCGAAAATCAAATTTTTTTCAGGCAGATATTTAGCTAATGTTCGAGCTTTAACAAGCCATCGGTCTCTTATAACCTTTTAATTGTGTAAATGGTGGTTATTAGTGCACTTACACTTCGTATTTCTTAGGTTATGACCGTTTTTGGCTAACATTTCCTTCGTCTTAGGCGATTCAGTTCGGCCAGGTCGCTTACAAAATGGCGGCCGGCGCCAAATTGGGTTGTCAAGACAGGAAGGATTTGACCAGTTCAGGTCCTTTCTGGAGGTTCTTGCCTCTCTAAGGTTAGTAATCACCCTCTTTCTGTGGGTTAGATGTCTGTGCTGTGAAGCAGACCGTTTTAACCTTTATTGTGACGACGTGGTCGGCCACATGGTGCCTGATATGTCGTGTGGGTGATAATACGTGAATTTTCCGATCTCCATTACATGTTGGCCCGGAATTAATTTCATTTTCTATATTTGCAGGTTGGGATACGGTTGAGGACCGCATCGCCGATTCCAACTACCGCCATCAGGTTCGGTTGGCACATGAGGTTTTGGGTATAGATCCAGTGCCGGATCCGGACGATGACAGCCACTTGTTCCTCCGGCCACAGAAGCCCAGGCCGCCTTTGTTGGTTTTTCCTTTCTCCCAAGACCTTGATAAGGCCTTTGGGGATACGTGGGAGGGGGCAACTCGTTCCAAAAACTACTCTTGGTCGGTCGACCTCGCTCCCCCAGCTGACGGTGTTGCCTTGGGTTCGAAGTGTGTGGCGAAGTACAAACCAAAAATGAAACACTATTGTGTGCTCCATGAAAAACTGGTTGAAACCCCTGCGATGTGGCCCATCAAAGCTCCGATTTTGGATGGCAACTTATCATCCGTTCTGGGGATCTCCAAGCCCAAGCGCACTCGATTGGACGATTTCCTGGATGACTCTGTCAGGGCCGTTAGCATTTTAAACCAGACCATGTTCTTTGGTGAGGCTGTCAAGACCCTTCTGGGCTCGTTAATCACCACCTCAGACGACCGGATTCTGAGTGCGGTGAACTCCATTGCTGACTTTGTGGACATTCAGACCAAAAGTCTCAAGGACTTGGGGTATGTGTTAGCCGGACTGGACCTTTCCTTGCTGCAGGCCAAGAGGGAGGAGGTGCTGAAGCCGGCTCTGCTGAAGCCTGAGGACGTTGAACTCTTAAGGTTTGCTCCGCCCACAGACTCTGAGCAACGCTTGTTCGCTGGTCAGTTGCAGTCGTTTGCAGGCATGAGGGCACGGCGCGACTCCAGCAAGGCGATTGCGCAGCTGACGCAGCAGCCCTTTTCCTCCGAGGAGACGGGAGACGACTGCATGGAATCAGATGATGTCCCGGGCAGCGGTGAGTCTGACAGTGATGACCCCCAGGGCAGCGGGATGTCTGACAGTGACGCTCGTCGTGACCGTGGTGGGTCAGACAAGGATGACCACCAGGATGCAGACGAGTCAACAGATGAGGAACATCCGGAGGGGGATGGGTCTACCTGCGATGCCCACTCCTCCAAGGGAGATGTTACTGGCGAGGACCCCGGAACTTCGAGTGACTCGGACAGGGATGACCCCCGTGACAGGGGCGGGTCGGACCTGAACTAACTTTTTGCCTGTGTTCCGCTTGTATCTACACCCTTACTCTTTGGGTTAGCACACCGTTGGCGGACGGTACTACGGTTAAGCTGCGGTTGGTTTCCTGCACAACCTTGTACATCGATTGGGATGGTTCACTGCCTTACCTCGGGGTTCCCTTGCAACTTTATGGACTGGTCCCTGGACAGGCCTGTCTTCTTGCTCGTTGAGGGGGCGGAAGTGACGGTCTTCTCCCCTTCTTGGTTTGGTGTGCCAGACACGGACACGGAGGGGTGGTTCCGTTGACCAGAGATGACAGCGGCGGTGGCTGCCTTGCTCTGGCGGGTGGCTATCAAGGAAGTGAGTTACGGTTCTGATTCTTCTCTTCAGCTTCGGGTGAGTTACTGCACTAATTCTACTTCTTGCCTTCTAGTAAGCTGTCAAGACTGCAGGCGGTGTACATTCCTTCGCTTGGCTGTCTTTGAGGCCCCTCCGGCTGTCCGGTGTGCTCTGCTCTTGTCCCCTTGGGAGGATTCCGGGCAGTTGTGCCGGGGGCAGGAAAAAGGGGGGGGCCATGCGACTTAGGTGGTTGTCCTACTGCAGAGAGGACCCTTGGGATCGCAATCATTGGTTGGTATAACCCCCAGCGTAGCTGTGCCCCGGAAGCGGCTCTAAATGATAGCGTGGAAAGGGCATAGCGGCCGATGATAACCTTCCTGGCCCATTGAGTAGGCAGGTTGATTCCGTCTTTATTTTACCTCTCTCTCCAGACCCACCTCCTTGTCTTTTTGAATTAAGCTAAAATGTCCCAGAGGTAAGTCGACAATGTAATAAAAATTAGAATTTTTTTATTAAATTATCTTTTTATAAATAGACTTACCTCTGGGACATTTATTTAATTCCCACCCGCCTCCCCGCTAAGGAGGTAGTGGATTGCTTTTTCAAAATTGAATATGATGGTTGAGAGGAGTTCGCGCCGAAGCGCGCTATTGGTCGAGAGAGGTCACGTGATCACACGTGAGGCGCTGTGGGGTTTTCTTTTTTATTATTGGGGCCAGATCAAATGCTCCGCATTGATAAGCTAAAATGTCCCAGAGGTAAGTCTATTTATAAAAAGATAATTTAATAAAAAAATTCTAATATTTATTATATTATATTATTGACAGAACAAATTTCATATATAAAGAGCATTATAAAGCAAGTTGAGGAGTGTGAATAGCCTACCCTGCAATTCCACATTGTGCCTTCACAATGCTTTTGAACTGGACCAAATTACAGATGGTTAGTGGTGACTCCATTCTCACGTGGTCATCGGCTCACTCGAGCTGGCTCTGCCAGTGAGCCTCTGACTCTGTTGACTCTTTTTCTTGTGGTTTTAGTCAAATTAAGAACTGCCACGCCCTGGCACCTCTGCCAATCAGGAGGCAGATTACAAATCAGTGACTGGACATGCCTGAATTCATTGCAAGCAACGAACAGTGAAACAAAACAAACAAACTGAAAACAAGAAACTGCCACTTGAAAGTTAAATAAACTGTGAAATGTGTACTGTTATAAAGGTGACAAAATGAATTTGAGACAAACTGAAACTGTGAAATTTTCGGAGGTATTGCATCAACATTGCTGTCAATCACTTTGATTGGGAGGAGCTATTAAGTTTTAAGCAGTGGTCAAATTGCTCCATATCTGACAAGTCCAGATCGCATTTTGTGACTGTGATATTATGAAACTGTCGGATAGATAGATTGATAGATATACAGATAGATAGATAAATAGGCTGCCACACAGACACACTGATTGGTAGATAGATAGATAGATAGATAGATAGATAGATAGATAGATAGATAGATAGATAGATAGATAGATAGATAGATAGATAGATAGATAGATAGATAGATGTTTGGGGCTTTACGCTCTGTATTTATGCACCTGGTTGGCTAATTAAACGAAGTATGGCCATATAATGCAATTTGAGCTTTCACCTTCCATGAATAAAAGACACTGTATTGATCTACAACAAAAATTTGACATTGACTTTGGTTGTAAAAATTAGATAGATAGTTTTTTTATTGATGCATGATGTACTTACAATTTTCATATCATACTAACAAAATAATAACTAGGTAATTAACAACACAATTTAAGAAAAAAATAGCATCAAAGGTAAACAGCTGAGTTACAGCGTAACTATATAATTGCTGCAACCAAGTTAAATAAATTCACAGCAACTTAACAGTTTTCTACCATGTGTCACATAGAGCCAAACAAACGGATCAAAGATGACAGTTTACAGTTATCAACAGTATGCAATGTCTGGCATGATATAACCTGCTTGGGCTATAACAGCCTCTCTGATTGTGCGACCACTTCCCTTCGCAACCAATCAGCTTGAAGCTCTACAACCACACTTATTGCAGCCATCCAAGTCAGAGGCTCACTGGCAGAGCCAGCTCGGGAAGCGAGCCGATGACTGCGGGAGAATGTGGTGACTCTTGAACTGATGGAAATTGTGAATCACCTCTGTCAGCTTAAAACCGCGAGTTCAGCTGTTAACCTTCCCAAGTGCTGCAATATTCTGATTGCCACTGCCAAGTCAAACCCTAATGGTAGGTTGACTTGTGGGGAAAGGTGCTTTGAGAGCAGACTGATTGCACCAGGGAGAAAACCAATGTCTTTTGGGTCAATTTACTGATGGAGGGAGGGGAATCCTAGGGCTAGAATGTTGGTGTCAATAATTCTTTGCTTGCCGTCCTTTTTTGTTCATTCAATATGTTCTTTACCGCTGAAGCCATGGAACCTACATTCATTCCCCTATTTTCCAAATACTTATTTGTCTGTCTGACTGTGTTACTAGTGTATTTGTAATTATGTGATCCATTTGTTATATAATAAAAATATGTTACCTGGAGCTGAGTGAAAATTGCCTTTTTTTCAATTGTGAAGCAATTTAACGATTGTTCGATATTTGTCTTGGTAGCCAAGGAAACATGACGTGAAATACAGACTCTATGTTATTGTTTGTGTAGCCATTTCCAAAGCATGGAAATTCTTGTTTCAATGTATATCTGTACAGTCATTAAAGAGCAGTAATGTTAAAATCCTATTGATAATATAGTCAAGTTTTGCCTTTACGATATATGACAAGTGACATGCAGCCTCTGGTTGACCTAACTGCCACAGTTTAAAGGCCATTTTGTGGCAGGAAGAAAATATCCCGACTATAGGTGACCATTCTTATACTCAACAGTAGACGATTACAATCCATTGACTGAATGAGTTAGGATGCACCTCAAGATAATCTTATTACAATGGCTGTGTAATTTGAGTTTCAATTAGTTTGGTTTGCCTGTTTTCATTTTACCTTGACAGTGTTCTGAAAATGAAGTGTAAGAATAATAGCAATTTTGATTTAAACGGAATCACTCTGTTGAACTTAAATGCCTGCTTTTGAAATTGAAACAAGGCCAGCAATTCCAAAAGATGGAGCTTTGTGATATTCAGTTTGGAGACATCACAAGTGAATCAATTTTATGTGTAGGTAAGGTGGCACTGTTGTTCCACTTCCTGTTTGATCATAACAATGTCTTGAGAAAAGCACATGTCTCAAAAAAAGTCAAATTACTATAAATCTAATTGTTGTCAGCAACATAACACCATGCAGAACTCTCTATGTAGTCATTGTTGGCTATATCTGGGCAAAAGCAGGCCTTCAGAATTCTTTGACACTGAATTAAATGGCTACAAAATTGCCAGGTTAGTTGGGAAAAGTTTTCTGTGTTGACATGGTTTTAGGAGAATTTCAATCTCTTACCTTGCATTTTATCATCTACAGGACAATATGTTTAATTTGCCTTCTCCAGGTATATCCCTTGCAATGAAGGTTAGTAAATAGGTAGTCCCATGTTGATAAATAGATGTTAAAATGGTCCAATTAAGATATTCGTTGGCAAAAGTGCATGTCTCTGACGCAATGACACATATTCTTATATTCTGATAGTGTTTCAAGAGGCCCTGTTAAAAAATAGCAGGCTGGATTATCTTGTTTAGCATTGTTTGGCATTGACTGTTTGTCATAATCACCTGTTTGGCACCTCGAGTCCACACTTGAAATGTGATTGCCACAGCAATAGGTTGTGTGACCATGCAATTTGGAGATATCCTTCACTTATAAAATTCATCTTTTTACATTGTGTGTAGTATTATTGAGATTTGCCTTTTGACATTCTAATAATTTTCACAGCAGACAGAGACTAAGAGAACATGCCATGTCATTATTGTGCTTTAATGATTGCCATGTGATGATGAGAGAGGATGCTGGGAGGCTGGTACATATCATACTCATTCGCAACTTCCCAGCTAATATATTCTATGTGGATCTTTGCCTGAAAAAAAAAGAAGCAAATCACATTGTATTATGTTCTGATAATTGATCCCTTGAGCAGATTGTTATGATACTTTGTGATTTAGTCAGACGTTCAGTCTTATCAAGACCTTGGAATATAAATTGTGTGCGACTCTATCTGTTCTTTAATGAGAGTCCCATGATTCCCTTAGGGAAAGTAGCATCTGCAGATTTGTGAGACCTTGGCATTTTTATTTTTTGACCTTGGAAGATTTTTTCATTGAAATATGTTATTTGAAATGTGATTGCTGCTGCATTGCAGACTGACTGAGTTGGTAATTGGTCATGGAGACTTCGATTTAATGCAGTACAAAAATGGTAAATCTCGTTCATGAATTTCAGAAAGGCAAATTTTGTGATCAGTGCAATAATTTTTACCTGAACAGACTGAAATTCTGGACCAATGAGATATTGCCTGTAAAGGGATATTATATTATATAGGGAAGATCATGACCTGAATTCAAACTAGGTATTGAAACAGTATAATGAACATATCGGTTTTATTGACTCTCAGGCCATAATAAGGGATCGCATTTGACAAAAAAGTCATATTCATTACAACAAATTACAGTTTTCAAACTTTTAAGTGATTTTGAGCGCACAGACGGAAGCTTATCGTCAACTGCGCCTTTTCAGGGTAATTCATGAATTCATTAATGCCTTTGGATCTCTATTCAGTGATTGTATTCTGGGTCCATACCTTGCCCGGTACTTCCTTAGCCCGCCTAACTCATTTGCATTTCGTTGTCCCTCTCGTACATTTTGCAATCACGTTCTAACCAGTTCTTATTGGCATAATCTCACAGATTTATACATATCTTGAGATGGCAAACTATTCTCGGACATCTAAGCCTTTGAAACTCATCTGTTGTGTTTTCAATCGTGCAAAAATTTTGAAACAACTGGGTTGGTATGGAAAAGTTAATGTGTAGGTTTTATTTGCCACTCATGCATATTTTGACTTTGAAGTGTAGAGCTTCTGAGCAGCAAGTTACCACTACAAGGCTATCTGGCAATACCTCATCTTGTTGTTCTTCAGTAATTCTTTTGGAAGAAAAAACTAGCTCAAAAATTTTAAGTTTTATGCTTGTGTGACTCATAAAAGTACCATTGCTTTCAGAATCGAAGACAAAGGTTCAATTGTGAATCTCAGCAGAGAGCATGACAACAACACTCAAGAGTGCTCCAAGAGCTCTGCCAATTTATTCATGGAGACATCAAATCACATCCTTGCATTGAGTGCAAGAAATGTGAATTGAAGAGTCCTGAATGATTTCTATCAATATCATATATGCTTTGAAATTCTGTGTCATTGGAGTTCTTTGTTGACTCATACTTTCTGCCTTTTGTGTCCTTTGTTATGTTTTCAAGAGTACATTGCTTCATGCCAACTGAGTCAATTGAATAAGTGTCAGCAAGAATGCATCTCAAATATGGCATATAAACATTGGCATATGCTTTATATTTACAAAACTTATAATCACCTTGTCCATTTAGTGTTCAAATATGCGATATTGATGTTCTCACCCAAAGTGGTTGTTAGGGTCGTACACTTAGACCAAGCAAGAATGATGGTTATTTTCAGATAAGACGTTTTCTTCTTTCCTTCGTGTTAGGTTGTCTTTGGATTCCAAAGCCATCCTTTAACCCTTTAACCCTGTAATGACATTCACAGTGACTATGTGACAAGCTTGTGGTTTTGGGAGCATCAAAGAGACATTGGAGGTATATATTTTTTACTATTTGGCATGTACACGAATTTTTTAACCTGCAAAAACGAACATATATACAAATTTAGCATTCGTGTAAGTGTGAAATATTGCTATTCACGAATTTGTGTATGTGTAATTACGAACATTGCAACCTTAAACTAACCCTGACCCTAACACTGCTAAAACTAACTCTAAACTTAATTTTAACACTAATCCCTAATCATATAGCACTTCCACGAATATTAGTATTGGCAGATACAAAAATGAATAATAAAGCACATTCACGAGTGTTAGTTTTTATGTACACGAGCACCTATGCTCGTTTTTTCATGTCCACAAATTTGTACATGCTCGTTTTTACACCTCCACGAATTAGTGATCATGCCAAATAATGAAAAATATATACATGGACATTGACAATAGAGCACTGGTTTATTGAACGTCTCTTGATTGCTGTTGCCATCCAAGGTGATAAAGTTGGGTCTGTGGCTTGGCGCCTGTACTGACAGGAAACACGTGAGATCTCAATTACATGGCCAATCTGTGCGTTTTATGGCTCTCCTCAAATACCATGGTATATCTACTTACATAGCCTCAGACTGGTAGTGAGCAACATCACAACACCTGCTGTTGTGATACCAATATAATTAGCGGTGTATCAGTAAGATTACAAGACAGATGTGTTGAGCCTAGTGCATAGGAATCGTTATTTTGGAAACACCAACATATTGTATGAAGTTCAGTCTGCCATGAAAATTTGTAGGCCTGTAGTGTACTCACTTCCCTGTCAGCATGCCTCGGCGGTCCAACGTCGGCCCAGCGTCAGTCCGATGTCAGCAGTGACGGACCAGCTTCGGGCCGACGTTGGACCGCCGAGGCATGCCGATAGGGTTGCAGCATTGTGGTAATAATTATGCCTTTTTGTTGACTATGTTTATTTGACGTGGATCAGCAAGTCTTCATTTTGAAAAGGGCATGCTTCTAGTGGAATGCATCTGCTCAATATTTGTCATTACAGGCTTGGTTGCAGAAATTTGTTTTGGACAAAAGCAACCAAAGGGAATCAGTGCCCAACCTGTCAACCACAGCTGAGCTTGTTTGTCCCCAAGGCTTTAAAAGGATGGAATTTCTTCTGGTCCTTTGGACCTGTCACGTCCAGCACGACTCTGCCTCTTGACCTTTTATATCACACACGTAGCAGAAAAAAAATTATAACATATCTCTAGATTGCTTCAATGTTCTGACATCTCTGGGTTGAGTGTTAATGTCACCTTCATATATTTTCTACATTTCCTGTGAACCTCACATCACCTATACATCCAATATTTTTATATCTTTTTCCCCGGGTTCAATTTTCTCCATAACCCTGATGTAGTGAATATTTGGTTTTACCCATTACAATTGGTAATGTGTCTGATAATTACAGTGCCGCCTGTAAGTAAGTGAAACGCATGGTATTGTGCCATTGCATCAATGTTAAACATCCTTAACCAAAATGCTTCTGGAGGGACAAATTCTCATCCGATGAGAGGAAAACATTTTGGGTCATAAAGGCCGATATGTGAGGCATGTGGGATAAAAATAGCTGTCAATTTTCTTTCCTGTAGTTGGAGTTAGGTATGGGTCAAAGTCTTCGATAAGTAAGTGATACGCTGGCCCAATGTTAAAACATAGGGAAGGGTGGTTCACGTACTTATCAAAGACTTTGACCCGTACCTATCTCCGACTACAGCGAAGAAAATGGGCTGCCATTTTTATCCCACTTGCCTCACATATCGGCCTTTATGACCCACTTTGTTTCCCTTTCATCCGATGAGAATTCATGCCTCCACAAGCAGTTTCAGGGATGTTTAGCATTGATGCAATGGCACAATGTCATGCGTTTCACTTACTTACAGGCGGCACTGTATGGGATAGCGAGTACCAAGTTAGACAAAATCAGCTAATCCACTGAAAGTAGATTGCCGTATATATCTGTCAATTTCTTCTTTGGAAGTCATAATTTGTGCTGCACAACCTGATCATTACATGTTTTTCTGGTGTACTTGGTTTGTTGAAAAGACACTCCAATGCAGACTCAGACTCAGACTCAGATTTATTTTATTTTCCCAAAAAAACAGTTATAGTAAATATATTTAACAGTACAGTTTTAGAAGTTGGGGCACGGGAGACCTCTCAAAGATAGGTATCGCTGCAGAGAGGCCACCCAGTATATTGAAATACAAAAGTTATATGTTAATCTACATAGAATAAAAAAGGAAAGTTAAACCATTGAAATTATTAAAGAAAGAATCAAAATTATGTTCGAGAATTTATGCCATTGCAAACTGTAGGAATGAACTGCTATATAATATGCTGCTTATTGTCACCTTGGATCACCTTCAGTAGAAGTGTTGGGTTATCGTGATACAACACAGAGCTCACAAACACACTCTTGGGAATCTTAAGAGGTGATCGGAAGAGCATCAATGGGTTGAACAAGGTTCTGCTATGAGCCCAGACCTCTTCTGTGCTGTGTTGCAAGTATCATCCCAAATGGATAATCAATCATTGATCATCCCAAATTTATCTGTTTGCACTTGCAATAGAAACTGCTCAAAGTTAAGTTGCAACAGAATTTTTCGTCTACGCATATCTGAAATAAGAATGATGCCAAAAAAGTGGCCTCAAGCTTCAATAAGTATTATGACTTGCATTTTGACATTTTATCAATATTGTTTCAACCCAAATTCAGTATAGTTTTATTACTTTACCAATCTCAGTTTTGTTTAGACAGCTAATCATCTGTTTTCAGTAATATATCATTTGCTTGAGTTTGCAATTTCGTTTTCAGTCCAAAGGATTACCATGTCACTGAACAGCATCAAAAGGTATGCATTTTGATATCTCTGTACAAGCAATGGCTTATACTCTTATTACACAGCATGGAACTTCCTGAAATGCAACTCTTATTATGTTTGTTTTTCTCCTGCAAATACTGAATAGGTACATACATGTATGTTCTTCTACTTGTGCACAATGGATAAGATTTAGTTTTAGGACAGGTACGTGTATTTTCTCATCTACAATTGCATGAAGGAGAATTTTTTTCAATGGGGAATAATTCGGATGACATTGTTGTATCAGTGGCTTTTGAGAAATTTTCCTTTCAGGAGGGGTATTGTAAATCTTATTCCACATGCACCTAAACTTACCCAAACCAACATTCATAAACAGAAGCACTTACTTTAAGAATAGCTTTAGAATACAATTATTATCAAAAAAAGTTATTGTGCTGAATGTTCATTATATCAATTTGACATACCCACATTCCAGTAATATTGAAGGAAGCATTTCCATTACAACTAATGAGAAGAGCATTGAATATCTTAAAAAAGGGAAATTCCAATGATTGTTGCATAATGATAGTTAAAGGCATGTGATGAGCTATTACTGCATGGTCTACCAAAACCCCAATTATCTTCATATTGAGCCTTCACAATGGTATTGGACAGACAAATTTCATTGAACATAATATGCGTTATTGAGGAGTATGCCAAATGGGAACCAAAATGATTATTGATCAATGTCATGAAATGGCACTTGATGAGCTGTTTTTGATTGACCCAAATTCAATATTCATCCCACATTGTGCCTTCAAAATGGCATTGAAATGCAAGGAAAGTGTGAAATACCTCTTTCAGCTTTATTTAGGTAAATGGTTAACTTTTCCGAGACCTGCTGTTTTGTGATTGGCAATACTAAATCAAGACAAGAAATGAGCTTGACTTACCATGAAAGCTGCTTCTAGAGCCGACTTATTGCACACGGGAGAAAACTCTTGCTAGGCTTTTGGATATTTCTTTTCCTCTTATACAACTATATGTGACCTTGAAATGTGAATACTGCATGACTGTTATCTGCCACTCGATGAAAGAACCATAATTCCCTTAGGGAATGAAGCATCTGATGATTTGGAAAACATTGGCATTTATATTGAGTGGCCTTGAGACATTTTTGTCATTGTAATATGTCATTTGAAATATGGATCTCCGGGAGGCACGGTGAACCACCCTGCAATGCTCATGGTTTTGAAGCTATTTCAGTTACATGTTTTACAATGATAACAACGTGATTGGGGCTTTTGAAATTAACTATTATAAAAATAGATTGATGATTTAAACTTTTTCCTTATGGAAAATGGCAATTTTAATGAATTTATATCCATTGCAAGGCAAAGTGAACCAACCCATATTTTGCTTGAAAATGCAGATGATTTTGGTCAAATTTCGCTAATAAATGAATAATTGCATGATCATCACAACTCCAGAGCGGCATATGAATTAATTAGCCTCACTCTGGAGAGCACATTCTTCAGAGAAAGTTCAAAATATGGGTTGGTTCACTTTGCTGCAAAGTGATGGTTGCTTGGGTTGGTTCTCTTTACCTTAATACTGAATTCTCGACCCAATGAACGGCAATGCTGGTCAGCCTGATGGTTGCAAATGACCAAATACCAACCATGCCCTATCAGCATGCCTCGGCGGTCCAACGTCGACCCATCGTCAGTCCGATGTCAGCAGCATCGGACCAGCTTCGGGCCGACGTTGGACCGCCGAGGCATGCTGATGGGGCAGGGAGGTTACTTAAAGTCTTTGGTTGAAAATTAATTAATCAGCCTCATTCTGAGGAGTGGAATTGTTCCAGTAATGATCAAAACTTGTTTGGGTTCACTTTGCCGTGAAATGTATGGTTTGGTTCACTTTGCATTGAGATGTGTGGGTTGGTTCATTTTGCCTTGCGACTAAACTGAGTTTTGGCCACATTGGGTTGGTTCACCCCCTATAAAAATAGCCTTGCTATTGGAAATTAAAGTAGGTCACCTAACCATCAGGAAAAGGTCACAATTGTATGCCCAAAACCATTGAAACATGGAAATTCCAAAATTCAGGGTTGGTTCACTTTGCCTCCCGAGGATCAATATGATTGCTGCTGCATTGCCGACTCACTATTTTTCTTTAGTCAAGCGGGCAACAGTTCAATACTGTCCAATATGACTATATAATGCTTTCATAAAGAAGTATGAGACAGAAGTGCAATGCTTCCAGAAAGTTCGTGCTGATCACAGGAATTGAAAAATCAGATGAGAGAAACAAACAAACAAAATGTTTTACAAAATTTCCTTTTGTTTGTGTGACATTGTGATTATTGGCATATAAAATCAGGCACTGTGTCTGAAATTTCCTCCAAGCGTGCTATCAAGATGACAATGACAATGACAATGACACATCATTTATTTGCTCTTAAAAATGAAAAATTACATTGATGGCATATAGATAATTACACAATTTAGAGCTAGGGGACCCTCTCAAGACAAAAGTATTTGTCGCTACTAGAGGGCCACCTTTAAGGAAAATTAATAAATATATTACTTAATTACATTGAAGTGGAAATGACTGGTAAATTGAAAAATAAAATATATGTATGTTAGGGTATTTAAACAAACCATGACAATTCAACAATTTAGGTTATTAATTTAATTATTAAAGTAACTTTCATTTTCAAATAACAAAAGAAAGAAAGAAAAAGAAAAAAAAAGATTATAATGAAACTTACTTATTCACTCAAATCAATTGATTGGCAGCGGCTGGTGGTCAGGAGGAGACTGATGCCCACAAATATAACAATCAGAAATGGAGCAATTAGTTTCATAAGAATTTATGAGGTTTCGTTTGATATAAAATTTGAAGCCATCGAAACTGTGGGTAGCAATTTTTTCTTTGTATCGTGTACACATATTATTAAAAATTTTTGGATATCTGTAACTCATACCATCTCTTGCGAAGTCATGCCTCACAGCAGGAACTAGTAGGTTGTTACTTGAATGGCGAGTAGCATAGTTATGAGTATAGTTACCAGAAAGAAATTGTTGAGACTGAAAATATTGTGGAAGCATATTATTTTGAAGTTTATAGCAGAATTTTAAATCTTGCAGTGCACATAGATCAGGGAGTTTTAAAATATTGTATTGCTTAAAAAGTGGGCTGGTATGGGCATTATATTTCGCCTTAGCTACTATTCTCAATGATTTTTTTTGTTGTTTTATAGGTTTATTAGCTTTGCAACTCCATATAATTAAACCATAGTTAAGATAAGAAAGTATCAGTGAATTATATAACATATATTGGATGGTAAGAAGTGTTTTAGTCTGTTCATTATACCAATGGTTTTTGACATTTTCTTAGAAATGCTATCAACATGCTGTTTCCATTTTAAATGTTTGTCAAGTAAAAGGCCCAAAAAATTAAATTCATCTACAAATTCAATACGAGTTTCGTTCATGAAAAGATCAGGCAATGAAATGTTTCTCTTCACAGAATGGAATGCCATGGCTTTTGTTTTATTGATATTTAAAGAAAGCTTATTTAATTTTAACCAGTCAGTCACTGACTTTAATTCTTCATTTATTTTTTCTGTCATTTGTCATTTCCAAAAGTATTTAAGGTCGCAGAAAGAGTGGTATCATCTGCATATATAACAGGATAAAATTTATCAGTAGCATTAATCATGTCATTTATATAAATAATAAAAAGAAGGGGACCTAAAATGGAGCCCTGGGGGACTCCACATTTTAATTCAAGAAATTCGGAACTGGTTTCATCAATTTGGACATATTGCATTCTATTAGTCAGATAGCTTCTTAAAAGATTATAAGAATTATTTTTTATTCCATAATGAGCTAACTTATACATTAATATTTCATGATCCAGTGTATCAAAGGCCTTCGAGAGGTCAAGATATACGTTAATAGGAATTCTATTGTTGTCCATCTCATAAATTATCCTATTTACTAATTCTAAAGCTGCTAATTCAGTAGAATGTGCTTGTCTGAATCCATATTGACTGGTGTAGAAAATATTTCTTTGTGAAAAAAAGTCATATATTTGATTATATATTACTCTCTCAAAGACCTTTGATACACTTGGAAGAATTGAAATAGGTCTGTAGTTAGAAAATATTTTATCATCGTCTTTTTTATGGAGAGGTGTGACTTTAGCTATTTTTAATAATTTTGGAAAGGTAGCATGTTCTATTGATTGATTAATAAGAAGTTTTAAGGGGTAAGCTAATTCTTTTTTAAGATGTTATGAGATGAAACAGAGATTGGCGGTGAGGCCTCAATTTCTGAAGATTTTGCACAAAAAATGAGAAAACGATGCTGTAGTTTATGTTACCACATTGATTATTTTCAGTATGACGCAAATTAAACTTTTCTTTAAGACTGCCTTGTCTGATCTTCCAACTTACTTATTTCAGAGTTATTCAGATGAAAAATTTTAAAATTGTAAGAACATTAGAGTTCATAGATTTTGTAAAAGAGAAATTATGGCCACAAGCATGGATTAGTTATCGACCCTTGTATTATCTTCTGGTGAAAACTGTGAGTTTAACGAAATTTTGTGCTCATATTTGGAAAAGTTTTTCTGTGAGAGGTAAAGATCGAAGACTCATTTGAGTTAAATCACAGCAATGGCTTTTGGGTCTGATATTTTGGTGCTTTTGGCTCTGGAATTTCTCTACTGTAAAGTTTTCTCTTTTAAACCTCTCTGGCAAAGTCACAATACAATAGCTATACGGAACCTATTATGAAGAAATTCAATATGAATGTTATATAATTAATTATATATATATATATAATTGTATTATCAAGACAAACAAGCTTAGATACAAGAACTATCAAAAAAGAGCTGTATGATCTCCACAACTATTCGATGTGAGAACAATCAATATGGCATATTTGAACACTAAATGGGAATGTTGCTTGAAAGCACTGTGAAGCATATGCCAGCAATTATATGCCATACATTCCATAGCCTTGAAGTTCGATCTTGTGAATGCTGAGTAAACATTTGACAATGCAACCAGATGAAAGATGAAAAACATTAATTTTGTCCTGCATTCTTGCTCATACAAGTAATTGCTTGTGTCATCATAAGGCAAGGTACAGTGGACCATTGAAGTCAGACATCATGAGCACAATGTACATTTCTGCTAGAAAGTTTAAATGCCCCAATCAAAATAACCAATTTCTCCTTATCCAGGGCAATTTTAACGACAATATGCAAATCATACATGAAATAATATGCCTGTGTGCGGCTGGACACTTCTGAACCATTAACCATTTTATAGCAATGAGATTCTTTGATGATATCAGTTTATTCAATTTTATGACCTTTTCAAAAGGACATATATCTTTCTGTAATATTACATATCCCCCCCCCCCAGGGAGTAAGAACAGCTTACAGGATTTTACTATATTATTTTAAATATCCTCAGATTATATCAGCAGTGATCGTAATCCATTCTGCATCACATAATTTTGGTTAACTCCACCTTTATTGTTGGTCTCCACTGGGGCCTCACAGTCTGTCTCAGGTCAACCAATAATTTATCAATAATATTCCAGTCTGGAAGGTGTTAAACTACTCAAGAAACTTTTCCCAACTGTCCTGAAAATATCTTTGGACAGGATTAGCTTGTTGTCCTGTTGCAGTGACTGGGTTTAAACCCGCTCCTAGCTGAATCATGTTGATTCTCTTCCAAAACTTCAGGCAGGCAGAGTCACTTGAGATCATCAGACCTTCGTATAAGGATCCATTCCCAATATTTGCGCCCATTCAGTTTATAAACTTGCAAAGAGTGACATGATATCAATGACAATGACAGTTGGATTTACGAATTGTGTGCTGAAACCAATTTGGAAAGTTTTCCTCAGAAACATTTGGAACATGGTGAAGGAATTAAGAAATGCAGTGTCTAGCAATCTGCTTACAGATAAAGTTGCTTCATTACTTTTAAAGACATCTTTTAAATTACCCTGATGAGGAGGCATCATGAATGAAGCAATGTGCCTTATGAATTTAATGTGACAGCTTCCTTCCATTCTTGGCATTGTTTGTCTTTGATGTAAATATATTGGATCCGATAATGTTTAAGAGATGTCTACTTTAAAGCAGTACAGGATATCGAAATGACATAAATTCCGTGTTATTGAAGCTGTTCGTTGACTTGTACTTTATGCCTTCAACATCCATTGTCATGTTTTCAGTGTTCATTGCCTCATGTCAACATAGGCAATTGAATGGGTATGAGCCTAAATGCATCACAAATGTTTTTGATGTTTCATAAGGTTGCACTGTCAAATGTTTACTCAGTGTCAATTAGATTAAACTTTAAGGCTATGTAATATATGGGGTCTATTCATTGGCATATGTTTCACAGTGCTTTGAAGAACCGTCCCCATTTACACTGTAAGAAATGACCGTGTTTTTCTGGCTAAAAGAACCGTAAATTTATTGTTATTTTATCAGTATTTTTTTAAAACAGACTTTGTCTGTGAATTTACAGTTCTTTGTCAGTAACAAAATGGCTCCAAGATAAATTTACTGCAACATGTCATTTAACATTCAGTTCACGTTAATGAACAATTACTTCAACCGTTAATTTACTGGCAACTTGTAATATGCAGACAAAACATTTGAATTGGCGAACAATCAATACACCTGGTCAGATTAGGGACTATAAACAAGAGGTTGCATGGACTTCAACCACGGAAAATGTGGTGCCATCTATAACATATGCTTTACACAGCTGTAAATCAAACTTAATTTATAACTTATCTGAAGGTAAGGGAACATCCTCATTCATATGATCTTAAAGATGCTGTCATTATGCAAAAGTTGTTATATTTATATATGACATTGACATTTGGGTGAGTCTTATGATGTGATCTAAAGAATGACACTATTAAAACCAAAATAACCCAGGCGCAGTCTGCATCAATACAACATACTTCGATAAACTTGACACCTGGTTCTCTTGGAAAATATCCATCAATTTTATGGTTTGTGAGCAAATGTGTGCGAAATAATTGATGGACTTACTTCCCTGCTGTCAAGCAAGACGTAGACATCAGCATTGAGCAAGGCCGAGCCTGGAGTCAGTGGCTCTCTCAGCTGATTCCAGCTTCGGTACATCCCTACAGCTATGCGACAGTTAAATCACATGCTTAGTCTGTTGTTTCACACTTGTGTAATAAGTAAGAATAACACATACTATCCGTATATTTACAGTAGATTATACAGCTCCTTGCATTCTTTACATTCTATGATTGACAGTTGATATAACTGTAAAATATACTTTAAATAAACTGTTTTATATATGTACATTATACCGTAATATCACTTTGTTGAATCTGCAAAATTACAGTTCAATGTACCAATCTGCATTTTACGGTTCATTGTCCTGTTCAGGTTTATTAGTACTTTTACAGTTCTTAGACCTGGAACAAAGTTGCCAGTTAATTTAACTGTAAAATTTAACGGGAATTTTTTGCAGTGTAGTGTTCAAATAATAATATGCTGTGTTGATGTTCTCACCTCAAGTGGTTGTTAGGGTCATACACTTGTACCAAGCAAGATTGATGGTTATTTTTAGATAAGAATCTTCCTCTTCCCTTAGTGTTGGGTTGTTTCTTTGGATTCCGAAGCTATCAGTTAACCATATAATGATATTCACAGTGACTATTTGGCAAACAGTTGGTTTTGGGAGCAGCAAATAGACAGTGACAATAAAGCACAGATTTGTTGAAGGTTTCCCGATTGCTGTTGCAATCCCGGGTGATAAAATTGTGTCTGTGGCTTGCTACCTTTATTGACAGGGAACATGAGATGTCTCGATTAGGTGGCCATTATGTACTTTCCATGGCTCTCCTGAAATACCAAGGTATATCTACTTGCACACCCTGAGTCTGGTAGTAAGCAACATCATAACACCTGCTGTTTTGATACCAACATAGTTAGATGATAGATGTGTTTAACCTAGTGCATACAGAAATATTTGTTATTTTGGAAATGCAAACATTATTGTAAAGTGTACAGTAGTCTGTGAAATTATATATTATTTAGCAGCATTATGAAAATACTCTTGCCATTTTGCCAAATGCTTTTCATTGAAAAACATTAATTTTTAAAACGCAGATTAAAAGGATCATACCCCTAATGATAAGCATCTACTCAATATTTGTCATTACATTACATGCTTCATTATGTATAGAAAAATGTTCTGAACAATAATTGGTGGGATATTATGTCCTGGAAACCTGTCAGTCAGACAAAAGCAACCAAAAGGAATCAATCCCCTACCTGTCAACAACAGCTGAGCTTGTTTGTCCTCAAGACTTAAGGATGAAATTTATTATGGTCTTTTGGACTTGTCACGTGCAGCACTACTCTGCTTCATGACCTTTAATTCCACTCGCATACTAGCAGTCTTGATATATTCTTCACACGTTTTTATATTTCACAATGAACTTTACATCATCTTTATATCCTGTATAATTGCATCTTTTTCTCCATAACCCTGACAAAGTTAACATGTTTTTTTACCCATTATAATCTGATAATTAAGGGATAGTGAGTACCAATATTTAAAAGAGGTGGTCAGAAGAGCATCAATGGGTTTAACAAGGTTCTGCTATGAGCCCAGACCTCTTCTGTGTCACAAGCTTGATCATCCCAAATTTATCTGTTTGCACTGGCTATAGAACCTGCTCGAAGTTAAGTTTACTCAATATGAGTGCAACTGAATTTTTCGTCTATGCATATTTGAAACAAGAATGATATGAAAAAATACCCTCAATCCGTAATAAGCATATGTCTTGCATGTTGACATTTTATCAATATTGTTTCAACCCAAATTCAGTATGGTTTTATTACTTTACCAATCTCTGCTTTGTGTAAACAGCTGATCAACTGCAAATATAATGTGTAATATATCATCACATTTGACAGTTTGCAATTTTGTTTCAGCTAGTCCAAGTCATTAAACAACAATAACCTTATAACACTGCATGGAACTTCCTGAAATATAACTCTTGTTATTTTTGTTTTTCTCCTGCAAATGCTGACAAGGTATGTGCTTTTACTTGTGCATGGTGGATAGGATTTCGTTTTAGGACAGGTATTTTCTACAATTGCACTGAGAAGTAAACAATGTTTTATTCAATGGGGACAATTCAGACGAAAAAAAAAACAGTGACTTTTGAATTTTTTTCTTTCAGAAAGGATGTACTATAAATATTGTTCCACTTGCAAATGCTATAACATTGTATATTGACTTACTCATGTCAACATGCATAAACAGAATCATTTAGTGCAAGAAATAAGTTTAGAATACTATTATAGTCAAAAAAGGTTATTGTACTGAATATTATTCATCAATTTGACATTTCTGCTTTCCTTTGGTATTGAGGGAAGCATTGTCAATTCAACTAATGAAAAGAGTATTCAATATCTTACAAAATCAAAATTCAAATTCATGATATTTAAAGGCATCTGATGAGTTATTACTGGATGGTTAACCAAAAGCCCAATTATCCCCATAGTGTGCCTTCACAATGGTATTGGACGGACACATTTCATTGAGCATTCATTAAAAGGTGTAATCTGGAGTGTGCAAAGAAGAACCATCATGATTATTGGTTTGTGTAATTCAAAGACGTTTGTTGAGCTGTTCCTTTCTGACCCAAATCTAGCATTTTCCCACACTGCGCCTTCACAATAGCATTGAGATGAAAGGAAATTGTGCTTAAGGTGACTCCTGCATTGATGAAAAAGTTTGATCACCTCTTTCAGGTTTTCCAAGGAAAATGGTTCACCTTTCCAAGCCATACTGCTTTGTGAATGGCACTCCCAAATCAAGCCTAAAAAGGAGCTTAGATTGTCCTGAAAGCCGCTTTAGAGATGACTCATTTAATGCAGGAGTAAACGCTTGCTTGGCTTCTTGAGATTTCTTTTTCTCTCAAACAACTATATATATATATAATTTTTATAATTTTTATGTAACCTTGAAATGTGAATTGTGTATGACTGTAATCTGCCACTCGATGACAGAGCCATAATTCCCTAAGGGAATGAAGCCTCTGCTGATTTTAAAGACCTTGGCATTTTTATGTTGTTGCCTTGAGACATGTCAGTTGCAATATGTCATTTGGAATATGAATGATGCTGCCTAGCAGACTCACTCCTTGTCCTTAGTCATGCAGACAACTATTCAATGCTGTCTGATATGACTATACAGTATACACAACACTTTCATGAAGTCAATTTAAAAGGGTAAAATGTTTTTATCAACACTCTCAAAAATGTCGGGACAAAATTGGTTTTTTAGATTCAAAATGGTTTTTTGAAAAACCAAATTTCAATGCAAAACCAAAATGGATTTTAAAAAAAATCCATTTTGGTTTTTTGCATTGAAATTTGGTTTTTCAAAAAACCATTTTGAATCTAAAAAACCAATTTTGTCTGAAATTTTTTAGAGTGAAGTAGGAGTCAGTGAGGCATGAAGAGTCAGTGCAATTCCAAAAGAAAGTTCTTGCTGCTCACATGAATTGATAAATAGGATTCTTTTATACATAAGTTAAGTTTTTGTGGTATTGCGATGAATAGTATATTAAACCAGGCACTGTGTCTGGATTTCCCTCCATGTGTGACATCGACATGACATGAGATAAAAGCAACAAAAATCGAAAAGATTGGCGGTGATGCCTTTCATTTCAGAAGATGTTGCACAAAAATTTGTATTTATTTCTATTTATTTATTTAAGTCATTTTTACAAGCGCTATATTATATCATTTTTCTATGCGCTGTACAAGAAGAGAAATTTAAAAATGTAAATATATATATAAAATATAAGATTAAAAGTATAATTTGGGTGTAAATAACTATAAAATGGACAAGATTAAAATCAAAAAGAGCAGGCATATCAAGGAAAGTCTCTAAAATGTTGTTTAAACAACATAGTCTTTAAAGCTCCTTTGTAGTCTGTTGGAAATGTTAAAAAATTAAAGAACACATGTAAAGGTGTGTAGTCTCAACCAGCGCCATCTATCAAACGCTATTTCAAGTGATGACATCGATAAATTTTTTATATGACATCAATTAAACTTTTCTATATGACATCAATTAAACTTTTCTTTTACCTATAATTTGAGAGTTACTCAGATGTAACACAGGCAGTTTTAATGAGAGTTGCAAGAAAAATTACATACATAGATTTTGTAA
The DNA here is from genome assembly GCA_026936325.1 of Platynereis dumerilii. Taxonomy (NCBI): domain Eukaryota; kingdom Metazoa; phylum Annelida; class Polychaeta; order Phyllodocida; family Nereididae; genus Platynereis; species Platynereis dumerilii. The sequence goes on from JAPTHN010000013.1 coordinate 28,945,454, forward strand.
AAGAGAAATAATGGCTGCAAGAAACGTCCTGTTGTAAACATGGATTGGTTGTCGATCCTTGTATTACACCTCTGGTGAAATACTGTGAGTTTGATTAAACTTTGTGATCATATTTGGAAAAGTTTTTCTTTTAGAGGGAAAGATCGAAGACTCATTTAGGTTAAATCATGGCAATGGCTTTGGGGCCTGATGTTTGGACACTTTTGGTTCTGGCATTACTTTACTGCATGTAAAACATTCAATGCAAAAAGTTTTCCTTCGCAAACCTCTATAAATATTAGGATTATTCATGAAAGGCCTTCATCTCTATTCCCTGATTGTATGTTTCGTCCATACCTTAGATTACTTTAAGCAGGTACTTCCTTTTCACAACTAACTCTTTCCATTTCCTAGTCCCTGTTGTATATTGTGCAGTCACGTTCTAGTCAGTACTTATAGGCAAAATCTCACAGATTTGCATGTCAGAAATGGCAAACGATTTGGAATATTTATAAAAGCTCATGAAACTCAACAGTTGTGTTTGTTCACAGAGCTTCTCAATCTCGTAAAAAAGTTTAAAACTGCAAGCCTGGTATGGAATTACACAGAATAATGAATGCAATTACAGTCAAACCTGCTCGAGCAGCCACCTCTATTATGCAGCCACCTGCTGCAAGCAGCCACTTCCAATTCCTCCCAACTGATCTTGCATTGTTTTACACCTGGATTAAAAAACCACCTGCTGTCTGTGGTTAAAGACCAGTGTTTTTAACCCCAAATGGCCACACTGACCTGTATTAAGCAGTCAGCTAAGCAACCCCTATCTTGTTACATAACTGCAAACCAGCATACTATAGAGGCAGCTGCTGATAATTGCATGAATGACTGTTTGATAAATAATGTCACTAGGCTGAGCTATCACATTCTCTGACTGACACACAGCAGCAGGGGTGATGTTACTACCAGTCTTAGGGTATGTAAGTTGTTTGAGGAGAGCCATAGAAAGCACAGAATGGCCACCTAATCAAGGCATCGCATGTTTCCTGTCAGTAAAGGTGCCCAGCAGCAGAGACAACTTCATCACCTCTGATGGCAACAGCAATCAGGAGACCTTCAATAAACCAGTGCTTTGTTGTCTCTGTCTATTTGTTGCACCCCAAACCACATGTATTCTATTTGGACCACAGACCACATGTTTGCCACAGTCACTGTCAATGTCACTACAATTTTTTATTATCAGGTCACAAAAAAACTCCCAAAGAAAGAAAGCCAATCATTTCGCAGATTCAGTGGTGTTTTCCTGGTTGAGGAATTTTTAGCGGGGCAGGTATGTAAAAAAATTTTGCATTTATACATAGAAGAGTGAAACTTGGCGCACACTTAAAAAACATCTATACAAACATATTTGGATAGGGAGCCACTTCAGATTTAGCTTAGGTGGCTAATGGCAGCCATTTTCCAAAATGGCCGTAAATTTTTACATTTTGATGCTTTCTGTATATTTTCTACAAATAGAATACACGTAAATATTGTTTTTTATTGCTTCTCTAAGTATTCAGTACATTATTATAACATTTTTTGGTAGCCTTGGTCTATTTTCAGGTTTGTTGGAATCCTTTTTGTCAGAAATATTGATTCAAACACTGGATTTCGCGGTTACGGATGGTTACACCAATTCTCTATAAATCTCAAAATAAGTTACATATTTGAAATCCTTGTAAGAAGAGCTTTTAAATGAGTACCCGCATCAATGGGTTTCGTAAACTTGGTGCGAAAATGGAAAAAATGAAAATAAAATGATTTTTGAAGATTTTGTTGTTTCTTTAATTTAGACAAAAAATTCACGGAAACTATTGATATGACCATTCATTTGAAAGCTCTTCTTACAAGGAATTCAAATTTGTAGTCAATTGTAATATCAATTGAGATTCCATGAAACTATGGGAAACCGCGAAAATGATACATTTTCTTCAACAGTTCTAACAAAATGGACCCTGACTACCCTAAAATTCCTCAATTCAATCCAGAAATCAATTGATAATCTGTAGAAGGAATAATGAGCACTGTTTTGATACTTTAATGATATAGGAACTTCAAAGAAAGCAGGAAAATTAGAAAATTAGCTGCCATTTTGGAAAATGGCCGCCTTGGGTCAACCAGGTCAAATCTGAAGTGGCTCCCTATCTAAATATATTCTTTACGTTTTTGAAATGTGAGCCAAGTTTCATGCTTCTATGTATAAATGCACTATTACTCCCCTATTCATGACAAATCTGCCCCGCTATTTTAAAGGAACAATGAGAACAAATGTTTGTATTTCAGAAAGAATAAAATTTTCTGTGGAAAATGTTAAATCATACTATTACTTCAATATTCTCCAATGCTTCCTATTCCATTTCGCTGTTTTATCTCAAGGTGTCACTCCTGCATGTTGTGTTTCTCAGGTAATCACAAAATGTATGTTTTCTTCAATCACAATTTATCCGTCATTCTTTTCTTATTCCCCTTTCACGGGTACTGTGCTGGTATATATAACCTATATTATTGTAGTATCATAACAATAAAGCTCAGAACAATAAAAAAAGTGTATGATCCTTACATCCACACGATATGAGAGCATCAATACGGCATATTTGAACACTAAATGGCATTGGCAATGATGCTTGAAAGCACTATGAAGCATATGCCAATGATTGGGGGCCATACATTCCATAGCCTTGAAGTTCGATCGAATACGCACCAAACATTCAACAACGCAACCTGATGAAAGATGAAAAAATGTTTGTGCTGCATTCTTGCACATACTTATGAAGTTGTTTTTGTCATCATGAATCAAATTGACAATCAATGCACTCTGAAAGCATAAAGTCAGATGGTCTAAGTAAACAAAGCACACCATACCTCATAGAGCTCTCTTCCAAAAACTCCAAAAAGTGCCTCCTGGATACCATAGCGCTATGCAAGACCTTATTTGCATTTCCTGTTAGAATTGAGGTCTTGACTTTAAAAACTTTTTTTTTCTGATTTCAAGCCAAAAACAGCATTTTCATAGTTGAAAAATGTAGTTTTTTTTGCCTTCATATATTTTTTCTGAGATGCCTGATGCCGAAGATTTGGAATTGAGCATCATTTAGTTGAGAACATTGCAGTGCAGTCCAAAAGAAGCGAAAAAGGATTATTAGCCAGAAAATTATAATCTAATCCCTTTTCCATCCCCTGATGGGATGAAGAGTGTGATTTTTTGTTTGTTTTTCCAAATATTACTCATACATGGAAAATGTGTGAAACACAGATGAAAACTCTCACAGTTTAGAGATCAATGGATTAGATTGCCATGGTCAACCATCTGATACACTATGCCATCCTTCTGTACAGATTGATATCACAACTCCACTAGACCAAGACAAATTATAATTTCATTTCTTGCCAGAGGTGTCTGCAATAATGAATTGATGCAACACAACTGCTATTAATCTCTGCTACTGCTACTGCGTGTTGCTCCAAACCTACCTTGTGGATAAAAAGTTAACAAGATTAAAAAGCCCTGTCTGAACAAAAATTCAATGTGAGCTTAAATTTCGAAGAATGGCGTGACATTTCAGATATGTAAATCTGTAAGATTAAGCATTTTAAGTACTGGCTAGAACGTGATTTTAAGATGTACCAGAGGGACTATGAAATGGAAGTGAGTTCCATTGTGACAGGAAAATACCTGCCAAGAAATCTTTAAGGCAACGACCAAGGAATACAACCAGGGAATAAGAATCCAAATCCATTCATGAATCATCCTCAACCACTGCACTTGACAAGTTGCTAGAGTTGCATTATTTTGCGCCCTGATATGAATAATGTTCATTGCTGTGAACACCATTCTCATTAAGTTTTGTCACAGAACAAATTTGTTGGCTGCATGAACAAAGACAAATGTAGTCTGCAATGCAGCAGCAATCATATATCAAATAAGAATAGTCATATTGCAATGACAAAAATGTCTCAAGGCCACACAATAAAAATGCCACATCTCCTGATCAGCAGATGCTTCATTCCCAAAGGGAATGAAGCGGTTTGTCTTTGAGTTGGAGATTGGAGTTATATACAACTCACTTTTCAAGGTCATATATATGGATGATTCAGCCTTACAAGCCAACACAAGAATAGAGTTGAAAACGCTGAAGGTTTGAATAAGTCGCAGAAAGTTAATAATCAGATTGAACTCAGTCTTATTTTAGATTTTTTTCACCAAGGAATCAATAAGGCAATTACAAACGTCATGCCTAAAACTTGTCCATAACTTTTTGAGTTGTACCGTTACTCATGTAATGCTAACTGTTAATGGCTATTTGTAGCTTTTTAAAAACAATTGTTTCGATTTAGAATTAATGCAGCCTGCCATACGTTGAAATTTAAATCGTACCCTGGAACTAAATCTATATCTTGCCTATGGGATATTAAATTGAGGTAGTTTGTTTCTAGTTTCCTAAAGCCAGGGTAACTGAAAAAACCTAGGCATCCGTGAATGAATAGGACGTGTACCAGGCTCCCAGTCTTTCATCACTCATCATCATGCAACGATCCTCAATGCTTGATAATGCAATAGCATGGAAACCTAAGGGAATGTTTCTATAGTCTACCGGAAATTTCATGAACCGCAATTGGAACATGATTAGCAATGGTTTCAGTTACATTTAAAAAAAGCAACACCAGCTAAAAGTATGCCACTGTTAAAATTGTTTAAAAGTGATATTAGGAAGCTTATAGTGCTGAGGGCAATCTCAATATTGTTTCTTATAAGTGCAGGATGTATCGAAATCGAATACTCTCAACAGCGTGACCATCTCACACCTACATGTATCATTCTGAATTGTTTGCCTCATCTCAATTTCAAAAGCAGGTAGTTAAATTCCACAGAGTGCATAGATCCAATCTAATCAAAATTGATATTATCCCAAAGTTTCATTATGAGAAAATTGTCAAGGTAAAATGAATATCAGCAAACTGAATTACTTAAATGGCAAACTAAACTAATTTAAACTTAAATTACTCCAGACGTTGCAATAAGATTATACTTTGGTGCATCCTGACTCATTCTGCTTGTTGTGAGGAATGAGAAGGGTAGCCTGTAATTCCTGCACACAACCACAGATAGACCTCATCTTCACCTTTGATGATTATGAGCAATCACATACTGCTTGTCCATTGCACTTTGCTATACTATGCTTTATCTAAGACCATATATGTCACTTTTTGGCATTTAATGTGAAGGCAAAACAAACCTGTATATTCATAACTTTAGGTCTCTCATACAGGTTTAATTTGATTTTTAGCTTTTTATTCCATTGGAAATAGATACACACTTAAAAAGGTAATGTGAGTATTAGGCGTCAAATCAATTTGAGTTCCAAGAAATGGATAGAACAATCATCAGATTACATCACAATTGAACAAGGGATTCCTCTACTCCCAGTTTTTCAGTAAACCCCAAATGGATTACATAATTACCAACTCAGTTGAACAGGCTGTTGACTATCAGAACCTTGCAATGCCTTGTGTGACTTTTCAGGAGTAAAGAATAAATTGATTCAACAAACAAGGACGGCAAATAAACATTCTCGACACTGACATTTTACCCCCCTCCCTCAATGATTGAGTTATCACCCTGGCGTAATCAATCTGCTCTCAAAGCACCTTTCCTTACAGTACAACTCAACCTCCTATTTAGGCTTGATTTAGTAGTGGCAATCAGCATAAAGCAGCCTCTGGGAGGGCTAACAGTTGACCTCGCAGTAGCTGAAGATGTGATCCCATTTTTCATCAATTCAAGATTCACCATAACCACGGTTATCTAGTTTAATGTTATTCCCAAAATTCCCCCCCCCCCTCGTCAGTCTGTAAATTTGCATTCAACTTGTTTGCTGAAATGAATAGAGCACATAATACATTTATGAACTTCTCAGAAACATTTGGAACATTGTGCATGAGGGAGCAATTAAGTAATGCAGTTCAAAGCAATAGATAAAGCAAACTCATTACGACCTCTTTTAATTACCCTGATGAAGGGACAATGTACCTTATGAATTTAATGTGACCGCTTCCTTCTATTCTTGGCATCGTTTGTCTTTGATGCATAATGTAAAGATATTGCATCTTTTGTTTGGAGCTGCATTACTTTTAAAAGACAACTTCTGATTACCCTGATGAGGGGGCATCAAGGAGCAATGTACCTTATGAATCTAATGTGACAGCTTCCTTCCATTATTGAGAATGTTTCCCTTTGATGCACAATGTAGAGATATTGCATCTGACAATGTTTAAGAGATGTCTATTTTAAAGGAGATACAGGATATTGAAATGACATACATTCTGTGTCATTGGAGTTCTTTGTTGACTCATACTTTCTGCCTTCAACGTCCTTTGTTATGTTTTCAGAGGCAATTGAATTATTATGAGCATGAATGCAGTAGAGATGTTTTCCTCTGTCATCAGGTTGCATCGTCCAGTCTTTACTCAGCGTTCATTAGATCAAGCTTCAAGCCTATGGAATGTATGGCGTGTAATCATTGGCATATGCTTTGCAGTGCTTTCATTAACCATTCCCATTTAGTGCTCAAATATGCCATGTTGAGGATCCCACTTCAAGTGGTTGTGAGGGTCATTCACTAGAACCAAGCAATGATGGTTATTTTCAGATAAGAAGTCTTCTTCTTTTCTTAGTGTCAGGTTGTCTCTTTGGATTCCGAAGCCATCAGTTAACCCTGTAATAACATTTAGAGTGACTGTGTGGCAAACATGTGGTTTGGGGTGCAGCAAATAGACAGTGACAATAGAGCACCAGTTTATTGAAGGTATCCTGATTGCTGTTGCTATCAGAGGTGATGAAGCGGTCTCTGTGGCTTGGCACCTTTACTGACAGGAAAGATGCGATGTCTCGATTAGGTGGCCATTCTGTGCTTCCTAAGGTTCTCCTCAAATACCATGGTATATCCACTTACATACCCTCAGAGCAGTAGTAAGCAACAACACAAAAACACCTGCTGCTGTGATACAAATATAGGTAGCTGTCAATCAGTAAGATTAGAAGATAGATGTGTTAAAAGTCTAGCGCATGCAGCAATATTTGTTATTTTGGAAATGCCAACATTATTGTACAACTAACAGAAGACCATGAAAATTTGTATAATGTACTTACTGGAAAGCATTGTGAAAATAATGATGCCTTTTTGTTGACTGCTTTTCAATGAAAAACATGAACACAGTTTGAAAAGGGCATACCTCAAATTGAAGGCTTCTATTCAATATTTGTCAGTACAGTGTACATGCTTGGTTGCAGAAAAATGTTCTGAACAAAAATTGGTAAGGATATTATGTCCTGGGAACCTGTCAATTGGACAAAATCAACCGAAGGGAATCAGTCCCCTACCTGTCAACCACAGCTGAGCTTGTTTGTCCTCAAGGATGGACTTTCTACCAGTATTTTGGTCTTGTCACGTCCAGCACGCCTCTGGTTCACGACCTCTAGTATCACTAGTACAGAAGGAAAAAATGCATCATTTATCTTTAGATTGGTTCAGAGTTCTGACAGCTTTCATTTTGGTTTCAACCAAAAAATGCACGTTCATTCTCTTTGATATTCCCTGGGAATTTTACATCACCTATGTATCCTGTATATATCTTTTCCACTTAGTTTAAATTTTCACTTTCATCCTGAATTTGTGAACACGTCTTTTTACCTGTTACAATCCAGGTAATGTGACTAATAATTCTGAAATGGTTGGTATTGACAACTGAGTAAAATCTAAGCAATTTCAAAGGCTTAAAAATCTTTTGTTTTTGTCAGTTGTGGTTAATCAGTTGATTTAGTACTTACATTATGTAGCAGCATCGGTGACAATAAACAAACTAATGGAATGAAAAGTTACTTCATCAAATTAATAAGAAGATTAGGGAGACCAACAGAAAACTGTCAATGATGTGGCAAAGCCAGTTTGCAAATAGAAAATAAGAATATTTATTTTTTCAGTGGACTGAAAATCCACAAAGAGCTATAATCTGCTGAAATTATATTGCCATGATTATATAGCAGTCAATTTCTTTGGAAGTCTTAATTTGTGCTGCATAACATGGTCATTACATGCCTTTGTTTTACTTGGCTTATCAAAAAGACACTCCAATGCTGTGTAATATGCTGCTTATTATGGCCCTGAAACACCTTAAGTAGACGTTTTGGGTTATCGTGAAGTAACACAGATCTCACAGACACACTCTTGGGAATCTTAAGAGGTGATCAGAGGAGCATCAATGGGTTTAACAAGGTTCTGCTATGGGCCCAGACCTCTTCTGTGTAACACACTATCATCTCACATGGGTGATCATCCCAAATTTATCTGTTTGCACTTGCAATAGAACATGCTCGAAATCAAGTTTACTCAATATGAGTGCAACTGAATTTTTGTCTATGCATATTTGAAATAAAAATGATACAGAAAAGGCAGCTCAAACCTCAATAAGCTAAATTACAGTAAAATCAAAATAAAGTAAGAAAATTTCTTGTCAGACGTCCTCTGTTTACCTTTTTTGCTCTACTTTCTCCTCTCCACCCCAAATCTCCTTATAGCAACTTTTTTGACTACTCACATCTACTAAGTTAATCATATTAAGAAATATATTAAAACAGCTACCAATGTCATTGCAATTAGCAAAGGGACACATTATCATATAAATCAAACACAATGGGGTTGATGGAGTTTAAATTGGTGTTGTTTAAATGTAATTTTGAAAGTTAGTTTCAAGTAGGTAAAGGTAGGAAGTGATTCAGAGGTAGCCAAAAGGTGTGAAAGGGTAAAGTAGTGGCTGATTCTTCCTTCCTTCTGGGTTAGTCATACTTTATTTTGAGTTGTACTGTATGTCTTACATTTTGACATTTTATCAATATTGTTTCAACCAAAATTCAGTATAGTTTTATTACTTCACCTCTGCAAATATATGTGTAATACATAATATTATGTTTATCATCGTATTGCCCTTTTCTTTTCAGTCCAAAGGATTACCGTGTCATTGAACAACATCAAAAGGTATGTCTCCCTAAGCATAATTAAATGCACTGCTAGTTTTATTACTGCTTCAAGTATATTCTAATTGTTAGATTCTAATTATCATGATCTGGTACCATACACTGCATGGTGTGGCTATGGATAATGACATTTAAAGGTATCTGATGAGCTATAACTGCAAGGTCCCAAATGCCCAATTATCCGCGTATTGAGCCATGGTATTGGACAGACACATTTCAACAAGCATAAGCCATATTGATGTGTATGCAAAATAGGAACCAAATGACTATTGGTCAATGTGATCTAATGTTATGTGATGAGCTGTTTGTGATTAACCCTAATGCCGCATTATCCCGAGTTGTGCCTTCACAATGGCATTGAAATGGAAAGATAGTGTGATATACCTCTTTCAGCTTTGGTGAGGTAAATGGTTAACCTAGGACCTGCTGTTTTGTTATTGGAACTAATAAATCAAGCCCCAAAAGGAGCTTGCCTTACCCTGAAAGCTGCTTTTAGAGCACACTTGTTGCACACTGGAGAAAAACCTTGCAAGCTTGGCTTATTGAGATTTATTTTTCTCCACAACTATGTATGAACTTAGCATTTCAGTTGTACATGACTCTAATCTGCCCCCAGAACGACATACCCTTGATTCTCTTTGGGAATGAAGCATCTGCTGATTTGGAAAACCTTAGAATTTTTTTTTTGTGTGGCCTTGAGACATTTCTGTCACTGTAATGCATCATTTGAAATATTATTGCCGCTGCATTTTAGCTTTAGTCATGCTAACAGCAATTCAGTGCTGTCCAATATGACTATACACAACGTTTTCATGAAGTGAGTTTAAAAGGGTTTTCTATATCAAGTATGAGACAGGCAGGCTAGTGCGGTCAGTGCAATGCCTTCAAAAAGTTATAGCCATTCACAAGAATTGATAAATCATATGAGAGACGCAAACAGATAAACAAATTATTATTTTTTAAATTAGTTTGACAGTATCCCTCTGCTTGTGTGATATTGTTATGATAGGTATAGTAAAAATTGAAATGTGTCTACATGTTCCCTCATATGTGATATCAAATGACATGAGATTTAAGCAGAGATTGGCAGTGAAGCCTTTAAGCTCAGAAAGTGTTGCATAAGAATTCCGATAACAAACTCTATTTCATGTGATTACATAGATTGGTCTTACTCTTAGCATGACATAAATTAAACTTTTCTTGTAGAATTGCCGTGTCTGATCTTCTATTCTCTATTTCATGTGATTACATGTCATAGATTGGTCTTACTCTTAGCATGACATAAATTAAACTTTTCTTGTAGAATTGCCTTGTCTGATCTTCTATTCTCTATTTCATGTGATTACATGTCATAGATTGGTCTTACTCTTAGCATGACATAAATTAACCTTTTCTTGTAGAATTGCCTTGTCTGATCTTCTATTCTCTATTTCATGTGATTACATAGATTGGTCTTACTCTTAGCATGACATAAATTAAACTTTTCTTGTAGAATTGCCGTGTCTGATCTTCTAACTTGCCTATTTGAGTGTCACTCAGATGAAACACATTCAGTTTTAATTAAAGTTGAAAGAAAGTTAATGTAAATAGATTTTGTAAAGATAAATTATGGCCTCAAGCTACACCCCTGTGGTAAGCATAGATTGGTGGACAGACCTTGCATTACACCTCTGGTGAAAAGCGGTGAGTTTGATTAAACTTTTTCAAATGTGATCACAAAGTTTATCTATGATAGGGAAAGATCGAAGACTCATTTGGGTTGAATCGACGCAATGGCTTGTGGGTCTGATGTTTGCACATTTCTAGTTCTGGCATTACTTTACTGCAAGTAAAACTTCTAATGCAAAAAGTTTTCCTTTACAAACCTCTATAAATATTGGGATTATTCATGCAAAGCTTTGGAAGTCTATTCCCTAATTGTATGTTTCGTCCAAACCTTAGATTAGTTTTAGCAGGTACTTCCTTATCACAACTAACTCATTTCCATTTCCTAGTCCCTGTTGTACATTTTACAGTCACGTTCTAGTCAGTACTTACAGCCAAAATCTCACAGATTTGCATGTCTGAAATGGCAAACAATTTTTGAAAGGCTCTCGACATTCAACACCTTCCTTCTTGTTGTCAGAGCTTCTTAAACTCGTAAACAGTTTAAATCTAGCGTCTAAAGGCAAACCCTAATAAATCACTTGTAAAGTATTCGATTGACTAGGTTTTGCCTTTTGATGCTAGCACTAGGCTAAGCTTATCTAATATATCCTCTGGCTGACACACAGCAGAAGGAATGATGTAACTACCAGTCTGAAGGTATGTAAGTATATATACCATGGTATTTGAGGAGAGCCATAAAAAGCACAGAATGGCCACCTTATCGAGATGTCACATGTTCCCTGCCAGTAAAGGTGCCCAGCCACCAACATCACTTCATCACCTCTGATGGTAACCGCAATCAGGAGACCTTCAATAAAGCACTGCTTTATTGTCACTGTCTATTTGCTACATCCCAAACCACATGTTTGCCAGACGGTGACTGTCAATATCACTACGACGTTTACTGATCATTACCGCTGTTACAAAGAAAACCTCCTAACACAGAAAGCTGATTAATTCAAAGATTCAGTGGGTGTTCCTGCTCAAGGAATTTTTAAGGAACAAAGATAACAAATGTTTGTATTTCAGAAAGGATCTTTATCTACGTTAACATTAAATTCGCAGTGCTAAAATGTTGAATGCAACGTTTATCATTGTAGTGTTGCAACAATCAAACTCAGATACAAGAACTATAAAAAAGAAGTGTATGGGCCTTACATCAACAAGATGTGAGTACAATATCAATATGGCATATTTGAACACTAAATGGGAATGGTGCTCAAAAGCACTTTGAAGCATATGCCAACAATTATATGCCACACATTCCATAGCCTTGAAGTTCGATCCTGCGGATGCCAAGTAAACTTTTGACAATGCAACCTAAGGAAAGATGAAAAACCTTTGTGCTGCAAAAACAACTGCGTAAGTATCATACCCTTAATTCATGGATGCTTTACGCTACTCCTCCCAAACTACTCATTGCCCAGGACTATAAATTTGCAAGCAACATTATTTCACGCCATACAACAACCATAAGTGGGTCTGCTTTCTCAAACTGTTCATATTAGGCCTATACCTCTGCAGTTAGTACTCATTTATGCACGACTATCAATAGGCTATTCTCCAATGGTGATGGTTGATCGATGATTCTCCCTGGACTCCGAAGACGGAGGCATGCGCCAAGTGGATCACTGGCCCTCAAGGTCTCGCTCCTGAATGCTATCTTTCTCAGCACATCACAAAATTTATACTTCCTTCAATCACCATTTATCCATCATCCTTTTCTTATTCCCGTTTCACGGGTATTATGCTAGTGTGCCAGAATTCACTGCATATTTTTACAAACTATGCTAGCACTGTCAATCAACATTGTCACTGCCAATGATGCAACTCGTGCATTATCGCTGACCATCATTTTCATATTTGCACGTCCTCTGTTAAAATTGAGGTCTTCACTTTTTAAAAATGTTTTAATCTGATTTCAAGATAAAAATAGCATTTTCACTTTCAAAAACATGGTGACTCCGCCTGCTGGAATTTTTTTTTTATCTTGACATATCTTCTGAGATGCTTTATGCCTGGAGCAAAACTGCACAAAAAACTTTAATTGAGCATCATTCAAATGAAGGCATTGCAGTGCCCGAAAAAACCTCAAAAGTTCATTAACCAGAAGATTATCATCTAATCCTTTTTCAATACCTTGAATGCTTGATACTTGATGGGATGAAGAGAGCGATTTTTTATTTGTGTTTCACTAATATTATTCACACATGGAAAATGTATGAAACACAGAAGAAAACTCTCAATTGAATAGCCGTAGTCAATCACAGTTAGGAGATCAAAGGATTTGACTGCCATGGTCAACCAAAAAACCTGCTATCCTTCTCTACAGACTGATGTGAAACTCCACTAGACCGATGAGTGTTTAAGGAAAATTTTGTATTTCTGACCACAAGTGTCTACAATAATGAAATGATCAGCAGAACAACTTCTATTACTCTCTGCAACTGCATATTGTTCCAAAACTACCTTGCTGATCAAACAGTTAATATGAGTAAAAAGCTCTGTCATAACAAAAACTCATCGATTGAGTGTTGTGAGTTTAAATTTCAAAGAATAGCATAGCATTTCAAACATATAAATCAGTAAGATTATGCATTTCAAGTACTTGCTAGAACGTGATTTTAAAATGTACCAGAGGGACTATGAAATGGAAATGAGCTCCATTCGGCCAAGAAATTTTTAAAGCATCGACGTGGGAATACAATCAGGGAATAAGAATCCAAATCAATTCATGAATTATCCTCCACCACTGCACTTGACAATTTGCTGCTGAAATACCTAAAAAATCATTCCAAAGTATGGAAACTTTAGTTATTGAAGAGGTTACAGAAGTTCTCACAGAAGCGGACTCATTTTGTGTTGTTCTGCATTCTGACATGAATGAGGTTCATTGCTCAGAAAACTATTCTCATTCTGTCACAGAACCGAATTGTTGTCTGCATGACCAAAACAAAAGTAGTCTGCAATGCAGCAGCAATCATATATCAAATAAGAATAGTCATATTGCAATGACAAAAATGTCTCAAGGCCACATAATAAAAATGCCACATCTCCTGATCAGCAGATGCTTCATTCCCAAAAGGGAATCATGGGTCTGCTTTTGAGTAGCAGATTAGAGTCATATACAATTCATATTTCAAGGTTATTCTTATTCATATATATGAATGATTCAGCATTGCAAGCCTACCAGAATAGTGTTGAAAATGCTGAAGGCTTGAATACGTTGCAGAAAATTGATTATCAAATTGAACTCATTTATAATGTTTTGAGTTCCTCCGATGTATCTAAATCGAATACTCTCAACAGTGTGATGATGTCACACCTATCGTTAGGATTGTTTGCCTTGTCTGAATTTCAAAAGCAGGTATTTAAATTACACAGAGTGATCCAATCTTAATTCAAATTGCTATTATCCAAAGATTTCATTATGAGAAAATTGTCAAGGTAAAATGAAAACCAGCAAACTGAGTTAATTAACTGGCAAACTAAACTAATTAAAACTTAAATTACTCCAGACGTTCTAATAAGATTATACTTTGGTGCACCTGATGACTCATTCTGCCTGCTGTGAGGCATAAGAATGGTCGCCTATAAATGGGCTGTTGTATAATGACTGCACACAACCACAGAGAGACCTCATCTTAGCCTTTGGTGATTATCAGCAATCACATACTGTTTGTCAACTGCACTTCGCTATACTATGTTTTATCTTAAACCGCATGTGTTATTTGGCATTTAATTTGAATGCAAAACTACCCTGTATTACCCAAAAGGTCTTCCATAAAGGTGCCGGAATACATTGATTTTTGATCACGGAGCTTTTTTTTTCCTTTTGAAATAGATACACACTTAAAAAGATAACGCATGTATTCGATTTGATTCGAGGTGTGCAAAATGGATAGAACAATCATCAGACTGCATCACAATCGAAAAAAGGGCATTCACTCCACTTCTCCCAAGATCAGTTTTTCAGGAAACCATAAATGGATTACCTAATTACTTACACAGCTGAATAGGCGGTTGACTGTCAAAAACTAGAAATGCCTTCTGAATGAATAGAGATTTCATTGAAAGTAGTAAAGAATATATTGAATCAACAAAAATGGATGGCAAGCAAGCATTCTCAACACCTACATTCTGGCCTCCTTGGCTCAATGATTGAATTGACCCGAAAGGCATCAGTTTTCTCCCTGACACAATCAGTCTGCTCTCAAAGCACCTTTCCATTCAAGCCAACCTCCTATTTAGGCTTGACTTAGTAGTGGCAATCAGCATAAAGCAGCACCCAGGAGGGCTAACAGTTGACCTCGCAGTAGCTGAGAGATGAGATTCACATTTTTTCATCAGCGAGTCACCAAAAACCACTGTTACCTGGTGGAATTGTACAAATTTGTTTGATTTGAGAATCTCCCCCTCACTCCATCTGCCAAGATTGGGATAGGCCTAATAAGCATCTTATCGATATCATAAAATGAATAATAAAGGTTTTCATAACTTTTGTGATTTAGTGATTTCATGCAGGCCCCACAAAATGTAGTTGTGTGTTAATTTCATCTTTTAATTACAATGATGAGGGGACATCAAGAAGCAATGTACCTTATGAATTTAATATGACAGCTCCCTTCCTTTCTTGGCATTGTTAGCCTTTGATGCATAATGTCAAGATATTGCATCTGACAGTGTTTAAGAGATGTCTACTTTAATGGAGATACAGGATATTGAAATGGCATAAAGTATTAATGTGTCATCAGCCTTTGATTTTGAACCAAGGGGATGCATTATAGCCGTGTACCATAAGAATGATTATGTCAGGTTATATATCTGCATGATGGTACACACACAAAACGTTTCTGATATCACAAACTTAGTTCTGAACCCTGTCAAATTTTCAATATATATATAAAAAAATGAAATATTCGATCATAATGTTGAACTCCACACAAGATCCACCTAGAACAATTGAAATGACACTTGCGGTATATATTCCCAAGTTTTTAAATATAGACCTACATCATTCCAAGAAGTTTAAACTTGCTTTTATCAAAGCAGAACCAAAAATGATATCGTTCAGCGACTGATACTGTGAGATGGTTACTTGACTTTTTTCGTCATCATGGTGTTAATTGCCTTGAGGACGACACAAATGCAGATAATATTTATGACCAATATTCTCTACCAGATGTCTTTCACCATTTAAATAAATGGTAAAGCAAAGAAAATAAGCTTAGGTGCCTGCATTAATTGATTGTAGATTGCAGTCTGTGAGATGTCTTGAGCAAGATTTCTTTCTAAATGAGTCAAGTTATCAGAATGATTATATGCTAAGCATGGTACCCGTGATAATGGGTATAATGAGAGTAAGAATGGCAGAGAGATGCTATGAGGAATTGTGCAAATTCAAAATTCACTATTTTACACATGTAAAGTAGATCTTATCATAGGCCTATCAATTGCAATTTCTGAATTGATCATATCTGTCTGTCTTTCAAGTTGGTCTATAACATGATTAAAAGCAAAGACTTAGTGCATATAGCTTCTTAGTAGAAAACATACTGTTAGCAATAATTTGACTTGTAAAGCTTGTAAAGCTGTGAAGTGCTGCATTTGAGAATAATTCATGAATGGCTCATTTGGGAATTAGTTCTCTCAGGGTATGTATGCCTTGTCCATCCCATGAAGTTTTCTTGACAGGTTAATCCTCATTACAATGCAATATTCAATGCTCCATGGTCTGCTGGACTCTCATACATGTTTCATCAGTTCCATTGGACAAAGTCAGAAGTACCTTTATTTAAAAGCAGGGTAAAACACTCAGCACACAATGTCTGTTTTTCAGTGAGGCCCGGACAATAACAATTATAGTAATAAAACATATGAATTTTAGACATCATATGTGGACTAAACAAAATATCATTATCATGTAAAAAATAAATAAAGATCAGATTATCAGCAATCTTGCAGATTTGCGTATGATATCACAGCATCATAGACCGTACATTTTGTAGTCACATAACTTACTGAATAAGGAAATTTCCAAGATCATAAATCAGATGCATAGATTGTATGCAATATCATAGGTACAATTTGTTGTTGTTTTCTTCTCTTCCTTGCATCCTTGGCAAATGATATCTAGTCAGACACTGTTTGGGAGATGTCTTCTTTAGTGGAGATATGGGATATTGAAATGGCATACAAGCGGAACATAGATAGCCAGCCTCTAATTTGAAATGATTTGAATTCTGTTGCGTTTCATGTGAATTTCAGAGTATTTTTATTTTCTGCATGCTCGAAGACAGCGGTATGATACACAAACATATAGTTGCCTGGATTAAGTTACTGAGTTAAATGTTGTTCTAATATAATACTGAACAAGGGTTATCCTACATCAGTTAACACCTATAACCTATTTATTTTCTAATGCGGTTACTGGCAAATTAAAAAAATTCAAGTTGCAACAGGAGTTCAGTTGGTTAAAACTATTTATCTAATTTTGTTTAGCATTCACAAAATATGAGTAAAAACTACTTAACCATTTCAGAATTGATTGCCCATGTCAAGTGTTAAAACAATCTGATGGTGATAGATTCCAATTAAACCTTGGGCATTAACTAATATTCTGAATGTGCTTCTCAATAAACTTCAATAACAAAGAATCATGATATTGTGTATTTTTTATTTGTAAAAGGAAACTCTAGGAAACTCTAGTTTCCTAGATGGAATAACTTGGTGTCGTTGGACTTGAATATGCTAGAACATACAGTGACAGAGAATAATTCATAAATGACTCAGGAACTTTGTTTGCTGACTGCATTCTTCAGCCTGCCTTCAACTTTTCGAGGTATATATTTTTCAATATTTGGCATGTAGACAAATTTGTAAACCTGCAAAATAAACATATACATGAATTTGGCATTCATGCAAGTGTAATATATTGTCTTTCACGAATTTTTACAAGTGGAATTTCGAGCATTTTTGCCCTGAACTTACCTTAAACGAAATCTAACCCTAATGCTAACCTTTAAAGTGTAATCTATCTCACCTCCATAAATGTTACAAATGACAAGTCAATGAGTGAATAATAAATAACGAGTGTTAGTTATTACATGTCCATGATGACTTATGTCCCTTTTGTCATGTCCACAAACTCTTACATGCTCATTTTCACACCTCCACAAATTTGTGTACATGCCAAATAATGAATTTGTCAGAGTTAAGATTTCTTTGGTTCATGATATCTGTTTACTTGATAATGGAAGCTACTTCCTTCAAGATTGAATTCCTTCATCTTGTCTAATATTGATAAACAGCTCTCTGTGTGTCACAAGACAGGGCATAAGTAATGGAAATGGCTTTGAAATACTCCCACAAAGGAATCTATTATGATATGCTGTGATATGCAAAAGGTACAAGAGAATATGGCATAGCTCATCAATTGGAATAATGATGATTTACAACTTTTTCTTTACCTTTCAAAGCCGAATCCTTTACTTGGCTTTTATTTGCAGAATGTGACCGAAACTTGTGATGATTTTACAAGTAGTTTCAGACCAGAAAATGGCTATTTTGGGGTCAAAAAAATGCTGAAACAGCTTAAATAAAATAATTTTCATTAGCCAAGATACATTTTATTGTTATACTTCAATTGTCTAAATTATGCATTTTTGAGTGGTCAGTGTCAAATTTCAAACGGTCTTTTCGGGGTCTAAAATAACTGTTACGATCATGTTTCAACTCTGGAAACGCTTAAATATGATTAAATTTCATAAACCTAGAAGATAACTGGGCTGTGACAATTTTCTAAAAAATTCCAAAATTTGGGATATCGAAAGAGGCCATAAATTTCAACCAAAATGACCTAAAATGACAAAATAAAGACAACTTCTGACTTCAATGTGACTTGTTTTATTGTTTGGCGTAAATATTAAACAAAAATTCCATTCAAAATCAAGTATTTTTAGAAGAAACTGCACTATTCCAGGTGTATTCAAACTTTTGGAGGGTAGTGTACCCTAACAAATCAGCCAGGCACAAACTAACCAAGGACTGAGCCATTGGAAGCCCAGAGTGGAACCTCTGTCATACATTCCGGAATATGCTACCAACTGTCTGTGAGGCTTCATGACAGTATTCGTTATTTTCTCCATTTACTTATTCCCCTAGTATCAGTTATAAAAATAAAAATTCAAATGTAAATTATTTATTTAAAATGATCATATTTAACCCATCATCAATTATTGGAAATAATTTTTAACACATTTCCATCTTTATAAAATCGCAAAATCTAGTAATTATTATTTGAATATGAAAAATTCTATGATGTGATGTTATAACAGCAGTATTGATGGTGAGAACAGTTGCATATTTTACAATTACGTTCTAGTCAGTACTAATGGGCACAATCTCATTGATTTACATGTCTGATATGGAAAACAATTTTGGGATATTTTTAGAAGTTAATGAAAGTCAACAGTTGTGTTTTGAACGCGAAAGTTTGTTCATGATGTTTGAAAGAACCATGCATCATATGCCAATGATTATATTGCATCTGACATTGCTTAAGAGATGTCTACTTTAATGGAGATAAAGGATATTGAGATGGCATAAAGAATGCATTATCAGTCTTTAATTTGAACCCAAGGGCTGTGTTATAGCCATGTACTGTTAGAATAATTATGTCAGGTTATGTGTCTGCATAATTGTACGAGTACACACACAAAACGTTTCCGATATCACAAACTTAGTTCTGAACCTCGTCAAATTTTCAATATACATAAAAAAAAATTACATATTCACTCAGAATGTCAAACTCCACACAAGGTCCACCTAGAGCAATTGAAAAGACACTTGTAGTATTTTCGATACTGGCCTACATCATTGCAAGAAGTTTATACCTGCCTTTATCAAAGCAGAACCAAAAATGATATCCTTCTGCGACTGATTCTGTGATATGATTACTTGACATATTTTATCATAGTGATATTGAATACCTTGAGGACGACACTAATGTGGATAATATTCATGACCGAAATTCTTTGCCGCAACGGTGTTGCATGCCTTCAACCATTTGAATATAAAGTAAAGCAGAGAAAATTAGCTTAGGTGCCTGCAATAACTTATTGTAGATTACAGTCTATGACATGTCTAATGTCTTTCTCAATGAGCTAGTCAGATTATCAAAATGATTATTATGAGTAATCTTGAAAAAATTCAAAATTCACTATTTTACATGTAGAGTAGATCTCATCATAGGAGGAATTTCTTAATTGATCATTTTTGTGTAGCTTCTCAGTAGTAAACATTCCGTCAGCAATAATTTGACTTGTAAAGCTGTTAAGTGCTGTATGTGAGAATAATTCATGAATTGCTCATTTTGGGATTACTTCCCTCCGGGCATGCCAGGCATAAAAGTTTTCTTGACAGGTACTTCCTCATTACAATGCAACTCATTTCAATATTCTATTCTCCATGGTATGCTGTACTATCATGTTTCATCAGTTAAATTGAACAATCTTGCAGATTTGCATGTGCGTTTGATATTGCAACATCAATAACCTAAAATAATATTCTTCAAAATATACTGTATGTGATAAGACATGCATATAACATGTATGTCCTTGCCGGAGATGCAATATTAATGATCAGAAAACCTGCATATTTAAATTAGATACACAAAGTTGGTACAATTTGTTGTTGTTTTCTGCTTTCGCAGATGCCAAATCAGTGTCATCCACTTTCTTTGTTGTTAAATTGCATGAAAATAAGAAAAACGTACATATCGATATATCTATTTCTTTTAAAGTCTTTTGGCACTTTTTCAAGTCATTCTTCAAAAACACACACACTTATTTGAGTCCTCGTCTGTGTTTCATTAGACAATTACATTCCATGTCTTCCAACGTTGTCTAATTACCTTGATGAGAGAACTACAACACCCAAAGTACTCCTTAAAATTGATTGGACATTTTCTTTCTCTTCCTTGCATCCTTGGCAAATGATATCTAGTCAGACATTGTTTTGGAGATGTCTTCTTTAATGGAGATATGGGATATTGAAATGGCATACAAGCAGAACATAGATAGCCAGCCTCTAATTTGAAATGAAGCATTTTATTGCAACCACGCTTGAAGAAAAAAACACTGAGGTAAATGTCACTTTAGTTCTGACGGAAATGTCACTTCAGTATAGGGTCATGCTACATCAGTTAACACCTATAACTTTATTATTTCCTCACTGGGATACTGGCAAATTAAAAAAAAAGTAATGTTGCAATCGGAGTTCAATTAGTTAAAACTACTTATCTAACTTCTGTTCAGCATTCACACAATATCAGTCAAAATATTTAACCATTTTAGGATTACTTGTGTAAGAGATGATACAATCTGCTGATGATATATTCCAATTAAACAGGTCTTTGGCCTTAATTAACTAATATTCTGAATGTGCTTCTCAATAAACTTCAATAACAAAGAATCATGATATTGTGTATTTTTATTGTAAAAGGAAACTCTATATTGCTTGGTGGAATAACTTGGTGTCGTTGGACTTGAATATGCTAGAACATACAGTGACAGAGAATAATTCATAAATGACTCAGGAACTTATTCGCTGTTTGCATTCTTTGCCCTGCCTTCAGGTTTTCTTTGCAAGTACTTATAGTTACAAAATCACTCTTCTGTTTCCTAGTCTGCACCGTGAATTCCACAATCACCTTCTCTTCATGACAACTATTCATTAGGGTGGTTCGAAAAACAACAATTTCAGTGATGCGCCCATGCAATAATTGAGCACCCACTTCTATTTAACTTAGGATTCCAAAATTTTGCATGTGAGGATCATTTGGCAAATGGAACAAAATGAGGGGGTGTCCTGCCCTCTATGGTGAAATTGATGTTTTTCAAACCACCCTACTATTCATATTAGAATAATCCTACGCATATCGATAAAATCAAGTATGTTATCAACAAGAAATTTCTGAGTGTATGTAATTGATAGCTCTGGGCTTCCGAATTCCTCTGGGCTTATATTATAAAACTTAATGGGAGTGTGGTTCACAGCAATGAACCTCATGAATGTCAGGTCGCGGAAGAATACAACACGAGTCCGAAGGACGAGTGTTTATTCTGCAGCAGACCTGACATGAGTGAGGTTCATTGCTGTGAACCACACTCCCATTAAGTTTTATTTATATCCCACAATAAAAATAGACTTTCAGTTAAAATAATCAATAATTTCAAGAGGCACTATTTTGTTTGAATGGCCAGAAAAAGATCCCTAGCAACCACACCGACCAATGAGAGCGCCAAGACATTGTGACGTCATCACTTCACTGCCCATTGTTTACATAACAACGTCAAATAATGAGATGCATGTGGTTCACAACGATGAACCACATGGTTTGAATCACATGGTATTTTGCCAGAACTTCACTGGCTATTGTGGGATATAATATTTTATTTTTTTAGGGTACCTAATTTTTGAGGGTGGCACATCTTTGGTTGTGCAATTGGTCACTACATATTGAGTATAAAGTAGATTTACCACTCTGGACATCCAATTGCTGGGTTCTGAGTTCTATATTGGCTGACCGAGTTTCTTAAACCTATGTTGGACAACAATTTTAATCATCCTTTTCCTCATTGTCTTCATCCATCCACTCATCATCATTATATTCAGAGTTTGGACATCTTCTGCGATAAAAGCCAAGGAGAAATTCTGCTTTGAAAGGTAAAGAAAAAGTTGTAAATCATCATTATTCCAATTGATGAGCTATGCCATATTCTCTTGTACCTTTTGCATATCACAGCATATCATAATAGATTCCTTTGTGGGAGTATTTCAAAGCCATTTCCATTACTTATGCCCTGTCTTGTGACATATAGATGTCTGTTTATCAATATTAAACACGATGAAGGAATTCAATCTTGGAGGAAGTGGCTTCCATTATCAAGTCAACACATATTATAAACCCAGGAAATCTTGACTGTCAGACACAATGTAGTATCACAAGCAAGCTATTCAATCTCCTAAAGCCTTCCATTAAAATTACGGTTGTGCTTGTACATAATAGTTAGACACTGAGAGAAGCCAATTTAAAACACTTAAGTAACTTTCCAATTATATTTGTTGTTTTTTTTCTTCGTTCAAATGCTCCTCTTCAAAAGATGAGTCCATTTGCATCGACCTTCCCCGTTGAAATTCAACCCAAACATGTTCAAAGACTGATGAAGCTAATCTGCATTTTAATTCATTCTTAAATCAATTAACAGGACGAAATCATGCAATTTAATGCAGCTTCCCTTGAGAAGATTCTTGGGAATGTTTCAAAATTTGGCTTTTGTAACTACAGAAATGCAAGCTTCACCATCTACTTCAATAAGTTCATACGTTGGCTACTCGTGTGGACTGGTGTAAAACTCTTATAGCTTTTATATCACAAGGACACTAATATCCTTATGCAGAATACTAACTTAAAGAAAATAAAGAAATAATATTCAACAATTATGGACACTGCTAATATAATGGCCTAATAACTTGAATGATTCGTGTTTCACCTCCTACTCATAGATCTGAATATGATTTATTTTTATTAACGATATTATTCTGACTTAATTATCATGCCATCTGTAAAGTGAATATTGATAAAAGCAAATGTATCATTATCATAGTGGTTTAGGGCAAGGAAAGCACTTTTCTTTAACTCACTGAAGATTCTCTGAATAAGACTATTTTGCACAAATAGGACTTTGGTTGTCTGAGACAGTTTCTTGTGGTTGAAGTGCACATCATGACAAAGTGTAAACGCCTAATCAAAGCCAAATTATATTTTCGCTGTATCTTTCCTCGAAGTTGCAGTTTTTTGTTTTAATGCAAAATACTCGTCTAGAGCTAAATGAGGTGAGGTGACCCCAAAGTGGTATGGTGACCTGCCTTATTTTCCTTAACCTTTCTGCCTGTATAATTTTCTTTTCCCAGATTAATCTTGCATCGATATATTCCATTTAAATAGAATGCTGATATCTTGTTTTCTGTCTCCAAGTTATAGACACAGGAGTTGAGTCGATTGAAAACTTCCTTCTGCCCACATGTCCCTCATGCTTATACGTGTATACCCACTACATGTATATAGTGATACAGTCGCAGCCGCTTCAAATTAAAATCTCAGTCTTCGCGAACAATTCTTAGAAAAACAAGTAGAAAAGCAAACAAACTGCAGTGTGTCTACAAATTTAGACTTAATCTATATATTTCATATTGTATTAAATGTAAATCTCATAGATGTGGAAAAAGCAGACAAACTGAGTCTCTCTATTACGTTGGTCTTACAATATATACGCAACATCTTATGGATATTCGTTTCAGCTTAATGAGCAGTCATTTCGAATATATGAAAGGCCCAGGGTTTTCAGGAAGATGGAATGATTTTCGAGCTCTCCTAATACACAGAAAACCATGGACCCTTTTATTTGTATTTAATACAATCATAGAGCACAACTCAAAATATGTTCCTTAATCCCCTGTCATTAAGCGGATACTTGCCCCTCCAGACCCTTCAGCTCACACCTTCACCCCTCCATACCCCCACTTCCCAGCTCACTCTAAATGAAAAAAATAATCTGAAATCTTGCATTATTACTGAAAGGTCATTATTTCATTTAAGTTAAATTTTGTAAAAATTATTGTTGTTATCTATCAGAAGTTAACTGCTATTCTTTTACTGGCAAGCTTGTGGAGAGCATAGGCATCTTAGTGCATGGTAGGGTCGGTGCTTGCAAGTGTGAGCATCAGGAATATTCATTGTGTTGTATTTTACATATTCTTACCTCCTTGGAAAAACCGCAAGGATATCCACTGTTAAACCAAAATTAAACATCTGTTATTATTAAGATAAAATGTATTAGACTCTCAAATGAAATCATCAGTTTTGTTGTTTGGTCTCATTATTTTTAAAAAAGTTTCTGAAAACTTTTGTTCGGTGATATTAAGAATACATACCTATTACTTCACATTACTGAACAAGATTATAAGGAAATTGTGGTTGCACGACAGCTAAAATGAAAGGAAGTAACCGTGATGCTGAAATTAACAGCTATTGTTGATCGTACAGGGACCGGTAATAGCTCCTGCACTAAAAAAGAATACTAATAATAAACCACAAATTGAGATAAGTGTATCACCGAGGACATCTTGACAAAGAAATGGAGTTCTCTTCTATCAAAGTGACATTCCTATATGTTCTGTTACACAGAAAAACATGTATTTACATCACAAGACATAGCATAAGTGGTGCAAGTGATGCTGATAGCTTTGATGCCTTTGAGATAATTCTACAAAGGAATAAGCAATGGAAGCAAAGAGGTACTGCAGTGAGTAATGGCATATCTGATCATATTTCTATTTCATCTATATTTCAAGATACTGGAGGACCTATTTTTTGTTTGGTTGATGCTGTACAAATAGGCTGAGTGCTCCAGAGACAGTTAGATATCTTTTAAATTTAGACGGACAGTGTGAGTAACAGAAAAATATCATTAATTCAGATTTCAGAAAATATTTTTGGGAAATTTTATATATTGCCCAAAATAGGGAAAAAAAGGGAAATTGTAAGAAAAATGGAGAAATTATGAGCAAAATGGGGAAACGGTAAGCAAAATGGGGAAATGACCAGAAATCGGGGGAAATGGTAAAGAATAATGGGGAAATAACCAAAAAAGAAATTGAATGAAAAGATGATTTATACGAAGAATTATATCAGATTTCCCCATTTTTTCTTCGCAATTTCCCCATTTTATCTTCACAATTTCCACATTCCATAAATTTTCAAAAATGTATCCAATGTATATGGGACAATTTTTGAATGTGTGATCATTGGAAATTGTGCTGGCCAAAGGTATTTACAAATATTATTTATCAAAATATGTATCGAACGAAATTTGCAAGCTTTTTCGATCTTTTGATTTGAAATTTCGCTAATTTGCACCTTATTTCCCTTAAATTCACCAACAAAAAAATAACACAATGTTATTTCAAATTTCCCCCGAATTAAAGTAAAATCTAAACAAAAAGGTTCTCTGAAACGATATTTTCTCTGTACTTTTTGCAGTGATGTTTCTGTGAAAAGAAAAAATTCTCAGGAGCTTTCATCTATCATGTTTATATCTCAACAGAATGCATAGAATTCTGCAACATCAGTTATTCTGAGTTCTCCCATCCCCAGAGATTCATGGTCCTGGATTTTCCTGATTTTGTAAAGAAATCATTAATATTTTTTGTCACTGTTAAACAATAAACATATTCCTTAAATTACCAAACACCAAAGAAGAGAACACATTAACTTCCTCTGCTTCTTTTTTTTTTTTAGAAATTTCACAATTTCCTTGCAGCATTTATTTCACTGGATATTAGAACCTACATTTTCCTACTTTTGCAAAGAAATGCTTGATTTTTATCAGTTATACCTTCCGTAAATTTCTCTGAATTGCTTTCAAAGAAAGAAATTTCCTTAGCTATTTCAAATATTTCCCACCATATCATTCACACATTTTCACCATATTATTTAGACATCTTCACCATATTATTCAGACATATTACTAAATATTATTAATAATTTAGGGACACCGACAAAAGGAATGAGATTCTGAAATAATTTTTTAACAGAGCGTTACAATTTGAATGCACGAAAACCTGTTGGTAGCGATAAAAATTTTGAGGAAATGTTCTGATGGTTTGCTCGCAGATCTGTGCAACAACATAGCCGAAGAAATGATTTTACAATGTCAATACTTATTCTCCCATCTTACTGATAAGCTATGCCATAACTCAATCCTATACATCTTGTTATCTCAAAGCTTTTACCATATCAAACATCATTTGTGGTCTTTCTTGTGTCATACAGAAGATGTTTTCCATGTATTGAGGGATATGCGAAGGTCTCGGATTCCAATTCAAAGAAAAGAAATACACATTACCTATTCAAGGTGCTGCAACAGCAGCATTTTCCTAAACCCCACATCGGAAGATTTCAAAGGTTGAGTTAGTTATCCCTGTCATATAAAACAGCCATTGCAGTGTAGTAAACTGCATAGAGCATTTCAAAAGATTGTCTGACCCTAAATCGTGTCATTTAACTTTATCGAATTCTGAAAAGTACTTTCTGAACAACGCTGTACAGTCCGTACCATGTGGTCTCTGTGAGAATGTCAATATGACAATATTTGTGCAATAAATGAGGAGAGTGTTCGAAGGCACTGCGGCATATGGCGATAATTATCTCATACCTTCCATGGCCTTGAAGTATTGATCAAACAGACACAGAGTCAACATATGATAATGCAATCTGATGTCAGAGAAAAACGTTCCCACACACTTTGTCATACCATTGCAATTGCGAATGCAACGCAATATTCTGTTGATATCAGACGATAAATACAAGGGCTGGATTTCAAAAGCCACGCTTCAATCAGTCACAAATTGCCTGTCAATGATTTTCAAGGGAAGTAAATACGAGGTTGGAAAGTGTGAGCAAACAACAATGTAATACATCTTGGAATGTACTTGGTGTACAAGAAAGAAACAAGAAGATATGGCTGTGAGACGCATAATAGCATTTAACATAATTAAAATTTTAAAAACAAGGTAATCATATGATGGAACTTGTCTAAATAGGGAAGTTGACTTTCATATAAATACTTTTCAACATCAGCATGCTAAAATCTCATTTCAATGAATTTACATCTATATCTCAGAAAAACCATAAAAGAAATTCAGGCTGGGTCAACACCTCATCCGAACAGAACAAAATAAATGTCCTTACGACTTGCCTCTATGTAAGTGAAAATCCTTTATAATAAACAAAAAAAAGTATGAAGTTCCTTTGTTTCCCAGTGGTTTCCTCATTTTAATTATGAGAATAAACATGTCTCTTAATTGGTGGATGTAACTACAGATCTGAATTTTGGGATTGAAGTGCAGTGTACACATGTCTTATAGCTCATTCAGTAAAGACATAGATATGTCTCTCTTTACACACTGAAGATTTTACAAGAAACAGAATTTGAGAATATGTATTTTGCCTTTTGGAAGACTTCTCAATTTCATTTAAAAGATGCAAACAAAGTGTTCCAGACTTCTTGTCAGCAAACACACACATTTGAATTTTGTGATTTATGTTGTCATGTAAAACTTTAAACATGTCGGACAAAGAAAAGTTTCAATTTTGTGTGAACTGGTAAAGTAGAGGCTCTTTCTTCCTTCCTGCTTAGGTAGTCATACTTTATTTTGGGTTGTGTGGCATGAGCTGAAA
This sequence comes from Platynereis dumerilii, assembly GCA_026936325.1. Taxonomy (NCBI): domain Eukaryota; kingdom Metazoa; phylum Annelida; class Polychaeta; order Phyllodocida; family Nereididae; genus Platynereis; species Platynereis dumerilii. The sequence goes on from JAPTHN010000013.1 coordinate 28,973,449, forward strand.
TACTTTAATTTTTACAGGCATCCAAAAACAAATGGCATGAAGCCAACAGCAGATAGTTTGGTTATCCTTGGTTTGTACATTATTTTCAAAATTCATTGCATCAATTGTACAAAAATATGCAGGCAGGTCATTCATATTTTGGTCACAAAAGCATCAATCAAATGGAATCAACCATAGATGAAGTGATAACTGCAACTAACAATGTTCAAGTCCCAGTGTAATGTGAGTGCAAAGACAAAACTGGATGGGCTACAAACATCCAAAGTACACTGGCCCTTTGAGCATATCGTACAAACTTGTGAGACAATCCTCTTCGCATTCAAGTCAGCGACAGTAATCTGAAGCAACAATTTAGATGATGTCATCCATCTGTGACACCACAAAAGGCAGTAAGGAGCAGCAGACAGATTTATAGAAGTCTGCTGTCCACTGAAGAGAGCAACCGAACAACATCATCAGTCACTGACAGAGTTCTGTAATTAGCACTGGACTGGCGCTATTCGAACAGTACCTGTGGTGATCAACACACAGGGTATCGCACAAATCATGGGTGGCTAGCTGCCTTGGCCTGATTTTAACTTTAGCGCCGCATTGCCAAAAATGATTTGAGATCTGTTCTGACTTACAATGTATTATCTAAATAAACTGAAAATTTTGTTATGTGAAATGTCTATTATTGGCCTGACCATTATATAAAGCAGCCCAAACTTTCTCGTTCTGTGAAGCCTTGTAAATGTTGATGATATATACAATTTTTGCTATAGATAGTCAAAAGTAAAAGTAAGATAAGTACCCACTTCTGAACTATTTTAGATGGTTTGACTCCCATAGATCTGTCCTTTTCTAAGTTTGATCTCACATTTGGATTTTCCCATTTCAATGAAATACTGATTTCTTTAATTCTGATCCAATAGAGACAGAATTAATTATATGCTGAAATTTCAACTAATTCAGTATTTTGCCTTAAAATTATTATGCAACATTATTCCAATCAATAATTTTCATCACAGCACCTGCTGCTTAGCACAAACTATAATTCCTGACAATTTGTTGAAGATACAGCAAATGTTTGTTTTGTTATGATTGGTCACAATGATAGCCAAATATAGTGAATCATAGCAGTTGAGTGAAAAGTTATGGCCATGGCTGAGCATGCGCGTACTTGAGCAGCTACAACTACACATTTAAATCTCAGTCTTCTCTCACAGTTATCAGAAGCAAAAAGTACAAAATCAAACAAACTTGTCTTTCACTAATTTCGTATCTAATCTGCTTCAAGGCTTTTTTGAGAAGAAGATTAGAGCCTTATTTAAAGGGAATTCCATTCCCTTTCAAACTATTATGAATGTATTCTTTTGTTGCAAAGATGTGAATAAATATACAAGAAGACTAGCGTCTTTCTACAAATTTAGACCTAATTCTATATTTGATATTTACATTTCATGTAAATCTCCAATGTGGAAAAAGTAGATAAAGTTGAGTCTTTGTATCATGTTGGTCTTACACTATATGCACAATATCTTATGGATATTTCTTTAAGCTCAAATATCAGTCACTTGAATATGAATGGCCTGGGCTTTTCCCGAAGATGGAATTATATTAGAGCCCCTCCAATACACTGACAACCCTAGGCCCTTCATATTCAATATGATAACATAAAGCACAATGAAAAAATGTTCCGAAATCCCATGCCCTCAGGAAGATGCCCGCCCTGTCAACCCTTCAGTTCTAAGCCTCGAACTTATGAGAATATTACCAAACACCCTACGAAATGCACTAATACAGAAAGTAAAGCCCCAATCATAGATCCATCCATCCCTCTTTTCCCTGCTCACCCTACCTCTTTGAATTATCAAAAGATTTAAAATCCTCCTATGCTATTGAAGAGTAATTGTTATGTTTAAGTTAAATAAAATTTTGTCGAAAAATAGTTTTATTCATCCATCAAAAATTAACTATTATCATTTTGCTGTGAAGTGACAGTATCTGTTTGGAAAATTTATTGTTATGTACAAATTCTTACCCTCTTAGCAAAAACCACATTGACGTCCAGTGTAATATACAAAATTCAGCATTTGTTTGGAAAAAAAAGAACAGTTTTTATTAGTCACATAGGATTATTATTTATGAAGTTCAGAATATTTCTTTTGGTAATGCCAGGAATGCTAACTTATTACTTCAAATTAACAAGAAGGTTATTTAGAAAATAATTATTAGCTTTGGCATGAAAGCCGATATGAAATCAAATGCCCAAATCAGACTGATCGTGAAATTCATAGCTATTGTTGATTGAACGGGGATGGGTAGCTCCTGTAAACCGCAAAAACTCAAATAAAGCACAAATTGAGATACGTGTATCACTGAAGACTACTTGACAGAGTAATTTGAACTCCCTTCTTTCGAAGTGACGTCCCTATATATTCTGTTATTGTGAAAAACATGCATCAGTATGTTAGCAGACACAGTCTAAGTTGTGTAAGCGATCCTGGTAGCTTTGATGCCCAGGAAATAATTCAACAAAGGAATAAGTAATGGAAGCAAAGATGCACTGAAGTTGGTAATGGCATATCTGATCAGTCGGATAATAGAATAAAGGATTTGCATATTTCTACTTCATCTATATTTCAAGATACCGGAGGACCTTTTTTGGGTTTTTTTATCCTGTACAGACTGGCTGAAAGCTCCAAAGACAGTTAAATAATGTAGCTGGCCAGTTTGCCAGCAGATAGGCCAGACTTCTTCATTGCATTTCAGAAACAAAGATATGTCTACTATTTGTCTGTTTAGCATCCAAGGCCATTACCATAGGGAATATAGTATATTTCAAAAGTTGCGTTGATTTTGCCATTGAAATTCAACCCAAGCATGGTTATAGAACTGATGGAGCCAAAAATAACCTTGCAGCATTGCTAAACCAGTTGAACAAATTTCGAGCATTAAAATTATTAAAAACTGAATAAATCTTAAGGTCGCCAGAAAACTTTTTGATAAATAAATAATCAAGAAAATTCTTGAAAATTGCAACCCCTGTAAAAGTACATCATTCTAAATGAATCTGCCAACTACATCAATATTTATGTGGCATAGAGTACACATGTGGCATAGAGTGTGTGGCATAGAGTATGTGGTATGGATTATGTGGCATGGATTGTGTGGCATAGAGTGTGTGACATAGCATGTGTGGCTCGAATGATACACATTTTTTCATACAGCTGTGTGGCTGAGAGCTTAAGTTGCCTGCCTGCCCTGCTGAAGATCTTTGCCGCATGGGGCAAAACCCTGGGTGAGGAACCCAAAATTTTCATGAAACTTTCATGAGCAAAATCCCAGCTTGATGTCGTTCGATGAAAGTTGGAGGCCCCTTGAATCAGTAACTGTGCTGGGCAAGTAAAGGATCTCTCACAAGGGCTAAATGTGTAATATGTTTAGGACCCCCACTCTTTTTTTATCAATTTTGAAAACAGGAGAGGATTTCAGATTGCCTGTTATATAGTAAATGGAATGTGGTTGCTATCCGAAGAGAAGAAAGACACATAGACTGCCTATGAGTTTACATAATATGCTATCTGTTTACCCTAGTATACGTGTAACAAAGATAACAGTGTCCCTGTGGAAGTGAATCATTTTTATTCTAATGAAAATTTTCAGACATTTAGATATTTTAAGGCTTCGAGATAAGGTACGGGCGTCTTTTGCTATTGAACCTTGAAATTTCTACATGAACATTTTATAGTAAACATTATTGAAGTAAATGTATATGGTATAACAAATTCTGCCCCCCAGCATAGTCTTAAGCGGGAATCACCTCAGCTCCTGTTGCTCTCCCTTTTTTCCCTTTTTCATTATATATTTTCAAAATTATGAAAAAGCTTTTCCCAGCACACTGTGAAACCACCTGACGCAACTGAAGATTTTGTTTTGCAGTGCCATAATTTTCCTCTGTCTTTTGTCATACTGAAGTCAGTTTTTCTAAATAACAGGAAATTTTGGTCTTTGACGTGAATCAAAGAACACAAATCCATTTCTTATTCAAGTTGCAGACAGTGTTATACTTAAAACCCCATATCTCCAAATTATTAAGGTTGATTTTAATTCTTATTATTCCCTTTGTACATAGGAGCCATTTTAGTGTTGCACTCTTGGCATTTAAAAAAAAAATTCAAGTCTTGTTGCTATTGGACAAATACTTTCCGAAAAACGCTGTACAATCCATACCAACCAGTGTGAGAATATTAGGACGACAATATTCGTCAATAAATGAGGAGAGCGTTTGAAGGCAATATGACATATGGCGATAATTATCTCATACCTTCCATGGCCATGAAGTATTGATCGAACAGACACAGAGTTGGCTTTTATCAATGGCGGAGAAAACACCAAAGCACATTTGCTCCTACTATTGAATTTATGTTTGCTATTTCATACCTTCTATGGCCTTGAAGTATTGATCTAAAAGACTCAAAGTTGGGGAAGAAAACACCAAACACAATTGCTCCCACTATTGAAATTACGTTTGCTATCCTCGGAGTACTAACTTCTCACAAGTGGGGCGGTACTAATTTTTAACAACATTTCCAAGTTGGGGGTGAGAACTTTTTACATAGAAAAAATTTTGTAAAACACACAGACACTCACTTTATCTGCGCTTTTTTACGCGCAAAAGTGTATAACAGTATATTTGTGTGTATTGCTTCGTATGTCGTAGTGGGGGGTACAAAAAATACGGATGAAAGTCAAGGGGGTATCACTTTTTGATGGAAGTTCCAGCAAAACTCCCATCCCCTCAGTCATAAATTCTGAACGGCCCAGAACATTAAGAAAAACAAGGTAATAAAATGATAGAACTTGCCTAAATATAAAACTTCATCAGCTTGCAATATCGTATTTCAATACATTAACATTAATATCTCAGAAAGACCGATAAAATTAATTCTGGCGGCGTTCACATCTCAAACGCCCACAACAAAATATCAAAATTGCTTTGAAATGTCCTTTCGACTATCCCTATGTAAGTGAAAATCCTTTGTAACAAACAAGAAAAAGTATGAAATCCCTTTACAGCACAGTGGTTTCCTCCTTTAAATATAGGAATAAATATGTCTCTAAGCTGGTGGATGGAGAACTACAGATCTGATTTTTGTGATTGAAGTATCGTGCACACATGTCTTAAAACTCAGTGAGCAGTGATATAAATATGTGTCTGTGAAGTTCCATAGATTTTACAAGTATCAGATCTTGAGAATTAGGGAGATCAAAAGTAAAGCATATGCATTTTCCTCGGGAGAACTTCTCCATTTCCTTTGATAGATGTGAACAAAGTGTTTCAGATTTCTGGTCATCAAACGCACTACGAATTAAAATTTTGTGTTTTATGTTTACTTGTCATGTGAGTCTTCAAACAAGTTGGACACAAATTCAAATTTCTGTCAGATCTTACTGTGTATCCATGTTTGATTTTGTTTTAAATCTTTCACTCATATCATGCATCATATCACCCCTGTCTTATAATAAAAATTTTAGTTCCCTGTGGCATTTATGATATTTAAACACTGAGGAAATGGGTGCAACCTTAATGCCTTTTGTGGTGTCACAGATGGTTGACATCATCTAACTTGTATCAGATCACTGAAGCTGACATGGATGCAAAAGAACAGTCACACAACGTCACAGAAGAGGCTCAAAGGGCCCGACAGTATCCTTATATTATTAGGATGGTTGCAGCCTAGCAAGTGATATCTTTGCATTCTGATTATACTGTGACTTGTACATTGTTGTGCAGCAGCTGAGAGATTTATAGAAGCAGCCTGCAGTCCACTGAAGAGAGTAAGAAAGCAACATCATCAGTCACTGACAGCATTTTGTCATTAGACCGTGACAGGAGCTGCTCGAACAGTACAGTACAACCATAGAAATACATAGAACGGACATGAGGCTCTAGCAGATGAAGCAACCAAATCCACCATCTTGGAACTGCCTGGCAGCCTGGCATTTTGTAACCATGACGTCACCAATAATAGTGACATCACTAGTAACAATGGCATCATGTGACGTCACAATCAGCCAAACACAACATCTTGTTGCTCCTGTTGTGATGTCACAATGACGTCATGTCTCAGGGCAGTTCCAATATGGCGGATTTGGTGACCTCATCTCGAGGTGGTGTCATACAGCCTCATGTCCGTTCTATGTATTTCTATGAGTACAACCATCTTAAAATGGCTCAACATAGAGATCTGTAGTGATCCAGAGCGGTCCGGATAAAGAGTTATCTGTAGTGATCTCAAATGATACAACTCTATCTGTAGTGATCTACTAATCCACTTTTAGTGAAAAACAATCATGTCAATTATTTAGTCCTATTATAAGTCAAAGAACAGATAAAATCCATCTAACAATTCAACATGATCATTAAGAAACATCTCCAGAAGTTATTTGGCACAGAAAAGTAAATTTATTATTATTTATGTTTATTAATAGATACAGATCACATCAGATCACTCCAGATCGATCACTCTATATCAACCAAGATCGCCATGGATCACTACAGATTGATAGATAAGTGTCGATCCAAACTGACGAGCCATTTTATGATGGTTGTACTGTACTTGGTGGTGTGCACACTTGGTGTTTTAGTGGTGTTAATCGCAACTTTTCAGCATTACACTCAGTTGCCTCAGAGTGAATTTATTCACAAAGTGGGTAAAAGCATGAAGCATTGCGATTTGGGCTAATATAATTATCTTTCCGGTTTTATGTGTCCTGAGAAATCAATCCAATCACTATATAATGCCTTTAGTTGAATTCCGTTTGCCAGCAAACCCTAAAAATGATGTTTTGTTTATCTTTCTACTGTAATTAGGGGCTGAGATATGGGCATTTTGGTACCAGGGCCATCTTCAGACGACATCTTGGATTGTGCTTATTGCCCAAGGGTGAGAGTTTCACATCACCCAAGAAATGTTATCCTGGACCCAGTAGAACAACAATCCAAAGTTAAAAAACAACGATATCAGAGACTTTTGGGTTACCCCAGAGTCCTGATGGACAACTCTGGCCATAGCTCCAAAAAGCTGAATTAGCTTAATTTAGATAGGCATAGTCTGAAACCTAATGGCATGTACAAATAATATTTTGTAAGCGTGTCCTTGGTTTGACGGCAGCTACAAATAGTTTCATGACTCAGAATATAAATTGTACAAATAATGCAGGCAGATCATTCATACTCTGGTCACATTATGCATTATCATCAATCAAGAGGAGGGAGAAACAGATGTAGAGATAACTCCAACTAACAATGTAAAATTCCGAGTGTAACCAGAGTGCAAAGACATCACTGGATAGGCTTCAACCATCCAAGGTACACCAACCCTTTGAGCACTTTGTGCGACTATTCTCTTCGTATTCAATTCAGCTACAGTAATCTGATCCAACAAGTTAGATGACGTCATCAATCTATGACACCACAAAAGGCATTAGGAGCAGCAGACAGATTTATAGAAGTTTGGCAGAGCCACACTCTAAATTTATCAACACGTTGTAACCTCAATCTGGGCCCACATTGAGATCTTAACCTGCCTCATTTATTAGTTTAATATTAGATTAATCTCTTTGGTGTATCAGTATGTGAGAAATATAGCAATGAAGTTAGGTGATCCAATATAGGTAAAATTCCCCTACTAATTCAAAAAGTTTATTTTCAAAAGGTGTAATATTTGTTGATTTTCTGTTGCAAAATGTTCGTGAATATTTGTCAGTTAGTCAAAAAATTTAAAGTTGAATATGAATTTTGTGTCTCATGGCTGAATTGTAAGAGCACAAACATGACTAAAGGACCAATATCAATAGCTCTCTGAATAAACTGATGTTGAATTATCTTGATCAAAGCTTCATTTCCCATTTTAATACCATTAATATTTTAGAAAATTAATGAAACATTTGCATGTCTCTCAAGAAAGCTTTGTTTTTGATATTAGGTTATCTCACTACAATGCCTTGCGAAAATTGCATTAATGTTAATTGGTTAAGTTGATGGTCTTGAATTTATCTTGAAACCGACTTTTGACACTTTCAGACCAACTTTATCAGTGATTGTGTTGTTGGAAAGGAGTATTCTCTAGTGTGCTGACGTCCTCTGTGTCGAATTTTCCCTCTCTGGTACACTGGCAATTGTGCAGCGTATGAATTACGTATGTAAATTCTACGCGCGAAACTCACAAAAATGAGCCGATCCATGGTACGTAAGTACATTTTCGTACAAATTTCGTACGAATTTATACAAATTTCTGACAGGACTTTTCATTTACGTTGGCCATTTTCGTGCAATATGGTTATCACCAGATAAGACTTTGCATTGGTCTATCTAAAAAAAATCAGCTAAAAAATCAAGTTAAGAAGCCCAAAAACGAAGTTAACATGAATGAAATCTACTCAAAAATGTATGTATGCTTTACGTACGTAACTTGAAAGCAATATTTATAGGTCATTTTCAGTGTAGTAATTGGAACATCCATACTGATTTTAATTATGGAGTTTTTGCAGCTGTGGTTTGCAAACACAAATTTAGTTGGGAATTTACTGTTGACAATGACCATCAAGTATATTCAAAAAGTTAATTTCTAACTTTTTCCTCGGGGATGGAAAGTACTAGCTGAACTTCAGCAATTTTAAAATGTGACTTCAGTTTCAATTCATTCATGGTGACCTTTTCACAGCTCTGCTCACATACCAACTGCACTTGAATACTGGGACTTAGCACTGTTTGACTAAAGCTGTCATTGATGGATTGGCACTGTCTACCAGTGACTGATGATGATTCACTTGTTAATTCCTATTTAGGTCGTAGAAGTTCATTTGTAGCTGTTTCCTTTGCCAAGCCATAATACTATTACCAATGAAAATATCAATCTGTACTAAGATATTATTATCAACGCTGAATTAGTACGTGCAACCTGAGAAATCTTTAGTATTCATAGACCATATAATTGCGAAGAAGAACAAAAACAGAAGAAACTTATTGATACCTGATGTATGGTAACGGTATTCAAAAAGACGATACAAGAAGCAGTGCAATAGCATCAATATGTACTATGCTCTTTTAAAATCTCCTGTGGAAATTTCAATTAGATTCACAGAACTTTTTTCCAAAATGCTAGTTTATTCTCGAGCTCTTCAATCTTCATTGATATGAATAAAAGAGCATTAAAGGATATCAATAATTCCAAAGACAATCTCCATAGCCTTAACTGAAGGACATGTCTGATTGGAATGCTCTTGATAATCATTATAGAAGGTATCACCCTGTTTTAGTGATTTATGAATTCAAAATTGGAATAATAGTTTTGATGCACAGCTTAATTTCACTGAAGATGTTGCATATGTTTGATTATATGTTTAAGAATTTAAGTTAATGTAAAAATCACAGAAAATAAAGATTGAGTCATAACATTATACCTTCAGTTTTCATGACTTCCGTGTATGTCTTGATAGGTGTCAGACTGTGTAGAAATGTATCTAAACGAAATACTATAATAAAACCCCATAACAGTGTAGTTCACAGCTATGAACATCATGAGTGTCAGGTCTACTCTGAATTAGCACGAGTCCGAAGGCAGACCTGACACGAATGATGTTCATAGCTGTGAACTACACTGTTATGGGGTTTTATTTATATCCAGCAATGACTTTATCAGTGGGTTTAACTAAATTTTAGTCTGATGACTTCAAATTCTCCTAAGTTAGGAGCTGCAGTTTGTTGTGACGTCACCAGCTGCCCATTGTGACGTCATGACATAAACAATCGCTGCCCATTGTTTGCATAACAACGTCAGATAATTTATTTCATTGAGTTCACTAGGATGAACTCAATGGTGTGAACTCAATGGTTTTTCCATGGTGTTCACTCGCAATTGCGGGATATAACTATGAAACTGTAATATGTAGTAAGTAGTCGTAAGATTGGTGTTCTAAACTGTTTTTGATGGTAGCAATTTTAAATTTTAACAATGGATAAAAATGTACAGCAGATATTCTGTTAATGTGTCGTAGTGATTTGACAATCAGTACAAATAGTTTAAAAAATCTGGATAATGTGTGTAAGAAAAAATACAGGCAGGTCATTTATAGTAACGCAGACATCGATAAAAACGAATAACAATGTACAAGTCACAGTGTAATCAAAATGCAAAGACATCACTGGATAGGCTATAACCATCCAAAGTACTGTCTGGCCTTTGGGCCTCTTTTGCGAAGTTGTGTGACTATTCTTTTTGCATTCATGTCAGCTACAGTAATCTGACCCAATAAGCTAGATGATGTAATTAATCTGTGACACCAGAAAAGGCATTAAGGACTGCCGCAGATACATTTATAGAAGCCTGCTGTCCACTGCAGAGAGTAACAAAGCAGCATCATCAGTCACTGACAGCGTTCCGTCATTAGTACTGTACACTTGGTGTTCTAGTTGATGTAGAGCTTTAGTTCACTGAAGATGTTGAATATGTTTAATTTTTGCAGGGCTTTGGATTCGGGTAGTTAGTGAACCGAATCTGACTCCCGACTCCTTTGACTTTCTGAAAAGTGACACCGACTCCCGACTCCGCTTATAGGCATTATTGCGCATAAGTATAACATGGTTTACAGGAGAGAAAGATTAATTACACAAAGTTTGCATTGGATTTTGTACATAAATACTTGTTTAGGAAGTTTCATATAAAATTTGGCATTCATTCCACACATTAGTTTAATTTAGTTACAGTGTTTTGGAAAATTGTATTGATTGTTTTTAGGAGTCAGGTGTCACCAATTTAATTTTCGACTCTGACACCACCCAAAAACCTCTGACTCCATGACTCCGACTCCCCGCTCCGACTCCAAAACCCTAAATTTTCGATGTTGACAATTTTCAATTCTGATGATGGGAAACCTAGAAAAATGCACAGAAGATGTATCATTTTGTCTCAGTGATTTTACAACCAGTACAAATAATTTCTGGATGACATAAGTACAAAGACATGCAGACAAGTTATTCGCAATCTGGTCACACATGTATCAATCAAATGAATCAAAGTATGACGAGATAATTCCAACTAGCAATGTACAAGTCCCAGTGTAATCAGAGTGCAAAGATAGGCTACAACCATCCAAAGTACACTGTCCCTTTGAGAATTTCCGGAAAGTTGAGTGACTATTCTCCTTGCATTCAAGTCAGCTACAGTAATCTGATCTAACAAGTTAGATGATGCCATCAATCTGTGACACCACAAAAGGTATTAAGGAGCAGCAGACAGATTTATAGAAGTCTATCTATTGAAGAGTGTAACAGAGCAACATTATCAGTCTCTTCCAGCAGGCTGTCATTAGTCCTTTACAGACACTATTCAAACAGTACTAGTAGCGTTTATCATACAGAACATATTATGAATATACACCATGCCAACAAGTTATGGGAGCAACAAGTTTTCAATTATTGTTGTCAGTTACAGTTGTTTCAGTGAGATATATATGCAACATAAAGAAAGTTGTTTTCGTGTCATCCAAGAGTTCATATCATATATCACAAATATCACAACAGTTTAATATGGTGTTAATCATAGATTTTTTATAGTCAATATCTTCCACTCCCTCAAATTACTTCAAGTCATGATTTGTTGAACTGTTTACAGGTGTTCCAATTCTGTGATAAAACTTAATGAGAGGATGGTTCACAGCAGTGAAAGTCCTGAATGTCTTGTCACAGAAGAACATAACACGAATCAAGAACAGCTCAATCACTGAAAAAGATGGTATTAATAAGACTAAAGTCAGATTCTGTCAGTAATGGACATCTTATATCTTTCATAACCACAGGGCGAAAGAGTAATTTCAGAGTCAAATCATTATCAACAAATTTGTTAATTTGATCCAACCTTCCATGTTGAAGTTGTGCCTAGGACGTGCACATCACACCTGTCAGGAATGAGATTCACACTCTTATTAACTTTATTTGTATCTGATGATGACAATAAACATAATTACGCCTGCACCATGCAAATAAGTTACGATTGCTGGAAGTCTTATTGTATTTGAACGGCCTAGGAATATCCCAATAGCCACACTGACCAATCAGGGTCTCAAAATATTGTGATATCAACACTTGTTTACAAAACAACATGGGAACAGTTCATTTATTTGGTGTAAGATGAAGAAAAACGTGATTTCTTGACTGATCTTCATTGGCTATTGTGAGATATTACGGCATTTAGGAAAGTTTTGGCGGTGTTAATACTCATCTTGGTCTTGCATCATTCATGCTGACCTTTTCACAGGGCTGCACACATACCAACTACACTTGTACTCTGTATACTGGGACTTAGCGCTGTTTGACTTTTCTTGTCATTGATGGACGAGACTTTTCGGCTGGTGATTGATGATGTCTCTCTTCTTCATTCTTCTTTAGGTTGTAGAAATTCATCTGCAGCTGCTTCCTTTGCGAAGCCATGATCATGAATGGTGATACAAATATGTCACAATATGATAACGACTGAGTGGCATGAACCTGAGACAGATTGGGTTTTAAGTATCCCTGACCACCTGAGTGTAAAGGATGACATTGGTATACGTATCACAAAACCAACAAATCTTATTGAAACCACAGAGGTTTTGATCATTAAAACAGTGCCACAGGCATGTGTTATATCTTTATCTCTTTTAGAAATTTCGGCTTTTTTCCTGGAGGTTGTTTTATCCAGACATGTGTTACATCTTTGTCTCTTGTTCAAATTTCAACTTGATTCCAGGAAGTTTCTTATTCAAGCACTTCAATTTTCATTGATATGGATAAAAGGAGCATTCAAGGAAATAAATAATTCCAAAGACTATCTCCATAGCTTTAACTCAAGGACATGTCTGATTGGAATTTTCTCGGCAATCAGGAAATTTCTTAAAGTGATCATTATAGAAGTTATTGCCTTGTTTAAGTTGTTCATGCATTCAAAGTTTGAATTACATTTCTCATGCAGAGCTCTGTTTCACTGAAGTTGTTGAATAAAGTTGAATGTATGATTTTTGCAAAGGTTTTTGTTGGTAAAAATCATGATTCATTCATAAGATTTACTTTCATTTATACAGACTTCTGTCTCAGTTATTTGACAATTAGCTCACTGTCTAACAGTTTCATACTTTAGGATAATATGTGAAAAAACAAATACAGACAGGTCATTCACAATTTGGACATACAAGCATCAATCAAACGGAACCAACAATGTACAAGTCCCAGTGTAAAGTAATCACTTGATAGGCTATAACTCTTTCATCCCAAAAGTAACTAACATTTTAATTGTCATGAAAGCATGGACAGCTGTGTGTGTAAACTAAAGCTTTGTCTAATTTGTTTCCTTCAGTATATCAAACATTTGCACCAGCAATCTCTTTCTGTATAATTGTATTTTTACACGAATGACCAATATGTAAAAGAAATCTTAGTCATAGTCTTGGTATTAGTCTTATTATCAACCAACAAACACTAGCCCTTTGAGCATTTTCGGGAAAGTTTTGTGACTATTCTCCTTGCATTCAAGCCAGCTACAGTAATCTGATCCAACAAGTTAGATGATGCCATCAATCTGTGACGCCACAAAGGCATTAAGGAGCAGCAGACAGATTTATAGAAGTCTATCTATTGAAGAGTGTAACTGAGCAACATTATCAGTCTCTTCCATCTGTCATTAGTTCTTTACAGACACTATTCAAACAGTACTAGCGGTGTATAGCACACAGTACATGCATATATTGTGAATATACACTGCTCAAAAATACTGTGATATCACCACTTAACAGCCCATTGTTTGCAAAGCAACACAGGGAAATTTTATTGATTTGCTACAACATGATGAATAACATGCTTTCTTGTCTGATCTTCATTGGCTATTGTGAGATATTATTGTATATGGGAAAGTTTTGATGTGTTGATACTTAACTTGGTCATGCATCATTCATGGTTACCTTTTTATGGGGCTGCACGCATACCAACTACACTTGTACTCTGTATACTGGGACTTAGCGCTGTTTGACTAATGTTGTCAGTGATGGACGAGACTTGTCGGCTGGTGATTGATGATGTTTCTCTTCTTTATTCTTCTTTAGGTTGTAGAAGTTCATCTGCAGCTGCTTCCTTTGTGAACCCCTGATCATGAATGGTAATATAAATCTGTCACAACACGATAATGACTGAGCAGCACGAATGGGAGAGAGACTGAGTTGCAAGAATTATCTGACCACCTTAATGTAAAGAAAGATATCTTAATACGTATTGCACCAGAGATGTTTTGATCGATACAGTGGTGCCACAGACATGTTTTATATCTCTATCTCTTGACGAATTTTCAGCTTGATACCTGGAATGTTTTTTTTCAGAGTTTTAGTTAAAGTGTATTGTCAAGCTTTTCAATTGCATTGGTAAAAATAAAAGGAGCATTGCAGGACATTAATAATTCCAAAGACAATCTCCATAGCTCTAACTGAAGGACATGTCTGATTGGAATTCTCTCGGCAATCAGTGATTTTCTTAAAGTAATCGTTATAGAAGCTATTGCCTTGTTTAAGTTGTTTATGAATTCAAAGTTTGAATAACATTTTTGATGCAGAGCTCTATCACACGGAAATGTTAGATATGTATGATGTTTGCAAAGATGCTAAATAAAATTACATGCGCAGAAATATTATATCATGCCTTCTGTGCTAGTCTTGAGAGACATCAAATTGAGTTACTTATGTTTTAAAAAAAAATGTAATTATCCACTAATATATTAGGAATGATTTTCTAAACTATTTGATTGTGGCAATTTTCAATTCCAACATTTGAAAACTAACAAACATGTAGATCTACAGGAGATATTGCGTTATTGTGTATCAATAATTTGACAATCAGTACAAATAGTTTCAAAGTTCTGGAAAACAAGCAAATACTGACAGGTCATTGAAAAGCAGGTCAAATAAGCTTCAATCAGATATACAGAGCGCAGAATCAATGTAGGGTTTCAAGGTACTTAGTAATAATCTGGGAGTCAACATTTTTCATTCATACATCTTTTTTAGCATAAAAGCCTTCCATTGCCAACACAGTGTAAAAATGGCTACAATGTAGATTAGCCAGATTGTGCTTTTGGCCTTTTTTTTTGGCCTTTCTTCATTCATGTTGACCTCTCTAAAGTACTGCACACTTACCGACTACACCTGTATACTGGGACAGAGTTTGATTAATGAATGTGTCACTGATGCATGAGCTTTGTCTGCCAGTGAATAATGTGTCTCTTCTTACATCTTCTTTGGGTTGTAGAAATTCATCTGCAGCTGCTTCCTTTGTGAAGCCATGATCATGAATGGTAATATAAATCTGTCACAATATGATAATGACTGAACTGCATGAATGGGAGAGAGAGTGTGTTTCAACATTATCTGACCACAAAATCGAAAAATCTTATTGAGACCAGAGAGATCTTGACCGATACAACAGTGCCATAGACATGTATTTTATCTTTATCTCTTGTTGAAATTTCAGCTTGGCTCCAGGAAGTTTTTTTCCCGAGTTCTAGTTTACTCTCAAGCTCTTCAACTTTCATTGATATGGATAAAAGGGACATGCAAGGACATCAATAATTCCAAAGATAATCTCGATAGAACTGAAGGACATGTCTGATTGGAATTCTCTCGGCAATCAGCGATTTTCCAAAGTGATCGTTATACATTTTAGAAACTCTCGCCTTGTTTAAGTTGTTTAGGATTTCAAAGTTTGAATAACAGTTTTGATGCCGAGAAGATTTTGAATATGCATGTCTTTGCAAAGATGCTAAAGAAAATCATGCAGTTGTATTATTTCAGAGATTAATGATTTGTTTGTAAATAAACATTCTGTTTCCATGACTTCTTCTTGAAAGACATCGGATGGTGTTATAATTATATGTATCACAAAAATTTCAATCATCCACTTAGAATATAGGACTGATGTTCTACACTGTGATTGTGGCAATTCGCAATTTCCAGCAATTGAAAATTAATGAACATGTAGATCCACAGGAGACATTGCATTATTGTACCTCAGTGATTTGACAATCAGTACAAATAGTTTCAAAGTTCTGGAAAACATGCAAATACTGACAGGTCAATAAAAAGCAAGTCACATAAGCATCAATCAAATGGAAACAGGTATGGATGAAGAGATAACTTCAACTAACAATGTACAAGTCCCGGTGTAATCAGGGTGCAAACACATTAATGGATAGGTTACATGTACACCTTTCCAAAATTCACCAGCACTTTGAGTGTTTTATGCATAGTTGTATAAATATTCTCTCTGCATTCTAGTCAGCGAAAAGTTTAATGATGTCATCAATCTGTAGCACCACAAAAGGCATGGAGAGAGCAATAGAGAAACATCATCAGTCACTCGCAGTGTTCTGTAATTAGTGCTGGACAGGCGCTATTCGTACAGCACCAGTGGTGACCAACACACAGTGTATTCATACCTTGTAAATATAGTCAATACAGGCAAAGAATTCATGCATTTTGAATTCTGTGAGATGCAGGTAAAAGATATAGGTAGAGCCGATGAAAAATGAGTTTTTACCAGAATTCTTTGACCGATGTCGTATCCTAGATTTGCCATGTTTAAACCCAAATGTACATAATAAATCATCCTGCACTGTAGGTTCAAAGAAATATTCTCTGTTATTGCTGTAGATTTACATATCTTTGTGGACTCGCTGCATTTCTGTTCAACATCTAAACTCATCCCTCTAATTCAACATCTCAACAACATTTCAACTGCAATTTACCAGAACAAAGGAATAGACTTTCCTACCACAAATATATTTTTAAATTGGTAGTAAAACAAACAGCCATGGATGTAGAAAGTACCACAATGCGACCTTGAAAGAAGAATTGATTTTAAATGACTGACAAGTGAATAACAATTGCTCTCTGAATTAACTCATGTCGTATTATTTTGATCAAAGCTTCATTTCCCCATGGTTAATACCATTAAATTTAAAATGGAACATTTGCATGTCTCTCAAGAAAGCTTTGTTATTGGATATTCGGTTATCTCAATACAAAGCCTTGCAAAAATTGCATTAATGTTAATTGGTTTAGTTAATGGTCTTGAATTTTAACTAGCTCAATAATTCATTTGCATGTCTGGGGTACAATTTCAACATGGAAGGTCACAACAAATTCACAAATTTGCTGATAATAATTTGGCTCTGAAGTTACTCTCTCACTTGCGGTTATGAAGGATATAAGATGTCCATTACGGACAGATTACATGTTGGTGGAATCGGAAGATTTAGTCGTTTGAGTCTGACTTTCGTCTCCTTCAGACCATCTTTTTCAGTGATTGAGCTGTGGGAAAGGAGCATACTATACAGCAAGGCGAAGTCCTCAGTCCCTGAATGTCACCTAAAATATTCTTTGGCTCATTTACACTGTAAAAAAAGTAAATGATGCCATCGAAATCTTTATGAAAAGGATTGAGGTATGTCCAAATTTATGAGTTAGTCCGAGGTATTCTTAGCTCAGATATTTGCTGGTGCTCAAGGATTAGGCGCTTCTGGACACAAGCAAGTTGATATTGCATAGTGTTTTGTTTTTTGTCTTTTTATTTTTGCTTTGCATGTTTTGTTTCTCAGTATGGACTGTGAAATTATCATAGTATAATGTCTGTGTTTGTGTTGTGTCTTTTACTCCTCTGCAGCACCTTTTTGGGCTAAATTGAATAGAATGTCTGTAAATAAAGTACTGAATTGATTTGAATGCAGTGTATGGTAGCTTAGATGGAACTCTCTTCAGTAAAGTCAGTTGCATACGAAATTGTCGTACAATTCCAGTACCTTTTTACTTTGGCTAAATATGCACTGCACAGAATCAATGTAAGGTTTCGAGGCACATATTAATAATCTGGGAGTCCACATTTTTTCATTAATACATGTGCAGCATAAAAGCCTTCCATTAGCAACAAAGAGTAAAATTGCTACAATGTAGATTAGCCATATTGTGCTTTTGGCCTGCACATTTTTTTTTTGGATTTCTTCATTCATGGTGATCCTTTTACAGTGCTGCACGCTTACCGACTAAACTTGTATATTGGGACAGTGTTTGAATAATAAACGTTTCAATGATGGATGAGCTTTGTCTGCCAGTGACTGATGTTTCTCTTCTTAATTCTTCTTTAGATTGTAAAAGTTCATCTGCAGCTGCTTCCTTTGTGAAGCCATGATGATGACTGGTAGTATAAATCTGTTAAAAGATGATAGTGACTGAGCGGCATGAATTGGAGAGAGGCTGAACTACAAGAATTATCTGACCACCTAAGAGTTAAGAAAGATGTCACTGTATGTATCACAAAATGGGAAAACCTATTCACTATGTACCGTTTACTCTATGCTAAGTGACCTAGTTAATCTTAAAATCTTAAATATTAGACAAGAATTCAATGTAATTACAATATAACATAGCCAGTATGCTGTATTTGTGTATTAGACATCTTGATATAAAATTTCAAGCTTTAAATATTTAGCAATCAAAAGATTTGTTGATTCTAGTAAAAAATGCAATACAACTCATCCCTCTAATTCAACAGCTCAACTACATTTCAACTGCAATTTACCAGAACAAGGACTAGACATTGTAACAGCAAATATATTTTGAAATTGGTAGTAAAACAAAGAGCTATGGATACAGAAAGTACCACAATGCAAACTGGAAAGACGATTAATGATTGACAAGTGAATAACAATTGCTCTGTGAATTAACTGATGTTGTATTATTTTGATAAAAGTTTTCATTTCCACATTGTTAATACCATTACTGCTTGCAAAATTAATGAAACATTTGCATGTCTCTCAAGAAAGCTTTGTTGTTGGATATTTGGTTATCTCACTACAATGCCTTGCAAAAATTGCATTAATGTTAATTGGTTTAGTTCATGGTCTGGAATTTTAAGTAGCTCAATAATTCATGTGCATGTCCGGGTACAGTTTCAGCATGGAAGATCACTGCATGTTAACAAATTTGTTGATGATCGGTTGATTAAGAAATTCCAATGTTCCAATGTGGTTATGAAATTGAGGAAGTCAGGGGTTTCAAAGTTGTGCAGCTGACTTTGCATGACAATTTTATGACGTTTCCCTCAGTATTTGTGTTTTTGAGTGAATAATATACTATGGCAAATTGAAATCCCTTGTTTCAGAACCAATATTTCATGTTTTTCACACAAAATGTTTCTGGGTATTTCATTGCAAGTTTTCTCAGATAAAGTATTTAATTTTTGTCTGTTTGTCTGTCTGAAAACACAACTGAGGAAATACCTCTGACCAACTTTCTTATGAGACTCTGGGAATTTTTCAAATCACCACAACTATGAACTGATTTAATTTTAGACCATTACGCTATAATATATCAAATCCATCTGATCTGGCCAATTTCCACTGGCCACAGATAGAGCCACTGTCTACACGGTAGGCCAAAAATTCCTTTTTCAGTCTGGTTATGTATTAATTACCGGCCATGCATCCTATGCATAGGACGGTAATGCTTCTCTCCTGAACCGATGTGAGTCAGAGGCCTACTGGCCAAACCAGGCCATTCCAAATGTTCATTATATCAATATCACTCATTCATACATCGTAGATTCTTTCATTTGTGTATTTTTTAAGTCAAATTCAATATTTACGATTTATTAATATCCCTTTATGCCCAGCGTTGGATGGCTTCCACAGCGTCTGCCATTACATCGTATCTATAATGCCGAGCAGCAGTTGCGGGCTAGCGGTCGTGGGAAAAGTGCGTAAAATGCGGATTCAAATTCGGTTTTGCCTGCAAATTCCTTAATTTTTGAGGTATTCCAAAGATTTAAAATCTAGATGCATCAGAAAAAAACGAGGATTTCGAAGGAATCAACCTCATGGTTCCTCTGCTCATAATTGAGCCAGTAGGCCTTGTCAACTACCAATACATTTGGATCTTCGCAAAGACTGCATCTGTCACAATTGTACCAAAGATTTTCAATTATCTTCATACTTATATCATTCCATTTAAACTCCATGATGCATGCATGGGCAGTCCTGCAACTCTAAGAGTGCTTGATTATTCTATACCTTTCCCCCTTTTCTCATGGTGGGCCTTTGCTCCCTAGAAGGTGTTACCGCTTTGTTTGGATTTGGCACTGAAACCAACAAAACTGTTAAACTGCCAAATGAGTTTGTTAGCTACCGGTATTATTTCCAAGGGTTATAAAAAGGCTAACTAATACATTTTTGTTTATGCACTTTGAGTCTTTGAGTCTACATAAAAATTGAATAATGTTCACTATTTTGGTTCAAGCTGCAACCCACAATTTTATAAGCTAATCATAGTGTAGTCTCTGCTGCTGAGCATTGCACATACTGAGTTGGTTGGTAACTTTTTCGACAACGACCATGTAAATTAAAAAACCTAACTTCTAACTTTTCTATTTTCAGACGGGAAGTACCAGATTGACATCTGTATTTTGAAGGTATGTGACTTTTAGTTTAAAAAATAGACACTTCATCGTCCCACCCAAACATGTTAAAGTCAAATTGTGTTTGGCGAGACCTACTTTTACTTGAGTTGATTTTAACATAACCCTCGTATGATAATTATTGTTCACATTGACGGTAATTATAACACACCTTCAATACATGTTGATGGTAGCACACCTTCAATACAATCATGTTGATGGTAACACAACCACAATATGGGGCTTTGTACAGTGGTCCCTGCATTATGATACCACCCTTTCTGTAGTCATGAAGCGGTCTCTCGTGTGGGTGCAATCTCTTGTCAGGGTGCAATATGCACTAAAAATATTACTTTGTGCGGTAGGAAGGTGGTCACATAAGGCAAGGCGGTCTTACAACAGGGGGTCTTATATCGCAGGGACCACTGTACTAAATTTGCATCTTGTGTGAGCCCAGGGAATCTATTTGTGAACTTCAATGAAGATCATAGGAATATGTCAAGACTTCAAAAAACGTTAGAAAATATTTGTGAAAAGCGTGTGGGAGTCTCTGTTACAAGGAAAACTCTCAAAAGGTAGCATAGACAAAGCACAAAATTAATGAGGTTGTCCAGCAAATTAGTAACCCTATGATTTACCACAGGATGTGCAGAGAAAATTGAGGAGGTACTAACCGCATTAGCAGGTGAAAGCTCTCCACAGGGACATTAACCAAAAAGGCCCGCATCACTTAATTTTTAGCTTCTCGGAACGATTGACCCAACATATTTTCTGCCTGTGAAAAAAAGGGTTTCCCAATAATTCCTATTGTTTGACATTAAAAGAAAAAATTGATTACAAATGTTTTATCGCCTTGCTGACAGATGTATAGTGCATAATAATCTGAATAATGTTATACATAGATCACAAGCTCCATGATAAACTGAACCTACTTTTCAAATAAGCTTGAAATGTGCACCTACATAAGTCAAGGCACACATGGATCTTCATTATAATCAATGATAGGTTTCTGTGATAAATTACGCTCAAAAAGCGCTTTTTGTGTAAACATTTATTAAATAGATACAGATATTCAAAACATGCCATATATATGTATGAAACAACCAAATAACAATGTCTGAGATATTTATCGTTGCAGAACAAACAAGTCTTGGGTTGCTGCCATTGTTTAGGGCTGTACCCACAACTGAGGGTCATGAAAACATTATTACCTTCATTTGGGGTTAATGACCACATGCCCTAAAGGTAATGGTCAGGCAGTTGCTTTAACATTCACTGGTGGGTGATGAATGGTACACACAATGACTTAGCCGTGTGATCAAGTACCGTAATAACTGATATTGCTAAGGGGGCAACATTTAATGATGGGTGAGGGGTTGGATTTCCTCAACGGGAAATGATTAAATTCATGGTAATGGTGGCCATTATTATTTACATAGGTTACCTCAATAAACATACTCACATACATACAGAAAATACCTTCCCGAATAAAGCAACACCTTTTCGAAGAAACACCTCCTCCAGAAATTATTTATTGCCCAAAAAGAATTTAAATATTAATTTCACCAAACTTGAGGAAGAAATTACTTATAACAAAAAAACTCTAAGCCCCCCTTTAAGATTAAATAGTGGCCCACAAATGTCATGCAATGTGGAGCCACATGATGTTGTGAAGAGTGTCAACAAGGTATTTCTGCACAAAAAGACCCTGGAAGTGTCATCAAAGGGTTTATACCATGTCACAAACTCTACAGCAGTTCCCCAAGGTGTTGATCTCTGACATGTCATGTCTTAGTCAATACAGTTCCCCCCTTATTATACTTCATGTCATGAAAGTATGAGCTATTGCATGTGTGTTTGGCAGGTATTCTATGGGCATTAGGAAACTTGACATGTTTTAGTGGGGCTTTGCATTTCTGCAATAATCATTCATGGAGACCTTTTCACAAGCATGCATACACACCAATTTTGTTAATCATCCCTTGTGAGCGCCTAGAACTGGGCTCAGGGGCCTGTACTTAATCAGGGATAGTTAAGAAACATTGTTTGTCAGTCACATAATATGGGTGATTAAGACAGACTGGGAAAGCCTTGTATTTATTCCAAAAACCGACAACTTCTACTTGACTCTGAAATGTGGATTTTGATTAATTTTTCGTAGACATTCTCATGAATATTTGGATAGATTGATAACTTATGCCGATATATTTCAATATTTACAAAGGCTCATCTCATTACTATTTTTGAATCGTCATACTTTTGAAATTTTAGCACTCATTTTTGTATAGTCAAGGCACATTTTTGAGGCTGGTTGAAGGGATGTCCTGATGCCAAGTGGTTGAATTGCCAGCCAATAAATTGGTATCAATGATATGAGCTCATCAACAAATTCTCATATCTATTCATCTATCTTTCTACAATTTATCTATCTATCTACATCAATCAATTTACCCTTTCTTTGACCATGATCAGGAATTCGAGTATTAGTTCATTTCCAAGCACTTCTACTATCATATGGATGAAATAAGCATTGAAGGACATTGGTTAATCCAAAGACAATCTTCACATCTCCAACTGAAGGACAGGTCTGATTGGAATGTTCTCAGCCATCAGTAGTTTTCTTAAAGTCATCATTATAGATGTTCTAGCCTTGTTTATGAATCCATAAATATTTTTAAAAGATAAATGTGTGAATTTTGAAAAGACAATTTGTGAATGAACAATCATACAGCAAGATTATCAAAAACAGAAATAACTGCTGTAACCTAAGTTATACCATGTGAGACCTGTGTCAGCCAATTAGATGCCCGTATTTCATTGCGATTATTCCTATATTCTTTGATCGCTTATTGTCCCCTCTTTATTGTTATGGTGTTTGTCTCATAACACAAGCCTGTTATTCACCATGGGTTTCGGGAATATGCGTTAATCACACCTCAGGCTAAAGCCCTCAGTTGATGAATAACATATTTTCTCTCCTGTTGTGAATAACCTTTACATAGCACATCTCATTAGAATTGAAACAAAATTGTTTTGCAAAAGTAGCGCAAAGCAAATTTATGCAGTGAAACGCCACATATAAATTAATGGAGTAACACTGCAAATTAGGAAACACAAGATTTGTTGCAGGATTTACCGCTGAAAATTTAAGAGGCACTAACCACATTAGCAGGTGAAAGTGCAAGGTCCTTAGGGACATCAGGGGTTTCCCTTTAATGAGGTAATTACCAATTATGCCTCGGGGAAGATGCAAGAAAATTCTTCTAATTATTTCTCTGGAAAGATCAAGTTACTTCTAAACCTCTCTTCTATTTTTAAGATATATATTATAGGAAGTGAAGTTCAACTCTTCAACTAAATAATATCATTTCGTAATTATTTTTGAGAACAATAATGCTGCTCAAGTGAACTCATGACTCACTGTTATAACCTTGAAAACACTGAACTTTGACCCATCTGAGAGGAAAGTAGAACCCAACCTGTCAAAAGAGCTTTCCTTTTAGAACAACAGTCACTGTCCTTTTAGAGCATTTGCCTTTGGTGTTCGTCAGCCAATCAGTGTGACTGTCTAACATAAGTGGATGGGTATTACGTTTCAGATGACATTGGACTGCATTATTGCTGTACTCTCATTGCTTTGGGCTCTTTCAAGCCAACCAGTTTTACAATGTTGGTTAGTGCTTTGTTGTACAATATTACAAACAAAAGCTCAGTTGTATTTTTGTTGTCGTTTTTTTTACAAAATGTACACTGGCTTTGAGAGTCTACGGTGACGTAGTACTGCTTGAATAATGCTGTCATTGATGGATTAGTATTGTCTGACAGTGACTGATGATGTTACTTGGTTTCCATTCTTTTGTGGTTGTATTGTCCTTCTGCAGCTGCCGAACTTTCTTCTCAAATCTGTTCCATTAGTTATATAATATGTAAATGGCACTGTCATGAAATTCGCGCACCATTGTCATAGAACTACTGCATTATCTTTCAACTTTCCATACAGAAGACCAATTTATCTTTTTAAAAGATTTAGCAAATGGGCAGTTAGATAAGATTTGATAGATAGGACCAGATCTATAGATCAGATGATTAGATAGATAGATAGATACATAGACAGATACATAGACAGATAGATAGATAGATAGATAGATAGATAGATAGATATATAGATAGATAGATAGCATTTAAGCTGTCAAATTTAATTTGTGTTTAATTTGGATCTATTATGTTAAATTGTTGATGTTACATAACTGCGATCAATAAAACCATATGTAGAGTAGGCTGTTTACTGTTAGACTGTTACATAATTTGTTGATAGTTAATGAAGATTATGTAACCTTAAGTGTTGTTATGATTTCTCACTTGGTAGTCCATTTAAGTCATTAACTTTTGTATTGACTTTTAATTTTCAGTCACTTCTTCGCATTATTTCCAATGTTGATACACATGTTGATTTAAATCAATGAAATATGCCACTGGAGGTTGTTACAGGACAAGACTGAAATTTTAAAGCTATTTTGGAAGATACTCAAGGCATTTTAATTATTTACCAAACTAAACCGTGACTAAACTACTAGCTCCACTTTTATGGCAACTACAGGCACTTCCTGTTCAGGCAGTCACTGTAGACAGGAGCATCACACAGAATGAGCTGTCCTTGTGCTAAGTGAGCTTCACTCATGGCTGCCTTTGGCAACCATGAGCTTCGCTCATATAAAATGTACAGTATACAATTAGTGACGTCCATTTGCGGAGGACAGGAGGCACATCCCTCCCATTTGCCTAAAGTAGCTGCCTACTGGACCTGTGCTCTCCATGTGCTCCTCGAACTGAAGTGCGCTGAAAGAAAAGCATATTCCTGAGAGCAAGTGATTTAGGAAAATATTTTGGGTTGAACTGTACCTCAATTACGCAAATTCACCTTGAGTCGTAAAAGAGTAAATTAACCCTAAAAGGCATGCTTTACTCCTGATTGTGGCCGACATAGTCGTCTGTGGAGATGTGGCTTTTACCAAGAGTCAACGGTTTCCAACCTTCTATAATTTGGGCTTCTGAAGCAGCTGCCAGTTAGTGCACAGCAGGTGAGGATCCAACTGTGCAAGCATCTTAGGTGTTCAAGGATGTGAATGAATATCCCCGGGAAATAATTGCTTGCATATCCTGATTGCGCCTGGATAGAGCACCGTTCAAAACGACATTAAAGCACAAGTGTTGCTTATCATCTTTCAAAATTGTAGACAATTTTTGAAATATTTATCATTTGCTATACAAACAAAATTCCAATAGTTATGTCTGTAAAAAATATACACACCAACGGCACTGCATGCACACTAGTATTTCTTGTCCTACTTCCATATCGTGGAGTATGTAAAACCTACCGAAAGGCACATTGATAGAGCACCGTTCAAAATGACTTTGAAGTACAAGTGTTGCATATCATCTTTCAAAAGTGGAGAAAATATTTGAAACTTTTATCAATTGCAATAAGAAAATTCCAGTAGATATGTCTGTAAAAAATCCATACCAACCGCACTACATGCATATCGTTATTTCTTGTCCTGCTTCCACACCGATGAGACCGTAGAGTATTTAAAACCTACCGAAAGGCACATTGTCATGTGAAAATTCAACCTCGCTCAGCATTTTCCATTTGTTATCTGTGATCTTCTCCTTTGTAGTTACTCTCAGAAGCCATAATCATCGCTTGTGCTGACTTGCGGATTTGAGATTCACTTTGTGTTTTCTGTGATCTCTATGCTCTGCTTGCGTTCTATGCTGGGGCAACTGAAAGACCCTGGGCATCCCTGAATTAATAGGGTATGTTCCAGACTCACAGTCTTCTCATCTCATCATCATACGGCGATCGCCTGCCTCAATATAGCCCACTAAGGTGCTGCAGAGGCGTAAAACACAAACAAACAAACAAACTATGCTCTGCTTGCACAAAAATCCAGTGCTTTAACATCCTATTTTTCACACGATAGCTAGTCTCATCCCCAGAACTATTAAAAGGACAACCATGATACGAATACATATGGGCATATGCAGCAAGCTCTTACATATATACCTACAGCAAGCTGTACATGCAGACTGCCTAGACAGTAGTGAACCTCTTCTTTAAAACTGCGGCTGCTTTTGATTGTTTTTGGCTTTCCGCCTCTTCGTATTATTGTCTCTTACTTTTCTAAGCCATACAATAGCCCCAGTGTGAAATGGAAGTCCCATCCAGTCATATTTTGGGAGCCATTCTTCTCAATCGACCAGATAGCGGTGACTAATATTTCAGGTACTCAAAAACAAATTACTAGATTTTAAGTGGTAGTTCCAAACAAACATTGACTTGTGATTTCATGCATACTGTACAATTTACGAGTTGTTAATAGCTATATTCGGCAACTTAAATTTCAGCTCTTAAGGAAAATTTCTCACAACATGCATTTTGGAACTTTCCTACTACTCAGTAATTATATTGTAGGTCCTACACCGATAAATTAATTTTTTGTGACTCAGGGAATCTGCTTGTATGGTTTGTTCAGTGGACGGTGATTATCCACAACGAAAGAGCTTATAATTATGGTTCCAGTTCATAATCATTTACAAGAAAATGTTGTCTGGTTATTTATCTGTATCAGATATCACAACAAGAAAAGCATGAACACTTGGCGCATTGCGTATGTCTTTGCTTGTCATGAGGCACAAGCATGCAATATACAACATCCTTGAGATGTTTATTATTACTGATTGGAGATATTTAGGGTTGTGAAAAAGGGTCATAAAAACAAGATAATTACACTAATTGGACCATAATGACCACATAACCTAGAGGTAATGATCATGCAGTTGTCTAAATAGCTCCTTGGTCCTGATGAATGATACGCAAATTGACATGGCCTCGTAATGAATTGCCACCGCAATAGATAATGTCAAAGAGTCCAGAGTTACGGGAAAATAGTTGGGAGTGAGACCTGAAAGAATTGCTGCAAAACAGAATTATACTTATAATAAGATTGTCTGATGTTTGTCCTTTGTGACAAGGAGTCAGTAAGGTGTTGTTTAGGTTATTTACCAAAGGAGAGCGAATATGTGATTAATCACCCAAGTGCTTTAGCCCGGGGTGTGATAATATAATAAGACCAAATGGGTATGGTGGTATTTTGAGATGTACTCAACGAGTTGAAGATATCCTGAGTTCTCTGTACCCACAAGTGCGTTAGCACGATTGGGTACAGAGGACTCAGGATATCTTCACGAGTGTAACTCAAAAGAAAGCTGAACTTCACTCTGATGATCAATACTCAACAGTGGCCTCAGCCAATCAGAGCACAGATAGCAGCTCAAGTGATGATGTCACAATGTTGTGACGTCACCATGGTCATGACATCACAATGGTAAACAATGGAATGACATCATCGACAATGATCAAACCATTGAGTATACAACAAACCATTGAGTATACAACGCATTACCACATGGGATATATCCACTGCTTTTTCTTGTGGTATTGTAAACATTATGGGGTATAAACATATTCCCGGTTCCATGGCATAAATTCTCTTGTATCATTTGACACCTATGTCACACCTGTATCTCACTGCGATAAATCCTGTATTCTTTGTTGTCCACTTATTGTCTCATGTTTGACTGTTCGAGTATTTGTCTCATGGTATAGGCCTGTGATGGGATCGGGAATATGGGTTTATTACACCTCTGGCTAAAGCCGTCAGAATCTGGTAATGCATCACATATATCCCTGTTTCATGTTTGATTGATTTTATTGACTTTCAAACATCGTTAACAGAACATTTTAACATACGAAATATAAATGCAGTTATCAGTTCATAACACCAATTATTCATAGGTTAGTATAGACGATGAATTACCTATACATATCACTTCTTCTTGTTATGAGATGCACAATTTAACATGTGCTTTTGACAGGCATTCAAGAGTAAATATAAAGGAGGCCAAGCATGTTTTATATGTGTTATTTCACTTTTCAAAACAGCATTCACAGTAGGACACCTACTTACACAGTACCATATACTCACAGACTTTGCGTGTACACTGCGGGACTACTGCTGTCATTGGTGGATGAACATTGTCTTCTTGTGACTGATGATGTTTCTCTGTTTCAACTCTTCTCATGGCTGTTGTTGTAAGAGTTTTTCTGCAGCTGCCAGCTTTTTCTTGATCCTTTGTGATGGTATTATCTTTCATTGATGCCTATATGGGCAAACAAGTAGGAGTAACTGACCCAATTTAGTTTTGTTACTACTATATAAGTATACTTACAGTCCTTGTCATACTTACGTGGAATCTCTTTTGTTTTTTCTATGCTGTTGAACTGTGATGTCAAAGATGACTCTATTCTAGTATTGCAATATATGTAAATTAACTACAAGCTGTGATGTCATTTCAAACTGGGTCAGATTCCCAAGCTTCCAGCCAATGTTGGTCCTCTTGAACTGAGCGTCACAGTTTCAACACAGTGTCAGAGTAAGAGTTTTATCAGGGATAGCCCCTACAACTACGTCATCACAGCTTGATAGCCAATGGGTTGACAGTAAACTACGCATCACAGTTCAAACATTGATATACTGAAGGAAGCATTACATTTTTTATCCCAATGATTTATCACTGCAATCACCAGTCTAATACTACCAAATGGCAGCTTTATGAGCATTCACAGTAGACAGCTGTTATAATCCCCACAGAGTTGTTTGATAAATCTACAAACTTGCTAACTTACAACTTTAAACTTTGATGGAAGTTGGTATAAACAGAAGGCTTTGAGAATTTGTTTGTAAACACATGGCTTATGTTATGTATATTTGTTCTGGCAGCCTATTGGCTGAGAGGCTGTGATGTCAAACTTGAATGGGTTTTCCCAGACCCAATTTTAACTCTGACACTGAGTTGAAACTGTGATGCTCAGTTTGGTGGATTCGCATTGGTTAGAAGTTGGGGAATCTGACCCAGTTTGAAATGACATCACAGCTTGTAGCTAATTCACATATATTGCAATGCTAGAATAGAGTCGTCTCTGACATCACAGTTCAACAGCATAGAAAAAAAACTTGAAATTCCACGTAAGAATGACAAGGACTGTAATATTATTATCTCAGATCAAAGCAAGCACAACATACTATTTATTTGGAGAAGTTTCCAAGTCAGTTAGCAATAACCATGTCAATGCAATATCATTCTGATAAAACCGTACCTACAAATAAAACAGCAACTAGAGCAGCAACTACAACTGCAAGGGGGCTTACTATTAAATATAAAATTACAAGAGAAAAAAATGTAACAAACTGTCTGATGAATTACAAAGTGTTGAGATCCGAAACCTGACTTGGCAAAGGGCAGGGGAACTATACCAAAACAAACCAGAGTCTGGTGTAACGAAGTGTGGGACTTAGGACTATAACCACTATTTCAATCTGTTCCTGTCATCATGATTTTCAGAATTACAAGACATCAATATTCCAAAGCTCCAAATGAAAGACATTTCTAATTGTAATGCTCTCAGTAATTAGCACTGCTCTTAAAGTAATCGTTTTAGACACTCTAGCCACGTCTGTGAATTTGAAGTCAGAATAACTTTTTTTAGTATACAAAACATTTATTCTTTGTGAGAATAATAATTTTCACAAAGACAATTTTGTGACAAAAAGAAAGGAATTGACAAACAAATAATTGCTCAAAAGTCGAAAAATAACCAAATTGTTACTAATTCCACACAACTATGATGTGCATATTGTGGATGTTTCCAATTCATGGTTATTATTCTCACAAAGTAAGCAGGCCAGTGTTGTTCAATCAAGATATGGTCTCAGTGTCCTCATCAAGAGCCTAATGCACCCACTGGAATGGTTGTAAAGTTAACTGAATAGACAATATGCCATGAATTCGAAAAAATCACTACTTGCATCTGACAGTATCTCTGAAATGTGTTGAACTAACTTCAAAGTATAACTTGAAAAAAAAACAATTTTTTTTCCACAAGAATTATTAATCTGAGATTGTTTAACGTATATTTCAAGGAGACTTCAGGAGGGTAACAGCAAATACATCCTGCGTTGTTTTACCATGTCCTTTGAGGGGAACACACGTTGGACCTGATGAAACACCAGCCTAATATGCCTGGGCCAAAAACAAAACTTTCTTTTCAACAGTTAACAGCCAAGCACATTACTAAATAAGCCAGCTCCAAAGCCCTTGCTGCCCTTCAAAGACATGCTTTTGCAAATATGCTGAACATTTGCCAAGTACTGTTGTATTCCTTATCTCTCTGAGAGCGGCTATAAGAATGCCACGTAGCGATATCAAAGGTTACATTTGAAAACTTTGCATTCAATACGTTCATCTTATACTTTCATACAAATACAAGCTTTCAAACATTCAAGATATGTGCATCAAATGATATTCAGATAAATGAGAAGATTAACGAGACATAAAAGGATATAAGGATACAATTCATGCATGATTAAATACCAAAGGAAGTCTTCACATCTTCCTTATCTTGAGCTGTTTGAACATTCCTGAATGCATCCGACATACCGAAAGCCTCTTTGTTAATCGAGAAACTTTCCATAATGTATCTGAAATTTCTTTCTTTAATTCCATTTCTAGAAAGCACTGACGCTTTGCATAATTCAAAATAGCTAATGCACAGTTTCAACTGCCATCACTTTTTCCTTTTAGCGAAACTTCCTTAAGGCCAATTACAGAAATTGTAAAGGACATTCAGCAGTGAATCTGGGTCAGACCTTTAGCTTTAATTCTAGCCTCAGGAGCCAATTAGCATCAGGCATTTTCCAGTCACGCAAGTGCAAGGTGTGTTTGTGACCTTCATTTTGAAAGACATGTCTTAAGCCTCCAAATTGATTCGGTGAAAACATAACAAATTGAATTCAAAGATGTTCCGTTCTAAAGTAAAGAGATAGGATGAAACGCTGCATTATTTGTGGATCTATCAATTAGCCACGATACTCTTATGATTATAAGCTATAAAATGAAATTGAATTAACATTCAAATTTGTTTATCAGAGTAGCTTGGATGTGCCTATTTCGTATTCCGTATTAGTGTCATATTAACTGATTTCAGTTTTTCTAAAATAAGTTTTAATGCAAACACTTTTAGACATATCATTCACATTTGAATTACGAGCTTACTCAAGTTTAAATAGCCAGCTAGTTCAGACAAACGAGCCTCAATGTATTTGTAGACTCTCTGGCTCTTGTTATAGATCTATAATATTATGCAAAAACCTGAGTCTGAGATATTTTGCTCAAAAGATGTCAACATAACTGAAAATTCTTAATGGTTTTGTGAATGGAAAAAGGTCTTAGCAATCAATGTTTTCTCTGACCTGACATTGATGGATCACCACTTCTGGAATGGGTTCTTGAACTGAAGGACTCTTGAATTAAGATAGTGTAAAGTTCTGTAATCCTACACTGTAAGCATAAGGATCATGCCTGGTTGCATGAAATTTGTCTTTTGACTCATTGAGCAGCATGATTGATGATGCAGCTCAAATCTTGGGCATGCCATTCAGCCAATGGATATATCTAATTACTTCTGGTATTTCATTGGCAATATATTACGACGCCTTTCAATTTAGCTGAATATCTGCCATTATCCAACTAGGTTTTCCTATCGTTCTTGATGAAAATTGAGCATTTTAACAGTAATTCTTCATTTCAGGTAGTGGAGACTCGAAAGCAATATGACGATTATCTCAATGGCAAATGAGAAGTTCTCCATCAAAGAATTCGGGAGTTCATCACCTTTCTTGGTGGTTTCATATTGCTATCTCGCAACTTGATGCAGTCTAGCCAGGCCCCTCACAGCCATTTGTCGTAGACATCACATTTCTTAAACATGGAAACCAGTTT
Source organism: Platynereis dumerilii (assembly GCA_026936325.1). NCBI lineage: Eukaryota > Metazoa > Annelida > Polychaeta > Phyllodocida > Nereididae > Platynereis > Platynereis dumerilii. The sequence goes on from JAPTHN010000013.1 coordinate 29,005,853, forward strand.
GCCAAGGGTCATGTGTATGGAGGTATATTTTTGTTGGGGGTCACTGTAACCAGCATTTTAACTTAATTCGACAACTGGAGAAAAGAAAAGTTTATGAATCTGAGACATACACTCTAACCAGAATTCCATTATTTTATCAAAACTGCAATTTTCAGAATAAAGAGACATAAATATTCCAATAGAGATGCTCTTGCAAATCAATGAATTTGACGAAATAATCTTGTTTTAATTATTCAAAACATTATCATCGTGAAAAAATTGTATTTATCTGAAAGATGTATAGACATATAACAGAAATAGTAGCTCTAATTTAGAATAGAATATTAAATTTTGTTGTGCTAATTCTACATGAATGTGACGTGAAGGAAGCTTTCACGGAACAATTAATTAGCTGCTCAAAAGAAAATTCATATAGAAACTCAAATTATACACAAAATTGTATGAAGTTGCTTCAAAATTTTAGAATGGGTCTTTTACACAAAATATGTATGAATTGCAGATAACTTATTTAAGCAACTACCAATGAAACATTATGTTGAGGTAGGAAAGCTTCTCAGAAATATGACAATGTCCAAAGTGCCCAAAACTCTGATGTTAACAAAGCATTCGCCAATGTCTATTTGGAGATAAAAAATGTTGACATTGGTGATTCAGGTTCCTTTACCAATCTAACAGAAATCAATTCTTGCTATTGCGTTGGAATCTACCAGGTCTTATTGCCAGGTCAATGAGCAATGGCTGGATCTATTCAATACATTGTTGAATAATGTGCAGTTCCCATTCAGAAAGGAGGCCAATAAACACTTTTGACCATCTGCCAATTGCCACCCCGGGAGGCCAATTACATTACAGAGAATGACTGGGAAACAGTGTTGGTCGGTCCAGATAATGCCTCAATGCCTTCATCAAGAAACTATTGCTCCCACTGGATAAGTTGTGACGGACACATTGAATACAAAGTGTACCATAGATCTGAAACTTTCAGTACTTGTATCATTGTAATCTGTCATAGAACCTTCAAAACAGAACCTTCAAAATAAATCTTAAAGAAACAACATGTATTGGGAAACAGGCTGCAGGAAAATTCTAAGATTGTTGGTCATATATTTCACATGGACATCAGGTGGATGACTGGACTTTACATCACATACTTTAAAACTGACTATAATAGGTCTGGCTCCATTTGTAGTTCTGAATTTATGTATAGGTGGCATCCTCAAGCAATGGTAGCTCTGTTGGAATCCCTTCGCCCTTCAACAAGGTGATTCTTGTTTTGATTAAGCCAAGGAGTCTGACCTAATGAGTGTGTTTGTTGAATGTAGATTGGGGATTATAACATGCTAACAACTAGATTATTATTAACTGCTGGTCACTGGAAGAAAAAAACATGTTTTTCTCGGGAGTTAAAAGGCCAGCAGACTACTACATGACATTTTTGCCAAGCCCTGTTGCCCTTGAAAGACATGCTTTTGCCAAATACGCTGTAAAGTTTGGCTGTTATCTTTGTCTGTCTGAAAGAAGCTCTAAGGCTGCCTTGAAGCAACATCAATGGTTTCATTTGAAATCTTTGCATTCCATTCATTCATCTCATACTCCCATACAAGATATAAGCCTTCAAAGATTAGAGATGTCTGCATCATATGCCATTTAGTCTGATTAATAACATACCAATGAGAAACTTCCCAGGACATAAAAGGATACAATGCATGCATGATTAAATACCACAGTACCTATGATTGTCATTCTCATCTTGATCTATGTGAGCATTCAGCAATGCTTTTGACATACCACAAAGCTAATTGTTATTTGAGAAACCTTACATTATGTATCTTCGATAATTTACTTCATATACGCCTACATTTCAAAGGCATAGCCATCACTGATCCTGTTTGTTCAATTGTATTTGTTAGTTCATATGATTACATAAACTTAGCCAAATTGTGATGCGCATGAACCTATAATGCTTTTGTTTTTGATTTTGCTCAATACAGCGTCCAAGACAACATATTTAAAAAAAATAAAGCAATGTTTGACTTGAGTAGTCATTGATGAATGAATACTGTTTGTCAGTGACTAATGAACAACTACTTGACTCAGAAATGTGGTTTTTGGCTTATTTTTTGTACTTGTTATCGTGAATAATTTGATAAATGGATTTAACATATGCCTATATATTTCAATATTTACGAAGGCAGCTCTCATGACTGTACACCTTGAGTCTTTTTTTTTTTTTAATGTTATCATCCATTTTCTATCTATCTACATCAATCGATTCACCCGTTATTTGAGCCACGATTAGGCATTCAAGTTTATTTGTTCATTTCAAAGCATTTCTACTATCATATGGAGGAAAGCAGCATTGAAGGTCGTCAGTTAATTCAAAGACAATCTTCACAGCTTCGAATGACAAGTCTGATTGGAATGCTCTAAGCCATCAGTGTTATCATTATAGATATTCTATAGCTTTGTTTATGAATTCACAATTGGAATTACATTTTTTATTTTCCATCTGTTTCATTGAAGATGCCTTATCAGGTTAATTGTGTGAATTTTGAAAAGACAGTTTGTGAATGGACAATCATACTGCCAGATTATCACAAACAGAAATGACTGCTGTAACCGAAGAAGAAATAATATGTGATTTATCAACTGAGGGCTTTAGCCTGAGGTGTTATAAATACATATTCCTGATCCCATGGTGAATAACCGGCTTATACCATGAGACAAACACCCAAATAGGTAAACAGGGGACAATAAGTGGTGACTTAGTGGTCAACAAAGAATATGGGAATTATCGCAATAAAATACGGGCAGTTAATTGGCTTAAACAGGTTTCAAATGGGGTCAATAACAATTACATAGCATATCTCGTTAGAATTGAAGAAAAATTATTTTGTGAAAGTAGTGGAAAGCAGTGAAACTGAGGGGAAAAGCCAATTATAAATGAATTGTGTAACACTGCAAATTAGTAAGCACAAGATTAATTACAGGATATACCACTGGAAATTTAAGAGGCACTAACCAAATTAGCAGGTGAAGTGCAAGGTCCTTAGGGACATCAGGAGTTTCCCTTTAATGAGGTAATTACCAATTATGCCTCAGGAAAGATGCAAGAAAATCCTTCTAATTACTTCTCTGGAAAGATCAAGTTACTTCTAAACCTCTCTTCTATTTTTAAGATATATATTATAGGAAGTGAAGGTCAAATTTTCAATTAAATATATTTCAGTTCATACTTCTTTTTGCTATGGACTGTTTCAAGCCAATCAGTTGTACAGTGTTGGTTAGTGCTTTGTTGTGCAATACTTTAAAGAACAGTTTAGTTGTATTTTGATGTCTTTTTTTTTTTCGATGGAATGTACACAGAGAGACTACGGTGACATAGTACAGTTCGAATAATGGTGACATTGATGGATTAGTATTGTCTGACAGTGACTGATGATGTAACTTGGTTTCCACTCATTTGTGGTTGTAATGTCCTTCTGCAGTTGACTCACTTTATTCCCAAATTTGTGCCATTGCAAGTTATATATAAAATGTAAAGTATACATTAAGTTTTAGTGACGTCCATGTATGTGGAAGACAGGGGGCACATGCTCTCCCATAGGCCTGCTGGACTGGTGCTCCCCAGGTGCCCCCTCGTGTGAACTTTTTTTAATTTGGCATCAAATAAAGGCATTCAATAAAGTGAGTTGGGAAGTAAGGGAGTGAAGGGGTCAGGTTTTGAACTGAAGGGCATTGAAAGGCAAGCATATTCCTGAATGCAAGTGATCTAGAGAAATTGTTTGGATTATACTGTACCTCAATATCGCTAATTCTCCTTGAGACCATAGAGAGTAAATTGATCATGACCGTAAAAGGCATGGTTTACTCCTGATTGTCGCTGACGTAGACTAGTCTCCTGTTGAAATGTGGCTTTTACCACGAGTCAATGCTTTTTAACCTTCCATTTGGCCTTCTATTGCAGCTGCCAGTTAGTGCACAGCAGGTGAGCATCCAGCTGTGCAAGCGTCTTCGGTGCTCAAGGATTTAAGCGAATATCCCCGGGAAACAGTTGCTTGCATATCCTGATTGCGCCCGGATAGAGCACCATTCGAAATTACATTAAAGTACAAGTGTTGCATATCATCTTTCAAAATTGTATAACATTTTTGAAATATATGTCATTTGTAATACAAAGAAAATTCCAATAGTTATGTCTGTATAAAAATCTACACCAACCGCACTGCATGCACATTAGTATTTCTTGTCCTGCTTCCATATCGTAGAGTATGTAAAACCTACCGAAAGGCACATTGATAGAGCACCGTTAAAAATGACTTTGAAGTACAAGTGTTGCATATCATCTTTCAAAAGTTGAGAAAATATTTGAAACATTTATCATTTGCAAAACAAAGGAAATTCCAGTAAATATGTCTGTTAAAAAATCCACACCAACCGCACTGCATGCACACCGTTATTTCTTGTCCTGCTTACACATCAATGAGACCGTAGAGTATGTAAAACCTACCAAAAGGCACATTGTCATGTGAAAAGCCAAGCCTCGCTCAGCATTTTCTGTTAACTGTGATATTCTCCTTTGTAGTTACTCTCAGAAGCCATAATCATCGCTTCTGCTGACTCGCAGATTTCAGATTCACTTAGTGAGTTCTGTGATCTCTATACTATGCGTGGACAAAAATTCAGTCCTGAAACATTCATTTTTTTCACACAACCGTAGCTACTAGTCTCATTCCCAGAACTTTTAAAAGGACAACCATCATAAAAACACATGTACATGTACAGCACGCTGTAGTAGGTTTTATTTGGCTAAACCAATTACATGAAAATGAAATTCAAAAATTCATTTATACAAAATTCATTGGGTGAGTCTGTAATCATTTAGAATACATCTGCAATATATGCAAATATTTCGAATCAGAACAATTTTAAACAGTTCTTCCAGTGATCTGCACTCTGGAATTTCGTTTGACACTCTAGCTGGCATAGTCAGTTGGCAGTGGAGTAAAACATGTGCATCAGTCTGCACAGAACCACATGCACATAGACGGTCTTCCGGAAGGATACGAGACCACCTTCCAGCTTCGAACTTCATATGGTGCGAGCTGAGCCTTATTCGAGTAAAGGCAATCCGATCATGTTCCGGTATGGAAAAAGCTGTGTATGCTTCGTGCAAATTCATCTCGGGGTTCAAAGTTCTGTAGGATGCCCTCCTAGTGCTGATTGAAACTTCAACTATCCGTGAGATGTCTTCATGGAATTTCTCTGGTCTGAGAGGATTTTGCCCAATCAGTTCTTATAACACACGACCCGCTGGGCATTGGGTTTGACTTGCCTCACAGATGAATGTCTGAAGGTAGCTTCCTTGATATTGTGATCGAGATAACAGCTTCTTAAGAAAGGATATTTGGAGTTTCCGAATATAAGCTTTTGTTCCACCTTTGCCGCTTTGAATAAGGGCAATGTCATTGCAAGTGGTCATGCAGACTGCCTAAACGGTAGTGAATCTCTTCTTTAATACTTGGCCGGGTTTGATTGTTTTTAACTTTTTGTCTCTTTGTATTATTGTCTCTTACTTTCCTAAGCCAAATGACAGCCCCAGTATGAAATGAACGTCCCATGGAGACATTTTAGCAGGCATTCTTCTCAATCCTAATGCAATTCTTTGTGACTGAGGCAAGCTGCTCGTGAGGTTAGTAAAGTTGATGGTGATTACCTGCAAATACAGGGCTTATTATAATTGTTCCAGTTTACAATCATTACAGAAAATGAGGTCCTGTTATTAACTTATGTCACATATCACAAAACGAAATGCATGGACGATTGGCAGCTGGCGTAGCGCATATGTGTCCCCGCATGTCACAAGGCATCCTTTAGATGTTTATTGTTACTGATTGGAGATAATTAGGGTTGTGTAAAGGGTCATAAAAACAAGATAATTACATTCATTTGGTTATAATGACCACATAACCTAAAGGTAATGGTCATGCAGTTGCCTAAATAGCTGCTTGCATCTGATAAATGATACACAAATTGACATGGCCTCGTAATGAAGCACCACCGTAATAGATATTTGTCAAAGAATCCAGAATCACGAGTAAATAGTTGGGAGTGTGACCTCAAAGAATTGCTGCGTTACGGAATGACACCTGTGATAAGATCAAGTAATATTTGTCCTGTGTGACACAGAGTTTGTAAGGTGCTGTTTGCTATATGCTTAATATCCAGTAACATGTGTTTGTATTGGTTATTCACCACAGGAGAGGGAATATGTGATTATCACCCTTGGAAGTGCTTTAGCCAAGGGTATGATAAAAACGGTTTCCCGATTCCATGGCATAAACCCTCTTATACCATTTGATACTTATGCCAAGCCTGTATTTCACTGCGATAAGTCCCATATTCTTTGTTGTCCATGTATCGTCTCATGTTTGACTGTTTGAGTGTTTTTCTCATGGTATAAGCTGGTTATGGGATCGGGAATATGTGTTTATTACACCTCAGGCTAAATCCCTCTGGTAACACATCACATATATCGATCTTTCGAGTTGAATAACCTATAAATATCACTTCTTGTTGGTATGAGATGCACAATTTAACATGCCTGGAACTGGCATTCCACACTGATTCAGCTCAATTGATTGAGTGAGATGGTTGCACAAGTTGATTGAGCTAACTTAGATTAATGTTTTAAGCTGAGATAACTCAAAATACCGAGCTGAGATAGCTCAAAATACTAAGCTATGTTGACTAAGGTATTCAAGCTGAGAAAACTCAAAACAATGAGCTGTGTCGACTTACACTTTTGTTGACTTATTGATCCAAGCTGACACAACTCAAAATTTTGAGCTGTGTTGACTTATTTTTAGTGGTTTTTGAGTTGTTTTTGATTGTATTTTTGTGACCCGTCTTATAAAGTTATTTATGAATATGGGCTGTAATCCCAAAATATTGTTTGATCTCTCAAGGGATCCACCTGATCCAGTATGCTTCATTTTAGTACACCATGGAGAGGCCTAAGATGCATTCAACAAAGACCATTGCATCACAAGGAGATTTTAAAATTAATTTCTTGCGAATAAATCCCAATGGCCTCTGGCTCATCTCAGTTGGTATACAGTGCTAGAAGCCTATATTTGAACACACTCTGACTTGGAAATGTTGGTTGACCTGTGAAAGCATGCATCTAATTACTCCCACAAATTAATTTAAGAGAGATAAAAATAAAAAAGTAACCAGCTAAAGTGGTGTGCTACTCATTTTTTCTCTGGGATAGTGTAATATAAATGTTCTTTTTTTTTGTAAGTAAATAATTATTTAAAACAGAATGCAGTCTTATGAGAAGAGCTTGTTATAGATGGCGCTATATGTGGCATGGCTGAGATGTCAATCTATCTGCAACAACTGAAGCTTTCATGTTTTCACAGCTTAATGTTATGATTCGTTTGGAAAACTTACGGCATTGAGCTATCATACCTTGACAACTTATAGGATTGAGCTATCATAGCTTGAAAATTGTTAACATTCTGAGACAGCTCAAATGATTGCTTCAACACAGTTTTCAAATTTTACAGTGCAGGTTATTTATAAAGGAGGCAAAGCATGTTCTATACGTGTCATTTGATTTTTTTTCTAACAACATTCATAGTAGGATACTTACTTACACAGACCCATATACTCCCAGACTTTGCTTGTATAATGGGTCATTCTCAAGTTTCGGGACAATTCGCGTCACTCTAGCTCCCTGACATTAATATGAATGCGATAAATATCTGAAGCGTCACTCTGCATCTGTTATTCATATTTCTACTTAGAACCACTGCATTTGGAGCAAAAAGTCATTCATTAGACTTTTTTTAATGCATTATGTCCAGAAATCCATGCAAAATCAATGGTTTTTCCCTGTCACTGGACCTGACATGACAAAATCAAGTGTTCATTTTCCTCCTAATATACCATTATTTTCAAAGTTTCTTTGCACGATTCATGGGAATATAGACTTGAATTTATATTTAGTTCATATTCAATTTTTTTTTGGTATAATTTCATTGATTAAATTGATACAATAGTTGTGTCACTAATTTATGTCAATTTTTTTGTCCCCTCCGTTACTTGCCATAGCTCTGTTTGTTATTGTTTTTTATGAGCTATTTTTACTGAATATCATCAGACGCATGTGCGCCATAGTACCACTGCCTTGCAGACTTCATAAAACAAGTATTCAATAAATTATGACATAATGTTCATAAAAAATGTTTTTGGTCCCACTAAAATGTCCCCTCCGTTTCCTTCATTTCCAAGCTTACCAATGATAATTTTACAGAGCGATTTCATGTATATGTTGCTGAGGGTGGCAAGTTTTAATATTCTGCAATTATTTTGTCTAATCTCCAAAATAAAAAGCAGTAATGAGGGAAAAGCAAAAAATTGTTCCCCTCCGTTGCCGTCCACTCCGTTACCAGATCATGAGCAAGAAATATACATTTGGACCAAAAAATCGACTGATACGAGATGAAGTACTTCTGAAAATAATAGTTACATCAATCTTTTATCATTTTTCCTTTTGTTGCTGTTCCTACAGTTGGTTTTTTACATCAAAATTCCCCTCCGTTACCACATTGTCCCCTCCGTTACAGGACAATTTTCCTATACCCGTTGTCCCGAAATTTGAGAATGGCCCGTATACTGCTTGACTAATGCTGTCGTTGATGGATGAACATTGTCTTCCTGTGACTGATGATGTTTCTCTGTTTCAATTCTTCTCGTGGTTGTTGTTGTAAGAGTTCTGCTGCAGCTGCCAGCTCTTTCTTGATCCTTTGTGATGGTTTTATCTTTGATAGATGCCTATGGACAAACAAACGGGAGTAATTGACCCGGTTGAGTTTTGTTACTTCTATATAAGTATACTTAATATTATTATATCAAATCAAAGCAAGAACAAAATACTGTATATTTGGAGAAGTATTCCAAGACAGTTAACCATAACCATGTCAATGCAATATCATTCTGATAAAACTATACCTACAACTAAAACAGCAACTAGAGCAGCAACTACAACTGCAAGGGGTTTACTATAACCACTATTTCAATCTATTCCTGTCATCATGATTTTCAGAATTGAAAGACATCAATATTCCAAAGACAATCCCCACAGCTTCAACTGAAGGACATTTCTAATTGTAATGCTCTCAGCAATCAGCATTGCTCTTAAAGTAATCGTTTTAGATGCTCTTGCCATGTCTATGAATTTGAAGTCTTAATAATTGTTTTAGTACACAAAACATTATATTCTTCACAAAGACATTTTTCTGACAAGAGGAAAGAAACTGACAAACAACTGATCACTCCGAAGAATAACAACACTGTTCCTACTAATTCCACATAACTGTGCTTATGTGGATGTTTCCGATTCATGGTTATTACTCATGAAGAAAGTAGACCAAACAAACATTTTTACCATCTGGCATTAACTACCCCAGGAGGAACAATTAAATGGCATAGAATGACAAGAAGGCAGTGTTGGTCAATCCAGACGTCCTTCATCAAGAGCCTAACAAACCCAATGGAATGGTTGTAAAGTTAACAGAACAGACAATGAACTATAGATCTGAAACCTTCAGTAATTGTACCACTGAGATCAAACTTTGTTCTGCAACCTTCAAAATAGAACAACCTTTTTATTTCAAACATACAGTGATGCAAGAAAGTTTGTTCTGAAATTGTTGACTTTCTATTTAAAAAAAGACATTAGGTGGGTGATGCAGATAGAGCTCTACATCCTGTTTTTTTTTGTATCGAAGTCTCAACCTATAAAAAACTTATATATAAGAATTCTTAATAGTACATCGATTCAACAAGATAAGGGATTTCGCTGGCGAAATTTTTGCGTGTGAAACGTCATCAAAGATTGTGTACATCATTTTCAATGCAAAACTTGCCATAAAAACCTTAATAATGGTCCGATTTTCAAAATTTAAAAACCTGCGTATATCAAATAAACTCCCCCGCATTCAATGCAAAATCATTTCGCTCTATTTGCAATATTAAGCTCGTAAAATGCATTTCGGCACATAACGGCGTGAGTATGCAAAATTTCTAAAACCAGTGACAACAACAAACTTTTTTTATTTGCAAATCCAGGATTATTTTTGGAGGGGAGATATTGCTAATTTTTTTTTTAAAGAAATGGAGTTTACTTTTTTTAGGTTGCAGAAATAACTGAAGTTTACTTTTATTTCACAAATCCTTATAGTTGTGTCAGATTTTCATAAAACAAAGGGAGGGGTCTTGGATTTTTTTTCTGTGGCCAACTATTCATAAAAATGCCTTCTTTGAGATATCAAAACTTTTTACTACATGCCTTATACCCTCAGGTTCATGGTAAGATCAATACAGTACCTTTTTTAAGGGTACTTTTCTTGTTTACTATTGTGATGAGGTCTCATTGGACAGGGTGAAATGCCTGCCTAACATGCCATAACTGAACTTGTTTTTCAGCAGTTGATAGCCCAGCACACAACCATGTCACTAGATGCCGACCTTTTTGACCTTGAAAAGATATGCTTTTGTCACATACACTGGACATTTTCGAAGTACTGCTGTAATCTGTATCACCCTGGGAGCAGCTCTAAGAAGGCCTTGTAGCAATATCTAAAGTCTCATTTGAAATCTTTTCATTCCATTTATTTATCTCATATTTTCATACAAGATACAAGCTTTCAAACATTCAAAATATGTGCATCAAATGACGTTCAGATAAATGGGAAGATTTCCGAGACATAAAAGGATACAATTCATGCATGATTAAATACCACAGTACCTCAGGAAGGCTTCAGATGTTCCTTATCTTGAGCTGTTTGAACATTCCAGAATGCATCTGACATACCAAAAGCCTCTTTGTTAATTGGGATTCTTTCCATTATGTATCTGCAATAATTTTCTTTAATTCAATTTCTGGAAAGCACTGAGGCTTCGAATAATTCAAAATCACTAATACTCAGTTTCAACTACAGTAACTATCACTTTTTCCTTTTAGTGAAACTTCCTGAAGGCCAATTACAGAAATGGCAAAGGACATTCTGCAGTGATTCTGGGTCAGACCTTTAGCTTTAATTCTAGCCTCAGGAGCCAATTAGCATCAGGCATTTTCCAGTCATGCAAGTGCGAGGTTTGTTTGTGACCTTGAGTTTTGAAAGACATGTCTTTAGCCTCCAAATTGATTCATGCATTTAGTTTTCAGTGAAAACATCACAAATTGAGACAAAGATGTTCCTTTCCTAACTAAAGAGATAGGATGAAACTCTGCATTATTTGTAGATCTATCAACAAGCACTCTTAGAGCACAGCACCGGCCATGCTGCACATGCTTTTTCAGTGGAATCGACATGATTACAGGCAATTTCATTAGTACACGAGTGCAAGATTCTATACACACTAAATACATAGCATTTTTGCTTCATCTGATTGGTTTAGAAACAACAGAACGTCACCCAGCTAATATATCAAACGAAGCAAGTATAAACATTGCTTTGATTCCTCACAGGCAACTGTGAATGACCAGAATCGCATGGTAATGAAATCACCTGTAATGTACATGTTTGATGGGGGGAAAAATTAATATCTTTTTATGTTTACATTAACTGATGCACTGTGTGTAGTTTTAATCAATACCAGAAATAACTTGCTCATAAACTGTTTCTTTTCTGTAATTGAAGGTAAAAATTGTTTAAGTATTCCAGGCCCAAATACATGTATTTAGTCTTGTTTTGTTTTTACTTGAAATAAATGCTCTATATTTTTAAAGACATGTCAATACTTTGGCCTAAATACTTTCTGTTCCCAAATAAGTATGATGCTGAGTGAAAATTTCAGGTACAAGTAGGCTGAGCTGACAGATTACATCTGGGAGGTCAGCTGGAAAGCCCAAGGACTTACCTGGTCAGTCTGACCATGAAGATCTGCAAGACATAAGCACACTGATTCAGTTAGCATGTAAATTACGTCAGGAGGTCTCACAACTCAAAGAATCAGTTTCCAAACTTGAAAAACATATCACATCCAACAAGAATTCAGCTGCTAACTCAATTTTAGTTACCACCAAGGAAATTAATCCTGCAGCTGCCTCCTCCACTAGCGTTGTCGAGCAGGTTGATGCTCATTCCCATGAGTCCCCCCAAAATGCCAAAAATGCCAATCACGATGTCATCGTTATCCCTGGGGAAGTATCTGAGCCAGTTGTGAAGGCTAGTTCAGATGCAGTGAAGATCAACCCCCTGGTGTCTCACCGACGTTGTCCCTCTTCTTCCTCGGATTCTATGTCGTCTGACAACCTACTTGACATGATGGTGGTTGAATCTCGTCGTAAGAAGAAGCTGAGGAAGAGGAATTCTTCCATAGACCAGAAGAAGACCATCAAACCAGCAGTACCTGCTTCTTCAAGAAAACCCTCTGAAAAGTCCTCTGCTGCTGGTGACCGAAAAGAAATCTACATTGGTAATGTAGACCCAAGCATCTCATCTGTTGATATGGTGTCCCACATGCAGTCCCATGATCTGCAGGTGAAGAAGGAGGACATTCGCATCCTGGCTAAGGGCCCTGAATACCATTCATTCTGCATCTCCGTTCCAGCTGACCAGTACGACAAGGTGCTCCAATCGGGATCCAATGGCGTTTGGCCTAAGGGTCTGAAGGTGAGACCCTTTGCCCCCAAGGGTCAAGCAGGTCCTCCTAAGCCCCTCAGACCTTCAAACTTCAAGAGGAAATTTGGGTCTGATTACAGATCCCGAAATCCCCATCACAATGCTGGTCGCGACTACTTCCAATGGAACAGTGCAGACAGACATCACTACAATGGTGGTAATTACTCTAACAGATATATTGACAGTCGTGACAATCTGTACAATCATGACAGCTTCTACAACGGAGGTGATTTTTATGACTGGCCTTACCTTCCTGACCGTGTTGACAGGTATGATCTTCCTGAGCGTGTTGACAAATATGACTCATATGACTGGCCTTACCTTCCTGAACGTGTTGACAGATATGACTCGTGGTGTCCCACAAGCAGAGCTTATTAATCCGTAACTCGTATGGTACAACAAATCGATTTAATTATGACAAACATTACTGAAAAAGATATCGAGTCTCTATGTACAAACTCACTAGGTGTAAATAATGATTTTAATGTTGTAAATATTGTTTGCTTGTCTTACAATTGCCATGGTTTTAAGCAATCCTCTGATTATATAATGAAACAGCTCATCTCGTGTGATATTTTATGCCTTTCTGAAACATGGTTGAGGCCTGACGAAAACAATGCCATACAAAATCTACTAAATATCCACCCTAGTTTTACTAATTTCAAATTCTCTGTTTTTAATAAGTCAGGTATGGAAAATGTTGATGCCAGTTATACAGGCCGCCCTTTTGGTGGCACAGCTATAATTGTGAAAAATAACCCCAAATACTTTGTAAGGGAAATTGATGTCCCATCTGATCGAATTGTTGTTGTTGGTGTCCATGATTGTGCAGGTTCTCTTGTTGATGTCATTGTGTCTGTATATTTACCTTTCTTTAAATCATCAGATCTTTCCTCTGTACAGAATTATGTAGAGACTATAGATGTGCTTCAATCAATTTTAGACAAGTATGCTTCACAAGCCTCTGTTAAAATTCTGGGAGATTTCAATGCAAAACTGCCTTTGTCTCATAAATTACACAAAACCTGGTATAAGAAAGATGGTTTCAATCATAATAGTTGCATTCTTTATGACTTTATAATTTCTAACAAATTGTGTGTATTAGATTTTATGTATGAACAACCAGTTGACTTCACTTTCTATTGCTATGCTTCTGGTCATTTTAGCTGGATTAACCATGTCATCTGCCCTTTAAAAGACATATGCAGTGTCTCTGAGTTAGCCATCCTGCCTCATGAACCTGGTAATACCAGCGACCATCTGCCAGTGAAGCTGAAGCTCTCCATAAAATTCCCTTGTTCACCGACACAACCCCAGCTGGCGCCGCCTGATAAGCAAGTCTTCCCTAACTGGACCAGCGACCTGCAGAATTGAAAATACAGAGATATCCTTGGGAAGAAGATGTCTGAATTTTGTCCAATTCTGAAAGAAGTTGTAGCTGAAACGGATCAGAAAGCAGCAAAAATGATGATCGAGTCTCGCCTTGGTGACATATCTTCTGCTATCCATAATGCTTGCAAAGAAGCTGGTTGCTCTCCAAGGAATCCCAGAACTCCCAAGGTTTACTGGTGTCCCGACTTGGCAGTACTCAGGGATAAGAAGAGGTTCTGGTGGAACATATGGAATTCTTGTGGGCGTCCGAGAGATGGTGTCGTATTTTCTATCTACAAGCACCTCAAGAAAAAGTTCAGAAGGACCAGCAGATATTTTGCAAACAACATCCATCTCAAGCAAATATCAGACATAAATCAACAGTTTAAGAAAAGAAATATGAAGTCTTTTTGGAACCTCCTTAAGAGACACCAGAGAAATACTGTACATTCAGCACTGCAGCCAGATGACTTTGCAGCTCACTACAGTAATTTTATGACGGATGATGAGGCTGACCTTAGTCCTGATCATAAGGCCATCAGGAGCTTCGTAGAGAAGAAAGTTGAGTTAATCTCCAATTCTGTGGTCATTGAACAGATTACTCCAAATGACGTGAAACATCTAATCTCTCTCATGAAAAGCGGTGTTTGTCCTGGCCATGATAAAGTCACTGTTGAGCATCTTATTTTTGGAACTTCAGATAACTTGTGTGCAGTCCTCGCAGACCTCTTTTCTACCATCTTGTCAACTACTCTGGTCCCGGACTCATTGTCACTTGGTGTTATCATTCCAGTCTTGAAGAAGCCAACCCTTGACACTAACAGTCCAATAAACTTTCGTCCGATCACACTGAGTACCACATATTCAAGACTACTAGAACTTCTCATTGCTCCTGAACACTCCCCATGTGATACTCAATATGGCTTCCGTCCTGGTAGAGGAACTGGCTTCGTCACCTGCCTCATAAATGACATGACTGCCTCCTTTAATGCTGCTGGCTCTCCAGTCTACATGTGCACCCTCGACGCTGAAAAATGTTTCGATACCATTTGGCACAATGGTCTTTTCTTTAAGTTGTGGGATAAAGTTACTGCACAGCGATGGCTCCTTTTAAAGAACATGTACAAGTCAATGCAAGCCACAGTCAGATGGGAAGGTAGCTGCAGCAACATCTTCAACATCTCCAGGGGTATGAAGCAGGGCAGCATTCTCTCCCCAACGTTATTCAATATTTTTATTGACGACCTTCTCATCGATCTTAAAAACACAGATACAGGTATTAGGATAGATGATCTTCATATGAATTCCTGCACATACGCAGACGACGTAACTATCTTCAGCTCTACCATCCCTGGTCTTCAACAGCTTATGAATGTCAGTTCATCATATGCCAGTAGGTGGCGCTTCAAATTCAGCACCAAAAAGACCAAGTGCATCATCTTTGGAAAACAGCTGACAAGAGAGACACCTGTGTTTCATCTAAATAATCATCCCATCAACATTACAGATGAAGTGGACATTCTGGGTGTGACATTTCGGTCAGACAACAAAAATAGTCCTCATTTGGAGAGGAGAATCTCAGCTTGTCGCAGAGCAATATACGGCCTCTCCTCTGTTGGTTTGTCTTATCCAGGCCTGGATACAAAAGCGAAAGTGCACATTTGGAAGACTATAGGAGTGCCTACACTCATGTATGGCATGGACAGTCTGTGCCTTTCATCTAAAGACTGCAGCAATTTATCATCACTTGCAACGAACACCATCAAGTCCACCCTAGGCATTCGTAAAAGATCCCATCATTCGAAGGTACTGGAGGCACTTGGGATTCCAACGATAAAGACAGAAGTGCAACATGCGACATCAAGCCTGTTCCATAGGATCTTCAACGTGGATTCCCCGATCAGAGATCTCCAGACCCGACTTCTTGCCAGGTTTCTGCACTCCGGTTCATGTGTCAGTGGCACACTCATTTTTCATCTAGTCAACTCTGGCATTAGTCCTATTAAAGTTTTCTGTGATAAACCTATAAGACCCAACTTAACTGTAAAAGCAGATGGCGTGGTTGATTCCCTCAGGTACCTACTATTGCATGAAAATTACATTAAACCATGGTCAGATGAGTATGTGTTAACAAGATTTTTAACTAAAGCATTCTGAGCTGTTTTACTGGTTTTATCTATTTATATTTCTATGTGTTTTATCGGTCTTATAATGTATATATTGTTATGTTCAATGTAAAATTGTTATTTCCCCAATTATGGGGGTTAAATAAAGAAATAAATAAATAAAAATTTACAAGATTGATTGGAATGAAGGAAATTCAATAAAAGATATCAACACCCTCTATTTATGAGTGTGAAATACCTATGCTTAGTGCAGTGACAACGTGAATAGGCCCACACAAGAAAATGGCGGCGCAAATCAGTCTGACCTACCCAGCGCTAGCCATTAGAGGGGATGTTTATAACTCTAATATTATTGCATTTAACTAAAAAAAGACACAATTGGCAGAATCTACGATGTTATAACTGAGAAATACATATAAAATAAACCCTTGGAATTGACTGGTTAGGCCTGGAGGCTCGTGACTCACATCGTTTCAGGACAGAAGCATTACCGTCCTATGCATAGGATGCATGGCCGGTAATTAGCTAAGACACTCTTATGATAATGAGCTATAAAATGACATTGAATCTACATTCAAATTTGTTTATCAGAATAACTTGGATATGTCTATGTCCTATTCCGTATTAGTGTCATATTAACGGATTTCACTTTTTCAAAAAAAAAAATTTGATGTAAACGCTTTTCATCAATATTTAAATTACGAGCTGATTCAAGTTTAAATAGTCAGCATATATTTGTAGGCTCTCTAGCTCTTGATTTATATCTATACCAAAAACCTGAGTCTGAGATCTTTTGCTGAAAAGAAGTCAGATAGCTCGAACTTCATGTTGATTGGTTTTTCCGGGTTTTGTGAATGGAAAAAGGTCTTGGCAATCAATGTTTTCTCTGATTTGACATTGACAGATCACCACTTCTGGACTGGGTACTTGAACTGAAGGACTCTTGAATTGAGATAGCGTAACTGTAATCCTACACTGTAAGCATAAGGATCATGCCTGATTGGATGAAATTGGTCTTTACACTCACTGAGCAGCATGATTGATGATGTTAGTATTGCAGCTCAAATCTTGGGCATGCCATTCAGTCAATGGAAATACTTGATTACTTCAGGTATTTCATTGGAAAAAAATACTAAAGGAGAGCAGAAGTATGAAGCCTTTCAATTTCAACTAAGTTGGCACCGCGACCCTTCCACCACAGGACCAATGGTGGAACCTAAATTTTTGACCAAGGACCAATTCAGAAACTGGTTGAGATGATTGAGGTGATGGTGGAAATACCGACCAAAAGTCATTTTGTGCCTTACCCGGGGTGTATAGGGTCGCACAGCATTGGGAACCCTCCATTCCACCACAGGACCAATGGTGGAACCTTTTATCCACCACAGGACCAATCGGATAGTTTGAGTCAGCTTTTGATATAATGCTTATTATATGTCTCTTAAAAGTCATTTTGAGTAATTAGGTCAGTGTGGGGTTACACGGATGAAGGAACCCTGCATTCCACCACAGGACCAATGGTGGAACCTTATTTTTTCAACCACAGGACCAATTCAGAAACTTTCAGAGATGATTGAGATGATGGTGGAAATACCGACCAAAAGTCATTTTCTTCCTTACCCGGGGTGTATACGGTCACACAGCAATGGGAACCCTGCATTCCACCACAGTACCAATGGTGGAACCTTCTTTTTTCAACCCAGGACCAATTCAGAAACTGGTTGAGATGATTGAGATGATGGTGTAAATACCGACCAAAAGTCATTTTGTTCCTTACCCGGGGTGTATAGGGTCCAACAGCAATGGGAACCCTCCATTCCACCACAGGACCAATGGTGGAACCTTTTATCCAACACAGGACCAATCGAATAGCTTGAGTCAGCTTTTGATATACAGGGTGGGGAACCAAAATTTTCTATGAAATTCCTTGTGCTAAAAAAGCATCTCACATCTACAGGAAAATTGTGAAAACAATACAGCATAATCATTCAGGTATCAGCCTTACCTTTGGAAGGTTAGAATGAGCTGTGATTAAAAATGACTCCACAGGAGACAAAAAGGAAGAGGTGTTCTGATTTGCTTCAGTGCCACATCGACTAAAAAACAATCCCTGACATAGTCAGAGTGACCTCACAACGGGAATACAATATCATGAAGGCAATCAATGATGGGAAAGGAATAAGAGGGCAGTCTGGGAGTTTGTGGAGAGAATTAAGAGAGGAATGGAGCATTCCTGGAGTCACTGACGACAAAACAGACAAGGTACCTGCAACCTCAATGAGAGAGGTGGTTGATGAGCTTCAGGTGGACCTCAAGGCTGCCAGATCGGCTATGCAAAATGATTTTGGCCTGAAATTATATGTCAGGACCCCAAAGACACCATTCAGCCTATTCCATGAAGGCCAGAAGATAGAAATGGTGAAAAAATTGTGGGCTACATTAGGAAGCATGGCTCGATATTCAATTTTTTTTTCAAACTATAAACGTTTGGTTGTGGATTCTATTGTCAACAAAAGAAATGGCAAATTCTGTATAAAATCAATAGAAGATGTCGATGGGACATTCAGGGCAAAGTATCCAGCTCAGGCAATGGTTTCGGGAGTCATGACTTCAGATAGAAAAATTATGCTTTTTTTCTTTTTCATGCGAGTAAAGGGGGATGGACCTGATGCATACAACTAGGTCCAGTGATGTCATATTTTGCCATGGCTGGATGTGAATTACCCCAATGGCAACTATGGGCAGACTCACGATGGTTCCCCATGCCTTATGGCCAAGAAAGTTCAGGATTTCCACTTAAAGAAATTTCGGAGACTTCTGAGCGGCCAACTTCTGGCCCTTCTCCAGCTCGGACCTTAATTCCCCTTACTTTTCCATGTGGGGCATCTTAGAATAGTTGGTCAACAAGACCTGTTACCACGATGTTGTTGTCCTCCTTACTGTCTTCATGACTCACGGCCTCAAAATATGAAGGCGCTTTTTTTCAAAGCATTACCAAGTTTAGACGGCCATATTGAATTTTTGATTGGAGATAATACAAGTCAAACTTCACAAAAATGATCCTTTTTGTCTTGTTTCTAAGGCGTGAAAATATGAATTTGTTATGACTTAGCAAAACCTTTCATTTTGAGTGATGTTTGAAATATTCCAAATTTTGAAAAATTTGCTTCCCCACCCTGTAATGCTTGTTATATGTCTCTTAAAAGTCATTTTGAGTAATTAGGTCAGTGTGGGGTTACACGGATGATGGAACCCTGCAATCCACCACAGAACCAATGGTGGAACCTTCTTTTTTCAACCCAGGAACAATTCAGAAACTGGTTGAGATGATTGAGATGATGGTGTAAATACCGACCAAAAGTCATTTTGTGCCTTACCCGGGGTGTATAGGGTCGCGCAGCATTGGGAACCCTCCATTCCACCACAGGACCAATGGTGGAACCTTCTTTTTTCAACCCAGGACCAATTCAGAAACTGGTTGAGATGATTGAGATGATGGTGGAAATACTGACCAAAAGTCATTTTGTTCCTTACCCGGGGTGTATAGGGTCACACAACAATGGGAACCCTCCATTCCACCACAGGACCAATGGTGGAAGCTTTTATCCACCACAGGACCAATCGAATAGTTTGAGTCAGCTTTTGATATAATGCTTGTTATATGTCTCTTAAAAGTCATTTTGAGTAATTAGGTCAGGGTGGGGTTACACAGAAGATGGAACCCTGCAATCCACCACAGGGCCGATGGTGTAACCTTCTTTTTTCAACCCAGGACCAGTTCAGAAACTGGTTGAGATGATTGAGATGATGGTGGAAATACCTAGCAAAAGTCATTTTGTTCCTTACCCGGGGTGTATAGGGTCCAACAGCAATGGGAACCCTCCATTCCACCACAGGACCAATGGTGGAACCTTTTATCCAACACAGGACCAATCAAATAGCTTGAGTCAGCTTTTGATATAATGCTTGTTATCTGTCTCTTATAAGTCATTTTGAGTAATTAGGTCAGTGTGGGGTTACATGGATGATGGAACCCTCCATTCCACCACAGGACCAATGGTGGAACCTTTTATCCAACACAGGACCAATCAAATAGCTTGAGTCAGCTTTTGATATAATGCTTGTTATCTGTCTCTTATAAGTCATTTTGAGTAATTAGGTCAGTGTGGGGTTACATGGATGATGGAACCCTGCAATCCACCACAGGACCAATGGTGGAACCTTCTTCTTGCAACCCAGGACCAATTCTGAAACTGGTTGAGATAATTGAGATGATGGTGGAAATACCGACCAAAAGTCATTTTGTTCCTTACCCGGGGTGTATAGGGTCACACAGCAATGGGAACCCTCCATTCCACCACAGGACCAATGGTGGAACCTTTTATCCACCACAGGACCAATCGAATAGTTTGAGTCAGCTTTTGCTTAAATGCTTGTTATATGTCTCTTAAAAGTCATTTTGAGTAATTAGATCGTTGTGGGGTTACACGGTTGATGGAACCCTGCAATCCACCACAGGGCCAATGGTGGAACCTTCTTTTTTCAACCCAGGACCAGTTCAGAAACTGGTTGAGATGATTGAGATGATGGTGGAAATACCTAGCAAAAGTCATTTTGTTCCTTACCCGGGATGTATAGGGTCCAACAGCAATGGGAACCCTCCATTCCACCACAGGACCAATGGTGGAACCTTTTATCCAACACAGGACCAATCGAATAGCTTGATGCAGCTTTTGATATAATGCTTGTTATATGTCTCTTAAAAGTCATTTTGAGTAATTAGGTCAGTGTGGGGTTACACGGATGATGGAACCCTGCAATCCACCACAGGACCAATGGTGGAACCTTCTTTTTTCAACCCAGGAACAATTCAGAAACTGGTTGAGATGATTGAGATGATGGTGGAAATACCGACCAAAAGTCATTTTGTTCCTTACCCGGGGTGTATAGGGTCGCACAGCAATGGGAACCCTCCATTCCACCACAGGACCAATGGTGGAACCTTCTTTTTTCAACCCAGGACCAATTCAGAAACTGGTTGAGATGATTGAGATGATGGTGGAAATACCGACCAAAAGTCATTTTGTTCCTTACCCGGGGTGTATAGGGTCACACAACAATGGGAACCCTCCATTCCACCACAGGACCAATGGTAGAACCTTTTATCCACCACAGGACCAATCGAATAGTTTGAGTCAGCTTTTGATATAATGCTTGTTATATGTCTCTTAAAAGTCATTTTGAGTAATTAGGTCAGTGTGGGGTTACACAGATGATGGAACCCTGCAATCCACCACAGGGCCGATGGTGGAACCTTCTTTTTTCAACCCAGGACCAGTTCAGAAACTGGTTGAGATGATTGAGATGATGGTGGAAATACCTAGCAAAAGTCATTTTGTTCCTTACCCGGGGTGTATAGGGTCCAACAGCAATGGGAACCCTCCATTCCACCACAGGACCAATGGCGGAACCTTTTATCCAACACAGGACCAATCAAATAGCTTGAGTCAGCTTTTGATATAATGCTTGTTATCTGTCTCTTAAAAGTCATTATGAGTAATTAGGTCAGTATAGGGTTACATGGATGAAGGAACGCTGCAATCCACCACAGGACCAATGGTGGAACCTTCTTCTTGCAACCCAGGACCAATTCTGAAACTGGTTGAGATGATTGAGATGATGGTGTAAATACTGACCAAAAGTCATTTTGTTCCTTACCCGGGGTGTATAGGGTCACACAGCAATTGGAACCCTGCATTCCACCACAGGACCAATGGTGGAACCTTCTTTTTTCAACCCAGGACCAATTCAGAAACTGGTTGAGATGATTGAGATGATGGTGGAAATACCTAGAAAAGTCATTTTGTTCCTTACCCGGTGTGTATAGGGTCACACAGCATGGGGAACCCTCCATTCCACCACAGGACCAATGTTGGAACCTTCTTTTTTCAACCCAGGACCAATTCAGAAACTGGTTGAGATGATTGAGATGATGGTGGAAATACCGACCAAAAGTCATTTTGTTCCTTACCCGGGTGTATAGGGTCACACAGCAATGGGAACCCTCCATTCCACCACAGGACCAATGGTAGAACCTTTTATCCACCACAGGACCAATCGGATAGTTTGAGTCAGCTTTTGATATAATGCTTGTTATATGTCTCTTAAAAGTCATTTTGAGTAATTAGGTCAGTGTGGGGTTACACGGTTGATGGAACCCTGCAATCCACCACAGGGCCGATGGTGGAACCTTCTTTTTTCAACCCCGGACCAGTTCAGAAACTGGTTGAGATGATTGAGATGATGGTGGAAATACCGACCAAAAGTCATTTTGTTCCTTACCCGGGGTGTATAGGGTCCAACAGCAATGGGAACCCTCCATTCCACCACAGGACCAATGGTGGAACCTTTTATCCAACACAGGACCAATCGAATAGCTTGAGTCAGCTTTTTATATAATGCTTGTTATATGTCTCTTAAAAGTCATTTTGAGTAATTAGGTCAGTGTGGGGTTACACGGATGATGGAACCCTGCAATCCACCACAGGACCAATGGTGGAACCTTCTTTTTTCAACCCAGGACCAATTCAGAAACTGGTTGAGATGATTGAGATGATGGTGGAAATACCGACCAAAAGTCATTTTGTTCCTTACCCGGGGTGTATAGGGTCGCACAGCATTGGGAACCCTCCATTCCACCACAGGACCAATGGTGGAACCTTCTTTTTTCAACCCAGGACCAATTCAGAAACTGGTTGAGATGATTGAGATGATGGTGGAAATACCGACCAAAAGTCATTTTGTTCCTTACCCAGGGTGTATAGGGTCACATAACAATGGGAACCCTCCATTCCACCACAGGACCAATGGTGGAACCTTTTATCCACCACAGGACCAATCGGATAGTTTGAGTCAGCTTTTGACAATGCTTGTTATATGTCTCTTAAAAGTTATTTTGAGTAATTAGGTCAGTGTGGGGTTACACGGATGAAGGAACCCTGCATTCCACCACAGGACCAATGGTGGAACCTTCTTTTTTCAACCCAGGACCAATTCAGAAACTGGTTGAGATGATTGAGATGATGGTGGAAATACTGACCAAAAGTCATTTTGTTCCTTACCCGGGGTGTATAGGGTCACACAGCAATGGGAACCCTCCATTCCACCACATGACCAATGGTAGAACCTTTTATCCACCACAGGACCAATCGGATAGTTTGAGTCAGCTTTTGATATAATGCATGTTATATGTCTCTTAAAAGTCATTTTGAGTAATTAGGTCAGTGTGGGGTTACACGGATGATGGAACCCTGCAATCCACCACAGGGCCAATGTTGGAACTTTCATTTTTCAACCCAGGACCAGTTCAGAAACTGGTAGAGATGATTGAGATGATGGTGAAAATACCGACCAAAAGTCATTTGTTCCTTACCAGGGGTGTATAGGGTCCAACAGCAATGGGAACCCTCCATTCCACCACAGGACCAATGGTGGAACCTTTTATCCAACACAGGACCAATCAAATAGCTTGAGTCAGCTTTTGATATAATGCTTGTTATATGTCTCTTAAAAGTCATTTTGAGTAATTAGGTCAGTGTGGGGTTACACGGATGATGGAACCCTGCAATCCACCACAGGATCAATGGAGGAACCTTCTTTTTTCAACCCCGGACCAATTCAGAAACTGGTTGAGATGATTGAGATGATGGTGGAAATACCGACCAAAAGTCATTTTGTGCCTTACCCGGGATGTGTAGGGTCACACAGCAATGGGAACCCTCCATTCCACCACAGGACCAATGGTGGAACCTTTTATCCACCACAGGACCAATCAGATAGTTTGAGTCAGCTTTTGCTTAAATGCTTGTTATATGTCTCTTAAAAGTCATTTTGAGTAATTAGGTCAGTGTGGGGTTACACGGATGAAGGAACCCTGCATTCCACCACAGGACCAATGGTGGAACCTTCTTTTTTCAACCCAGGACCAATTCAGAAACTTTCAGAGATGATTGAGATGATGGTGGAAATACCTACCAAAAGTCATTTTGTGCCTTACCCGGGGTGTATAGGGTCACACAGCATGGGGAACCCTCCATTCCACCATAGGACCAATGGTGGAACCTTCTTTTTTCAACCCAGGACCAATTCAGAAACTGGTTGAGATGATTGAGATGATGGTGGAAATACCGACCAAAAGTCATTTTATGCATAACCTGGGCCGTATATTGTCACACAGCATGGGGAACCCTCCATTCCACCACAGGACCAATGGTGGAACCTTCTTTTTCAACCCAGGACCAATTCAGAAACTGGTTGAGATAATTAATAATAATAATAATAATAATTTATTGACCACATAAAAAACGATTCACAATTACATAATTTGACAAGAATTAATATGACGTGGTTGGCGACACCAGATAGGTGTATTTGCCATTACCAGTTAATGAAACAAAGTGTTGCAAAAATAATACTTAAAAGAAAAAATTGAATAGTTTGTGTCAGCTTTTGATATAATGTAATTAGGTCAGTGTGGGGTTACAAGGATGAAGGAACCCTGCAATCCACCACAGGACAGATGCTGGTACCTTCTTTTTTCAACCCAGGACTAAATCAGAAATTGGTTGAAATGATTGACATAATGGTTGAAATATCTACTCAGAGTCATTAGCTAGGCACATCTAGGGTCACAAGTCCTGGGGAACCATCCGTTCCATGCCAGGCGCATAACCAGTGGTTCAACCTTTTTTATTTTACAGAAGAAATTTTATTGTTTGTTCCGACTATTGATAAAATTCATGGGTAATATCACTTATAATACATCATAATAAGTAATTCGACCAGTATGGGCTTACATTGACAAAGGAACCTTTCAATCCACCACAGGACCAATGGTGGAACCTAGCCCCCTGCCCCTGACTACACTTAATATTTTATAATTATAATTTCCAATAAACATCTCATAGGCAATGCCCCAGATGACAGGGAACCTCAACTTCCACAACTGGACCATTGATGGAACCTGACCTCCTGCAAAGGACAAACTTAATATTTGGAAGGAACAATATTTGATTATTAAGAAATGACTGATAATTAATGCTCTATAGACCTGGCCCCGTCACCGGACAACATCTTAGATTCAAATTCTGTTATTTGAATGATGAATTTGAGTTAGATATTTGGTTATTAGGTCAAAATGGTATTTGAACGCTAAGGTGACAGCACCTGCCTGGCCAGGTTTACCATAACAAGGCCATTGTACGGTGATGGCACTTGAAATACGGGGAAATACTTATACTAATTATATTAATTCGCTATAAGTTTTGCAAAAACAGGCGGTTCATAGAATTAGAGGTGTTAGTCGAAAAACACCTTCGAACAGTATATTTAATTAACTTAAAAATTGTACAACCACCTAAATTGTATAAAGTTTCAATTATGATGTTTATGTACACTGAAAGACAAAATTTTTGCATATGTTGGGAGGGACAGATGTTCAAGGGTTATGGTCAATATGATGGGTCCATGGTGTAAGACACCCGAAAACAGGGTCACAAACAATAAATCACTGAACCGGGAAAATTTTTCGTTTTAAAAAATGACTGACCAAGGGGAGTTCTCAGAAAACACAGTTTTTGCTGTTGACCCATACCATTTGCAGGTATGCGGTTTCATGTGAGCTTAAATGAATCCTTAAACATTCAAGCACACAATTCTCTTACAACTGAATCTATTGTGTCCCCAATTACAGAATATGATAGGGATGAAACTATTGGAATGGTGCAGGTGTGAAAACCCAGCTTAATGTTGTAGAGTGTAAGATGTTCATCTGTCAAGTGCATCAAAGAAAGCTGCCTGTTACAGGGGCGTAGGGTAGACAAGGAATAAACAAAGAGGCGTTAGACCCAGAAAAACAACCGGAACTCGAGATACCCTCCATTGTACTGAAGCATGTTTCATGATGTTGTAGGGGATGCTACAGATGACAGGAAATCTCAACCTTCGAATGAACCCCAAGACCATTATCTTTACACTTCATGGTTTATTTTATGTAAAGCATGTGTTTGGTAGAACCTTATATTGAGCACACAGATGAGGTTCTTGAGTGCACAACATATGCATAACTTTTGTCTTTCAGTGTATAAGTTTGTAAGAGGCGAAATGCCGAGAATGTTTTCAGATATGTTCAATTATCCAGCTGATTTTTATCATTACGGAACAAGAAATATGAATAACCTTCGATTACCATTATGTAGATCAGAAATTGTTAAAATCCATGTCAGATTTAAAGGTGCGGAAATTTGGAATTCTGTTGTGAATGTCGTTGATTTAAATTGTAGTAAATTTACATTTAAAAAGAAAGTAACTAATATTTGAAGGAATTTGTCGTCTCTACCAAGAATATCTTTTGCTATTCTGTAATACAAAACTATTATTAAGATTATTGTCATTACCACTTTTGTATATATGATAGTGCCTATTAATGTTTTTAATATATCAGTATTATTATTAATTTTTATTTCCTATAATATATATTCATTCACTGTTCCATAAAGATTAAGAAATTATATTGTGAAATTGCTAGGGAACATACACACATTCAGTGTGTCAGTTCCTTTTTTTTATTGGTATTATAATTCTGCTATTTGTTATGTTGATTCGTTGAAGTGTAATGGTATTTTGTTTACCAATAAATTTTAATTCTAATTATAATTCTAGTCTAGATCAACTTACCAATTAAGTAGTGGGATCAAAATCAAGGATTGTTACATGACTATGAACTAATGCCACTTAAATAGGCCAGCAGGGTGTATTTTTTTCCCGTTTCTATCCATTTGTTTGATTCTTTTAAAATAGTTTGGAATAGATATATATAATATTATGAAGGCTGCACAAGGTATGGAACTTCATCATACAGCAGACCAATGCTGGAATATCTTGCCCTCAAGAGGACATTGTTAAAATTTGTTAACTTGAGCTAAATATAAAATTATGGAGATTACACAAATCATTGATCTTTTCCTCCACCAAAGGACCAATGCTGGGACCTTCTCCCCTCAAGAGGACCACTTCTAAAATTAACCACTTGGTACTAAATATGGAATGATGGAGGCTATACATTCAAGTAACCTCCTCGTCCACCACAGCACCAATGCAGGAACCTCTTCCCCTAAATATTTTAAGAAGAATAATTTATATATAATAGTTATTCAAATCAATTTATCTGCTACACATCATCATGTGGTCAGCAGAAGATAAATTCAAATACTAAAATGTTTCAAGAAGATTTTATGCATTAATATTATTTAGTTTCATTGAGTTTCAAACAGGATAATAATGTAATTACAAAACTTACTACAATAGGGATTACTGCATCTTTAGCAACATGGCTCTAGCTGAAGAGAAATTTACTTCTTTTACAAGTAAGGACAGATAATAATAATAATAATAATAATAACTTAATATAGCGCTAATTCCAGTAAACTGCTCAATAGCGCTGCTCAGAAGAGCTCAGGGGTAGAATTGTTTAAACAAGTGAGTTTTAAGGTTATTCTCGAAACTTTCCAAAGTGTTAATTGTTCTTAATTTTTCTGGCAAACTATTCCAGAGTTTTGGGGCTGCATATGAGAAAGCTCTGTCCTCAAACATATTTTTGTTGCATGGGATAGGTTCTGCTAACAGGTGTCTATGATTGCTTCTCAGATTGTGGTCTTGCTGGGGTTTGGCTTGAATAAGTTCTTGAATGTACAATGGGGCTTGGGAATTCATTGCTTTCCATGTGATCATCAACAGTTTGAACTGGATTCTTGCTGGAATCGGTAGCCAATGTAGTTGCTTTCTACTAAGACTTACACTGTCATGTCTTTTCAATCTCTCAATCAATCGAACAGCTGAGTTTTGGGCAACTTGAAGCTTATTCATCAAACAGCTGGTTGTGCCATACAAGAGTCCATTTCCGTAGTCAAGGTGAGGGGTGACAAGAGCATTCACAGCTGTTTTAACCGTTTCTTTGTCTAGATTCTTTCGAAGTTTTGAAATGTTTCTCAAATTGAAGAAAGCATTACGGCACATCTTGTTGATTTGACTTTCCATTGTCATATTTTTGTCGAATAGCACTCCCAAGATTTCTGACATGATCAGCATTGATTGATGACACTTGCAGTTTCTTCAACTGACCAGGAGCACCAATTAGAAGAAGTTCAGTTTTGTCACCATTATTGCACAACTTGTTATTGTGCAAGAAGTCCCTGATATCTGCAACGCATTTTTCCATTTTCCGTACAGCTTGCTCTTGATTTAAAAAGGTTGGCTTGAAAGAAAGAATAAGT
Source organism: Platynereis dumerilii (assembly GCA_026936325.1). NCBI lineage: Eukaryota > Metazoa > Annelida > Polychaeta > Phyllodocida > Nereididae > Platynereis > Platynereis dumerilii. Next base: position 29,034,377 of record JAPTHN010000013.1, read on the forward strand.
TGTTCGTCATCCGCATACTTTTGATCATTCACTTGGTTTCTTTGTGCAACCTCACTTACTGGAGCAATGTACGAATTGAACAAAATTGGACCAAGTTTTGAACCTTGTGGCACCCCATACTTGAGTGGAAGTTTGCTTGATGTTGTGTCATTTATCTTTACAGACTGTGATCGTTCCGAAATATACGACTTAAACCATTTCAATGCTGAGCTATGCACACCATATCTGTTTTGCAGCCTGTCCAGCAGAATGTCATGATCAATTGTATCAAATGCAGCTGACAGGTCCAGCAATACCAACATCGTCACCTCTCCTTTGCTCAAATTAAGCATTATATCATTGTGGATCCTTGTTAGAGAGTTTCTGTACTATGAAACTGTTTGTAGGCTGATTGCTTTTCATCATCAAGTTTGTTTCGTGAGAGATGATCAACATACTGTTTGATTACTGCACTTTCAATTAGTTTGCCAAGAAATGAAAGGTTAGAGACAGGTCGGTAATTCTTCTTGCTAAGTTCAAGACCAGCCTTCTTTAAAAGTGGTTTTACGAGTGCATGCTTCAGATCAAGAGGCATTTCTCCGAGTGTCAATGACATGTTGACAATTTTTGTCATAACTGGAAGAAATTCATCAATGCAATCAAGCAGCAGCCATGTTGGCATGGGATCAAGTTGACAATGTTTTACTGGCATGTCAGTGACAAGCTTTTTAACTTCCTCTTGAGATAAGTCTTTAAACTGGCCTAGCTTATGATTAATGTTCATTTGAGCATCAATTGTTTTGTTTGAATTGGAGTCCAATTTTGACCTTATCATTTTGATCTTTTCATCAAAGTAATTGTTGAATTCATTTGCCAGGTCTTTTTCATTTGTATGATTGGGTAGAGGCAAGTCTTGCTTCCTGGAGTTGAGAACTTTGAACATTGCTTTTGAGTTTCCCTTTGTGGCTTGAATCTTTGACTTGAGATCATGAGACTTAGGTTGATACAGCATTTCATTAAATGCGTTTCGTTTTTCTTTGAAGTTTTCCCAGTCTTTTTCAAGACCTGTTCGTCACCACAATTGCTCTGCTTTTCTCTTTGCTGCTTTGAGGGGTTTGATCTCTTGATTTCTGAATGGATTGGGTTTGCGTAAGGTCACTAGTTTAGTTTTCACAGGGGCATGTTTGTCAAAAACTTCGCCAGTTGAGTTGTAAAGTGCCACCAGGTTACTTAAGTGGATTGATCGATTGAAATGTTGTACTTTTTGTGAAAGATGTTGCTTAATGTCCTTTTTAAATTCAGATAAATTTATATTCCGAGTTTTGCTGAACGCAATTTCTTTCTGAGGATATTTGCCTTTGTCAATTTTAATATCGAAAAGCACACAGTTGTGGTCCGAAAGGAGATCACTGACAACACAGTTGGTCAGAGATGTAGTTGTATTTGTTATGACAAGATCAAGTATATTTCCATCCTTGTGTGTTGGTGATGACACATGTCGTATGAGGTCAAACACTTCAATAATGTTGTTGAATTTGATAACTTTGGCATCATTTGGTTCGTTCAAGTGAAAGTTGAAATCCCCAGTAACAATCGTTTCATGGTTGTATGTTTGAAAGTGGGATAGAAAATTTGTAAATTCTGTGTAAAATTCTGATAAGCTGTATTTATTCTTATTTGAAGGTTCAGGCCTGTACACAAGTACAGTTGTACCATTGATTTGCAATTCTATTTCCATGTGCTCAAAAGTCTTTGTGTGAATGCTTTCTTTCTTGAATGCTTTTATTCCTGTTCTCACAATGCAACCTACACCACCCCCAGGCCTGGATTCACGAGGTGCACTCAAATAGAAAAATTCTCCATTTCTTTCCAGTTCCCCAATTTCAACTTGGTCATTTGCTTTTAGCCAGGTTTCAGTGAACAGAAATATATCCAGATCAAATTCATCTCTGAACTCTTTCACGGACTCAGTCTTTTGCTTCAAACTTTGAGCATTCCATACACAAGCCTTCAGCTTACTGCGATTTGTGTTATCTTTTGAATTCTTCTTGCAATTATCATCTTGAGTGATTTTGGTTAAGTGGTAAAGTTTATTTTCTGAATTAGCCGATGCAAGTTTATGCGGGTTTATAGATCCAGTCAAGCCAGTCCGTACTACGTCAGAGTACAGCTTAGAATGTCGGGACATATTGTTTAAGCAGCACAAGCAAGCAAGTAATTGAGGTAGGTAAGGGAGGTCCACAGGTGCTACGTTTGAGCAATACAAGCAAGCAAGTAATCGAGGCAGGTAAGCGAGGCCCACAAGTGTTAAGTTTAAGCAACACAAGCAAGCAAGTAATCGAGTCAGGTAAGCGAGGCCCACAAGTGCTACGTTTAAGCAACACAAGCAAGCAAGTGATCGAGTGAGGTAAGCAAGGCCCACAAGTGCTACGTTCAAGCAACACAAGCAAGCAAGTAATCGAGTGAGGTAAGCGAGGCCTACAAGTGCTACGTAAAAGCAACACAAGCAAGCAAGTAATCGAGTCAGGTAAGCGAGGCCCACAAGTGCTACGTTTAAGCAACACAAGCAAGCAAGTGATCGAGTGAGGTAAGCAAGGCCCACAAGTGCTACGTTCAAGCAACACAAGCAAGCAAGTAGTCGAGTCAGATAAGCGAGGCCCACAAGTTCTACGTAAAAGCAACACAAGCAAGCAAGTAATCGAGTCAGGTAAGCGAGGCCCACAAGTGCTACGTTTAAGCAACACAAGCAAGCAAGTGATCGAGTGAGGTAAGCAAGGCCCACAAGTGCTACGTTCAAGCAACACAAGCAAGCAAGTAACCAAGTCAGGTAAGCGAGGCCCACAAGTGCTACGTAAAAGCAACACAAGCAAGCAAGTAATCGAGTGAGGTAAGCGAGACCCACAAGTGCTACGTTCAAGCAACACAAGCAGGCAAGTGATCAAGTGAGGTAAGCGAGGCCCACAAGTGCTACGTTGGAGCAACACAAACAAGCAAGTAATCGAGTCAGGTAAGCGAGGCCCACAAGTGCTACGTTTAAGCAACACAAGCAAGCAAATGATCGAGTGAGGTAAGCGAGGCCCACAAGTGCTGCGTTCAAGCAACACAAGCAAGCAAGTAAATCAAGCAAGTATTCGAAAAAAAAAAAAAAAATTTTTTTTTTTTTTTTTTAATTAATTAATTTTTGTCTGAAATAGTAATTAACTATACAGTAGACTAATGATAGTACAAAAGCAATGTTTAGATATAGTTTAATACGATTTAGCAGTCACTTAAATTTCTGACATCAATATTCAAATTTTTCTAGATGCTCCAGTTTTCAAAAAATATACATGTGGTTTTGTCCGTTTTGAGCTTTTTAAAATACTTTAATTTCGTTCTTCCTCAAAAAACTTACATTGTAAAAGAAAATGAACTTCGTGTTCAACATCACCTTTTACGCAAATTTTCCTCTACACTTTTGCAATACCATCTATCAATTTTCGATCTCCAGTGGAAGTATGCCTGTCCTAAACAGTGCAAGAAAAGAGTGTTCTTTGTACCACTCATGAATCTTGTGACATATATGGTTCAAGGCAATAGATATTCATGATTAAATTGTAAGTACACAATTTTGATTTTGTATTAATGTCGTCTGCCCATTGGATGCAGCGGAGTTCATGTAAAATTTACCAGGCATCATTTAAATGTTGTAGGGGAGACTGGGGTAAGTTGTGCCGCGGGGTAAGTTGTCCCGCCCACTGTTGAGGTGAAATGAAGAACTGGGCAAAGAAGGCAATGCCTACGTGAATACCCACTTGGTCAACATCATTTGGCACCAGAGTCCGCGAAAAGTGCCGGTTTGCCGGTCAAAACCGGCAAAAATAGCGTCTGACCGGCAAAAATAAAGTTGTTACCTGCCCAAATGTCCGACAGATTGGCTGGAGAGTCAGTGAGCTGACATAGCAATCATTGCTGTGATTGCAGGCCCTTGAAATCTCAAGTGCTCTTAACAAACATCAATGACTCCAATTGGAGACAGAAGTGTCAGATGGATTGAAATTTAACAGAGTTAGTGTCAATAGCTTAGACAATTGCAATTAGCAATGCAGAACAATAGCTAACTAGTATGTATCTATTCACAATTTGAGGCCCTGTAAATAAGGCAACATTATAGCATCGAGTGCTGACGGGTTTTCTGTAAAATGCAAAATGAGTTATGCACACCATAAAATGATGAAGACAGAAAGGAATGAATACTAATGAACCTAGAAATAAATTATAATCACTTTGAAATAAACCTAACCTGGTCCAATGATAGCAATACAATTACACATGTATGTTAAATATACAATTTTTGAAACTTTCCAGGCCAATAAATGCAGGTTTAAGGCTCCTAAGCAATCAGTATGTCGGCTCCATTAATACTGGGAGAAGTTGGAGTAACATTACATTTTGGAAGATATAACTAACTCCGGAAAACCTGTTGAAATTAATGAAGGCAGAATTTCGGGCAGCTAGAATTTTATTCGGGCAGGTAAAATTAAGGATCTACCTGCCCGAATGTCCTGTATGACAAAAGTACTTTTCGCGGACTCTGTTTGGCACCAAGAAAAAAACTACCAGTTGTTAGATTTCTTCTCGCATTGTTTATTTATTTTTGACAACCAGTTTCATCCAGAAAATCAATTTTAGGTAAGTTGTGCCATTTTGATAATTGGGGTGAGTTGTGCCGATGGTATGACATAGGAATGAATTTTTTATTTATCTTTACTTGTCTTCATTTTTGCATAAAAAGTTTGATAAGTTTCAATGACATGTAACATGTCAGCCATAAGTTAAAAACATGATACAAATGATCTATCTTAAGAAACGGGTGAAATACAAGGTTTTTTTGGGAATAAATTAAGCGGATCAACTCCATTAATATGCGGCACAACTTACCCCGGCACCTACTTTTTTAAAATGCCTACCATGACCTTCCCAATGGTCAGATTGCTCTGAAACTTTGGTCGATTCTGGCCAACGTATTGTATTTTGATGTCTGACTTTCAGATTACTTGATTAGGCTTCGGTTTTTCGGAAAATCAGTCTGACGCAAAAGATGGCACAACTTACCCCGGTCTCCCCTACTCTTGGGAATTTAATATTAGATGCTTATTGCAGCAAATGAAAAAAATTGAGGGTAGTCTTGTGCTGCATAATTAATAATTATATTTTTAATCGAGTATAAATAAAATTATTTGAATTTGAATTTGAATTTATTTGAATTTGCAAGTTAGGTTCCACCATTGGTTTTGTGGTGAAAGAGGAGTTTCATGGTCCTTTGGAGTATTTATTATCAGGCGTTTATTGGAAATAATGAAATGTTGAGGGTAGTCCTTCTGTGGAAGATGAGGTTCCTGGTCTGTTTGGGCATTTATGGTGAGGTGTTTATTGGAAAGAATGAAATACTGGGGGTTGCCCTGTACAGGAGGTCAGGTGCCACCATTGGTCCTGTGGTGGAAGATGATGTTCCTGGTCATTTTGGGCATTTATGGGGAGATGTTTATTGGAAATAATGAAATATTTGGGGCTGTCCTGCACAGGAGGTCAGGAACCACCACAGGTCCTGAGGTGGATTGCAAGGTTCCATCAATCATTTATCCCCATACTGAACTAATTACTCATAATGACATTTAAGAGATAAATTACAGGTATTTTATCAAAGCTCACTCTAACTATTCAATTAGTCCTGTGGCGGATAAAAGGTTCCACCATTGGTCCTGTGGTGGAATAGAGGGTTTCACAGGCTGTATTACCCTATATACACCCCAGGTAAGGCACAATATGATTTTTGGCAGGTATTTCCACCATCATCTGCATCATTTCAACGCATTTCTTAATTAGTTCTGGGTTGAAAAAAAGAAGGTTCCACCATTGGTCCTGTGGTGGAATGGAGGGTTCCACAGGCTGTGTGACCCTATACGCCACAGGTAAGGCACAAAATGACTTTTGTTAGGTATTTCCACCATCATCTGCATCATTTCAACCCATTTCTGAATTAGTTCTGGGTTAACAAAAAGAAGGTTCCACCATTGGTCCTGTGGTGGAATGGAGGGTTCCACAGGCTGTGTGACCCTATACGCCCCTGGTATGGCACAACATGACTTTTGTTAGGTATTTCCACCATCATCTGCATCATTTCAACCCATTTCTGAATTGATTCTGGATCGAAAAATTAGGTTCCACCATTGGTCCTGTGGTGGAATGGAGGGTTCCACAGGCTGTGTGACCCTATACGCCACAGGTATGGCACAAAATGACTTTTGTTAGGTATTTCCACCATCATCTGCATCATTTCAACCCATTTCTGAATTAGTTCTGGGTTGAAAAGAAGAAGGTTCCACCATTGGTCCTGTGGTGGAATGGTGGGCTCCACAGGCTGTGTGACTCTGTACGCCACAGGTAAGGCACAAAATGACATTTGTTAGGTATTTCCACCATCATCTGCATTATTTCAACCCATTTCCGAATTAGTTCATGGTTGATAAAAAGAAGGTTCCACCATTGGTCCTGTGGTGGAATGGAGGGTTCCATAGGCTGTGTGACCCTATACGCCCCAGGTAAGGCACAAAATGACATTTGTTAGGTATTTCCACCATCATCTGCATCATTTCAACGCATTTCTGAAATGGTTTTGGGTTGAAAAAAAGAAGGTTCCACCATTGGTCCTGTGGTGGAATGGTGGGTTCCACAGGCTGTGTGACTCTGTACGCCACAGGTAAGGCACAAAATGACTTTTGTTAGGTATTTCCACCATCATCTGCATCATTTCAACCCATTTCTGAATTAGTTCTGGATTGAAAAAAAGAAGGTTCCACCATTGGTCCTGTGGTTGAATGGAGGGTTCCACAGGCTGTGTGACCCTATACGCCCCAGGTAAGGCACAAAATGACTTTTGTTGAGGTATATATTTTTCACTATTTGGCATGTACACGAATTTGTATACCTGCAAAAACGAACATATACACGAATTTGGCATTCGTGTAAGTGTGAAATATTGCAATTCACGAATTTGTGTAGGTGCAAAAACGAACATTGCAACCTTAAACTTGGCTAAAACAAACTCTAAACCTAATTTCAACACTAAACCCTAATGATATAGCACTTCCACGAATGTTAGTGTTAGCAGATACACGAATGAACAATAAAGCACATTCACGAGTGTTAGTTATTACATGTACACGAGCACCTATGCTCGTTTTTTCATGTCCACAAATTCGTACATGCTCGTTTTTAAACCTCCACAAATTCGTGAACATGCCAAATAGTGAAAAATATATACATGCTTTTGTTAGGTATTTCCACCATCATCTGCATCATTTCAACGCATTTCTGAATTGGTTCTGGGTTGAAAAAAAGAAGGTTCCACCATTGGTCCTGTGGTGGAATGGAGGGTTCCATAGGCTGTGTGACCCTATACGCCCCAGGTAAGGCACAAAATGACTTTTGTTAGGTATTTCCACAATCATCTGCATCATTTCAACGCATTTCTGAATTAGTTCTGGGTTGAAAAAAAGAAGGTTCCACCATTGGTCCTGTGGTGGAATGGTGGGTTCCACAGGCTGTGTGACTCTGTACGCCACAGGTAAGGCAAAAAATGACTTTTGTTAGGTATTTCCACCATCATCTGCATCATTTCAACCCATTTCTGAATTAGTTCTGGGTTGAACAAAGAAGGTTCCACCATTGGTCCTGTGGTGGAATGGAGGGTTCCATAGGCTGTGTGACCCTATACGCCCCAGGTAAGGCACAAAAAGTCTTTTGTTAGGTATTTCCACCATCATCTGCATCATTTCAACGCATTTCTGAATTGGTTTTGGGTTGAAAAAAAGAAGGTTCCACCATTGGTCCTGTGGTGGAATGGTGGGTTCCACAGGCTGTGTGCCTCTGTACGCCACAGGTAAGGCACAAAATGACTTTTGTTAGGTATTTCCACCATCATCTGCATCATTTCAACCCATTTCTGAATTAGTTCTGAGTTGAAAAAAAGAAGGTTCCACCATTGGTCCTGTGGTGGAATGGAGGGTTCCATAGGCTGTGTGACCCTATACGCCACAGGTATGGCACAAAATGACTTTAGTTAGGTATTTCCACCATCATCTGCATCATTTCAACGCATTTCTGAATTAGTTCTGGGTTGAAAAAAAGAAGGTTCCACCATTGGTCCTGTGGTGGAATGGAGGGTTCCATAGGCTGTGTGACCCTATACGCCCCAGGTAAGGCACAAAATGACTTTTGTTAGGTATTTCCACCATCATCTGCATCATTTCAACGCATTTCTGAATTAGTTTTGGGTTGAAAAAAAGAAGGTTCCACCATTGGTCCTGTGGTGGAATGGTGGGTTCCACAGGCTGTGTGCCTCTCTACGCCACAGGTAAGGCACAAAATGACTTTTGTTAGGTATTTCCACCATCATCTGCATCATTTCAACGCATTTCTGAATTAGTTCTGGGTTGAAAAAAAGAAGGTTCCACCATTGGTCCTGTGGTGGAATGGAGGGTTCCACAGGCTGTGTGACCCTATACGCCCCAGGTATGGCACAAAATGACTTTTGTTAGGTATTTCCACCATCATCTGCATCATTTCAACGCATTTCTGAATTAGTTCTGGGTTGAAAAAAAGAAGGTTCCACCATTGGTCCTGTGGTGGAATGGTGGGTTCCACAGGCTGTGTGCCTCTGTACGCCACAGGTAAGGCACAAAATGACTTTTGTTAGGTATTTCCACCATCATCTGCATCATTTCAACCCATTTCTGAATTAGTTCTGGGTTGAAAATAAGAAGGTTCCACCATTGGTCCTGTGGTTGAATGGAGGGTTCCACAGGCTGTGTGACCCTATACGCCCCAGGTAAGGCACAAGATGACTTTTGTTAGGTATTTCCACCATCATCTGCATCATTTCAACGCATTTCTGAATTGGTTCTGGGTTGAAAAAAAGAAGGTTCCACCATTGGTCCTGTGGTGGAATGGAGGGTTCCACAGGCTGTGTGACCCTATACGCCCGAGGTAAGGCACAAAATGACTTTTGTTAGGTATTTCCACAATCATCTGCATCATTTCAACCCATTTCTGAATTAGTTCTGGGTTGAAAAAAAGAAGGTTCCACCATTGGTCCTGTGGTGGAATGGTGGGTTCCACAGGCTGTGTGACTCTGTACGCCCCAGGTATGGCACAAAATGACTTTTGTTAGGTATTTCCACCATCATCTGCATCATTTCAACGCATTTCTGAATTGGTTCTGGTTTGAAAAAAAGAAGGTTCCACCATTGGTCCTGTGGTGGAATGGAGGGTTCCATAATCTGTGTGACCCTATACGCCCCAGGTAAGGCACAAAATGACTTTTGTTAGGTATTTCCACCATCATCTGCATCATTTCAACGCATTTCTGAATTGGTTCTGGGTTGAAAAAAAGAAGGTTCCACCATTGGTCCTGTGGTGGAATGGAGGGTTCCACAGGCTGTGTGACCCTATACGCCCCAGGTATGGCACAAAATGACTTTTGTTAGGTATTCTCACCATCATCTGCATCATTTCAACGCATTTCTGAATTGGTTCTGGGTTGAAAAAAAGAAGGTTCCACCATTGGTCCTGTGGTGGAATGGAGGAATCCACAGGCTGTGTGACCCTATACGCCCCAGGTAAGGCACAAAATGACTTTTGTTAGGTATTTCCACCATCATCTGCATCATTTCAACGCATTTCTGAATTAGTTCTGGGTTGAAAAAAAGAAGGTTCCACCATTGGTCCTGTGGTGGAATGGTGGGTTCCACAGGCTGTGTGACTCTGTACGCCACAGGTAAGGCACAAAATGACTTTTGTTAGGTATTTCCACCATCATCTGCATCATTTCAACGCATTTCTGAATTAGTTCTGGGTTGAAAAAAAGAAGGTTCCACCATTGGTCCTGTGGTGGAATGGAGGGTTCCACAGGCTGTGTGACCCTATACGCCCCAGGTAAGGCACAAAATGACTTTTGTTAGGTATTTCCACCATCATCTGCATCATTTCAACGCATTTCTGAATTGATTCTGGATCGAAAAATTAGGTTCCACCATTGGTCCTGTGGTGGAATGGAGGGTTCCACAGGCTGTGTGACTCTGTACGCCACAGGTAAGGCACAAAATGACTTTTGTTAGGTATTTCCACCATCATCTGCATCATTTCAACCCATTTCTGAATTAGTTCTGGGTTGAAAAGAAGAAGGTTCCACCATTGGTCCTGTGGTGGAATGGTGGGTTCCACAGGCTGTGTGACTCTGTACGCCACAGGTAAGGCACAAAATGACATTTGTTAGGTATTTCCACCACCATCTGCATTATTTCAACCCATTTCCGAATTAGTTCTGGGTTGATAAAAAGAAGGTTCCACCATTGGTCCTGTGGTGGAATGGAGGGTTCCATAGGCTGTGTGACCCTATACGCCCCAGGTAAGGCACAAAATGACTTTTGTTAGGTATTTCCACCATCATCTGCATCATTTCAACGCATTTCTGAATTGGTTCTTGGTTGAAAAAAAGAAGGTTCCACCATTGGTCCTGTGGTGGAATGGTGGGTTCCACAGGCTGTGTGCCTCTGTACGCCACAGGTAAGGCACAAAATGACTTTTGTTAGGTATTTCCACCATCATCTGCATCATTTCAACCCATTTCTGAATTAGTTCTGGGTTGAAAAAAAGAAGGTTCCACCATTGGTCCTGTGGTTGAATGGAGGGTTCCACAGGCTGTGTGACCCTATACGCCCCAGGTAAGGCACAAGATGACTTTTGTTAGGTATTTCCACCATCATCTGCATCATTTCAACGCATTTCTGAATTGGTTCTGGGTTGAAAAAAAGAAGGTTCCACCATTGGTCCTGTGGTGGAATGGAGGGTTCCATAGGCTGTGTGACCCTATACGCCCCAGTTAAGGCACAAAATGACTTTTGTTAGGTATTTCCACAATCATCTGCATCATTTCAACGCATTTCTGAATTAGTTCTGGGTTGAAAAAAAGAAGGTTCCACCATTGGTCCTGTGGTGGAATGGTGGGTTCCACAGGCTGTGTGACTCTGTACGCCACAGGTAAGGCAAAAAATGACTTTTGTTAGGTATTTCCACCATCATCTGCATCATTTCAACCCATTTCTGAATTAGTTCTGGGTTGAAAAAAAGAAGGTTCCACCATTGGTCCTGTGGTGGAATGGAGGGTTCCATAGGCTGTGTGACCCTATACGCCCCAGGTAAGGCACAAAATGACTTTTGTTAGGTATTTCCATCATCATCTGCATCATTTCAACGCATTTCTGAATTAGTTCTGGGTTGAAAAAAAGAAGGTTCCACCATTGGTCCTGTGGTGGAATGGTGGGTTCCACAGGCTGTGTGACTCTGTACGCCACAGGTAAGGCACAAAATGACTTTTGTTAGGTATTTCCACCATCATCTGCATCATTTCAACCCATTTCTGAATTAGTTCTGGGTTGAAAAAAAGAAAGTTCCACCATTGGTCCTGTGGTGGAATGGAGGGTTCCACAGGCTGTGTGACCCTACACGCCCCAGGTATGGCACAAAATGACTTTTGTTAGGTATTTCCACCATCATCTGCATCATTTCAACGCATTTCTGAATTGGTTCTGGGTTGAAAAAAAGAAGGTTCCACCATTGGTCCTGTGGTGGAATGGAGGGTTCCATAGGCTGTGTGACCCTATACGCCCCAGGTAAGGCACAAAATGACTTTTGTTAGGTATTTCCACAATCATCTGCATCATTTCAACGCATTTCTGAATTAGTTCTGGGTTGAAAAAAAGAAGGTTCCACCATTGGTCCTGTGGTGGAATGGTGGGTTCCACAGGCTGTGTGACTCTGTACGCCACAGGTAAGGCAAAAAATGACTTTTGTTAGGTATTTCCACCATCATCTGCATCATTTCAACCCATTTCTGAATTAGTTCTGGGTTGAAAAAAAGAAGGTTCCACCATTGGTCCTGTGGTGGAATGGAGGGTTCCATAGGCTGTGTGACCCTATACGCCCCAGGTAAGGCACAAAATGACTTTTGTTAGGTATTTCCACCATCATCTGCATCATTTCAACGCATTTCTGAATTAGTTTTGGGTTGAAAAAAAGAAGGTTCCACCATTGGTCCTGTGGTGGAATGGTGGGTTCCACAGGCTGTGTGACTCTGTACGCCACAGGTAAGGCACAAAATGACTTTTGTTAGGTATTTCCACCATCATCTGCATCATTTCAACCCATTTCTGAATTAGTTCTGGGTTGAAAAAAAGAAGGTTCCACCATTGGTCCTGTGGTGGAATGGAGGGTTCCACAGGCTGTTCGACCCTGTACGCCCCAGGTATGGCACAATATGGCTTTTGTTAGGTATTTCCACCATCATCTGCATCATTTCAACGCATTTCTGAATTGGTTCTGGGTTGAAAAAAAGAAGGTTCCACCATTGGTCCTGTGGTGGAATGGAGGGTTCCACAGGCTGTGTGACCCTATACGCCACAGGTAAGGCACAAAATGACTTTTGTTAGGTATTTCCACCATCATCTGCATCATTTCAACGCATTTCTGAATTAGTTCTGGGTTGAAAAAAAGAAGGTTCCACCATTGGTCCTGTGGTGGAATGGTGGGTTCCTCAGGCTGTGTGCCTCTGTACGCCACAGGTAAGGCACAAAATGACTTTTGTTAGGTATTTCCACCATCATCTGCATCATTTCAACCCATTTCTGAATTAGTTCTGGGTTGACAAAAAGAAGGTTCCACCATTGGTCCTGTGGTGGAATGGAGGGTTCCACAGGCTTTGTGACCCTATACGCCCCAGGTAAGGCACAACATGACTTTTGTTAGGTATTTCCACCATCATCTGCATCATTTCAACCCATTTCTGAATTGATTCTGAATAGAAAAAGAAGGTTCCACCATTGGTCCTGTGGTGGAATGGAGGGTTCCACAGGCTGTGTGACCCTATACGCCACAGGTACGGCACAAAATGACTTTTGTTAGGTATTTCCACCATCATCTGCATCATTTCAACCCATTTCTGAATTAGTTCTGGGTTGAAAAGAAGAAGGTTCCACCATTGGTCCTGTGGTGGAATGGTGGGTTCCACAGGCTGTGTGACTCTGTACGCCACAGGAAAGGCACAAAATGACATTTGTTAGGTATTTCCACCATCATCTGCATCATTTCAACCCATTTCTGAATTAGTTCTGGGTTGAAAAAAGAAGGTTCCACCATTGGTCCTGTGGTGGAATGGAGGGTTCCATAGGCTGTGTGACCCTATACGCCCCAGGTAAGGCACAAAATGACTTTTGTTAGGTATTTCCACCATCATCTGCATCATTTCAACGCATTTCTGAATTGGTTTTGGGTTGAAAAAAAGAAGGTTCCACCATTGGTCCTGTGGTGGAATGGTGGGTTCCACAGGCTGTGTGACTCTGTACGCCACAGGTAAGGCACAAAATGACTTTTGTTAGGTATTTCCACCATCATCTGCATCATTTCAACCCATTTCTGAATTAGTTCTGAGTTGAAAAAAAGAAGGTTCCACCATTGGTCCTGTGGTGGAATGGAGGGTTCCATAGGCTGTGTGACCCTATACGCCCCAGGTATGGCACAAAATGACTTTAGTTAGGTATTTCCACCATCATCTGCATCATTTCAACGCATTTCTGAATTAGTTCTGGGTTGAAAAAAAGAAGGTTCCACCATTGGTCCTGTGGTGGAATGGTGGGTTCCACAGGCTGTGTGCCTCTGTACGCCACAGGTAAGGCACAAAATGACTTTTGTTAGGTATTTCCACCATCATCTGCATCATTTCAACGCATTTCTGAATTAGTTTTGGGTTGAAAAAAAGAAGGTTCCACCATTGGTCCTGTGGTGGAATGGAGGGTTCCACAGGCTGTGTGACCCTATACGCCCCAGGTATGGCACAAAATGACTTTTGTTAGGTATTTCCACCATCATCTGCATCATTTCAACCCATTTCTGAATTGATTCTGGATCGAAAAATTAGGTTCCACCATTGGTCCTGTGGTGGATAGGTCGCGGCGCCGACCTCTATCTTTAATTTAGCTATAACCATAATTTCAATTTATTTTGATTGTTTAAAACTTTGTTCCTTAGAATCTGAATCATACTGTACACTGATGCTGGACTCATTTTACTATTTTCAATAGGGAATTTTTAGAATAAAGAGACATAGATTCTCCTGCTTTTCTAAGAATTTGAAGTCATAATATAATTTTTATTATTACACATTCTCATAGTCAGAATGAACCTTTCAAAAGAGATATTTTTTCTGTAAAATGTACAGACAAATAAAAGAAATAATAGCTCTAATTTAAAATAAAAGAATAACATTGTTGTGCTAATTCTACATAAATGTGACGTCTTGTAAGCTTTCATGAAACAATTAATTAGCTGCTCAAAAGAAAATTCATATAGAAACTCAAATGATACACAAAATTGTATGAAGTTGCTTCAAAATTTTAGAATGGGTCTTTTACACAAAATATGTATGAATTGCAGTTACAGGAGACGAACATCAAGTGCTTACAGATTTGGACTGAAATGTTCCTTGTGAGGTCAGAGCTCATCCTTGCCATGTTATTCTTATGAGTCATAAGGAATTTATGAAGTCATACCTATACTTGCAATGCTACAAAACTTGTGACCAACTAAGTGTCAATGAGGTCACAAGATACTCAATGACACGTTAACAGCTCATTTCAATGCTATGGATAGCGCCTGTTGTGAGGTCACTGATGTCCTCTAACAGCCAAATGTAAGTACTCCTCATTCGTCAGCTATAACTTATTTAAGCAACTACCAATGAAACATTATGCTGAGGTAAGAAAGCTTTTCAGAATATGACAATGTCCAAAGTGGGCCAAAATCTGATGTTAACAAAGCATTCGCTAATGTCTATTTGGAGATAGGAATTGTAGACATTGGTGATGTAGATTTCTTTACCAACCTAACAGTAGGGGGGGATGATAATCCTGAAAATTTGCGGGGACGCCTTTAAAAGTTGCTCATTGCCTCCAGAATCAAGAAACTTTTTACCAAATTGAATTTCATGGCTTATTCAGCCTGCTACTGGCCAAAATGTGATACCGCATCTTTTTAAATGTCGAAAATAGTATTTTCCATCAGAACTTGAAAAATATTGATTTTAAGTCATATAAATGTATTGACATTGAATAGGAAATGGGGCATTTCGAACATTTTGGTGTATATTTCAACTTTCTAGGTGCACTGGTTCTTGAGATATGGCCATTTATGGTCTATTTTCAAAGAAGTTCCATGAAAATTACAAAACATCAAATGTTGTTTGAGTCTTAGAATGACAAGAATTTAGACTGATAGTCATGTGGACCAGGATCTTGAAAATATGTATGACTTCATCAAGAAATAGAAAAATACTCTGGATATTGAGTTGCAAGTTAGTATCACTATCACTTCATTCCCTTGCATCAGCTAGTTCAGCTAACTGCACATTCGGGGATTGCCAATACTGACTGCTTGAAGTAAAGGTAAAGGACAAGACATTGGTGATGGCTCTTTCAGAGGTTGTGTGGAAAGGGCAGTGTCTCTGCCACTTCTTTGCTGTGCTTTCATAAACAGAATGTAGAATTATATTCCGAAAGCATGAGTTAGTATAGTGGCAGTTGCCAATTCCAAAATAAGCAGTCAATCACTTGGAGGTTCCCCCCCCCCAGAATTGCTTGGCTCTGAATGGTAGATGCATATAAAATGCAATAATTTTGTTAAGACTAATTATACTGAAAATAAATGAAAGCCATAATGAATGCTTTGCCAATATTCATGGAATTCATTGTAAACCACTACATGGGTTTCACAGTGGCAAGTATTAGGTCTGGGAATGGATGTAGTGCTGGTTGATTTTGCTCTGGCTTGAATAATCTGTCATTAGATATGTCAGAGTTAAATTACTTTCAACATTATAGGCCAAATACTGCTGACATTTACTATCCCCCTCCCAAAAAAAGTTGTCAGAATCTATAAATCAATGATTCTGATGGTTTTGTTCACTTCTACACATACAAGTCTTAATATTATGATTGTGATTACCATTTGGGAAATAGTTACAAAAGTATTGTGGCAGACCTTCACTTGCCATATCTCACACCAAAAACATACATTTGTTAATGTTAATTATACCAGTCCAGTTGGCCTATTTACACAGTGAAAAAAAAAAGGATTGTCTGATGTTAAACATTAGAACTTCGTACAATATAAGACTTTCCTAGCTGATGATCTTGAAAGTGCTTCCAACTGGTTTCATCTCAATAAACTACATTTAAACGTGACAAAATGTAAGTGGACACTGTTTGGATCCACCAATCGATTGAAGGACGTCACTCTCCCAGAAGTGAAAATTGCAGATGAACCAGTTGAACATGTCCAAACATATAAGTACTTGGGACTGTATTTTGATGCCCGGCTTGACTGGAAATCTCACACTCAATATCTCGAGAAGAAGATAAGACAACGATTGGGTGTTCTTAAACGACTGCGTCCACTGATAGACCAAGCTACTTCTCTTCTTCTATTTAACACCCTCATCCTACCCATTATTGACTATTGTGACACTGTCTACCTGAACTGTCCTGTTAGCAGTCTAAATCGTATCCAGAGACTCATGCTCAGAGGTGGTAGGATCATACTCGATGTACCTTTTGATCACCCATCTGATTCTGTTCTGAAGAAACTAAACTGGCTGACTTTACATGAGAGACTCTATCTACATACCTGTTGTTTGATGTACAAATGCATAAATTTAAGCTGTCCGGTGTACATGTCAAATAAGTTTGAACAGATCGATCATGTGTATAATACAAGAAATTCATTAAATCTCAAAGTACCAAAATGTAAAACCAACAAAGGACAGTCTGCTTTCGCATGTAAAGGGGCGAAAGCCTGGAACTCACTACCTGCTGTGATAAGATCCTGCTCTAGTCTTGACTCTTTTAAGCATAATATTTTGAAGTTTATTTTATCTAATAGAACCTGATGCCTCTTTTGTTTTTACCAGTTTTATCATTATATACATTATGTTTTTAATTGTTTACATTTATTCTAATTTACTTTTAAATTATATACACCTGTTATAGCTCAGGGCTCCATCGTAAAACAGTTTGTAACTGAATTGGGCTACCCTGATTAAATAAAGGTGATTTTGACTTTGACTTTGACTTTGACTATAGTATGTCTGATCTTTGGATTGTCTCAACCAGACAATAATTGAATTGTTCAAATCCTTTTTTTTTTGGTAACGTAAGGGATTTGGGCACTTCTTTGAATAAATACCATTTCCAAATGGCATGGATTAATTTTCAATATTGAAAGTTATGATTTTTATTTAATTATTTTGTTACACTTCTACTTCTGAATCTATGGGTTCATCCTACTCATGTACAATCCAAATTTTCTGCTCCATAACTTATGATTTTGCTGCAAATTTGCAGTTTGTTCTAGTATATGTGATGCTATTATGAAGCTGATCCTTTAAAATTCCAAAGCCAATTGGTCAATGTCAGTACACTTTGTGATTTTCTTTTACTTCTCAGAAACTTGTGCAAAGTAATAGCATAGAATTTAACATAAATGTACACACAGTTACTGTATCAGGACTGCCACCTCGCCATGCATGCAGGCTACAAAAGAAATTTAACTTCAGGGTTTAGTCATTTATTTGCAGTTCTTTTGTAATTCATTATTTACCAATTAAAAATATTTAAGTGCACAGTATTCCAAAGTAACAGATATTCATTTAAGTACAATGTTAACCATATCTTATCCTGATTTAGCTCGATTATTTCAGTTGGACCCTTACTGATGGGCAAATCAGTAAAACATTCATGTGACTGGGGATACATTGTACTGCATTTTCAACGGTTTATTTAACATGATTCTACAGACCACAGTGTCTTTGATTTCCCAAAAATGACTAGTCATAATTTAAGCCATTATTTTCACACTATGTCTTTGATAATTTCCTAATCATATAATTTAAAAGAATATTTATCTGATCTTTGTATTTGTCACAGACATTAAGTGTTGGTATGCAAATGAAAGCTCTCTTTACACTCTGTTTAATGGTGTTATTTTCAAGTTCCTATCATCAAAAATGTTAAAATTAACAAATATCGCAAATAGGCGAAATTTCACAAAAACGTCACTTTTCCTGTCATACAAAAGTGCCAGTAGCAGCTAGAAGCAGGTCCGAAATCCAGAAATTTCAGTATGAATGGACTTTTAAAACAATAAAGATTGATTTGAAGGCGTCCCCGCATGGGCCCAGCGAAAAAGCCACTTTATCATCCCCCCCTACTAACAGAAATCAATTCTTGCTATTGCTTTGGAATATACCTGGTCTTATTGCCGGGTCAATGAGCAATGGCTGGATCTATCCAATACATTGTTGAATAATGTGCAGTTCTCATTCAGAAAGTAGACCAATAAACACATTTGACCATCTGTCAATTGCCACACCAGGAGGCCAATTACATGACAGAGAATGACTGGGAAACAGTGTTGGTCAGTCCAGATAATGCCTCAATGCCCTCATCAAGAAACTATTGCTCCCACTGGATAAGTTGTGAAGGACACATTGAATACAAAGTGTACCATGGATCTGAAACTTTCAGTACTTGTATTATTGTAATCTGTCATAGAACCTTCTCTACAGAACCTTCAAAAGAGAACGTAAAGAAACAACATTTATCGCCAAACAGGCTGCAAGAAAATTCAATCTAAGATTGTTGACCATATATTTCACACAAACATCAGGTGGATGACCGGGCTTTACATCATATATACTTTAAAACTGACTTTATAATAGATCTGTCTCCATTTGTAGTTCTGAATTTATGGCATCTAAAAGCAATGGTAGCTCTATTAGAATCTCATTTACCTCTCAACAAAGTGATTGGTGTTGTTGACCAAGCCAAGGAGTCTGACTAATAATATAATCAATGTGTTTGTTGAATGTTCGGGTCAGAGCAGCTCTGTTGATTATGTTTACAAAACAGCAGTTCAACAGAAAAGTGTGATTTGGGTTTGAATAATATAGATTGGGGGATTATAACATGCTAACAACTAGATAATTATTAACTGTTGGATTTAATTTAATTTGCAAACAAACCAGATAATATGTCACCAGGTGGGCTTCCTCACAGACAAAAATAGCCCCACCCCTTTATCGTAGTGCCACCTACCCATAATAAAAGTTTTAATCCTCATAATGGAGACAGACCTATTTAGGTGAACACTAATTGGACAAGATGAAACACCAGACTAATATGCCCGGAAAGAGAACAAAACATGCTTCTCGGTAGTTAACAGCCAAGCACATTACTATACCCAGGCCCATGTTGCCCATGAAAGACATGCTTTCCCCAAGTACGCTAAAAAAGTATGGCTGTAATCTGTGTGTGTCTGACAGAAGCTCTAAGGCTGCCTTGTAGCAATAGCAATGGTTTCATTTGAAATCTTTGCATTCCATTCATTTATCTCATACTCTCAATGTCTCTCATACAAGATGCAAGCCTTCAAACATTCAAGATGTCTGCATCAAATGCTATTTAGTCTGACTCAGATCATAACGATGAGAAGATTTCCAAGACATAAAAGGATACAATGCATGCATGATTAAATACCGCAGTACATATCGCCTTTCTTATCTTGAGTTGTATGAGCATTCAGGAATGCTTTTGACATACCATAAACACATAGTCATTTGAGAAACCTTACATTATGCATCTTATATAATTTACTTTAGATAAGCCTACATTTCGAGAAGGCATAGCCATCAATGATCCTGTTTGTTTGATTGTATTTGTTAAGGTGCATGAAACTATAATCAAATGCTTTGTTCTTAATTTAGTTTCAAAATAATTCCAATACATCACACCAAAGGGGAAGAACTTGATTATTATGCAATTGGCTAGAGAAGAAATACCTCAGAAGCTTAAAAAAAGAAGAATTATCTTCATGATATTTTTCATTCACTTCAATGTTATGTTTCATCTGAGTGTGCACTCTACAGACTATATGTACTTCCGTGAATGTGCACTTAACTTCTTTATGAAAATGTCAGAAAATTATGATTGACTTAGTCTGTAAAAAGTCTACAAATACTATTTTCATTATGGTAGATTATGATCAATTTTAAAAGAGCTGTCAATTTTTTTTTGCTCATATAAAACTTAAAGAGGGAAAACATATCATTCTGCATTTCTCAAAGAATGCTATATCTAAATAAGGAACAATAAACACGACAATGAATCCAGAATATTTCCTTGAAATGATATGTGATAGGTTTTTGTTCCGATCACTCAAAGTCAGGAATAGACTTTTTCAACTGCAAGCACTGTTTCGTTTCAAGGAAACATCCTTTGAAGCCAATTACAGAAATCACAAAGGACATTCAGCAGTGAAACTGGGTCAGACCTTTAGCTTTAATGCTGGCCTCAGGAGCCAATTAGCACCAGGCATTTTCCCGGTCACGCAAGTAAAAGGCGACCTTCAGTTTGGAAATACATGCCGCTAGACTCCAAATTTATTTTTGCACTTAGTTTGCGGAAAAATGAAATTGAAAATGGTGCTTTATTTAATTTAAGAGAAAACATAGCTCACCATTAATTGGAAGAACCATTAATTAGCAAAATATATATGTCTACTCCTATTCAGTACTTCAAAAATATTATAATTTTGAGTTTATTTTAGTTTTTGCAATTTATTAACTGTCAGGCATGTCATTCAAGTTTAAAATGTTAAGCTGACTCAAAAAAGCTAAATTGTTATTGTGAACTCTTTGTTATAAACCGGAAATAAGTAAAGTCCAATTCAAAAAATCGCTTGCCAACCAATATTTTGCTCAGAAAATGTCAGTATGATAAATGAATATCTTGTGGAACTGTCAGTATCCATATTTGAAGGTATGGTATGACTGCCATACAGTATGGTGAGCTCTGATGAGCTGCTTTATCTGGAATGGGTGCTACATAAAATCATAACATGTAATATATATACATTTTTTGCAGGTTTTTTGAATGGAAAAAAGGTCTTGGCAATCAATGTTTTCTCTGACCTGACATTGACAGATCACCACTGTATTGGTATAGGATGGCTGTTTTGCCTCATTGTTGTGTCCTCATGTCGTTCTAATTAGCCTGCCAAGGGCATACATACAGGATGTAAATCCCCAATCATCCATCCGGTGTATTGGCAATTTGGTAGGACTGTGTAAAGCAGGCTGGAATATTTGTTTAATTGGATTGACACAAGGTGGAGCTTAATTAGCTAAATTGATTGGTTCGCCCTCTTGTGAGTTTTTATCTCAGTCTGCAAGTTTGTGTGGAACCCAGTCATTTCCTCCTGTCTCATCAAACTGCCAGGTCATGCCATGAGCTCCTCAGGAGGCCTGAAAACTTTTATCTGATTTTATCTGTAACATTAGCTGTGAGTATGGCTTTTTATATAATCTAATTCTTCTAAATTCATTATTACAAAATCATTTTGAGTGTAATAGTGCATTATCTTCTGCATGGAGCAAGTTTATGCTCATTTTATTTTGCTTATGTATTTCTTGTGAATTTCTGGTCATTCAGATGTCAATCTGTCATTTTTGAGCAGCCATATTGGTTTGAAATTCACCTGTCAAATTTAATTTATTTATTTAATGAGATAATGTAAAGTTATGTCTATTTTATGTAGCTTATTTATTTCATGCATATTTTCTGTAAATATTATTCACTGGTCTTTAAATATTATGTTTGAAAATACAAACTTTGAATACAACTTTGCAATTTTATCCTTGTTATAGGATATGGACTTGAACATGTGAATGTGAACTGAATCTGGTCCAAACTGGTGCTTAGCACATATTGGTGACACTGCATCTCACAGAGATTGTAAGTTGTTTTGCATGGCGTTCATCTTTATTGATTTATTTATTTGACTGGATTGATATAATTCAGAATCTGGACTTGTATTATTTTGTTTGTCTATTACAAAAACCTAAAAAATATATTTGATTATTTAATATTATTGATATATCTTCAGTTTATGTTATTTAGTCTTTTGTTTGTACTTTGTTGTCTTTTAGTAATTTATCACGTTTCATGTTTTTAGGGAACGGAAAATTTATGGAAATTTTAAGATTCGAGAATATGACGAATAAAACGATTTACATCTGAACATCTGGTATCGTCCTTTTTCTCCGTCTGACGTTCACTCTAGTCTGATCGGTGTCTCCCAATACAGTTCCAATCATCTGTCGTCATTGGAAGGTACAGTTCCAATCTTCTGTCGTCATTGGAAGGTACAGTCCCTATCATCTGTCGTCGTTGGAAGGTACATTTCCAATCATCTGTTATCATGGAAGATAAGGAGAAGAAGATCGCTGAAATACAACGCCTCAAGTTGGAGAGGACCAGCGCTAAATGTAAGGTGACAAACACATGTAAGATATTACAAAGAACTTTTGCCAAAGATGAGCTAACAGAAACAATTCGCATTGAAATAGAGCAACTCGAGAAAATAATGAAAAAGTTTATTGAAGCTCACAATGATTACTGTACATTCATAGAATGCAATGATGGACTTGATGATTTCAAAGTGGTCAATAACTTGGATCTTGAAGACTATTATGATGATGTCTGTGAAAGATATGACAATGTGAAAAGCAAGTATTCAAGTTTAAAAAGTTCATGTAACAATGGGATAAAGCGAAATGAGCTTGTTCGTCTTGAAATGAAATTGGATTCTGAAGCATTTAGGCTGTCACGCGTGTGTGACCAAGCGGAAGCTGTGGTTCTGGAAACAATGGTCGAAGCTGAAGAGATTACTTGTTATATTGATGACATTGTATGTAAAACTGATGATGTCGCAAAATTGGTCGACAGATTGTGTGAATTGGCTATTGATGATGGTTATGTTAAAGACAAAGTTAGACATATCAGTGATTTGATGTGTAGGTCAGATGATGTCAAAAGACAATGCAATATTACACTTAAATCTTTATGTGTCACTCACAATTCTGACAATTTATCTGATGTTCATCCTCTTTCTGAGGGTACTAGTGACAGGGCAAAGTTTGATGCAGTCAGTGCAAACGACATTGACTTTGGTGTTTCAAAATCCAGTCCGTCTGGTCAAGTGGTTCAGTCAAGTTTAAGTAATGCCTTTGTGACTGGGTTTGTCAGTGCAGCAAGTGCTGCAGGTGGCGTCACGAGTAGTCAGGTGTTCGCTGGTGATTTTTCAGCTGGTCGTTCTTCTGTTTTTCCCACGTTTACTTATACCCCTTCTAGCATGGGTCATCTTTACAATTTTGGGGAAACAGTTGGTAGTACATCTAGTAGTGCTGCGCAAGTTAGTTTGTCTGGTAGTGCTGCACAAGTTAGTCTGTCTGGTAGTGCTGCACATGTTCATTCATCTGGTAGTGCTGCGCATGTTAGCCCATCTGGAGCTAATCTTCCTCGAACTGGTTTGTGGAGTTATGGTGATGTAGACCGTGCTCCCAGGTTTGATTCTTCTAGAGTTAATGTCAAGAAGGTATCATTGCCTGAATTTTCAGGGAAGCGTCGTGACTGGCCTGAGTTTAAAACAGTCTGGCGCGACTTGGCAGAGGGTAGCATTCGTAGTCGTTCTGCTCTGGCATATGAGCTTAAAAGGTGTCTTAAAGGTCCAGCTCTTGAGAAAGTTAAGAGTATTTATGTGACTAAGCCGGAGGCGTATGATCTTATTTGGCAGAGGTTGTCAGAGTTCTATGATGATACTACTGCTTGTGTCCAGGCTGCTCTTGAAGGCCTGCAAAGGCTAAAGCCTGTGCAGGACGAGGATTTTAGAGGCTTAGTTAGTTTGGTTGATGTTGTTGAGTCCGTTCATGCTCAGTTGGATGAGCTTGGACACGCCAGTTTGCTCACAATGAGAGAGGTTGATAGAATTAGTGGTATGCTGCCCTCTAGTGTTCGAATGGTCTGGATCAGGATTTTCCATGGGCTAGATACTGAACAGCAGTTGAAGCCTCTAGGACATTTTCTAAAGTTTCTCAGGTCTGAGAGGGCATCTGTAGCAAGGTTGGCTGAGGGACAAAGTCCACATAAGAGTCACCAAGGGAACTCTAATTTTAGCAAGTCAGCTGGTGGTGAGTCTGCGGGTAGACCCAACTGTGCTGTGCACAAGGAAGCTAAGCACAAGACTTCCGATTGTGTCGAGTTTAAGAAACTTTCTCTTGATGAAAAATTCAAAGTGTTAAAGGAGGTTCATGCTTGTTTCAAGTGCTTCGGATATCACAGACGTGAAAACTGTAAGGACAGAGGGAAATGTGTTCATTGTCAGAGGAATCATAATCCATTGTTGTGTAAGCAGCAGTCAGTAGGTTCTCAAGGTGTTAGTTCTGGGTCTGTGAAGTCAAATGGTAGCACTGTTCGTGGTGACAGCAATGTTGCCCATGATCCTGCGGGATGTTCTTTGTTTGCAATACAGCAAGCTCTTGCTGTGAATAGTGGCAGGTGGGCCACAATCTTTTGTGACAGTGGGTCAAACACCACTTATGTCACACATGCTGCTGCAGATCGTTTGAAGGCCAAGAAGTTAGAGAGGTATACTATGGATCTCACAACAGTAGGCAATCAAAATCAGGAGTATCAGACTAGGCTCTATGAGTTGTCTCTTCGAACTCAATCTGGGAAGGTTGTTCCGATTTTGGCTTTTGGCATGGATGAAATAACTGGCCCCATTTCCAAGTTGGATCTCAGTTGTCTTTCTAGATTATTTCCAGATTTTGATGTGTCAGTCTTGCAGCGTAGGTCCAAGTATGTAGACATTCTATTGGGATGTGACTACTTTGGTATGCATCCAAAGGAGGAGGTTTCCAAGTCTGGCAATTTGAGTATTATGAAAGGAGAATTAGGTGTTTGTGTGTTAGGTAGCCATCCTGATTTGCATGAAGACACCATTATTAGTTCCAATTTGGCTAGGACTGCCCATCATTTCAATGCCAGAGGGGATTGTCATCTCTTGCAAAGGAAGGTGCTGCACTCAGAGTTCAACTCTGTGAAAGCTGAGGAATTGTCTACTGAAATTGTTTCCAGGTGTGAAAAAGTAAACACAGCGGACCTTGTCACTCGTGGATGTAGTCCAAAAGACTTAGACAACAATTCCGAATGGTGGAATGGGCCTCCTTTCTTGTATACTCCTCTAGAGGACTGGGGCTTAAAGTTCGGCATTCAAAAGGATTCCGTCTCTCCGGGAGAGAAAAGACTAGAAGCAAAGTCTGCAAATGTTCTTGTTGGAAACTTGTCTATCTGTCCCAAGTTGAGTGAATGTGTTAATTATTCAAGGTTCAGCAAATTGGAGTCCTTGCTGTGGGTGGTTGCTCGTTTGCTGGGTGTTGCAAAGGCAAAGTCCTTCAGTGGGGCTAGTACACAGAATTCGGCATGTGTCTTCCAGGAGGCTGAGATGTTGATTGTGAAGGATGTACAGCGTATCATGTCAACTGAACTCACCAAGAAGAATGGCACATATCAGAAGCTCAACCCAGTGCAGAATAAAGATGGGATGTGGATTGTAGGTAGCCGTCTCCAGCGACATAATCCAATGACTCCAGAATCTGAGGCTCAACTTTTGCTTCCGTCGGGTCACAAGGTCACTTATCTGTTCATGCAGGATGCTCATGTGAAAGGTGGTCACCGTGGTAGGGATTCTACTTTAGCTCGCTTTAGGCAGAGGTTTTGGGTTCCGCATGGAAGTAAACTGGCATGGAGAGTCAAGGCATCCTGTCAGCTGTGTAAGCTTAGAGATTCTAAATTGCTAAGCCAGGGAATGGGACTGCTTCCAATGTCGCGGCTTAAGCCTTCCCCTCCTTTCACTTCAGTCATGCTTGATTTGTTTGGCCCGTACAAAGTGCGGGGAGAGGTTCAGAAACGTGTTTCTGGCAAAGCTTATGGTGTTCTCTTTGCAGACATGGTGTCTGGTGCAGTGCACATTGAGGGCGTGTTTGCCTATGATACTGGTTCTTTTCTTTTAGCTCTGAAAAGGTTCACTTCAATCAGGGGATGGCCTAGTGTCATATACAGTGATCCAGGGTCGCAACTTGTCAGTGCTGCGAAGGAGTTGCAGCAAGCTTGGGAAGCTGTTGATCGTGATCTTTTGATAAGAGATGGCGCTGAGAATGGACTTAAGTGGGTGTTTGGGCCTGCCGACAGTCCATGGCACCAAGGTTTGGTTGAGTCTCTTGTGAAGTCGGCAAAGCGATCAATTCACTTTGCTGTGCACAATCAACGTTTGTCTGCATCCGAGTTTCTCACGTTGTGTTCTGTAGTGGCAAATCTTCTCAATGAGAGACCTATTGGAGCGTTGTCAGGACAGGATTCTGATTTGAGTGTCATTACTCCTAACAGTCTGCTGTTAGGTAGGGCTACTGCCCGAAATCCAGGAGGTTGGGAAATGGAAGTTCACAGTAGAGAAGCTCGTTTCCATTATGTTCAGAATGTGGTCAGCTTATTTTGGGAGCGATGGATAGAAATGTGTGCCCCAGCTTTGGTTTCACAAAGCAAATGGTACACTGCCAAGCGTAATCTAAAGCCTGGTGACGTTGTGTTGGTTTCAGACAGGAACTCACTTGTTGGTGAGTACAGACTTGGTGTTGTGAGAGAAGTATTTCCTGGTGAAGATGGGTTAGTTAGGAAAGTATCACTCTCTTACAAGAATTTCAAAGTGGGTGAGAAAGTCCATGAGTACAGTGGTGTTCCTGATACCACAATTGTTCGTAGTGTTCAGCGATTGGCCCTACTTGTCCCCATTGAGGGAGAGTGAAGCCATATCACAGCAACCCTGTCCCCTCCGGTGTATTGGTATAGGATGGCTGTTTTGCCTCATTGTTGTGTCCTCATGTCGTTCTAATTAGCCTGCCAAGGGCATACATACAGGATGTAAATCCCCAATCATCCATCCGGTGTATTGGCAATTTGGTAGGACTGTGTAAAGCAGGCTGGAATATTTGTTTAATTGGATTGACACAAGGTGGAGCTTAATTAGCTAAATTGATTGGTTCGCCCTCTTGTGAGTTTTTATCTCAGTCTGCAAGTTTGTGTGGAACCCAGTCATTTCCTCCTGTCTCATCAAACTGCCAGGTCATGCCATGAGCTCCTCAGGAGGCCTGAAAACTTTTATCTGATTTTATCTGTAACATTAGCTGTGAGTATGGCTTTTTATATAATCTAATTCTTCTAAATTCATTATTACAAAATCATTTTGAGTGTAATAGTGCATTATCTTTTGCATGGAGCAAGTTTATGCTCATTTTATTTTGCTTATGTATTTCTTGTGAATTTCTGGTCATTCAGATGTCAATCTGTCATTTTTGAGCAGCCATATTGGTTTGAAATTCACCTGTCAAATTTAATTTATTTATTTAATGAGATAATGTAAAGTTATGTCTATTTTATGTAGCTTATTTATTTCATGCATATTTTCTGTAAATATTATTCACTGGTCTTTAAATATTATGTTTGAAAATACAAACTTTGAATACAACTTTGCAATTTTATCCTTGTTATAGGATATGGACTTGAACATGTGAATGTGAACTGAATCTGGTCCAAACTGGTGCTTAGCACATATTGGTGACACTGCATCTCACAGAGATTGTAAGTTGTTTTGCATGGCGTTCATCTTTATTGATTTATTTATTTGACTGGATTGATATAATTCAGAATCTGGACTTGTATTATTTTGTTTGTCTATTACAAAAACCTAAAAAATATATTTGATTATTTAATATTATTGATATATCTTCAGTTTATGTTATTTAGTCTTTTGTTTTCTACTTTGTTGTCTTTTAGTAATTTATCACGTTTCATGTTTTTAGGGAACGGAAAATTTACGGAAATTTTAAGATTCGAGAATATGACGAATAAAACGATTTACATCTGAACATCTGGTATCGTCCTTTTTCTCCGTCTGACGTTCACTCTAGTCTGATCGGTGTCTCCCAATACAACCACTTCTGGAATGGGTACTTGAACTCTAGGACTCTTGAAGTAAGATAGCATAACTGTAATCCTATGCTGTAAGAATAAGAATCACGCCCTGTTGGGCGAAATTTGTCTTTAGACTCCTTGAGCAGCATGATTGATGATGTTAGTATTTCAGCTCCCCCTTTTGGGCATGCCATTCAGTCAATGGACAGATTAGATTACTTCTGGAAATTCATTTGGGAAATAATACCTCTCTGCTCCTCAAGATATTGTTAACTCTTTCGTTTCAGTTTGATATCTGCTATTAGATTTAATCTTTCTGTATCAAACTTAAAAAGAATATCTATCTATCTATCTATCTGCTGTTATCCCCCCTAGGTTTTCCAATCATCTTTGATGAAAATTGAGCATTAAACATTAAGGTGTTATTTAGGTAGTGAAAGATAATTTTTCTTTTTGCATTTTCGATACTTCATGACTTCTCCATTAAAATAACTGGTAGAACATCGCAACATGATGTAGTTCAGTGTGGTTTCACCCAGTCATTGGAAACACACAGCACATTTATTAAACATTGGAACTACATGTACAGTACAACCCAAAATAAAGTAATAAAATTCTCTGTCAGAAGTCCTCTGTTTACCTATTTTGCCCTTCTTTCTCTTCTCCACCCCAAATCTCCTTACAACTACCTTTGACTCCTTACAACAACCTTAGCTCATATTAAAAACTCTATTAAGACAGCTATCAATGCAATTGTAATTAACAAAGGGGCACAACATCAAAGAAATCAAATACAAAGGGGGTGATGGAGTTTAAATTAGTGTTGTTTAAATGTGATTTTATTGTAATTTTAAAAGGAAGTTTCAAGTAGGTAAAGGGCTGTACTGTAGTTTGGTAGTGGTCAAATACCTCCAGGCATAAATTTATTAGGGGTGTCTGTAACCAGCAATTTATTTTGATAATTGACAACTTAGTTTTTTCAGAATCTGGAGGCATACACTGACAGTAACATTCAATGCAAAAAATTGCCCATCGGTTGCAGTTAACTTATGAAAATAACTGCCAAGCAAACATATGCTCAGATAAGACAGCTTCACAGGATAATGACACTCTGTGTTAACAAAGAATTGGCTAATATCTATTTGGAGAGAGGAATTGTTGACATTGGTGATGCAGGTTTCTTTACTAACCTAACCAATTATTGTCATTGTTTTGGAATACACAAGAGATTAAGTCCAGGTACATGTGCAACCAGTGAATGTATTTAATGTTTTATTACTCCATTACATATTGCGTAGTTCTCATTGAGAAAGTAAAGCAACAAACACTTTTTGTCATCTGGCAATGGCCATTTGGCCACCCCAGGGGGCCAATTACATGAAAGCGAATGACTCGGAACAAGTGTTGGTCAGTCCAGATATAGTGGCAATGTCCTCGTCAAGAAACTATTGCACCCACGGGATTAGTTGCAAAGAACACATTGAATACAAAATGTACCGCTGAAATTTGTTGGATATAATTTAAAGAAACAACCTTTTTGTTTTACTTTACACATAGTGCCACAAGAAAATGCGATCTAAAATTGTTGACAGTAAATTCGTAGAAACATAAGGTGGGTGAACACCAGCCAAACATGCCCGGAACGGCAACAAAACATGCTTCGCGGAAATTAGCAGCCTAGTACATTACTAGATGTGCCAAATCTTGGGCCATTGTTGCCCTTGAAAGGCATGCTTTTGCCAGATACACTGAAAATGTTCCAATTACTGTTGTCATCGGTATCTTGCTGAAAGCAGCTCTAAGAATGCTTTGTAGCGATATCAAAGGTTTCATTTGAAATCTTTGCATTCCATTCATTTATCTCATACTGTCATACAAGATATAAGCCTTCAGACATTCAAGATTTCTGCATCAAATGCCATTCCTGCCATACCAATGAGAATATCTCCAAGACATAAAAGGATACAAAGCATGCATGATTAAATACCACAGTGCTTCACATCTTCCTTTCTTCAGCTATTTTAACATTTAAGAATGCATTCAGCATACGAAGAGGCTTTTTGTCATCAGAGAAACTTTGCATTATGTATCTTAAATGTCTTGCTTTAGTTCCATTTCCAGAAAACCTAGTTGCCTCTAAATAGCCCAAGCAGGTGCTGATGGAGCGTAAAACAAAACACTCTCACTCACTAGAGAAAGTGCAGTCATCATAGATCCTGTTTTGTTGGATTGTGTATTATATTATAGTATTTACTATAAAAGTTATGCAAATATAAATTCAAATGAATAAAATGTCCATGAAACAATATTTAGTTTTCTTCATAAGTATGGTGTTGCAAAGAGATTCTGTCATTACATTAGAAGGATGAATATAATGTTTTTGTTTTCTCACATCACATGAAGTTGTTCATAGATTTCAAAATAACTGCAATATTGCAATATATAGTGGAAGAGCACGAACATTATGCAATTGAATGTGCAAAATAAGAAACACAATAGAAGTTTCATAAAGCAAGAAGTAGTTTTCTGATTGTTTTTAGATCACTTCTATGTTATCCATCTCCGTATTTTTTTCCGATGTGTTTAAAATTCTGAATAACAAAGTCTTCAAAATGTCTAAATTCTGAGCAACAAAATCTTCTATACATCTACACAATATGCAACAAATGGATTATTTGCAAATTTTGCGTATTAATTTGCAGAATGTGGTGAATTCTTCCTCGCTTTTATAACAGTATACAGTTCAAACCAAAATAAAGTATGACTCCCCCTGTGTGCTTTTGTTGTATTGTTTTCTTTTTTAACTGGTATGAAATAAATCTTTACTTACTGACTTACTTACTTACTTCACTTAGCATTGAATATTTGAGTCTCAATTAGGTATTTCAATACAACAACATGAGATTATAAATGGAAACTCTGAATGTCTGTGTGATTGCCCACATTTACAGAAAGTTCAGAACTTCCAATTCGTGAATGAGAAGAGCCCTTGGCAATCAATGTTTTCTCAAACCTAACCATGAGTGATCACCATGTTGGAATGAGTGCTGAGACTCCTGGACTCTTGAATTAAGATAGCATAACTGTGATCCGACACCGTAAACACAAGACTCATGCCTAGTTGGATGAAATAGGTCATTAGACTCCTTGAGCAGCATGATTGGTGATGCTAGTATTAAAGCTCCAGCCTTTAGGCATGCCATTACGTCAATGGATATATTTAATTTCTTATGGTAAGTCATTGGAGAAATTTTAAATAGCTTGAGAGGGAAACCGTATGAATTCTTTCAACTCAGCTTATATAGCTGTAATTATCCAACTGGTTCTTTCAGCAAATGGAATGAAAATGGTATTTCTTAATGTAAGATGGTGCAGACTAAAAGTGAAAGCATTTATCAATAATGAAATGTTTCGGTCTCTAATTTTTTAAAAGTTTCAAGTAATGACAGAAATGATGTTTTACGCTGTATCTACAGTAAAAAAAATCCGATACTGTTTATTCTAGCTTTCTGATAATTTTTCTATAGGTTAATTACACAAATCGCAGATGATTTAATTGCAATTTGTGCTCAGACCCCAGATGCAACCTTGGGAACCAATCAGCCCCAGACATAATTCTAGTCAAATGTTAAATTCTGTGATAGCTATTTCAGCCTCTTCCACGTCTGCTGCTACAAACTGAGAAAAAAAGTAACATCCTCCAAAATAAATAATATTATGGTATTCATAGCACTACTGAACAAATTTCAAAGTAAAAAAAATTCAACAAGAAAACTGAATGCGCATGAATTACAGTACATCCACAGGGGTGCCGGAACAGGGGGGGCAGGGGGGCAAATGCCAGGCCTTATTTTACTAATTTTAGGCAAAGATTAGTTAGTCTATATTCAAAATTATTAGTGACTGTCTATTTAAATTTTGTCATGTGAAATTGGCGCGAATATGATTTGCCCCTTTTCATCTGACTGACCGCCCCTGCCGCCTGTGATTTCTTCCGGCACCCCTGTACATCCACAATTCTTAAGGACAATGACATCTAGCCGGTGGTTTCAATTAGGGAGACTTCACTGTAAACTTTGGATTCTGAGTTAGCATAAAAGATTGAGTGAGATGGTTGCACAATTCTTTTGAGCTAATATAACTTGTTGTTTAAAAGTATGACAACAGACAGATGATTATAACTTGAAACAACAAGTTATGTCAGCTCAAACTGAAATTCATTGAAGCTAGAACCATGCGTTTTGATCGGAGGGAGGTGGAAAAGAATTGAAGTTATCCTATAAGTATTCAAACCATAGTAAATTGACGAAAGCACTTTGTACAATTATATGAACTCTTTAAGAGTTTTGGAAAACCAATCAATAAAACTATATTATTAGAGTAAATGAAATTGCACGATAACGATGTTGACTTCTTTGCCACATGAATCTTGTGTGTAAAATAAAGTCATGAAGCTGAGTTGAAAATCAGGACACCTAAAAGTAGTTAGAGTAGAAGTCTTTTCTCTGGAACACCTGGGAGTCACGGGTTGCGTTTGATTCACTTCCTACCAGACTCAGAAGCCCTGGTCAGAACCATATGCAAGTAGTGATAATGTCAGGGATACCAAAAAATTGAAACTGCAGATTTCTGTGTCTGCTGACATTTCCCAGTGGACTAATTTTTCAACCCTGGGAAACGATTACCTTTCCTATCTGAGCAAACTGCAGCTCTAACGCCACCTGCTGGCAATATGAGATAGCCAAGCTCCTTAAAGCCATTAATCCCATGAGCAATTTGTCCTTCAAATCTCACTACTCAAGTTCTTCATTCAAGCGAGATATCGTGGACCTCCAAATGAGAGCTGTCAACGGCGAAATGGCAGCAATTTGATGTGTCTTTAGAGCAGTAATGTTGGTGTCAGGCAGAGACAGAATTCACAGAAATTCCTTTGTTGCATGACAAAGATGTGTTACACCAAATGCTAACATCGAAAATCTATCACTCACTTGCGAAGGTTGCTGGGGCTGCAAAAATACATAAAGGATGAATGGATATGGATGATTAAGGCGTTGTGTCCTATATAAATACATAAAGAAAAAATGTGTTCATGTTGTTTGTTCGATGTCATAATTTCTATTGCAAATTATCTGAAGTAAATGTTGGTCAAACATTCAAACTTGGAGCTCCCTTCGGAACCAACTAGCTATAAGCATATGTGTAGCCACGAAACACTTTCAGACTAGCACTTATTATGCCTACACTCTAAAAAATTTCAGACATTTTTTAGAGTGTAGTTCACACGGAGACGTATCAGGGGTTTCTTGCCATGGCGATTCTTACTTTTCCAGGAAAGTAGGAGATGATTAAACTACTTTCAACAATTCGGCGACGATAATTTCGTCTATGGCGCATCTTAAACTTCCTCACCAAAATGGCTAGTTCTCACGGAGACGTAACAGAGGGTTTAAGTGACGGCGTTTTATATTTCCAGGAAAGGGCAAAGATTTGAGCATGTTCGCCGTCAATTTTGGCTTTACGGCGCAACAGAAAAGCATGCGTCGTTTTAAGAGGTCTTTCTACGCAATTCCTAGAAATTTGACGATGCAGGAAAAAAAGATTCAACCGGTTGAATCTTTGCGAGGAAAGAAGTGGTGAAGCAAGAAGAAGCGTAAAAAGAAATCAGTGCGCGCCGCAGATTTTTAAAGATGCGGCGCACAAAGAAGAGCTTCGACGCAGAAACAGCAGTGTAGAAGAAAGCTCTTGCTTCATGTCACATGTTTCAGACACGCGTCGCGGAAAGACACATGTTCGACGCACGTGAGAGGGTGCGCGCCGCGTCTTTTGGACCCCCAATGCAGCAGACAGAGTGGCGCCTGAGTGCATGCGTTGTTCTATTTTTAGCATCAACCCTTTGTCTGCGTGTCACCCTCTTTTTGCGCAGCGGCTGGGGCAGCAGCAGCGAAGCAGGGGGGGCGAAGGAGGGGGAAAGAGGCGGTCCGCACCCTGCATATATATAGAGGAGGCCAGTTTAGAGCACCATACCCACTCAGACCTTCGACCAGAACACACCTAGAATCCACGACACTATTATCAACTGCTACATTTGCTGCTACTTTTGTTGCTACAATTGTACTTTTGCTGCTACAACATGGGACCAAAGAGGAGAAAGGGCACCGTCGTCACCAGGGCACCAACCAAGCTCAGCACCAGGTCAACACTTCACACTCCTGGGAGCACTCCAGTGACAACTCCAGCTACAACTCCAGCTGCAACTCCTCTCCATGAACCTTCAGATGCTGCAGTGACTACATTCTTCACTACAGCCATGGCAGACCTCTCTCTACCTGGGCTCTAAACCTCCACTACAGCTGGCAGCCAGACGAAGACCACCACTTCAACCACCAAAGCCACTGTCGTCAGCGAGACCATCTTCGAGGGCCGGCCAGAAGACAGCACAGACGAAGATTCATCAGTTGAACTGTTTGAAACTGATGAAGGAGACAAGCCTGCTGCCAAGTCTGCTGACAAGCCTGCTGCCAAGCCTGCTGCCAAGCCTGCTGCCAAGCCTGCTGCCAAGCCTGCTGACAAGCCTGCTGCCAAGTCTTCCACGGGTCTTCCAGAGCCTACTGCCAAGTCTACTCCAAAGAAGACTCCAAAGAAGACTCCAAAGAAGACTCAGACTCCGAAGAAGACTCAGACTCCGAAGCAGACTCCCAAGAAAACGCAAGAGAGCCAGCCTGTTCTTGCTCTAGACAGAGTGGCCATCCATGAGGACACCTTCGAGGAGGAAGAAGAAGACTCTGCTGATGAGACCCCTGCAGCTGCTGCTGAAGCCAAGTCCAAGGGCAAGAAGGGCAAAGGGAAGGCCCCCAAGAAAAACATCCGGAACAACCTGGGCATCACATCTGACCAAGAAGATGACCTCATCAACTGGTACAGAGAGCATCCTGTCCTCTACATGAAGGGCACCAGAGGCTACAAGGGGAACGAGAAGCTGCTGCTGGACTCAGAAAAAGCCAAGGAGCTGGGACCCAAGTACACCTCCCAGGACATCTTCAACTGGAGGAAGACAGTCCGCACTCACTTCTCCAGACTCGTCAGGCCTGAAGCTTCAGGAGCCGCCAGGAAGGAGACGCTCACAGAGAGGGACCAGTACATCCTGAACAACTGTCGGTTCCTGAAGGACTCCATCGTCCACAAGCCAGGGAAGGAGCTGTCCGCCATCTCTCAACTGTCTGCCAACCGGCCAGCCTCAGACTCCGAGGACAGCTACAACCCTGAGGATTCCCTGCCAGCTTCGTATGACATGCCGGACATGCCACCTGAACAGCCAGCACAGGACAGACCTGAGAGCCAGCAGTCCCAAGTCTTCCCTGGAGCACCAAAGCCTGGAGCCGCTGCCAAGGGAACCAAGAGGAAGGCCCCAGCAGAAGAAGCCATGCACTCCGCCATGAACGTCATCGCAGGCAGCATGCAAGCCATGTCCTCCGCCAAGAAAATCCTGAAAGGCTCTGGCTGCAAGATGTGCCCCGACCACCAGGAGTTGACACCCGACCAGGAGTACTGGAGGATGAAGTGCCAGGACCTCTACCACGTGGGATTGCACGCCAGCCCTGAAATCAGGAGGAAGATGGTCAGGACCATTGCAGAGGCCGCCCTCTACTGGGATGATGAGGCCAGCCGCCAGTCAAGACAGCATCAGGAGCAGACCTTCCAGCCTCCTCATCCTCCTCAGCGCCTGCAGATGCCACCTCCTCCTCATCCTCCTCCTTCTTCGACGTATGTGCCATCCCACCACCAGCAGCACCACCACGCTTCCAGCAGCAGCCATCACTACCACCACCACCAGCCCAGGGAAGGAGGATCCTCCAGGCAGACTCCCAGCTACACCGTGATGCAGCCCAGCCCATCCTCCATGACACTGATGATGGATGCTCAGGAGAGCCCTGAGAAGTACGGCTACCCCCCTGGACCCAGCTTTGGTCAACCGGCCGCCCATCACCAGCACCAGCCTTCCCCTTCGGCCAGTTGGACTGACAATCTCCTTTCTCCACGAAAGTAGAAGATGCAGCAAAGACAACAAAAAACCTCGGCCCTTTTAAGGGCCACCAAATCCTCCCAAAAGGGCAGGCCACGTACACATCTTATGTTGACAAAAAAAAAGAGCTTGTGTTGACCGAAAAGAGCCAAAAAAGAGCAAAAAAAACGTTGACAATCCCCCAAAAAAAAGTCCCCCAAAAAAAAAGTCCCCCAAAACAAAAGTCCGGTCTTGGCCTTCATTAAAAGTAATCACCTTCATAAAAGCAAGGTGCTAGTTCCCCCTTTCTTTGCCCCAAAACATACCAAGTGCAGCACTAGTACAAGTGCTGCATTCTT
The DNA here is from genome assembly GCA_026936325.1 of Platynereis dumerilii. NCBI lineage: Eukaryota > Metazoa > Annelida > Polychaeta > Phyllodocida > Nereididae > Platynereis > Platynereis dumerilii. Next base: position 29,070,724 of record JAPTHN010000013.1, read on the forward strand.
TGGTATAAACATATTTTTATTGCACTAGTACAAGTGCATGAATTTCTTAATTAAAATGTAATGCACTAGTACAAGTGCTTTGCTTTTAAAACTTGTGTTGGTTGGTTGCACTAGTACAAGTGCATCACTTTGTAATTTCACTTGTCTAGGGCAAGTGGCAGGTAGATAGCTCGATAGCTAGCTAGATAGATAGATAGATAGATAGCTAGATAGATAGCTAGATAGATAGCTAGATAGATAGATAGATAGATAGCTTGATAGATGGAACACAATGCTCGTTACATATATACACTGCAGCAAAAGAAAAGCAGTTGTCGTCACTTTGCAGGAATTGGACTTGGATAGATAGATAGATAGCTTGATAGATAACTAGATAGATAGCTAGATAGATAGATAGATAGATAGCTTGATAGATGGAACACAATGCTCGTTACATATATACACTGCAGCAAAAGAAAAGCAGTTGTCGTCACTTTGCAGGAATTGGACTTGGATAGATAGATAGATAGCTTGATAGATAGCTAGATAGATAGCTAGATAGATAGATAGATAGATAGCTTGATAGATGGAACACAATGCTCGTTACATATATACACTGCAGCAAAAGAAAAGCAGTTGTCGTCACTTTGCAGGAATTGGACTTGGATAGATAGATAGATAGCTTGATAGATAGCTAGATAGATAGCTAGATAGATAGATAGATAGATAGCTTGATAGATGGAACACAATGCTCGTTACATATATACACTGCAGCAAAAGAAAAGCAGTTGTCGTCACTTTGCATGGATTGGACTTGGATAGATAGATAGATAGATAGATAGATAGATAGATAGATAGATAGATGGATGGAGGGATTGATTGATTGATTGATTTTTGGGCTTGTTTTGTCAACATAGGATGTGTACATGGCCAGCTCAATTGGGAGGATTTGGTGGCCCTTAAAAGGACCTGGGGTTTGTTGTTTTGAATGCATCTTCTTCAGATTTTCTCCAACTGCCAAGGGACACTTCCTGCCGGACTGTTGACCCAGTCACGTAGGTAGTCTCGAGCAGCCTTGGCATCTCTGGAGGCATTTCCGTGTCGAAGTGGTTCTCCTAGGTCATGCAATTGACGGTCTCCCCTCCAAACTCCTTCAGCGACGTCATGTGTCTGTGGATCTTCTCTGTCCATCACTTCATTGTCACGGGCATGGTGGACGCCTACTCTGTCTCGCAGAATGTTGTGTAGAACACAAGCAGCCATTGTGATGTATGTCACTCTTGTAGGTCGTTGGGGCATGGTGGTCAGGAAGCATCTGAACCTGTGTGACAGCAGACCGAAGGCATTCTCCACCACTCTCCTGGCTCTTGAAATCCTGTAATTGTAGACTCTGGAAGGAATGTCAAGGTTCTTTCTTGGCACTGGTTTGAGCAGCCATGTCTTCAGGGGAAATGCCTCGTCACCCACGATGTAATATGGGAAAGGATTGTCTTCTGTGCCAGGTAGAGGTTTTGGAGGTGGTAGGCCTAGATCTTCCTCGTCCAGGAGTTGTCGAAGTACTGTGTCCCTGAAGACGCCGCCATCAGATGCACTTCCTTGACAGCCAGCCTGCACATAGATGAACTTGTAGTCGGCATCAACGAGGGCCATCAGGACAATGGAGTGAAATCCCTTGTAGTTGTAGAACAAGGAGCCTGCAGCCTTGGGACATCGGATTGCGACGTGCTTGCCATCCAGAGCTCCAATGCAGTTGGGCAAGTTCCATTTCGTCTCAAAAGCCTTGGCTATCTCCTTCCATCTTTCAGGCTGTGTGGGTAGTGCCAGCTGTCTTTCGAAGGCATGAACGATGGCAAGGCAGACCTCAGGGATGAAGTTGCAGATGGTGTTGGGTGCCACACGGAAAGCATAAGCTAGGGACTTGTAGCTGTTTCCTGTTGCCATGTACCGCAGGGTGATAGCCAACTTCAGACCAGGTTCCAAAGCCCTCCTCATGTTGGTGTCTTGCTTAGCGATGAGTGGTCCAACAGCTTCCAGGATTTCAGCAAAGATGGCAGGGGGCATTCTAGTGTAGTTGTAGTAGCCGGACACGTCACGCACTTGCAGTTCAGGCAGCAGTTGATGGAAGTGACCATGTTGTTCCCTCTGCAGCAACCAGTTGCGAATCCACCACCTTTTCTGTCTCCTGGCCCTCCTCCTCCTGTGTCTCAAATAGACAGCTCCGATAGCAACAGCAGCAGCACCAGCCACAACAATAATTTCTTCTTCATTCATCATGCATATGTTCAGTAGGCAGTCGCTGTGTTCTCATTGAAGGGCAATCAGCAAATGAAGCAAGGAGGTCCTCTGTGTCCCTTTTTATAATGACCAAAAGTGACTCCTGCAGCAGCGAAACACACTTTGCCGCAGCGCTGCAACAACAGACGTTCGTCGATGCTTAAGAGACCTTCGTCGCTGCTTAAGGCAAGGACGACGAAGAAGGTCAGCATCGACGCGCCTGTAATGTCCTCGGCGCTTTATGAATGCATGTGCGACGATGAACCATCAAGTTACGCAGTAACAAGTCCCTAAATGCGGCGTTGCATCCTTACAGTCGTCGGCGAGGCTGTCATTTTCAGCGACGCATCTTACCTCGGGTGTACGCCGAAGGTTTCCTGATGCGTCGCAGGTCGCCAATTTCAGACGTAGCTGCCTCACAACCATCAGCGGCGTAAGAGGAAACAACATTGGGCGAAGTAAAAGCAGCCTCGCCGAATTCCAAAACAAAGTGCGACGCGTCTGTTTGGAACTGCGCTGAGGAAAGAGAGGCGGAACGCGGCGAAGAAAGCTTAAGCAGCGCCGCGGACACCTCAAGACTCACCGCGGCTACTAACTTTAAGCGTCGCACATGACACTAATTGATTACGTAACGTGCCAAAACCAACGTTCTACGCCACAACTTTCCAAGAAATGACTTCTCTTGATGCGTCGCTCTCAAATCGCCGTCGTGAGAACCAGGCAAAAGTTCCTAGAAGTCACGTGACAGGTTGGTGAAGCAAGAATTTGCTTCACCAAAGATTCAACCTGTTGAATCTTGACGAAGCAAATACTCATGATGCAAAAGATCTGAAAGACCCCCAAAGAGCTTGGGCAAGGCTACAGACTGCTTGGGCGAGGCTAGAGAGTGCTTGGGCAAGGCTACTTTATCATTGAGTCAATACAACTTCGGCGACGCAACAGCACAACTCGCCGACGCAAAGATGCTGATGAAACGCCGAAACAGCTGTTTGCCTCACCGAAACAGCTGTTTGCTTGGGCGTAATTGAGTATTTGTGAGGTGCTTGGGCGATGCTAGAGCCTGCTTGGGCGATGCTAGAGCCTGCTTGGGCGATGCTACTTTAACATGGAAGCAATGGAACTTCACCAAAGCTCCTGCACAACTCGCCGACACAGTCCTGTTCCCTTTTGGGGGTTGCTACGGGTCCAATTACGAACGATTCGGCGTAGAAAACGAGTGCCTCGTCGTCCTAGGATCCACCCAAGACGATGTATAACCTTTAATTGATTATATGAGGCTTCAAAAATGGCTTGAATCGCCGAAATGTGGCTTCCTGGCACCTAGACAGCTTTGCCGACACTTAACCACTGCCGTGAGAATATAGCATTAGGCTAATCAAAGTGCAAACATCTCATTAAATCATTATAATGAAGCAATGCAAATTGAGTTTTATCAACCCCATCCAATGCCACCAGAGCTTGGTATCAGGAAAGGTCCAAAACAAGTAATAATGTTGAAATTACCAATTTTTGTGTCTGTTGGCATTTGCCAGTGGACACTTTTTCAAACTCTGGAAGGGATCTGTTTTCCCATGTGAGCAAACTGCAGCTCTAACGCCACCCGCTGGCAATATGAGACAGGTGAGCTGCTAAAAGCCATTAATCCTATGAGCAATTTGTCTTTCAAATCTCTAGTCAAGTTCTTAATTCAAGTGAGATATCGCAATGCATGGATACAACCTATAGTTTTTCACTACCATCTGAATAATTTGTTTTTTGACTAGGAATTTGACCTGGGGAGTTATGTGTGTTTCAAGTACTCCCAAAAGTTGATATTGTAAACTTCAGTTTAGTTTGCCCTTTTTTTTGTCTTGTGAATTGCTGGTCAATAACAGCATCGCATCAATCATGCTGCTCGCATGTTCTTGAAATTAAGCAAAACTAATGACTACGAAAATAATACCTGTGGTTAGTTAAATCAGTTTTAAACTTCAATTTTGAAAACAGCATTCATTAATGACTAAAGAATAAGCTGGTGATCATTAATAAACTTAATTAAATTAGAGGAATTTTGAATTGCTGATCTTCAGTTTGCCTGACTCTTATTGAATTCACTAAAACCAATTTAGTTAGCCTAGTTTAATGCAGATCTCTGAATAAACCTCAATATGTCAACCTGATGGCTAAAGCACAACAGTGCTTATAATTATATTCATTAACATTTGGCAATTAGGTAATGCTGTTATTGGGGGACAGATCTGCAATTTTGGATTTAATATTAATAAACAGTTACTCTACATTAAGCACATTAAGCATCAGATCAATCAACATTAGTCATTTTTATAAACCAAGTGGCCCTAATAAAATCGATAATAGTTATTCTGCTATAGTAGCTATGTTATCTGATATCATTGTAACTATCCCAATTTTTGCAGACATGGAAAAAATTGCTTGTTGTTTTGTTCCAGGAACTAGTCAGAATTATGCTGTAGTGAAATATAACAGTGTTACACATGGGCCTGAAGGGTTTCTTTTCTAGAGAGATTTCCACATCTATAGGATAATGTTCTTTGAGTCGGACAATGGATTGGAAGGATCTTAAACAAATGTATGGTACGTGCCTTGTAACTGTCCAACTCAAGGTTATCCGTCTCATTTTCTTAATTTCTATAAGTAACCCAATATACAATGTTCTAATTATGCAAATTAGCAATTTTGTAATAGATTTCGGGAAAAAAAATCATTTGATGCCCTAATTGATATAACCTATAACCCTTAAGCATGGCTAGATATCCTAGGAGCTTGTCATGAGCATCTCTACATTTGTTTCCGTAATCCCAGAATTGTCACGGACAACAAAAATTCTTATGTTGAATGCCATCCAATCAACATCCCCTCCAACTCATATTACTGTAAATCAAACAGTTTTGAGAAGTTGTAGAATAGGTTGATGACCAGAATAATAGAACATGACAGTCAGATGACAACAGAAGACAGCAGATGACACTTGAAGACAATCTGTATATCTAGAATAATAATTGTGGAATCCAGAATAATTTGCAGACAAGGAGATGCAAACAAAACAGGAAGCGGGGGAGATCACATGAAAATCACACGACAGCTTACCCGGAAGTACTATCAAGATGGTCACGTCTTCCATAGGAGTCAAGAGGGATGTAAAGATGGACAATAAAGGCTTGTAGCATGGTATTGTGTACAGTGGCTTTTTTTCAGACTGGAAAGCTTGTTATTATTACATGATATGTCATTTGGACATGGCATGTATCTGATTGACTAGAGGAGAATGTGTAGTTTTCAGAAATATATGTTCGCTATGTGTTGGTTGATTCGCCTAACACCATAAATCAAAATTCTGCTCAAAAAACGCCTTTTTTCCTTGTTTATAGCTCATTCACAAATAGTACTGCTTATAAAGGGTGATGCTTTTGATATTTTTACAATTTTCGGAATGAAATAATTGGTTCAGTATCACAGACTGAAGCACAAAGAACATATTTAGCTAAAAAAATTATGGTTTTACAGTGTTAGCGTTCGCCAAGGGAATTTTTTACATGAAGATGTCACATAGTTTGAAAACAATTAATTTTCTTACATGCACTTTTGACCTCTCCTGAAATATATATGCTTTATATATGGAATATAGCTAATTGCTGTGTGGAAGCCCCATAGTATCCCTCTTCTAGACCACCACTTCTTCAGTTTCTGAGACCGTTATAAGGGCACATTTAGGATACTTTTGCATTGCTTATGCAAATGTTCACAAGTACGTCGCGTTTTACAAATTCGTAGGTTTAGATGTAAAACTTTTAGAGGCAAGATTGACATTTTTTTACAGATATTTGTGCATCAAACTGCGATACTGGACAAAATATTGAGTCTTTAACCATCATATTGAACTTGTTAGAGCTGATCTTAGTTCGTTCACAAGTACGTCGCGTTTTATGAAACCCACACTTCCAGCTGCTATGTCACCTTGGTTGTGCCAATAGCATGGATACTTGTGAATAGTCATTAGAAAACATATTTAGGAAGCAAAAAAAAAATTTTGAGAGAAATCTGAACTCAATTGTGTGCAAAATTAGCATATTTTTAAAAATATGATAAATGAGAGAAAATTTTCAAAAACCATATTTTTCTCCTAATTATACTATAGACAGGTAATTCTGGATTAAATCCAATATCACTACTGCCAATTTGAATTATTTTTATCAATGGAACATGTATTTATTTTCAAACGAAAATTACTTGGGATATTTTTGGGAGAGTCAAAAATCTGCTATTAACTTGGAACAGAACCCAAGAGCCAACATCCAAAATCAAGTACTATGTCTAATAATCTGGTTCCCTAGAACTATTTCTAACTGACTTGGAACAGAATTTCCTTATTTTGATACCTTCATCTCTATATTATATCACATGATTTCTTGTTAATTTCAGGGAATTTATTGTTATTGCAATATATAGTGTTTAATCATCATTTATCAATTTTAAAAGGTTAAATTGATTTTCCACTATGTTTTAACCATGTTCATTATTAATTTCATATTACTTGACCCCCAATTTCATTTTTTGTGCATCTACTAATCATTTACTTTCATCCAAAGATAACACTAAAATTGACTTTGGCTTGGTTTTTGTTGAGCATAGTCAACGCTGTTATGGCTATGGTTACCATTTTTTCCAAAGGTGGTCAACTCTATATCATGAACGTTTCCTGGTGGTTTGGTGGCTTTAATACTTATTCTTTTTGTGGCACAAGTGTTTTGACCAACTGTGGAGAATTCAATTTTTGCAGGGCGAAGCTTAAGGTGCAGTTCCTCACTGCCTGCAGTTAGAAATGTAAAACCCCAGCAAAATGTACTCCAGTATGTGTATTATAAGTGTTCCAAAAATTAACTTCCTGGATTAAGTGGAAGTAGTTATTTTTTGAAGAAATAAACCATATTCCAGTTCTGTCACGATTCACCCCAGTGTACCGATTCACCCCATATTATGGAACAATGAAAGCTCATTAAGCTCCATCCTTCTGGATTTAGTTTCCCTAATATATTAGCTATCAAAATATAAGAAGTACTTAATTGTGCTACAACTTTCATTTTTCATCATCGGTGGCCAAAATGTGTACACAATAGTGTGCTACAAGCCTAAAGACAAGGCCTGACAAAACATAATGTCGAGGAAAGGTCTAAGTGATCTACAGCAGAAACATACTCTAAAAGTAATTTGGTTGTCAGGTTTACAGTTGTCTAGTCTTGTGGAGAGCACACATTGTCAAGCATCAGTTTTCACAAAATCTCTACATTTTTGCAAGAACATTTCTACCACACATTTCTGATCGACAATGGACAAGCGGCCCACCAATATTTGAGTTAACATGGACTGTTCCCATTCTGTTTCAAGATTGCACAGCACCATGGGAAATGCCAGTCATTAAACTGGTAAATTGTGTCTGTTGTGCTGGAAATCTGCCTGTGTGTTTGAATGGGCATCCACGTGCTACATATCTGTGTCATCACTTGAACTACCATGAACAATCATGCCTCTTGCAATTTGACTGAAATGACTATTTTTGACAGTTCCAACTTATGTTGCATTTTATATCGTACACAAAAGTCTTACAAAAAACTTTAAGAACCATACTACTGAAGACTTGCTGAGCTTGAAATCTCCAAGGAAATGGGTGAAAAGAGAGAGGCACAAAAAAAAGTTCACAATTTGGATGAAAAAAGAAAAGACAAGAGAAGAAAAAAAAGAAAGAAAATTGTTGTTTTGGTAGCGAGTCACAGCAGTCTCAGCTAACAGCTTCAATAAGGCCAATGACTTCCTCTCTGCAAAGAGTTGTAAAGCCTCCCAAGCTTAGAGACTCCTTTTACATTCCCTGAAGGCTGTACATACTGGTTACCTAGGAGATGGTCTGCTAATTGTCACTTTTGACTCACACATTTTTCACCTCAGGGGCTTCAGAAGAGAGCTGCACCGGTGCACCCAGACCATTGAGTTTAGAAACTAGCTCCGCAGCTGAGCTCTTTCTGTGAGAATTGCCTGTAGAATTGTGTAGTTAGGCTTGCTAAAGCTTTTCACTTCTGTGCAAAATACATTAGAGGAAGCAGACCAGAATGCTAGGATGACTGTAAAGCTGTGTCAGATCAATGGTGGCTAACTTTGGTGTCCAACTGTATGTCTGTGGCTACTTGTTGGGCTTTTGTCACTGCTTGTTGAACCCTGTTACTATTTCTAGGTCTGGTGACTACTTCTGGAATTTGAGTAAAATTCGGTAAAAGTCACTTTGGCGGCCAAAGTATTTTACGACGAAAACCTCTTTACCGATTTATCTGCACAGAATAATTCATGAAGTCAAATAAGGCAAGTAATGCCAGACTGTGCTGGAATCTTCTTTCGTTTCATTTTCTGAGAAAAAGTGTACTCATCTACCTGAGCGATTATCCAGGAAAAAGACAGGGAAGACCAGTACTCTTTCTACTCATCAGAAATAGTTGGAATAAGCTACGATACGTCTAGGTAAGGTGTATGATATGATGAGCTATTTTTATAAAGAAAGTGGCGCTCTTGCTAGAAAAGCATATATGGTGAGGGGCTGTTGGAGCACTCTGTGCAGGAGTATTAGAAAAGAAAAAGAACACTTAGGTAAGACATAATAGACCTTCATCTTCTCCTATCTTCTGGATTGAGGTACTTTTTTATGAGGTTGGCCAGAAGGAAAAAAAACCTTGTATGTTTTTTTTCTTTTCATATGCACAAAATATGCTGTATCGGTGATTGTTAAGTTGGAGTTCTAAGCTTGAAATCAAATATGTCTGGTCTTAGCAAAGATAAAAGGCTGCACAATGAGAGCATATATATGTCAGGAAGTGATACACATAACCATCAATTTAAACAAAGCTGCTTGACAGATTGTTTTCCGTATGCACTGTAAGTGAGCAGTAACTGAACAATGATATCAAACCCAAAATTTTGAAATGATTGTATGAATCCCAAATTTTTGCAAAAGTATACATTCCTTTACATATTGAAGGCTACAGCTATAACCATCAGGAAAAGTATTCTAAGGAAAATGTACACTTCCGCAGTGAAGGTACTTCCATTTTTATTTAGCCAACACTTCGAAATTACATCTTGTAAATTACTTAATGGCAGTGGCCCTCATCTGAGTGTAATGCCTTCACTTTTCATTATCCTTATGGAGTCCCCCAGTGTAAGTCTCCTTTGTAGAGCACAAAGCTTTTAAATTTTGTACAAAAGTAACTTTCTAGTCTCGTGCAGATGTACTTCAGACATGCCGTGTAAACTCCGAAAGTAACGTTACTACTAAAATGAGAAACTTCGTTAAAGTACTGAAATGCAAACATTGAGAAATTGGTTAACTTGAAGGATGATCAATGAGCTTGACTGATGGCTGAAAGATATCTAGATAGGCAGGTAGATAGAAGATAGATAGACGGATGATGGATTAATAGAATGAAAGAACAGTACATTAGGCCACACATAATTGATTCTTAGCTTCGCGGATCCGGCGACAAAATAGATTTCCTGCCGATGGAAAAAAAAATAGAAAAAAACAATTTTTTTTTTGACATGATGAGTTTTCACCTTTTTTTTGGTCCTACCGACAGACCCTAGAAAAAGTGCCTTGAGAGGATCTGAGAAGCTAAAGATCAATTATGTGTGGCCTTATATCCCAAGTCTATTTGACTGAAAATGGTTAATATGTCCCCTCTCTCATAATTTCCTCCACAGCTAATAACAAAGACCACAAAGGCATTGAAGGTGTATGTTGATCAAACCTTTACACTTGGAGCTCCCTTGAGAACAAATTAGCTCTGAGCATATTTCTAGTCCAATGAGACCTTCTATCAAGAAACACATTCAGCTTAGCTCTTGTTAGGCTAATCGGTCACTTCCAAGATTCCTTTTTTCATTGAAAATATCAAAATATCCGTGTAATACAATGCTAGAATAAAAGAAGAATGGGTGATTAGGCCTTTTTGGTCTGCATTTACGCTGTGACTAGGTCAGCAGGAGGACACAACAATGAGGCAAGAGAAGATGAAGAACGTGTAAAATCTTACAATGACCAATTTTTGTGTCTGTTGGCATTTGCCAATGGATACTTTTTCAACCCTTGGCAAACTGCAGATCTAATGCCACCCGCTGGCAATATGAGATAGGTGAGCTCCTCAAAGCCATTAATCCCATGAGCAATTTGTCCATCAAATCTCTCGTCAAGTTCTTCATTCAAGCAAGATATCACATGACTCCAATATGAGTGCTATCAACAGCCAAATGGCTGCACTTGACGAGCATTTAGTGCAATGTCTTGTATCACTGTCAGCCAGAGACAGAAGTGAGTTTTGCCATACATGTACACTGCATCATCATATGATCAATGCTAATTCTAGATACGTGTAGATGACAACACCTTTCTACCACTTACCTAGTGAAAGAGAAATATAGAAGAATTGGCATGTCCAGTGCAACTGACTAAAAATCAAACCTTGGCGTTTACAGTGGAACTGCTGGGGTTTGAAGTTAAATGAAACAGTTGCACAGTTTAGTTTAGTTTACTCTTAATTTCATCATTGGAATTGATAGTACCGTATTTAAGCAATATTATCAACCAAGATTATATCTCTCTTTGGTTAGTAAGATTTTCATTAATTTTGAAAACCCCAATAATTCATGACTGCTAAATAAGCTGCTGCTCATTAATAAACTTTACTAAATTTGAGAAATTTTGAATATTTCCAATTTGCCTAAATCTTCTTCTTATTCAATAAAAGCAATTTAGTGATTGTAATCTCATGCAGATCTCTGAATGAACCACAGTATTTAAATTCAAGCTGATGGGTAAAGCCTAAAGTTCCTTGACTTTTAACTTTGAGGTAAGGCAGTTGTTGGTGACAGCAGTCTGTAATTTTTGGTTCCATATAAAACAACATTTACTATATGGTAACCATTGGCTGATCGTATAAAGAGGGATTCATTTAATCTGCTATAGTACATAATTAGGTCTTATCTTTTTTCATTGCAACAAGCCCAATTTCTGCAAACATGGACAAATCACTTGTTGTTTTGGTGCAGGTACTTGTCAGAATAATGCTTTTGTGAAATACAACAGTATCACACAAAGGCCTAAAGGATGTCTTTCCCAGAGAGATTGCCCATTTCTAAAGCAAGGGACTTGTCGTGAGCATCTCAACAATTGTTTCTGTAATCCCAGAATTGTCAGGGCAACAAAAATTCTTATGTAATCCAATCAACATCCTCTCCAACTCGTACTGATGTAAATTAAACAGTTTGGAGGGGTTGAAGAATAGGTTGATGACCAGAATGATGGAACTAGACAGTCAGATGACAAAAGAAGACAGTAGGAGTTTGAAATCTTTATGAAAAATGGGTGAAAAGAGAGAAGCAAAAAAAAAGTGCTCTATCTGGATGAAAAAAAGAAATACAAAGAACATAAAAAGAAAGAAAATTGTTGTTTTGGTAGCGAGTCACAGTACTCACAGCTAACAGCTTCAATACGGCCAGTGACTTCTTCTCAGCAAAGAGCTGTAAAGCCTCCCAAGCTTAGAGACTCCTTTTACATTCCCTGAAGGCTGTAAACTGGTTACCAAGGAGATGGTCTGCTAATTGTCACTTTTAACTCACATATTTTTCACCTCAGGGGCTTCAGATGAGAGCTCCACCCAGACCATTGAGTTTAGAAACTAGCTCGGCAGCTGAGCTCTTCTGTGAGAAGTGCCTGTAGAATTGCTTAGTAAGGCTTGCTACAGCTTTTCACTTCTGTGCAAAATACATTAGAGGAAGCAGACCAGAAGGCTGGGATGACTGTAAAGCTGTGTCAGATCAATGGTGGCTAACTTTGGTGTCCAACTGAGTGTCTGTGGCTATTTGTTGGGCTTTTGTCACTGCTTGTTGAACCCTGTGACTATTTCTGGGTCTGGTGACTACTTCTGGACCCAAAGAATGCTTACCAGGCTTGCGGATAATTCTTCCTAGTTGGCTTTCAAAGCTGGAGAAGTTAAACTAGCAAAAAAAAAGAAAATGATTTTCTGTCGAAGTTTCCAGTACTTCATAAACTCAACATGCATTTTTTGTTGTATATACATGCATTGTGATTGGACTAAAAAAATTCTGCATCTATTAGAAACTCAATAATTTTTTACCAAAATCACAATGTTTTAATAGAAACTTAGTAATATTGCGCTGAATTGCTTCCATTAAAATGGAGATGAGGCTTATAACTCGTGATGAGAAATTCAGAAAATATCCACTTTAATTTAGTTAATAAAGTTTTCTGCATTGTTATTATAGGCATGACAGTTTTCTTGGATGTTGAATTGAAGTAAAAGTGATGAAATATTAGGCACTTTAGCAGGATTCTTAGAGTAAATTAAAGAGATTGATATGAATTGTTAAGCTCATTATTTGTATTGATGATAATTATAAAAATTTAGAACAGGGAAGATAGCAAAGCTGAGATATTAAGTTGCAATACAAATTTTCCAACCACAATTTTGGACACTGCGTCAAAGACCATCCATATATGACATCTATACATACACTCACTCTTGAACTCCCAAAGTCAAGACAGTTGAAGATACATATAGAGGAGGCGATATGTATATATGTATGAAGTATAAGAAGGTCCTCTTGGAGCTCAAATTTGTGTGGTTCTAAAGATTACAACTACGTCTTGTAAAAACTCAAAGCTGGCATACATATGCAGTATTGATCAGAACTGGTTATTAACTTAGTCATTTCAGGAAAAAAAAACATATGTTCTACAGAAACCAGTTAGCATTTGGTTGGTGTTACTGAAAAATGCGAGCCATTCTTAGCGGCTGTAAACCTATGTTTGTTCTACACTTAGGCAATATATTTTATAACTGGTGGTGAAAATAATTATTACAGATGCCATTTTCATGAATCTAGCATTCCAGCTACATAGCTACATATACAGTATATATAATACTGGCTCTTTCACCTGCCTCTCTATGTATCTTTCCAGTATTCAATCAATGACATGCATATCTTGAAATTTGAACTCGATCTGAGCAAAGAGATGTGTTAACACCTGCATTCAGAGTGTTACCTAAGTTACCTAAGTTAGAGTGTACCAACTCTTTAAATCATACTTTTTAGTACTTTCGTCACCAAGTTACTTAATTAAGTAGCATCCATACTTTCGAAGTTTCCCTGGCACGTCTGAAGTACATATGAAAGGAACTAGAAAGTTTCCTTTGTACTAAATATGAAAGCTTTATGCTCTACACAAGAGAATTACGCAGGGGGACTCCATAAGAATAATGAAAAGTGAAGGCATTACACCCAGTTGAGGGGCACTGCCATTGATCAATTTACAAGATGCAATTTCAAAGTGTTGCCTAAATCAAAATGAAAGCACCAGCACTACAAAAGTGTACATTTTACTCAAAATACTTTCCTTAGTGATTATAAATTTATAGATCATAGATTGATAGAAGGATAGAAAGGTAAGTTGTATAAAATATCTATTCAACAAAGATGGTTGATATGTCACCTCTCTGATAGTCTCCTCCATGACTAATTGTAGAACCACAAAGAGATCGGAAGTGAAAGTTGATCAGACCTTCACCCTTGGAGTTTCTATAGGAACCAAGAATATAACCTTAACAAACTCCATAGAAACTGCATAACAACTAAGTCTTTAAATCCTGTACACAAAGTAACCAGACATTGTAATAAGCCAAGTTAGAAAAACAAGTAAAATGTGACTATGTCCAATATTTGTGTCTGTTGGCATTTGCCAATGGATACTTTTTCAACCCTTGGCAAAGTGCAGCTCTTTCTTTGAAGTTGAATGAAAGAGTTGCACATTTTAGTTTAGTTTACTCTTAATTTTTGTCATGAGAATTGATTTCACCGTATTTTAAAGCTGTAATAATGTGCAAGCATGTCATAGAATCCTTAAAATCAAGCCAAATTAACAACCAAGGAGATCACTGCCTGTGGTTAGTAATATTTTCATCAATTTTGAGAACCCCCAATAATTCATGACTACTAAATAAGCTGTTGCTCATTAAAAAACTTAATTGAATTTGAGAAATTTTGAAGTTTTCCAGTTTGCCTAAATCTTCTTCTAAGTGATTGTTATCTAATGCAGATCTGTGAATGAATCCCAATATTTCAATTCAAGCTGATGGGTAAAGCCTAAATGCATTGATGTTCCTTGACCTTTGAGGTTAGGCAGTTATTGGTGACAGCTATCTGTAATTTTGGGTTCCATATAAAATCAAATTTACTCTATGCTAACCATTGGTTGACCATATAAAATGGGATTAATTTAATCTGCGATAGTATGTAATTAGCTCTTATCTTTTATAATTGCAACAATCCCAATTTCTGAAAACATGGAGAAATTGCTTTTTGTTTTGGTGCAGCTACTTGTCAGAATAATGCTGTTGTGAAATATAACAGTGTCACACACAGGTCAAAAGAGTGCATTTCCCAATTAGATTGCCCATTTCTATAGAGGCTTGACATGAGCATCTCTACATTCTCTACTGTAATCTAAGCATTGTCTTGGACAGCAAAAATCCTTCACTGAATTAAAAGCAATTAACTCCCCCCTCAAATTTGTCATACGGTAAATTAAACAGATATGAGAGATAATTGTATTGGGTGAAAGTCATAATAATGGAAAAGAGACAGTCAGAGGACAAAATAAGACAGCAGATGACCCTAGATTTACAATCTGGAAATCTAGAATAATAGTCGTGAAATCCAGGATAATTGGCGGACAAGGAGATGCAAACAAAACAGGAAGTGGAGGAGATCACATGACAATTACATGACCAGCTGACCCAGAAGTACCATCAAGATGGGTCACGTCTTCCGTTTCCAAATATGGGAGTCAAGGGGGATATGAAGATGGACAATAAAGACAAGGCCTGACAAAACATAATGTCAATGAAAGGTCTTAGAAGTGATGTACAGGTAAAATGTTCTCTTAAACTGATGTGGCTGTCAGGTTTACAATTGTCTTGTCTGGTGGAGAGCAGACTTGTCAAGAATCAGAAAGTGCAGAAATGCAACTGATTCCGATTAATATTCAAAGACAGTAGAATACCAAGGTTGGACAGAACCATGCAAAGTGCCAGTTCATTAAACAGGTACATTTGATTGTTGCGCCTGACATCTGCCAGTGTGTTTTAATGGCCATACTCATGCCACATTTCTGTGTCACTCACCTAAACTACTTACAACAATCATATGTCTCGCAGTTCGACAAAACACAAAATAACTATGTTCAACATTATGTTGCATTTTATAGATTGCACAAAGGTCTTTCAAAAACATTTAGAAACATACTATTGAAAACTAGCAGAGATTGAAAATGGGTGAAAAGAGAGAACTACAAACAAAATAACACAAAATCTGGGAAAAAAAACAAGACGTAGAAAGAAAAAAAAAGAAAGTAAATTGTTGTTTTGGTAGTGAGTCAAAGTAATCTCAGCTAGCAGCCTCAATAAGGCCAGAGACTTCCTCTCAGCAAAGAGCTGTAAAGCCTCCCAAGCTTAGACACTCCTTTTATATTCCGTGGAGGCTGTACACTGGTTACCTAGGAGATGGTCTGCTAATTGTCACTTTTAACTCACACATTTTTCACCAGAGGGCTTGAGTTGGGAGCTCCATCTAGACCATTGAGCTTAGAAACTAGCTCGGCAGCTGAGCTCTTTCTGTGAGAATTGCCTGTAGAATTGCTTAGTAAGGCTTGCTACAGCTTTTCACTTCTGTGCAAAATACATTAGAGGAAGCAGACCAGAAGGCTAGGACAACTTTAAAGCTGTGACAGATCAATGGTGGCTAACTTTGGTGTCCAACTGAGTGTCTGTGGCTACTTGTTTGGCTGTTGTCATTGCTTGTTGAACCTTGTGTCTATTTCTGTATCTGTTGACGGCTTCTGGACTTTGAGAATGCCTTTTAGGCTTGTGGACACTTCTGGCCAGTTGGCTTTTAAAGGAAAAGGGAAAGTCTCAGAGTTTCAAAGGACTGACATAAAAGGACAGCAGAGAAAATAAAAGCATTTCCTGTTTGTAAAACAGCCTAGAAAAGCTATTATATACACCACATCAAACAAAAATTTACCCAAGGCTCTAAAAATGGTTTTCGTAATCTAATAAACCAAACCAAACTATAACTGTTGTCTGTAGAAAATGTTATTTTTTTCTGAAGTGATCCGGTAAATTGTCAGTCCTGGTCAATTCTATGTGAAAGTACAAACCATGAGTTTTTACAAGGCGTTGTTGTTAACCTCTTAAGCACGGAACTTCAAGCTCCCATAGGACGTTGATACACTTCAGCTCACATACACATATGTTGCTTCCTCTATATGTGTGTCTTGACTTCAATTTTGGATATAAATGGTGAGGGTCTAGATCTAATATATTGATAGACTTTAGCTTATTGTACTAAATTGTGGAAAATTTTCATTGTACTTTCTAGTCTGGGCATTGCTGTCTTAAATGTTCTAAATTCTTATAATTTGCATCACTATCAATAATCAGAGTCTAACCATACTAATCAGTCTCCTTAACTCTTAAGAATCCGGCTGAAATGCCTTAAATTACATCATTCAGTTATCATTATAACTATCATGCGTCTATTAACAATGCAGAAAACTTCATTAACTAAATTAAGGTTGATATTTTCAGAATATTTCATCTTGGGTCATGAACCGCATTTCCACCTTAATGGAAATAATTTAATGCAATGTCATTAAATCTATTCAAGGATTGAGATTTGGATAAATGATGAAAGAGTTTTCACATGAAGTGCTATAATTAAGTCAAATAGATGCAGAAAAGGAGTAGAATCTTGCAGTCCAATCACTGCATTTTAGGAAAAAATATGCTTAGCTCCCTTACAGACCTTCATTTAATACATGCATACATTTTACAACACAGATATGTTGAATTTTTGGTGAAATGGTTGAATTTTGGCCGTGTGATGTTACTGAAGTCATGTTGTTTTCAGGTGATCTGATTGGATAAGAACAGAAACCGTCTTCCCGTTTATGTATGACTCGAAGACACTCTCTAAGTCCCACAAATGATGCAAAAGTTCCATCCACTAGTATATATTCTAACAAATAAGAAGACACTATCATCATAACAGCATTTAATCAGACTCAGATAAATTGTATTTTCCCAAAATAGTTATAAAAATGTTTCATTTGCAGAAAACAGATTTTAAATTAGATGTATGGGTACAGGAGACCTCTCAAAGATAGAAATTGCTGCTGAGAGGCCACCCAATATAACGGAATAAAGAATTTACATGATGATTTATACAGAATGCAATAGGAAATTAGACCACTAATAATATAAGAAAAGAAAAATTTGGAATTGACTGGACACCATGCAGAAATGCTGTCAGATTAATAGCAAAATATACCTATTGATTTTAAAATAGCAAAATATACCTATTGATGCATATTCGTATACACAGAGAATAGAGTGAATTAGAAAACGAGAAAAAAGAATGTCATCAAGCATGGTAGACATGCATGTAAGGCTTGAATGAAGATGATATATGGCACTTAGATGATTCAGTGAGAAGATAAAGTCAGCCCAAGGTTTGAGATAACAGGGTCAACATGATTATGTAACAATTTACCCAGATTGGTATCAATGCTGTATTGCTGATATAGTAATTTTTCCAGATAAGCCAGTCTGAATTTGAGTCATATTTGGAAAAAGTCACTTTTCTAGCTTAAGTATTTTACGAGGAAAAGCTCTTGACCGATTTACCTGCATAGAATAATTCATGAAGTCAAATATGGCAAGTAATCCAGACTATGCGGGAATCTTATTTCAATGGATTTTCCGAGAAGAGATATACTTATTTACCTTAAAGTCGTTATCTAAGGAAAAGTTAAGACTGTAAAGACAAGTTCTCTTTTTACATAGGCGCTCCACCCAGACCATTGAGCTTAGAAACTAGCTCTGCAGCTGAGATCTTTCTGTGAGAATTGTCTGTAGAATTGCTTAGTAAGGCTTGCTAAAGCTTTTCACTTCTGTGCAAAATGAATTAGAGGAAGCAGACCAGAAGGCTATGATGACTGTAAAGCTGTGTCAGATCAATGGTGGCTAACTTTGGTGTTCAACCGTGTGTCTGTAGCTACTTGTTGGACTCTTGTCACTGCTTGTTGAACCTTGTGTCTATTTCTGTATCTGGTGACTGCTTCTGGACTTTGAGAATGCTTGTCGGGCTTGTTGACACTTCTTACTAGTTGGCTTTCAAAGCTGGAGAAGTTAAACTAGCAAAAAAATGAAATTGATTTCCTGTCAAAGAACTGATATAAAAGGAAAAGTTTAATGATAAAAGCATTGTCCTATTTGAAAACCTATTACATGTTGTGATCCCATCAAATTGCCTGAAATCTTAAAGTTTCCAGTACTTCATAAACTCAACATGCATTTTTTGTTGTATAAACATGCATTGTGATTGGACTAAAAAATTCTGCATCTATTAGAAAGTCAATAATTTTTTACCAAAATCACACTGTTTTAATAGAAACTTAATGTTGTTGCGCTGATCAACAATAGATCCTCCTATGACTTCAACAATATCGCCATGACAATATAATTGTGTGTTTCATACTTTACTGATCATGTTACCAACACTGATGTTGTTGAACTTCTATTCCAGGAATACAGTTGTCATCGTTATAAAAAATGAGTTGGAACAACCCTGTGCAAAGTTGCAAGACATTTGTATCATACAAGACAGAAAAACATGTAAAAATATTGAAATGATCAATTTTTGTGCTTTTTTCAAACCTTGGAAATGATCCTTTTGTCCATCTGAGCACACTGCAGCTTTAAAGCCACCAGCTGGCAATATGAGATAGCCGAGATGCCGAAAGCCATCCATTCCATGAGCAATTTGTCCTTCAAATCTCTCTTTCCAAGTTGTTAATTCAAGTGAGATATCACATAACTCCAAAATGAGTGGTATCAGCAGCCAAATGCCAGCAGTTGAAAAGAATTTAGTGCAATGCTACTACAAGTGTCACTGTCAGTGAGTGACAGAAATGACAACCCTGTAGACATCAATGCTGAGTGGATGATGCTGAACTCTTGCTCACTTTGTGGAATCTTTTCTTCAGCATAAAGACACAAAGTAGGATGACATCAAAATGTTTTGATACTGGCATGGCTTGGATTTTTTGCACGACTATGTTTATATAAATTCTTTTTTAACCGGGAATCTAGGTCCTGACAGCTTCAGCAGAACCACTTGTGTTTACAGTTACACAAAAAAATAATATTGTAAAACTCAGTTCAGTTTGCACTTCTGTCACATGAATTGGTGACCAATATTACCAAAAGTTCAATTGTAATAATGGCGAAAGCAGTCATTAAATTCTTGGAATCAAGCAAACCTTCTAACCCAGGAAATTACTACTTGGGAGATGTGGCTAATCACATCAGCTTTAAACTTTAATTTCGAAAACTCTAAAAATTCATGACTACTGAATAAGCTGTTCATCAATAATGAACTTAATTAAATTAGAGAGGTTTTGAATTGTTAAACTCCAGTTTGCCTAAATCTTAATCTAGTTCAATAAAAGCAACTTCATTATTTTAGTCTCATGCAGATATCTGAATGAACCTCAAAGATTCACGCTGATGGCTAAAGCCTAAAGATGTTCATATTTATTAACCTTTAACATTGAGGTAAGGCTGTTATTTGTGACAGTTATCAATTTTGGGTTCAATATAAGGTGCCATCTACCCAGTATTGACCACTGGGTCAATCATCAACGAAAATCCTACTTTCCCAAATAAAATTGATTTCAGTGGTTCTACTATTGTATCTATGTCATCTGGTATCATTATAACCATCCCAATTTATACAAAATTGAAAAAAATTGCTTGATGTTTTGTTGCAGTTACTTATCAGAATAATGATGTTGTGAAATAAAACAGTGTACATTTGTAAGCCTAAAGATAGCATTTTTCAGAGAGGTTGTCCATTTTGATAGGGGCTTGTAATGACATATCTACATTCTTTTCTGTAGTTTGAGAATTTTCATGGACAACAGCAATTCTCATGTTGAATTCAATCCAATCATTTATAATATTGCGAATTAAACAGCTATGAATGGTTGTAGAATAGGTTGATGACCAGAATAATGGAACATGACAGTCAGATGACAAAAGAAGACAGAAGATGACAACAGATGACAATCTGAACATCTAGAATAATAATTGTGGAATCTGGGATAATTGCTAGACAAGGACTGAAGGAGATGTAAACAAAACAGGAAGTGGACAGATCACATGACCTGCTGTCCCGGAAGACCTATAAAGATGGGTCACGTCTTCCATCTCCAAATATGGGAGTCAAGAGGGACACAAAGATGGACAATAAAGACAAGGCCTGACAAAACATAATGTCGAGGGAAGGTCTAAGTGATCTACAGACGCAATGTCCTCGTAAACTGATCTGGTTGTCAGGTTTACAATTGTCTTGTCTTAACGAGAGCAGACATTGTCAAGCATTAGTTTTCACAACATTGTGAAGAATTTCGACATTTTGGCAAAAACATTTCTACACATTTCTGCGTGACAACAGACAAGCTATCCACCAATTCGTGAGTTAACATGGACTATACCTATACTGTTTCAAGGTTGCACAGCTCCATGCAAAGTGTATGTTCATTAAAAAGGTAAATTTTGATTGTTGCGCTGGACATCTACCTGTGTGTTTCAATGGGCATCCTCGTGCTACACTTCTTTGTCACTCACCTAAAGTACAACCCAAAATGAAGTTAGAAAATTTTCTGTCAGAAGTCCTCTGTTTACCTTTTTTGCCCTCTTTTCTCCTCTCCACCCCAAATCTCCATTCAACAACCATCGACTCCTTACAACAACCTTACCCACATTAAGAACTCTATTTAAATAGATACCAATGTAAAAATTTTGTTGTTTAAATGTGATTTTAACGTAATTTTAAAAGTTAGTTTCAAGTAGGTAAAAGTAGGAAGTGATTCAAAGGTAGTCAAAAGGTTTGAAAGGGTAAAGCAGTGGCTGATTCTTCCTTCCCGCAGGGATAATCATACTTTATTATGGGTTGTACTGTAAATTACTAAGAACAATCATAGCCTTGCAATTTGATTGTACATGCCTTGCAATTTGATTATATATGCCTTGCAAAACACTAAATAACAATGTTCGACAAGCTACAACTGATGTCACATTTGATTTATTACATAAAAGTCTTCAAAAACTTTTTAAAGAACCTTACTACCGAAGACTAACAGAGCTTGAAATCTCCAAGGAAAATGGGTGAGAAGAGAGAAGAACAAAATAGTGCACCATCTGGATGAAAAAAGGAAATATGAAGAACAGAAAAAGAAAGAAATTTTTGTTTTGGTAGCTAGTCACAGTACTCTCAGCTAACAGCTTCAATAAGGCCAACGACTTCCTCTCAGCAAAGAGCTGTAAAGCCTTCCAAGCTTAGAGACTCCTTTTACATTCCCTAGAGGCTGTACACTAGTTACCTAGGAGTTGGTCAACTAATTGTCACTTTTGACTCACACGTTTTTCACCAGAGGAGCCTTTAGATAGGAGCTCCACCCAGACCATTGAGCTTAGAAAATAGCTCTGCAGCTGAGATCTTTCTGTGAGAATTGCCTGTAGAATTGCTTAGTAAGGCTTGCTAAAGCTTTTCACTTCTGTGCAAAATACATTATAGGAAGCAGACCAGAAGGCTAGGATGACTGTAAAGCTGTGTCAGATCAATGGTGGCTAACTTTGGTGTTCAACCGTGTGTCTGTAGCTACTTGTTGGACTCTTGTCACTGCTTGTTGAACCTTGTGTCTATTTCTGTATCTGTTGACTGCTTCTGAACTTTGAGAATGCTTGTCGGGCTTGTTGATACTTCTTACTAGTTGGCTTTCAAAGCTGGAGAAGTTAAACTAGCAAAAAAATGAAAATGATTTCCTGTCAAAGAACTGATATAAAAGGAAAACTTTAATGATAAAAGCATTGTCCTATTTGAAAACCTATTACATGTTGTGATCCCATCAAATTGCCTGAAATCATAAAGTTTCCAGTACTTCATAAACTCAACATGCATTTTTTGTTGTATATACATGCATTGTGATTGGACTAAAAAATTCTGCATCTATTAGAAAGTCAATAATTTTTTACCAAAATCACACTGTTTTAATAGAAACTTAACGTTGTTGCGCTGAATTGCTTCCATTAAAATGGAGATGAGGCTTATACCTCATGATGGGAAATTCAGAAAATATCCACTTTAATTTAGTTAATAAAGTTTTCTGCATTGTTATTATAGGCATGATAGTTTTCTTGGATGTTGGATTGAAGTAAAAGTGATGAAATATTAGGCACTTCAGCAGGATTCTTAGAGTAAATTAAAGAGATTGATAAGAATTGTTAAGCTCTAATTTCTGCGATTCAAAAGATGACAACTACGCCTCGTAAAAACTCAAAGCTGGCATACATATGCAGTATTGATCAGAACTGGTTATTTACTTAGTCATTTCAGGAAAAAATTCATATGTTCTACAGAAAACAGTTAGCATTTGGTTGTTGTTACTGAAAAATTCAAGCCATTCTTAGCGGTTGTAAACCTATGTTTGTTCTACACTTAGGCAATATACTTTATAACTGGTGGTTAAAATAATTATTATGGATGCCATTTTTATGCATCTAGCATTCCAGCTACATAGTTGCATATACAGTATATAACATAGCTACATATAAAGTATATATAATACAGACTCTTTCGCCACTCTCTATGTATCTTTCCAGCCTTCAATCAATGACATGCATATCTTGACATTTGAACTCGATCTGAGCATAGAGGTGCATTAACACCTGCATTCAGAGTGTTACCAAAGTTACGTAAGTTAGAGTGTGCCAGCTCCTTAAATCATACTTTTTAGTACTTTCTTCAACAAGTTACTTAATTAAGGTGGCTCGCTACCCACGAAATTACGTCACCTGCACACATTTCCGCGCAGCCAGGCAGGCCCCATCTATCGTAACGTCACCATTGTAGCTGACCTCTGCTGACACTGTTCAGCATCTTTTTTTGATTCGTTTGCAATTTGCGCCACTTCTATTTGGGTTAGAGACTTTTCGTTTACAGCATTAGATGCGCAATGAAGAGGACAATATACTGCCGGAGTTTCCGCTTGATACTCGCAATAGAAAATTTTTACAGGCGATTTTCGACAAGCTGGTCTAATTTATCAAAAATGACTTTGAGATATAAATAAATTTTTATATCAAAATCCATCGCAGTAAGAAACCTTCTCTTAGCATTTTATTGTTCCTCACAATATTTGGAAACAAATGACAAAAAAAAGAGAAATCATATCTCTCCAATTTTTTTTAGCGTCATAGTTTATAAAAAAAGTTAAAATTGTCAAAATCAATATTTTGATTCAGAGCCCCTTGGAAAGCCCTTTAAACTAAATATATTTCTTTCAAATTATAATCAGCTTTTCCATTGAAGTGTCTTCTTTAATTTCATGCTTCATTGAATAATATGGGATGCATGACCACTAAATGACAGGGTAAAGTTCACAATAAAAAAGTTCAGAAAAAAATTGAGTTTTTCAGGTTTGCGTGAAATGACTTTCTTGTACATAACCTCAAATATTTTGAAAAAAAGGCTGGTTGCGACCCCCTTTTTTAACATATCCTTGCTATAAACTATATTTTGGACCATTCTAAACTATTTTAAAAAAAATCCTATCTTGGAAAGTTCATGAGTATCGAGCCACCTTAAGTAGCAACCATACTTTCGAAGTTTCCCTGGCATGCCTCAAGTACATATGAAAGAGACTAGAAAGTTTCCTTTGTACTAAATATGAAAGCTTTATACTCTTCAAAAGAGAATTACACATGGGAAATCCTTAAGGATAATGAGAAGTGAAGACATTACACCCTGTTGCCCAGTTCAGGGGCACTGCCATTGAGCAATATACAAGATGCAATTTCAAAGTGTTGTCTGAATCAAAATGAAAGCACCAGCACTACAAAAGTGTACATTTTACTCAAAATACTTTCCTTAGTGATTATAAATTTATAGATCATAGATTGATAGAAGGATAGAACGGTAGGTTGTATAAATATCTATTCAACAAAGACAGTTGATATGTCTACTCTCTGATAGTGTCCTCCATGACTAATTGCAGAACCACAAAGAGATCAGAAGTGAAAGTTGATCAGACCTTCACCCTTGGAGTTTCTATGGGAACCAATCAACCAATTGGCTCTTAGAATATTTCTAATCCCAAGTAACCTGCTATCAGGAAGCACATTCAGAATTGCCCTTATTAGGTTAATCATTCACCACCAAGAAGAAGGAGCCATGTAAAACAGGCATGGAATAAATTGATTCAACCCTAGATTCTATCCTATCACTTGCAAATGTTGCCCTGCACTATTTCGAATCATTTAATCCTCACTGCTAATGATCAAACTTCTATTCCAAGAATATAACCTTAACAAACTCTATAAAAACTGCATAGAAACAGAGTCTTTAAATCCTGTACACAAAGCAACCAGACATTGTAATAAGCCAAGTTAGAAAAACAAGTAAAATGTGACTATGTCCAATATTTGTGTCTGTTGGCATTTGCCAATGGATACTTTTTCAACCCTTGGCAAAGTGCAGCTCTTTCTTTGAAGTTGAATGAAAGAGTTGCACATTTTAGTTTAGTTTACTCTTAATTTTTGTCATGAGAATTGATTTCACCGTATTTTAAAGCTGTAATAATGTGCAAGCATGTCATAGAATCCTTAAAATCAAGCCAAATTAACAACCAAGGAGATCACTGCCTGTGGTTAGTAATATTTTCATCAATTTTGAGAACCCCCAATAATTCATGACTACTAAATAAGCTGTTGCTCATTAAAAAACTTAATTGAATTTGAGAAATTTTGTTTTCCAGTTTGCCTAAATCTTCTTCTAAGTGATTGTTATCTAATGCAGATCTGTGAATGAATCACAATATTTCAATTCAAGCTGATGGGTAAAGCCTAAATGCATTGATGTTCCTTGACCTTTGAGGTAAGGCAGTTATTGGTGACAGCTATCTGTAATTTTGGGTTCCATATAAAATCAAATTTACTCTATGCTAACCATTGGTTGACCATATAAAATGGGATTAATTTAATCTGCGATAGTATGTAATTAGCTCTTATCTTTTATAATTGCAACAATCCCAATTTCTGAAAACATGGAGAAATTGCTTTTTGTTTTGGTGCAGCTACTTGTCAGAATAATGCTGCTGTGAAATATAACAGTGTCACACATAGGTCAAAAGAGTGCATTTCCCAATTAGATTGCCCATTTCTATAGAGGCTTGACATGAGCATCTCTACATTCTCTACTGTAATCTAAGCATTGTCTTGGACAGCAAAAATCCTTCACTGAATTAAAAGCAATTAACTCCCCCTCAAATTTGTCATACGGTAAATCAAACAGATATGAGAGATAATTGTATTGGGTGAAATTCATAATAATGGAAAAGAGACAGTCAGAGGACAAAATAAGACAGCAGATGACCCTAGATTTACAATCTGGAAATCTAGAATAATAGTCGTGAAATCCAGGATAATTGGCGGACAAGGAGATGCAAACAAAACAGGAAGTGGAGGAGATCACATGACAATTACATGACCAGCTGACCCAGAAGTACCATCAAGATGGGTCACGTCTTCCGTTTCCAAATATGGGAGTCAAGGGGGATATGAAGATGGACAATAAAGACAAGGCCTGACAAAACATAATGTCAATGAAAGGTCTTAGAAGTGATGTACAGGTAAAATGTCCTCTTAAACTGATGTGGCTGTCAGGTTTACAATTGTCTTGTCTGGTGGAGAGCAGACTTGTCAAGAATCAGAAAGTGCAGAAATGCAACTGATTCAGAGTAATATTCAAAGACAGTAGAATACCAAGGTTGGACAGAACCATGCAAAATGCCAGTTCATTAAACAGGTACATTTGATTGTTGCGCCTGACATCTGCCAGTGTGTTTTAATGGCCATCCTCATGCCACATTTCTGTGTCACTCACCTAAACTACTTACAACAATCATATGTCTCGCAGTTTGACAAAACACAAAATAACTATGTTCAACATTATGTTGCATTTTATAGATTGCACAAAGGTCTTTCAAAAACATTAAGAAACATACTATTGAAAACTAGCAGAGATTGAAAATGGGTGAAAAGAGAGAACTACAAACAAAATAACACAAAATCTGGAAAAAAAACAAGACGTAGAAAGAAAAAAAAAAGAAAGTGAATTGTTGTTTTGGTAGTGAGTCAAAGTAATCTCAGCTAACAGCCTCAATAAGGCCAGAGACTTCCTCTCAGCAAAGAGCTGTAAAGCCTCCCAAGCTTAGACACTCCTTTTATATTCCCTAGAGGCTGTAAACTGGTTACCTAGGAGATGGTCTGCTAATTGTCACTTTTAACTCACACATTTTTCACCAGAGGGCTTGAGTTGGGAGCTCCATCTAGACCATTGAGCTTAGAAACTAGCTCTGCAGCTGAGCTCTTTCTGTTAGAATTGCCTGTAGAATTGCTTAGTTAGGCTTGCTACAGCTTTTCACTTCTGTGCAAAATATATTAGAGGAAGCAGACCAGAAGGCTAGGACAACTTTAAAGCTGTGACAGATCAATGGTGGCTAACTTTGGTGTCCAACTGAGTGTCTGTGGCTACTTGTTTGGCTGTTGTCATTGCTTGTTGAACCTTGTGTCTATTTCTGTATCTGTTGACGGCTTCTGGACTTTGAGAATGCCTTTTAGGCTTGTGGACACTTCTGGCCAGTTGGCTTTTAAAGGAAAAGGGAAAGTCTCCTGAAAAATACAAGTGATTCAGAGTTTCAAAGGACCATGAGTTTTTACAAGGCGTTGTTGTTAACCCCTTAAGCACGAAACTTCAAGCTCCCATAGGACGTTGATATACTTCAGCTCACATACACATATGTTGCTTCCTCTATATGTGTGTCTTGACTTCAATTTTGGATATAAATGGTGAGGGTCTAGATCTAATATATTGATAGACTTTAGCTTATTGAACTAAATTGTGGAAAATTTTCATTGTATTTTCTAGTCTGGGCATTGCTGTCTTAAATGTTCTAAATTCTTATAATTTGCATCACTATCAATAATCAGAGTCTAACCATACTAATCAGTCTCCTTAACTCTTAAGAATCCGGCTGAAGTGACTTAAATTACATCATTCAGTTACCATTATAACTATCATGCGTCTATTAACAATGCAGAAAACTTCATTAACTAAATTAAGGTTGATATTTTCAGAATATTTCATCTTGGGTCATGAACCGCATTTCCACCTTAATGGAAATAATTCAATGCAATGTCATTAAATCTATTCAAGGATTGAGCTTTGGATAAATGATGAATGAGTTTTCACATGAAGTGCTATAATTAAGTCAAATAGATGCAGAAAAGGAGTAGAATCTTGCAGTCCAATCACTGCATTTTAGGGAAAAATATGCTTAGCTCCCTTACAGACCTTCATTTAATACATGCATACATTTTACAACACAGATATGTTGAATTTTTGGTGAAATGGTTGAATTTTGGCTGCGTGATGTTACTGAAGTCATGTCGTTTTCAGGTGATCTGATTGGATAAGAACAGAAACCATCTTCCTGTTTATGTATGACTCGAAGACACTCTCTAAGTCCCTGAAAATGATGCAAAAGTTCCATCCACTAGTATATATTCTAACAAATAAGAAGACACTGTCATCATAACAGCATTTAATCAGACTCAGATAAATTTTATTTTCCCAAAATAGTTATAAAAATGTTTCATTTGCAGAAAACAGATTTTAAATTAGATGTATGGGTACAGGAGACCTCTCAAAGATAGAAATTGCTGCTGAGAGGCCACCCAATATAACGGAATAAAGAATTTACATGATGATTTATACAGAATGCAATAGGAAATTAGACCATTAATAATATGAAAAAAGAAAAAATTGGAATTGATTGGACACCATGCAGAAATGCTGTCAGATTAATAGCAAAATATACCTATTGATTTTAAAATAGCAAAATATACCTATTGATGCATATTCGTATACACAGAGAATAGAGTGAATTAGAAAAAGAGAAAAAAAGAATGTCATCAAGCATGGTAGACATACATGTAAGGCTTGAATGAAGATGATATATGGCACTTAGATGATTCAGTGAGAAGATAAAGTCAGCCCTTTGAGTTAACAGGGTCAACATGATTATGTAACAATTTACCCAGATTGGTATCAATGCTGTATTGCTGATATAGTAATTTTTCCAGATAAGCCAGTCTGAATTTGAGTCATATTTGGAAAAAGTCACTTTTCTAGCTTAAGTATTTTACGAGGAAAAGCTCTTGACCGATTTACCTGCATAGAATAATTCATGAAGTCAAATATGGCAAGTAATCCAGACTATGCGGGAATCTTATTTCAATGGATTTTCCGAGAAGAGATATACTTATTTACCTGAAAGTCGTTATCTAAGGAAAAGTTAAGACTGTGAAGACAAGTTCTCTTTTTACACAGCAGAAATGCCAGTGCTTTATGTCCAAGTAAGATATATAATATATGAATAGCTACTTTATATAATTGTGGGTATGCTTTTTTTTCTTTCATCGGCACAAAATTATACTGCATCGGTCATAGGTAAGTTGGAGAAGCTTAAAATAAATTATGTCAGGTCTAGGCAAAGATAAAAGGCTGCACAATGAGAGCATGAAGTGATACACATGACCATCAATTTAAACAAAGGCGCTTAACAGATTATTTTCCCTATGTACTGTTTGTGAGCAGTAACTGAACAATAATATCAAACAAACTTTAAAATGCATGTATGAATCCCAACATTTTCACCAAAAGTATACATTTCTTTATACATTAAACAGTTATAATCATCAGAAAGGGTATTTTAAGTAAAATATACACTTCTGCAGTGAATGTGTTTTCATTTTGATCTAGAAAGCACTTTGATATTACATCTTGTAAATCACTTAATGGCAGTGGCCCTCATCTGAATGTGATGCCTTCACTTTTCATTATCCTTATGGAGTCCCCCGGTGTAAGTCTCCTGTGTAGAGCATAAAGCTTTTCATTTTGTACAAAAGTAACTTTTAGTCTCGTTCGCATGTACTTCAGACGTGCCATGCAAGCTCTGAAAGCAAGGTTTCAACTTGAGCAAGAAACTTTTTGAAAGTAGTTAAAAGTAAGATTTGAGAGGTATGTTAACTTGAAATAAGGATAATCAGGTTGATTGTTACATCTAAAGACAAATGAACAGACAATTATAATCTAGAGAAACAGATGGATAGAGTGATAGATCGAATGATATACGTGCATATTATGTCTATTTGTAGGCTGCAGCTCTGATAATAGAGTGGGTCGGGGCAAGAAGCCCGGGTTAGGTGAGAAGCCCCCCCAGGGTTATTTCTAAACTTACATTTTTGGTGCTTTTTCTTATTGATAGGATTGAAGCTAGAGGCTTTTTAGGTGACGTCACAAATTTTCAAGGCATTCAGCACCAAAGCATAGTCGTAATTAAAGAAACAAAAAAAGGTGCATGGTTTTTGTAACTTTGATTAATTCTTTGAAAGTGGTTGTCAGAAATAACTTTGGAAATTTTTAAAAGTATAATGGATATCTGCATTGCTTCACTTTATGACCATCATATAAATATGATTTGGATTATGTTTTTTGCATTTTAGCTCAAAATATAGAGGTCAAATTAAAATATGTGGGTTTGGGGCGAGAGGCCCCACATGGTATGGGGCATGGGGCCCCCTTCACTGAGGCCTCGAAGCTGCTTCAGGAACCATTTAATAATGTGTACTTTACTTTAAATCTTGATAGAATAGCTAATCGAAATAGAAAAAATTATGGCCGAAATTGAAAAAGGCCAAAAAATATTAAAAAATAAATGTATGAACAGCAAAATTCTGAAATTCAGAAAAAGTGAATAGAATGCCTTAAAAATGATAGACGAACCCCAAGAAATAACTTTCAAGCTGAATGCCCTTGCAAAAAACATTTCCATAGGATTATAATAGGGGGGCTTCTTGCCCGATGGGTGGGGTAAGAAGGCCATTTAAATTTTTTTACAAAAAGGGCCGTAACTCCTTTATTAAAATTGGTAGACATTCGTTTCAATAGTTATAAGTAGAGTTAAGTGATCCCTTCCTGACAGCATAAGCATTCAAATAATCGACCACAAAAAGTAGGTCAAATCGCTCCTCGAAGTTAAGGGGGGCTGCATGCCCCACGCTACTCTATGCTATGTAGCTAATTATAGCGGCAACAAAGGGATCAGAAGAGAATGTTGATCAGACTTCTACTAGGGTGTGGCTGGTGCCCCAAGGTTGTCAGATCCCGCTGTACCTTTTTTTGGTACTGTGTCTTGGTCCAGAAAACATTTCTGGAAAGTTTCATGGAAATCAGAAAATGCTTAACTTGAGCACAATCCAGTTGAAAATTCTTATTCAATCTTTAAAAGCTCAAACCGCGGTATTATATAACTTTGTCAATATGAGTCATACATTAAAATAACCTGTATGGTTGAACTGCCCTCAATTAGAGCTTCATTTTGAATACCAACTTCAATGGTCTCGGAAAATTTTAAGCAGTGAAACAAATCTATAATTCAAGGTTTGTTTGAGAAATAATTTGCAAATTATATAAAGACAAAGATTTGATGTTAATCCGGTTAATATTGCATGGCAGAAAGTGCCAAAGGCACTATTTTGACATTTTGAAGAAATTAGATTATATTTGGATATTTTGATGCACTGTTGCAAGAAGTTTTACTGTTATTTAAAACCTCAAACTATAAGGCAAGCAAATTGAGAGTGGCTAAAATCGGCCTATGCCTCCAACCCTATATCTTTATTCATACACAGTGGCATTCGGCCTATGTGAACATTAAACAACAGATAAATAAAACCAATTTAAGCTGAAAAAAAATTTAAATCATTAAGTTGGCACCAGGTGCATGGTGAGACCTTAGTAGTCCATATGTAATGCGTCTTAGCAATTCGCAAGAACGAAGAACGTTGTATATTATCATTAGGTTAGGGAAAATCCTTTTTCAATCAATCGTAACATTTGATCTAGCACATTTTCAAGCACACAATGTCTAATAAAATCGAAATTTTTTACTACATTGGCATGACAGGTGGCCTATATGGCTAGCCACATCTTTAAAATTTGAGTTGAATAATGAATTAAATGACACATGCTGAATGTGATGCTTATAAATAACAAAGGTTTCTGATTTTCTCTCCTGTCACATTTTCAGGATGCAATGATCATGACAATTTTTGACATCTGAAACATGTTTATCCTCCACAAAGCATTCTAAACTTCATAAATCAGGTTTCTGAAGTCTAATGCTATGTTTGAAGGAACTGTAATAAATGGCAACAAGAGACAATATTTTGGTATTTAAAGAGATGATTAACACACCGCATACATTTGTGTCTTTACTCAGATGTGACCAAATAACTGAATTGTCAATTGTAGTATTATCAATTTTACCTAGCTTACCTCAGTTAGTACTGATTTCCCATCTCAACTCACTTTTGAAAAAAGACAAAACGGTTAGCCGGTGTCAATGTAAATTCTTTTCACATAATTAGACCAAGTTAATCTTACCTAAAAGTTTACTTTTCTTTAACCAAATTACTCCTAGAATTGCTGATGATTGACAATTAGCTAATTCACATATTTATCAGTATGCCTGGAACTGAAATGTTTTAAAAGCACCACTCATCAGCCACCAAAATAGCCTGCAGCATACACTGTCTCTATGTGTCAACCACACTGTGTTACCATATATATAAGTGTAAAGCCTTGGTAATATTAGACAGATACTAACTTTTTTCAATTAAAGTCTATCAAGACATTGTCATTGCTTCATTAAATAACATTATGGGTGACACAGGCCAGTTGACATTTAATATGAAGGTTATCATTACCAATCACACAAATTACGAAAACTGCAGTCAAATTATGTATTGAAAGTTTGAAACACTGCTCAAAATTGTCTGATACCATTGAAGTTGGTATTCAAAATGAAGGTCTTATTGAGCCCTGGCCAACTGAACACATTTTATTGTTGTTTAATGAATATTGACAAAGTTACGGGAAACCGCGACTTTGGGTTTTAATAAAATGAGATGAAACTTCAACTGCATTGTGCTCAAGTAAAACGTTTTTCAATTTTCTTGAAACTTCACAGAAATGTCTCTCAGATCAAACCACAATACCAAAAAAAGGTACAGGGGCCTCCTCCAAAATTTTCCGATTTGATGGGCAACAGCCACACCCTAACTTCTACCCTTGGAGTTCTTTGGGAACCAATTAGCTACCAGCATATTTCTAGTCCAATGTGACCTTCTGTCAAGAGACACATTCCGACTTGCCTATATTAGGCTAATCAGTAATCACTCATTTCCAAGAATCCTCTTCACACTGAAATTCCTTTGTAAGACCATGCTAGAATAAAGGAGGGATGGGTGATTGGGAATTTACTTCCCTGTATTTATGCTGTGACTAGGTCAGCAGGAGGACACAGCAATGAGGCGAAGGATGACAAAAATTTCTCATAAGTGCAGGTTACTTGGCCAGAGCAGGACTTACACGACTAAAATAAAAGACAAATCATCAACATTGCTATGAATCAAATTTGATATATAAAATTCATTCGTGAAGAAAAGCACAAGTTTGCAAAGTGGACAAAAAGTAGTTATCAATTTCGGAGCTCATTCACCTAATGTATTTATTTACTCTGTGAATATAGTAACATCTTGGATTCGGATATTAATGCTTGTATGACAAAATATATAGCCATTGATAGAGACAGGCATGGAATCAACAATAGATCCTCCTATCACTTCAACAATATCGCCATGACAATATATTGTGTGTTTCATACTTTACTGATCATGTTACCAACACTGATGTTGTCGAACTTCTATTCCAGGAATACAGTTGTCATCGTTATAAAAAATGAGTTGGAACAACCCTGTGCAAAGTTGCAAGACATTTGTATCATACAAGACCAGAATAATAAAACATGACAGTCATATGACAAAAGATGACAACAGATGACAATCTGGAAATCTAGAATAATAATTGTGGAATCCGGGATAATTGCAAGACAAGGACTGAAGGAGGTGTAAACAAAACAGGAAGTGGGCAGATCACATGACCTGCTGTCCCGGAAGACCTATAAAGATTGGTCACATCTTCCATCTCCAAATATGGGAGTCAAGAGGGACACAAAGATGGACAATAAAGACAAGGCCTGACAAAACATAATGTCGAGGGAAGGTCTAAGTGATCTACAGAAGAATTTCTACATTTTGGCAAAAACATTTCTACACATTTCTGCGTAACAACAAGCAATCCACCAATTTGTGAGTTAACATGGACTATTCCTATACTGTTTCAAGGTTGCACAGCACAAAGTGTATGTTCATTAAACTGGTAAATTTTGATTGTTGCGCTGGACATCTACCTGTGTGTTTGAATGGGCATCTTATGCTAGACTTTTTAGTCACTCACCTACAGTACAACCCAAAATAAAGCAAGAAAATTTTCTGTCAGAAGTCCTATGTCTACCTATTTTGCCCTCTTTTCTCCTCTCCACCCAAAATCTCCTTTCAACAACCTTTGACTCCTTACAACGACCTTAACCCACATTGAGAACTCTATTTAAACAGATACCAAGTAGTTTCAAGTAGGTAAATGTAGGAAGTGACTCAAGGGTAGTTAAAAGGTGTGAAAGGGTAAAGCAGTGGCTGATTCTTCCTTCCCGCAGGGATAATCATACTTTATTTTGGGTTGTACTGTAAATTACTAAGAACAATCATATGCCTTGCAATTTGATCATATATGCGTTGCAATTTGATTATATAGGCCTTGCAAAACACAAAATAACAAGTTAAAACATATGTCACATTTGATTTATTTTGATTTATTGAACAAAAGTCTTCAAAAAATTTTTAAAGAACCTTATTACTGAAGAGTAGCAGAGCTTGAAATCTCCAAAGAAAATTGGTGAGAAGTGAGAAGCACAAAATAGTGCACAATCTGGATGAAAAAAGGAAAAATGAAGAACAGAAAACGAAAGAAATTGTTGTTTTGGTAGCAAGTCACAGTACTCTCTGCAAACAGCTTCAATAAGGCCAACGACTTCCTCTCAGCAAAGAGCTGTAAAGCCTTCCAGGCTTAGAGACCCCTTTTACATTCCCTAGAGGCTGTACACTGGTTACCTAGGAGATGGTCAACTAATTGTCACTTTTGACTGACACATTTTTCACCAGAGCAGCCTCTAGATAGAAGCTCCACCCAGACCATTGAGCTTAGAAACTAGCTCTGCAGCTGAGATCTTTCTGTGAGAATTGTCTGTAGAATTGCTTAGTAAGGCTTGCTAAAGCTTTTCACTTCTGTGCAAAATGCATTAGAGGAAGCAGACCAGAAGGCTATGATGACTGTAAAGCTGTGTCAGATCAATGGTGGCTAACTTTGGTGTTCAACCGTGTGTCTGTAGCTACTTGTTGGACTCTTGTCACTGCTTGTTGAACCTTGTGTCTATTTCTGTATCTGGTGACTGCTTCTGGACTTTGAGAATGCTTGTCGGGCTTGTTGATACTTCTTACTAGTTGGCTTTCAAAGCTGGAGAAGTTAAACTAGCAAAAAAATGAAAGTGATTTCCTGTCAAAGAACTGATATAAAAGGAAAAGTTTAATGATAAAAGCATTGTCCTATTTGAAAACCTATTACATGTTGTGATCCCATCAAATTGCCTGAAATCTTAAAGTTTCCAGTACTTCATAAACTCAACATGCATTTTTTGTTGTATAAACATGCATTGTGATTGGACTAAAAAATTCTGCATCTATTAGAAAGTCAATAATTTTTTACCAAAATCACACTGTTTTAATAGAAACTTAATGTTGTTGCGCTAATCAACAATAGATCCTCCTATCACTTCAACAATATCGCCATGACAATATAATTGTGTGTTTCATACTTTACTTATCATGTTACCAACACTGATGTTGTCGAACTTCTATTCCAGGAATACAGTTGTCATCGTTATAAAAAATGAGTTGGAACAACCCTGTGCAAAGTTGCAAGACATTTGTATCATACAAGACAGAAAAACATGTAAAAATATTGAAATGATCAATTTTTGTGCTTTTTTCAAACCTTGGAAATGATCCTTTTGTCCATCTGAGCAAACTGCAGCTTTAAAGCCACCAGCTGGCAATATGAGATAGCCGAGATGCCGAAAGCCATCCATTCCATGAGCAATTTGTCCTTCAAATCTCTCTTTCCAAGTTGTTAATTCAAGTGAGATATCACATAACTCCAAAATGAGTGGTATCAGAGCCAAATGCCAGCAGTTGAAAAGAATTTAGTGCAATGCTACTACAAGTATCACTGTGAGTGAGTGACAGAAATGACAACCCTGTAGACATCAATGCTGAGTGGATGATGCTGAACTCTTGCTCACTTTGTGGAATCTTTTCTTCAGCATAAAGACACAAAGTAGGATGACATCAAAATATTTTGATACTGGCATGGCTTGGATTTTTTGCACGACTATGTTTATATAAATTCTTTTTTAACCGGGAATCTAGGTACTGACAGCTTCAGCAGAACCACTTGTGTTTTAAGTTACACAAAAAGTAATATTGTAAACTTCAGTTCAGTTTGCACTTTTGTCACATGAATTGGTGATCAATATCACCATCAGTTCATTTGTAGTAATCGTGCCAGCATGTCATTAGATTCTTAGAATTAAGCAAATCTACTAACCCAGGAAATTACTACTTGGGAGATGTGGTTAATCACATCAGCTTTAAACTTTAATTTTGAAAACCCAATAATTCATGACTACTTAATAGGCTGTTCATCAATAATGAACTTAACTAAATTAGAGGGATTTTGAATTGTTAAACTCCAGTTTGCCTAAATCTTAATCTAGTTCAATAAAAGCAACTTCATTATTTTAGTCTCATGCAGATATCTGAATGAACCTCAAAGATTCACGCTGATGGCTAAAGCCTAAAGGTATTCATACTTATTAACCTTTAACATTGAGGTAAGGCGCCATCTACCCAGTATTGACCACTGGGTTCAATCATCATTGAAATCCTACTTACATTAGTAGAACCACTGAAATCAATTTCAGTGGTTCTACTAATGTATCAATGTCATCTGGTATCATTATAATCATCCCAATTTATACAAAATTGAAAAAAATTGCTTGATGTTTTGTTGCAGTTACTTATCAGAATAATGATGTTGTGAAATATAACAGTGTACATTTGTAAGCCTAAAGATTGCAGTTTTCAGAGAGGTTGCCCATTTTGATAGGGGCTTGTAATGACATATCTACATTCTTTTCTGTAGTTTGAGAATTTTCATGGACAACAGCAATTCTCATGTTGAATTCAATCATTTATAATATTGCGAATTAAACAGCTATGAACGGTTGTAGAATAGGTTGATGACCAGAATTATAGAACATGACAGTCAGATGACAAAAGAAGACAGAAGATGACAACAGATGACGATCTGGAAATCTAGAATAAAAATTGTTGAATCTGAGATAATTGCAAGACGAGGACTGAAGGAGATGTAAACAAAACAGGAAGTGGGCAGATCACATGACCTGCTGTCCCGGAAGACCTATAAAATGGGTCACGTCTTCCATCTCCAAATATGGGAGTCAAGAGGGACACAAACATGGACAATAAAGACAAGGCCTGACAAAACATAATGTCGAGGGAAGGTCTAAGTGATCTATATACTTTATTTTGGGTTGTACTGTAAATTGCTAAGAACAATCATATGCCTTGCAATTTGATTATATATGCCTTGAAATTTGATTATATATGCCTTGCAAAACACAAAATAACAATGTTCGACAAGTTACAACTTATGTCACATTTGATTTATTACAAAAAAGTTTCAAAAAACTTTTTAAAGAACCTTACTACTGAAGACTAGCAGAGCTTGAAATCTCCAAGGAAAATGGGTGAGAAGAGGGAAGCGCAAAATAGTGCACAATCTGGATGAAAAAAGGAAAAATGAAGAACAGAAAAAGAAAGAAATTGTTTTTATGGTAGCGAGTCACAGTACTCTCAGCTAACAGCTTCAATAAGGCCAACGACTTCCTCTCAGCAAAGAGCTGTAAAGCCTTCCAAGCTTAGAGACTCCTTTTACATTCCCTGGGGGATGTACACTGGTTACCTAGGAGATGGTCAACTAATTGTCACTTTTGACTCACACGTTTTTCACCAGAGGAGCCTTTAGATAGAAGCTCCATCCAGACCATTGAGCTTAGAAACTAGCTCTGCAGCTGAGATCTTTCTGTGAGAATTGCCTGTACAATTGCTTGGTAAGGCTTGCTAAAGCTTTTCACTTCTGTGCAAAATGCATTAGAGGAAGCAGACCAGAAGGCTAGGATGACTGTAAAGCTGTGACAGATCAATGGTGGCTAACTTTGGTGTCCAACTGTGTGTCTGTAGCTACTTGTTGGGCTCTTGTCACTGCTTGTTGAACCTAGCGTCTATTTCTGTATCTGGTGACTGCTTCTGGACTTTGAGAATGCTTGTCAGGCTTGTTGATTCTTCTGGCTAGTTGGCTTTCAAAGAGGGAGAAGGGAAACTATTAAGAAAATGAAAGTGATTCTCTGTTGAAGAACTGATTTATAAAAGGATACGTTTTAGGAAAAAAAGCATTGTCCTATTTGAAAACAGCCAAAAAAACCTATTACATGACATGAACCCATCATATTGCCTGAAACATGACATTTTTTGGTAACTTCATCAATTCAACATTTTTTTTGCAGTGTATACATGTATTAAACGAAGGTCTGAATGAAGACTGAAGAGCTAAGCATATTTTTGCCTTAAATTCCGTGATTGGACTAAAACATTCTGCCTTCATTCTGCCTCCATTCTGCATCTATTAGACTTGACTTCATTTGAAAACTCATTCATTGAAAATTACCAAAAAGTCAATGATTTATAAAAACTTAATGTCATTGCGCTAAATTGCTTCCATTAAAATGAGAATGCGATTTATGACTCACATGATGAAATATTCAGAAAATACTCACTTTAATTTGATTAATAAAGTTTGCTGCATTGTTATAACAGGCATAATAGTTACATTGGTAGTTGAATTGAAGTAAAAATGACGAAATTTATGAGACTTTAGCTGGATTCTTTGGGTAAATTGAGTAGATTGATAAGAAGGTTTAGGCTCTGATTATACATAGTGATGATATTTATAAGAACAGGGAAAACAGCAAAGCCTAGACAATGTCATTAAGTTGATATAAAGATTTCAACTATGATTTTGGACAGTGAGCTAAGGACTATCGATATATTATATCTATATATACACTCACCATTGAACTCCAAAATTGAAGTCAAGATAGTTGAAGAAACATATAGAGGAAGTGTATCAATTTCCTATGGGAGCTTGAAGTTTCTGTGGCTCTAGAGACAACCCTTGTAAAAACTCAAGGCTTGAATATATGCAGAATTGATCAGAACTGACAATTTACTTTGTCATTTCTGAAAAACAGATATTTGTAACTGAAACCAGTTAATATTTGGTTGGTTTTACCGGAAATGCTAGGTGTTTTTAGACCTGGTAAACCAATGTTTGTTCTACACACAGATAATATACTTCATAATTGGTGGTTAAGATAACAGATGCCATTTTAGTACATCTAGTATTCTAGATACATATAAAGTATAATATTACTTTATATTACAACAACAACGAGGTCAGAGGTCATCCCAGGTCATCCTTTTCAATGTGCCTGCATTCTGCCTCTGCAACTTTTCTCTGTATCTCTCGTACACATGTCCTCTTATTTCCTCCATACCCTTCATATCAGCCATCGTTTGCATACCTTCCTCCTCCAGTTCCCCCTTCGATTCCACCGTTCCCTCTCATGTTTACGCATTGTAGTACCTCTACTGCTCACTTTTTGCGGGTGGCGCCACCGTCGCGTTTACCGCCAAAACAATCCAGACACTGCATGCACTGTCATTTCTCAGAATTACCAAGTACTGGCAGCCACAATGGCAATACACTGATCCGATTGCAATTCCGAATGTTCTGCCTTTCTCTTGACACCTTCTTGAACATCCCTATTACCTCTTCACACTCAAGTGCTATTGACATGCCCTGTCAAACTTAACCCTTCCAGCCCACTAAGCAATTCAGTAATTGGGCCTGCCTCACAGTGCCCAATTGCCCATGTTCATCAAACTTATGATTCATTATGTATGCAACAAATGATCATAAACTGTAACCATACAATTACAAGAAACTGACAGGGCCTTCACCTGACATAACTCTCACCCTTTTGTTTATCTATCTCTATTCAAGTACACCATCTATCTCAATCTATATAAAAGTGTACCTTCTCTTCCTCAATTCTTTCTCTAATTCCCTGTTTCATGAATTTCTTTCCATTCCCAGATTTCTCATAAATACAAAACTCACAGCCTCTCCATTCATCCCTCTCACAATGGGTACTTACAATAATTGGCCAATGGCCTTTCAGCAATACCTGCCCCATTCGGATGATAATTTCTGTTGAATAGGAATGTCATAGATTACTGACATTATTCTTCATTTTCTTTCATGAATTTTTTTCAAATGGGTAATTTCTAATAATATATAATACAGGATCTCTCAGTCACAATTAGCCTCTTTTTCATACTCTTATCAATCTGAAAAACAACAATTGCTTATGACATTTACTGCAACATGTTGCGCTAGACGATAATGCTCACTCATAAAGTGATCGTTGAAATTAACATATTCAGATGCCAAGACAGTGCAAGGTGGAAGTCTGTGAATGGCAAAACAACCCGAATACACTGTTAATGCATTTGTGGTAACATTTTGCTAATGGAAACACTTTCATCATTATTGATTCTGTTCATATCTTCATGCACCAAGAGCCCTCATTTAGGAGAGCGAAAAGTGGATTTACATATTTCGTGATTTTCTTTTTGAGCATAAACAATTAGGGTATTCATGAGAGAAAAATGAATGCATATATGGAAAGACTGCAGGTTTCAATTTATGTCTAAAGTACAATTTTGACATGGTGGTGATAGCCACAAAAACATTTTCGATGAATCTTTAAGCGAGTCAAACAGAGTTCATAGAATTTGCCTTTTAAAATTTAATACTGAAAAAACTATCGAGACTAGTAGAATGTCATGCCAATTATAATGGCAAGCAATAAATATTTTGGTATAAATATGATGACCAATCTGACTATGCATAATGATTGAAATGAATTTATCTAATTAATATAGATCTTAGATTGGTGTCTGTGCAGTATTTTTGATTTGGTGTATTTTTACCTGTCTGTTCGAATTTGAGTTAAATTTGGTAAAAGTCACTTTTGTGGCTGAAGTATTTTACGACAAAGACATATTGACTGATATATTTGCGCAGAATGATTCATGAAGTCAAATATGGCAAGTAATGCTCGACTATGTTGGAATCTTCCTTCGCTGGATTTTCTGAGATAAGATATATTCTTATATTTGGGCCTTTATCCACGAAAAAGACTGGAGAGACAAGTACTCTTTCTACTCTTCAGAAATAGTTGGAATAAGCTGAAAAATAGGCCTAAGTAGTTGCATAACATAATATATATAATAATATGAAGAGCTATTTTTATCTAGAAAGTATGCCTCTCGCCTGCGAAGAATAAATGCTGAGAAGCTCCGAGAATACTGTGTGCGACGTTATTTGAATAGAAGAAGAACATTCAGGTCAGACATATTTGTTCTATCTCCTCGTATCTTCTCTTGGAACTTTTATCTGAGATGATTATGAGGTTGGTCAGCAGGACCAAAAAATGTTGATTATATATCTTCATTGTACCAATCGGTAGGATAAAATTGCGGGTACTCTTTCTTTCTTTACACATAATCATTTATTACAGAAGGTCTGATGAGCTTAAAATCGATTGTGCTGGCCTTAGAATGATAAGGCTGCATAATGAGAGAACTCCAATTAGCATACATATATGACGTTACACACAACCATTAAAATAAAAACAAAGACATTTGATGGAAAATTTCCCTTGCAAAATTACTATGCAGTAATGGAACAACCCTTGTGGACAATTTCTTTTGAGGAACGTTGGTCTAAGGAAGCATTAAACCTCCAATTCACATCGGACCCAACGTTACTAAACTACGTATTTTGTCGACAACTGGTTACGAGATTACTACGTACGTATATATCGTAAATAATGCGTATTTCTCCAACCTCCATTGACTACGTACCCCCCACGTTGAAGGAATGGTCGTTATACGCCTCTGGGGCGTCAGGCATGGCAGGCCAGCCCAGCGCGCTGTGTCTTGCGCATGCACAGAAGTCGGAGGAGGCAGCCATGGCCAGGCACTACGCTCGTGTGGATTAGATTTTTATCGATCCAGAACACCTTATATTACACTGTAACACTGGATTTAACCTGGAATTATTGTCCAGACTAGTTTCTGGAAATACTGCCATCCATCGGATGGACTGTGGATGTTGTGTATGCACCAGAAGCACCTGGTCAAGTCGGCGATGCGAAGCATGTGGATTTCTTGACAGCGCTTGTCATTCTGATTTCAACGGACTGTATCTTGTAATTTTGACCTGGAATGCTTCGTTTTAGATCAGATGCCATGTTTAACATCGAGAACAGACTCATATAGCAGTGTTACGATGGAATACTTGTGTTCTGGACTGATTTTTTGTGTGCACGATGTACATGAATTTGCCTTCTGAACAGGCAAGCAGGGAGGCGCTGGCCAGGGGCGGAGCGCTCGGATCAACCGGGGGGACTGCCGCATTGCTTGTGGCGGCCCAGCCCACCCTGCCAGGCCGGGTGCCCCCGTGGAAAAAAAAATTAATTAATTAAATAAAGCCCTTATATATGCCCTTATTATAGCGAATAAAGAATGTTCCCATTTGATTTTGCTGTAGGGATTTTTTGGTTGAGGGGGGGGGGGTGGTTCAAGAATTTTTTTGTATTTGAGGTCAGGGGTTCGGGTGCTTGGTTAGGATTTTTTTTTTAATACCTGCAAAGAGAAAACATGAATTAAAACGGTGAAGAGAAAAGAAAAACAGAGAGACAGTGAGAGCAGAGCCAGGCAGCAATCACTGCAGGTGGCTCCAAAATTAGCAGACTTTTCTTCCTTGTTTTACCAAGCAGTCCACAGTCCATTTAAGGACTAGAATAAATAATAACAAAATTCACTTACCTTGTGAGGGATTAATACTGCAACTCTGAAGAGTTGGGAAAATCCCAATCAAAATTGGCCTGGATAGGTGGCATTCAGGAGAACTGCAAGTTGGCTCACTTCAAGTCAGATCCTAACCGATTCTCTCTTGCTCGTTTGTGGTTGAGCAGTACTTGGGACATTTATTTTGCCCAATATAATCTTTCACAGTTTAAGAGAAACTTATTGGGAAATTTTTGTCACTGGTGCAGCTACTATTTCTTTATGACTTCATTCAATCATCACCAACAAGCATCCTGTTGGAGGTTTTATAATCTCCAAGTTACCTGATGGATTGGAAAAGGTTTGGGAATAGATGGCGCTACAAGGCTCTCTGAGACTCAAGATCCCAGGTTCTGCAACTTTGTACAAACCTTCAACAAACCTTTGGCAGATACGTATGATCGGACATTTGCCCTGAACATTACTTTCAAACATTGTCCATACATATCAAAAACACGTTGGAGAAACCTTGGAACTTACGTATTGCCAAATGTGCGACCATACCTTTGATAAACCTATGAATCAAATGTATGATCATACGAAATAGTCTAAGGTTGTAAAAACGTCTCAAATGAATGTTCGATAAATCTATGAATCGAAGGTACGGTCATACGTAATAGTCAAACGTTCTTCAAACCTCTCAACCAAAGGTATGACTTGCGTAATAGTCTAAGGTTTTAAAAACATCTCAAATGAACGTTCGACAAGCCAATGAATCAAAGGTATGGTCATACGTAATAGTCAAACGTTCTTCAAACCTCTCAACCAAAGGTATGACTTACGTATGACTGACATGTTGACCCAAACGTTACAACCAAACGTTCTTCCAACCTCTATACCAAAGGTATGACTTACTTGTGACTCAAACGTTAGGCCAAACTATAAAACAAACTATCTGCCAACCTCTCACTAAGGTTGCGACCTACGTTTGGTTTTCCATTTGAGTGCAACGTTTGGAAATTACATTTGCCCTTCCTTTGTCATAGGTTGTTTGGCCCAACGTTTGATTTTAACCAAAATAATTACGTAGCGAAAGGTTTGATTTACGTTGCTGCTTGGGAGGGAATAATATAAAACCCATCACATCGGAATGCATATGCATTATGCATCCCTCATTTCAATGACAGTATACATTTATTTGCATGTTGACAGCTACAGTGCCGCCTGTAAGTAAGTGAAACGCATGATATTGTGCCATTGCATCAATGTTAAACATCCTTAATCAAAATGCTTCTGGAAGGACGAATTCTCATCCAATGAGAGGAAAACGTATTGGGTCATAAAGGCCGATATGTGAGGCATGCAGGATAAAAATAGCAGCCAATTTTCTTTGCTGTAGTTGGAGTTAGGTATGGGTCAAAGTCTTTGATAAGTAAGTGAAACGCAGGCCCAATGTTAAAAGATGGGGAAGGGTGGTTCACTTACTTATCAAAGACTTTGACCCATACCTAACTCTGACTACAGCAAAGAAAATGGGCTGCTATTTTTATCCCACTTGCCTCACACATCGGCCTATATGACCCACTTTGTTTCCCTTTCATCCGATGAAAATTCATGCCTCCACAAGCAGTTAGGCTGAGGATGTTTAGCATAGATGCAATGGCACAATGTCATGCGTTTCACATACTTACAGGCGGCACTGTATAGCAATAACAGCTAGGGAAAGTATTTTGAGTAAAATGTACGATTCTGCAGTGATGGTGCTTTCATTCATAGTTGAGATGAAACTTTGAAATAACATCAATCCTGTAATTTCTTAATGGCAGTGCCCCTAAAGTTGGTGTAATGCCTTCACTTTTCATTATCCTTATGGAGTCCCCCAGTGTAAGTCTCCTGTGAAGAGGATAACGCTTTTATATATTTTGTACAAAAGCAACTTTCTAGTCTCGTTCGGATATACTTCAGACATGCTGTGCAAAACTTCGAAAGTATGGTTGCCACGTAAGTAAGAAACTTTGCGGAAGTACCAGAAAAGTAAGATTTGAGGAGTTGGTAAGTTGAGGGATATGTCAAATCTTCCTTTTTATTACTTTTACAATCATTGGTAGATAGCTTAACAGACACATAGATGTTTAGACAAATAGAATGGTGGAAGGATTGATGGATGGATAAATTGGTTAATTAATGGATAGGCAGATGGACATAAAGACCTTTGAATATGTTCATCAGTTTGGTACAGCACAACCCAAAATAAAGTAAGAAAATTTTCTGTCAGAAGTCCTCTGTTTACCTATTTCGCCCTCTTTTCTCCTCTCCACCCCAAAT
Source organism: Platynereis dumerilii (assembly GCA_026936325.1). Taxonomy (NCBI): domain Eukaryota; kingdom Metazoa; phylum Annelida; class Polychaeta; order Phyllodocida; family Nereididae; genus Platynereis; species Platynereis dumerilii. The sequence goes on from JAPTHN010000013.1 coordinate 29,115,693, forward strand.
CTCCTTACAACTCCCTTTGACTCCTTACAACTACCTTAGCCCACATTAAGAACTCTATTTAGACAACTACCAATGTAACTGCAATTGGCATAGGTACAAAATATAAGGTAAATGAAACACAATTGGGGTGATTGAGTTTAAATTGGTGTTTTTTAATGTGATTATAATGCAATTTTAAAAGGTAGTTTCAAGTAGGTAAAAGTAGGAAGTGATTCAAGGGTAGTCAAAAGGTGTAAAAGGGTAAAGTAGTGGCTGATTCTTCCTTCCTGCTGGGGTAATCGTACTTTATTTTGGGTTGTACTGTATATCCTCATAAATTGTAAATTTCTCTTTTCACAAACAAACTTGTTACCTTGTGACGTTTCACCTGCTATCCTGTTCTTTTGAAAGATATACTTTTATGGCAGCCTCTTTGAAGAAGAAATATTTTAAAAAACTGTTAATTTGATTGTTGCAATATGTTTTTCTACAATCTGAATAGTAAGTAAAGATCATAAATGACTCGCGTTAACTCAAATTATAAAAGTTGTGAGCAGTTTATTAATTCCATATTTCCTCTTTACAAAGAACATTTCTGTAAGGAAGTTGTCAAAAACACGATGAATGCCTCTTCGGGGATGGCCATTTTATGTCCAGGGAGGGCATGGACTTTTCTTCAGTGGGAAACTATTTATTTCACAGTAACTGCAGCAGTAATTATTTATTTTGAGTGTGCAAAGTCGCTGAATATTCGTTTCTAAATCAGACAACACCTTGATAAGAAACAACGCTACCAGAAAGCATTTATTTCAACAATGGCTAAAATAGCCGATTTTTTCACCAAAATTGAGCAATAAATTATTTCTTTTAAATGGACTCCAAGCCACTCCATTTACCATTAATTGGTAAATATTTGGATACAGTACAGTTGATTGCCTTTTTGGAGGAAACATATCTGGCCAAATTATCTGTACGCAAGTTAACACAAGTGATGTGCTTTAGTGGAAGACAGGTGGCTCTTTCTTTCATCAAAGCGGTTCGAGTAGGACCAAAAGACGTTTTAAGAGTTCTCAACCTGTGATTAATGAATCATACTTGAAACCCTTTTGATCAAAGATGATTTTGGGTACAGGTGAAGGTCAATGACAAAATACTCACAAAAATGGTCTTTGACCAAGGAATCTTGAATGGGAGAGGTTGGCAATTCTTTAGATGGATATTTCTTTCCCAGTATTCCTAAATTCATTCCATTTCACAGACTTCACACTATATTTTTCTATTCATAAATAAAAAGTCTGGACATTACAAGCTGAAATAAATTAGCACTCTGCATTTCCGACAAAAAAAAAGTTCCCTCAGTGAAACTCTACTCCTCTTTATCTGACTAGCAGTTGCATCAGAAATGATTATTGCCGGGGTTTCAGGGTCCCAGCTGGATGATGAATAAAACCGTATCCCTTTGACATCTGTAATAAGATAATAAAATTGAAGAGAATCATACAACGATTTTTTTACTCTGAAGCAATGCCTTAACTCCTCCACTGATTTGCAAAAAGAATATATTCAGCTGACAGAAATAAATATACAGAGTTATGGAAGAAGACACATAAAAGAAATCATTGAGAACAGCATTCAGTGAGCCAAGAACATAAAAAACATAAAACCAGTTCAAAGGGTAAATTTCTGGAACTTGGTAAAAGGTACGGACAGTAAAGATTTGTTTATAGCCCTACTCTTATCTAAAATGGCAGTATAAGTGATCTACATAACTAATTTGCGCTAGTGCTATCTCTTCTTAACCCTTCCTTGCATGTCGGAGCATTTTTCACGCAACATCTTTCTGTGTAGGAAAGCAACACATAATTTTATGGACTGAACTATCTATTTTCAACTTGAACTTGTTAGAGACTGGTTGTTGCTAACGACAAGCTGTCTGGGCATGTATAAGATCTCTGTCAGTATATTTCTTATGAAATTTTGGTAGGATAATCTCTCAACCATTACAGGATACAAATGGTGAAACTTCACGTAGTATGACCAGAGTAGCCAATTAATGAGGAAATAACATGGTGCATGAAACAAAATCATCATCTGGATACATGATTGATCAATATGATTAACTGGCCCACTCTTTGCCCTATAAATGTCATGTCTGCCTGTTCTGGCCACGAATTGTCTAGGAGAAATCAAATATATACTTATGATCAAACTATGTAAGCTTAATCCTGACCTTTGGTAGTTCATTTTGAGTTGATTTCATATCACAAAGGTCTGTTTATAATCACTCACCTGGAGCTTTCACCCACTTCTCATGGGCTTCTTCAGCTGTCTGACATGGCTCAGTTGGTTACTTATGATCACACTGACAACAGTCTGCTGTACAAATAGATGAATAAGCGAGACTGCCGAAATTCACATAAAATTGGGTGTCGAATTGAATATAGGGCACTACAACAGTTGCCTCTAAGGTACATGGTGTTGCCTATCAGGTCCGCCCCCATCAGGACAGAGAAGGATTTTAAAGGCTGAGCTGCATCAGAAATTAATGTGAGCGAGGATGTGAAATAGAACACCACCAGGGAAATGTTGCAACTGAAGCAAGCGACTGTAGACTGACTTGTTGTATGATTATTATTATTTATTACATGTTAATAAGTACATTATAATAAAAAAGAATGCTAATGCACTGTACAAGGTAAAATTGACAAGAACATTTTTTCAAAAAAAAAATTGAGGCGATTTTTAAAGCAAATTCAGCTTGTTCCACATATTTGACCACACCCGAATTTAATTACAGCTGATCCCGCAAAAAGCGGCCCGTCCCGCATCTGTGCACCCGAGTTTTATTGCAAAATCCCGTGGCCCGCCGTTCCGCAAATTTGGCCCATCTGTGCATTAGACGAGGCTAGCCCCCTGTTTTGCTGACGTAGATTCACACGCTGATTCTTGAATCTTAGAAAAGGCCTCCTGTCGGGAGGCCTGTGGCCATCTATACAGAGGCGGATGGCACCATATAGAGTCACTAAGAATATATCAGCGCAGGGCTGAAGCATCGCCTCAAAAATATGAAATGTATATATAAGTAGGATAACTAATAACATATACATTTATATTGAAAGAATATAACATTAAATGTCTTTAAAAGAAAGGGTTAAGAGATGTGTATTCAGAGTCGTCTTGAAAGGTTCAAGGGAAGATATTTGCCTGATTGGAGGGGGGAGGCTATTCCAAAGCTTTGGCGCTGCAACTGCAAAACGAGCCATGTGTTCTTTATCAACAATATTGCTTAGCCTGTCACTTGAACACTGAGACTTGTCAATGGCGTTCAGATAGTCAGCCCTACTTCGCAGAGCAATTTTCAGAGCAAAGAAAAGTACATGCTCAACTGCAGTAGTTCTAAATTTTATAATTACTGCAGGGAAATAACTTCTTATTCAGAAAAAAATGTGTCAAAAAGATTTTCCTTAGACAAATACCATTACAAGTCACCCACTAAATGATCTATTTTTTAAAGCTTCATTGTTGCACATTTTTAACTTGTCTATTCCATAAACATTCAGAGTCAGTTTATAACCAGAGAAAAAAAAACCAGAATAAGAGAAAACCACTAAAATGGATAAAAAACATTTTCACAACTTGAATTTCCCTAACAAACATTAATATATACTCATGACAAGAATTTGTTCAGGGGCAGAACAGATTAGAAGCAAACGTGTCAGAAATCGTACTTACTCTTATCAAGCATCATCTAGGTTGGTTGCCATTTTGGCTGAGGTATTCTGGGACAACACGTGACATCATGAGCTAATTTAGGACGGAATTACGCCATCCAAATGTCACTATGCTAAGTGTCCTAGCTGTTGCCATTTCCATGCACAACACTAATCTGCAGTCGTTTACCTTAAAAATCAAGTTTGGTTGCCGTTTTGGCTGAGGTATTCTAGGACAACAAATTAGTTTTTACAAACAAGATAGGGGAGACCGGGGCTGGTTGTCACACGGGCATGTTGTCACACTGTGTAGAATTTAAACATGCTCTATTTCTATTTAAAGCAAGTAGGGGCACAGCCATTGTATATGAAAGTCTGTACAGGAGAAACTTAAATCTATCTGGTGAATATATACCTACATCATTCGAAATATTGATGTCATATTGGACATTTTTTAAAAATTCAGTGCTCCGGGCAGGTTGTCACACTTTCGAGGCAGGTTGTCACTCTTTTGGTTAAGAGTTTGAATGCAGGAAGTAAGAGTAAGTCAAATCCTGAATGAGACAAGTTATTTTGGACATGTCAGGAATCCCCTACTTGCCCAGTGCCGACCTTAACAATCATGTGACTCTGTATAAGGGTGCTACAAAATTTGACTTATCAAGGCAACAGAAATGCATTTTGATAAGGAAGAGGGTGAGTGCAGACTGTAGAATTTTTCTTCAAATTCCTTTTGAAAATTTGAAATAGATCTATTTAGACGCTATGCCTTTTCTGCTTACATCATCAATCATCAGTAGAATGTACTAAGGATATGACAATTTAATTTCATTAGAGCGTGACAACCTGCCCCGAAAGTGTGACAACCTGCCCCGAAAGCGTGACAACCTGCCCCGAAAGCGTGACAACCTGCCCCGAAAGTGTGACAACCTGCCCCCGAAAGTGTGACAACCTGCCCCAAAAGTGTGACAACCTGCCCCGAAAGTGTGACAACCTGCCCCAAAAGTGTGACAACCTGCCCCTGTGACAACCAGCCCCGGTCTCCCCTATCAAAGACAAATGTCACAATATGTATCCGCAGTGGTTATTAAGCCTGCAAATGAGAAATGGTGCGGAAAATGCTTTCCTGGATAGACCAACATATTGGTTTCTTGCAAAGAAGATTATCGGATACATGTGGCGCTTCCATTGTTGCAGGTCAATGACTAAAAATTAGTAACTTTCTCTGAGACGAAAGGTTTGTTTTTTCTTATACCATTCGACACCTCTGTCAGCCAATCATGAGCCAGTATTTCACTGCAATAAAACACATATTCCTTGTTGTCCAGTTATCCTCCCATGGGAGAATAATAAGTGAAGCTGTTAAAACAAACACAGCAACAAAAGACAAGTTTCAGTTTTGTCTTATGGTATAAGCCGGTTATTCACCGCGGGATCGGCAATATGTGTTTATCACAGCTCGGGCTAACGCCCTCGCTGGATAAATCACATATTGCCTCTCCCTAGGTGAATAACCTATACTTGTAATATGTAAAAGGGATGATTTTTTTTATTTACTCGCATTGTAAAGTTTTTGTACATTTTTTTCAGTAATTTTTAAACACTTTGCATGGTCAACACTAGAAGATATAATAGTGCTATGGCTATAGTCCTTTGGTATGGCATAAAACTGGAGTGCTCAGTATTCGTTTTCTTATAATAAGCTTCATTGTTATAGGCTGTGACTAGAATAAGATGGATCAATGTAATAGGTCAGATGGTATAAAATAACAATGTTGTTTGTTATTCTCCAAATAATGACAGATCAGCAGAAGTGACTGCATCGTGACCGATGGTTCTGGCAAATTGGCTTAGTCAAGAGACAAACAAGATGATACAATTTGGCTGTCTTTGTCTATGTCTATGTCCATGTTGTAAAGTGGGCGCAGTTGTGTTTTGACCATAATGCCTCCTTAGAGTTTGCTCAAGTGCAGGTGTGATAATGAAAAGATAGATAAGGGAGCAAGGAATTAGGGTGACAAAAATAATTCAACATTTAAAAATGCAAAATGAAATAGAATATTAAAAAAACATAAGGGCATGTTGTTAAGTTTGTTGACCCCTGTGTGAATGATGGTATGGCGAGGCTCTCATCAAGACTAACTGGTACACTGTAAAATTGGATGAACTGAGGCACCTTAAATCATTGAGTGAGATGGATGTGCGATATGATTGAGCTGACATAACTTGTTGTTTTGAGATAATCTGTTTGTAATTACACATTATCATGCCACAGTGGGTAACCACAAAGCTGTAGAATTTTTTTGTAAAGTTGTGTTTTGTTTAGAATAATGTGCATGGAAGACGACAACTGTGATTATTTTTGCCTTCGACTTTATTCTTTGCAACTACTGTACATGATTCTTTATTTTACAATATTCTTTTTTAACATTGATGTTTGTTTTCCAGTCACTGATAAATAATGCACAGCTCCTGACCCAAATACATGTAAAATAGATCAATTTAAAGTTCCCAAGGATGTTTTTACTGTAACATTTTGCTAATGGAAAACTCTTTCATCAATATTGGCTCAGCTGTTATCTTCACACACACTTCCATGCTAATTCATTTCAAACAAGAAAAGAAATGTTACATATCTTTTTTTTCTCCCCGTATTTAATTGCAAATGAGGTATTCTTAAGAGCAAAACAAACCCATTGACCAATACTGTTTCATTATAAGGAGGTAACTATGTTCTTCTTGAACTTGAACCAATTCACTTTAAAATAACAACCCTGGAAATGCACAAGACTACCCATCAACCACTGCAAACACTGAGAGCACCAAGCACATTTTACATACATGGGCATGAGACCGTTAATTATATCGGCCTTTTTGGAGAAAGCATCTTTGGGCAAATTGGGGAAGGAAGAAAGTTGATAGGAAGCAGAAATGGTGAGCGGAAGACAAGTGGCTTCTCCTTCTAGCTATGCTAACCATGCCATTTTTCTCAGAAGTAAAAGCCTTTGGAGGATGTTCAGCATGCTGGCAGAGGCTTGAAAAGGTTTCCAAGAATATCAACATCAAATAAATTAAAATTAAAAACAAAAGAATTGAAATTGCACGTTCACCTCAAACCTTCAATTAGCAACTGCCAGTAAAATGTAAAAAAAGTTTTATCTAACAGTGTACTTCTGGTGTCCAGGGCATGACTGACTTAGTTTCTGTGTTTGACAAGCAAAATTATAATTTTAAATTTTACTGCAATATAATGCTAATTAATAGTAGACTATGAATTACAAGACATCCTGTAATATGACTAACTCTCATATCTGACCACCTCTGCTAAGAAGGTACATGTATCTTAGAGCATTTTGCGCCATGAAGGGACAGCTCCCCTTGGATAATTGGGCAACAGCAAAAACTCTGGTCTTATGATGCAAGGACCACAGAAGATCATCCAATGTAGACCACATCGCTTATTTTTTAATGTAGAAGAAAAATCAGAAGAAAAATTGTTTTGTATGCGGCATTGACAGTGGGTTCCCTTACTGCATAACTTGCACGACCTTCAGCAGCTTCACCTTTTGCAGTGATAATTTCTTCAGGTGAGTAGTGTAGGCAAGGAAATGATTGTGAAAGAGGACACATCTGTTCTATCAGTGTATGCTGTTGTTGAAAAGTGAAATGGTAATAACAGAAGTAAGACAGGCTAGAGAAGAGTAATAATGAAATACGTAATTGAAACATGAAACACATATGTAATTCAGCAAGTTCATTCGTTTGGTACAACGTATTTGCATTAATACTACAGCTGTCACACTATGACAGTAAAAGATAAAACTTGAAAACAAGAGAGGATACCTCGTGATTGGTTGTAAAAAATCAATGTCATGCATTATATCAATCTGAAGAAGAACATGTCCTTTCGACTTGTACTGTCGCTGATTGCCAGAAAGCAACATGATATTTGGGTTATCTGACATTAAAGGCGCATTACTTCTGCAATAAAAGATTGGTCATATATTTCTCTTCTAATTCGAATTCCTTACAAGATGTCAAGCTGTGACGTTATCTTCATTTGTCTCATTAGCTTAATAAGCCAATTTGCAAGGAACTGCCAACAACATATTTAGATCTGCTGATCTGTCACTGTTTGGCAAAATACCACACACACTTTACCATTACGTGGTTCATTACCAAAATCATAGCCAATAGACAGGACAATTTATCAAATGAGTCTTATTTTGTAATGGTATTGCATAACTAACAACCATGGAGAACCAGGGAAGGGCCAGCAGTTAACAAGGTCAGTCCTTCTTGACTGAAACTCAAAGAACTTAATTGAACAAATCAATCTGTCTAGAAATAATTGCTACCCTTCTGAGCTGCCATTGACCAAAAATTTAGATAAATTATCTGATTAGAAAAAACAAGTAGAATTTACAAGATATCTTTAGATATTTAGGTCAGGTGTTGTGGAAGGAAGAGTAACATGTATCTATAGTTCATCAATTACAAATCATAAACAAACAAATATAAGAATCATTAATTGATTTAAAAGTAAAGAAAGCTCACCGGAGTGGAAACTCATTTTGGTTAAGATTGAAAATCAAAGAAAAAAAACAGTTACTCCCGATTGATGGAATTGTTTAACTGTGCGCATGGAAGTACTAGCAATAAAAACATTTGTCAAGTACCATTCATTCTCAGAGTAAGTATATTTTTCCTCATTTTATGTTCAGTTTAATTTCGCATTGCAACAGTGAGCAGCCAAAGGCTGTCAATGTTCATCAAAAGGGATTGTTGCCTGTCATGATTTTTCCTGGAACTGCAGCCTATCTAGGATGATAAAATGCTTTTAAGGAGCTTGCATAAATTCTTAAAAGACTCGACAAGACATAACACTACCCATAACATACAACAAAAACTGAGGGCACATTTTATATATGTGGTCACGAGACTATAAATTATGTTGGTCTATTAGAAGAAAAGCATTTTTGGGAAATTTGGGAAAGGCAGGGAGTTAGCAGGAAGTGGAAATGGTGAACGGAAGTTAAATGGCTTCTCCTTCTAGCAAAAAGAATCATGCCAATTTTCACTGAAGAAGAAAGGATGTAGCATACTACAAGTCGCTTGAAAATGTTTTAGTTACTTACTTATGTTGTCATTTATTGATGATTTTTTGCACATTTTCCCTGAGCTTCATGTTTCAAAAGAGGGATGGGTTCAATTTATGAGACCCATGAGTTTTCCTGTCCCCTGACCACTTTACTTATGAATTCCCTGACCTTGCAATGTTTCTAAATGTACTCATGAATTCCCTGCCTTCTGCGCAGGCTGGTGTCCCCATGTTCTTTGGCCATTTTACTTTCCAACTCTGTGTCCCTCGGCCATTCTACTTTTAATGTTTACTTGATCTGGATGGTTTATCTATAGATGAATATAAAAGTATGGCAGTTCATTAAATGTTGAAACATCAAACAGCTGTGTTGTAAAGAAAAGTGAAGTCAGCTGATACATTCAGAAGCTATTACTGGTTAGCTTCCAAACAAGAAAGCATGTCATGTTTTATTTTTGCTAAATCAGGTGAACAAAGTTTCTTCAAAAGTTTGGAGTTCTTGGAAGTATTCATTTGCTACATCAGCAGGCTTCAACACACATGCACTTCATGCAAACCATGAATTAGAATCTGCCAATATCTGTTGATCAGAAATACCAATTATGATAGAGATAAATGGATGGGATTTGTATTGTGTATAAACACACTTGGAAGGTAATTTTGACATGGGGAGACAGGAATGATTGAAGTATGAATGAAAAAGCTTGTCCAACATAACAATAGGCATCTTGTATTTCGTCGAGGTGAGGCATGAAGCAGTGGACCCAGCCATAAGCAGGGCAGTACATGTAGTTCGCGTCAACTGAGCTTAGCCAACTGGAGGCAGTAACTGCAAGAATAGCCACTTGGAGGCAATAACTGCAAAAAGTAGGGCTGTATAGAATGTATGGACAGGAAGAAGCCTTTGCATGTGTCATCCCCTGGTGGGAATGCAGAGAAATTCATGATACAGTAGGTTTGAAAGTGGCTGAATCTGATGAAGACATGACAGAGCACTTGTGAAGGGCAGGAGGGCAAACCTTACACAAAGCAAGGCATGGTCCCTCGCAGGCTACACTTTTATATAGATACATGGAAAAATTGTCTGGTCTCCTATATAGAGCAAAAAGTCTTACAATGTGGTCTGTACAGTCCACATTATAAGATGCTTTGTTCAAGACCAACTTGCCTCATCTGACCGCATCCATCATGCACTGAGATGTGTTTAAATACTGTACTGATACCTTATGGGGCTAAACACTCATAACCAGTGTATGGCAATGTTAATTTAGTTTAGAACAAGCAGTCTAAGTCAAACTCAATAAGAAATCAAACCAGTTAACCCGAATCACCAGACAGCAATAAAGATTAAATTCTGTCCTGCTTAGACAGACTCAGACAGAAGTGATGCTAGAAATGCTTGCGCATGTTGGCTAGGGTCCTGGCAAATTGGTCATGAAAACCACTAATTTTCCCATTTAAGATAAGAACAAGGTTAAAATCATATCTTTCACAGTTTTATTGCTCACACCCATGGCTAAGTTGTTGAAGTCTTTATTATGTTATCTCACACAAAGTGGCATATTTAGAGGATGGGACCTGTTCCCCCCCCCCTTCAAGCCCACAAATAACATGGGATAGTTAAGAGAAGCCTCAAGTTACTATGCAATCACACCCAAATGTTATGTCCCTCCCCATCATATCATTTCTATATATCGTCTGATCACTCAGTTAATTTGTAACAATTCAACTGGTTTTTTAAAATCTAAATTTATGCACTGTCTGTTAGTGCAAGCATGTTCGCATTTTCTGGAAATGAAGAAAGAATAAGAGAACAAGAGTTTGATGATTAATCGAGAAGAAATGGCATCAATTTCCATCCTATTCAGTTTGTTTATGAGATGTGGAAAAGGCAAGCATTCTTGAGATAGTGAGTTGCTCCCAGATCATAAATCAGTCAAGCAAGTTAATTGGATGGTGTATGTTGGTTCCTGAGCAGAGTGCAAATGTTTAGAAAAAGGGTTATTCTCTTGAAATAACATTCTCTTCCACCACGTCGGAGAACTTTGGTTTATACCAAAGTATACAATATATCAAAATACACATTATATATAATGCAATGTCAATGAGTTGAGGTTGTTTTAACAAGAGCCATAGCTACATTAAGTTCTCAATTCTTCAAAGAGACATTCTGTAGAATAATGACAAAAGATGCAGAAAATAGCTGACAATTACCAGAGTTCTCTGTTATTTTTGCAATGTTCAAATAGAATGTATTATATATAATATCATAATTAATATGCATTATGAAATACAGCTTAATTAACTGTGACGTCATCTTGTCAGTCTCATAAGTAAGTCAATTTGTCAGGAACCACTGACAATATAGTTATTATTTTTTTTACTTTGCTTTCTTCTTCCTCTAATGATCTTGCCTTACATAACAACCACGGACAATATGCAGTAGCATCAGAGGCTACCCAGAAAATATTCATAAAGCAGACTAATTCTAAAAAAGCTCTTTCACAAAAGAGCCATCAGGTGTCTGCTTCCCTTGTCCTTAACTAAAAAGTAATAGCAAGAAAAAGAATCAGCCACACATCATGAAGCAAAGAATTTGAACGCCTTCATGGACATGGGCATAAAACACTAAAATGCTGTTGCCATTTTGGAGGAAGCTTTTGCCAATGGTCAGAAACAGAAGTTAACAGGAAACTAAAATACTTGAGAGGAGGACAAGGGGCTTCTTCTTCCTTTAAAGCACTGCAAGTAGGGCGTTTCTTTAGAACCAAAAACATTTGGAGTGTAGGTACTTGACATGGTTAAGGACAAACCTTTGAACCGAGAATATTTGGGTACAAGCGAAGTTCCATTGTAAAATGCAATGCTTAAAATGCATTTTTGCTTTTTTCTTGAAAACTGCATCAGCCTGTCATACTCATATATTGCACATATAGTGTCAAAATGAAAAAAAAAAAGAATTATGAAATAATTGACATGTCAAGATAATTTGTTAAGAAATGTTCTAATTCGTGATTGGGATGGGATAATGCAAATGACATAACCTCGTAATCGTAATTGGCTTACTTATACACATTAGTATGAAGAAGAATCAGTGCTTTTGACTTTTGCTGTAATGTGTTTAGTTGCATCAAAGGAAAATGCTAGGAAAATACTAGCTCCTCCAATGTTTGGTATATAATGAATATATTCAGATGCGAGCACAGTTCTATGTGGAAGATTGTGGATTACAAAGTGAAACCAAAACACTGTTGGTGCGGTTGTGGTATCATTTTGTAATGGAAAACTCTTTCAAAATTATTGATTTGGTTCTTATCTTCATGCACTAAGAGCTCTCATTTTGGAAAGCAGAAAGTAATTTACATATTTCATGAATTTCTATTTAAGATTCAGTGAGAGCGACTGAGGTACTCAAGGAGAAAACAATAATCTTAATGGAGAAAGGCGGTTTAAATTTATGTCTTAAGTGTAATTCTGGCACAGTGGGGATACGACACTGTGAAATGGCAATCAATTAACACATTAGCAAATCCGAGAAATGATAGAATGTTTTTAATATACTACAGTATGAAAACTTGTTTGGTAGAATGTCATGGCAATCATGTGAAATAATAAAATGTTCTTGTTTAAGTATGATAACCAATCTGATCATACTTTAAGATTGAAATGAATTTTTTCAATTATCTTAGATTGGTGTGTGTACTATATTTTTCCAAATAAGTCTGTCTTAATTACAGTTAATGTCTAAAAAAAGTCATTTCTGTGGCTTAAGTATTTTACGGCGAAAAACTTCTTGACCGATTTATCTGCACAGCACAATTCATGAAGTCAAATATGGCAAGTAATGCTAGACTATGCTGGAATCTGCTTTTGCTGGATTTTCTGAGAAAAGATGTACTCATTTACCTGACTTGTTATCCAAGAAAAAGACTGGGGAGAGAAGAACTCTTTCTACTCATCAGAAATAGTTGGAATAAGCTGCAAAATAGGCCTAAGTAAGTTATATAATATAAAGAGTTACTTTTATCAAGAAAGTTTGGTTCATGCCAGCAAGGCTTTTTATAGATTATTTTCCCTGCATATTTACTATGCAGTAAAGGAACAATAATATCAAACCAATAACATCAGAATGCGTATGCATTATGCATCCCACATTTCAAACGAAAGCATACATTTCTTAACACGTTAACAGCTATACCTATAATAGCTAGGGAAAGTATTTTTAGCAAATTTTACACTTCTGCAGTGATGGTGCTTTCATTTTGGTTTAGTCGAAATTTTGAAATTACATCAATCCTGTAAATTACTTAATGGCAGTGATCCTCAACAGAGTGTAATGCCTTCACTTTTCATTATCCTTATGGAGTCCCCCAGTGTAATTCTCCTTTGTAGAGCATAAAGCTTTTATATTTTGAACAAAAGTAACTTTCTTGTCTCGTTTGGATGTACTTCAGACGCGCCGTGCAAACTTCAAAAGTATGTTTGCCACTTCAGTAAGAAACTTTTTGGACGTACTAAAAAGAAAGATTTGAGGAGTTGGCAAGCTGAAGGATGTGTCAAATCATTCTTTTTATACTTTTGCAAAGTTTTAATCAATGACTGATGGCTCAAAAACATAGATGTTTAGACAAATAGAATTACGGAAGGATTAGTAGATTGATAAATTAATAAATCAATGGATGAGTAAATAGAATGATAGACGGATGACTTTCGTTGCTGTCTCTTTAAAAAGAAATATTAGAAAAACTGTTAAATTGAATGCTGCCATGTGTTTTTCTACAATCTGAATAGTAAGTAAGGATTACAAATGACTCATATAAACTAAAATTATAAAAGTTTTGACTAGTTTATTAATTCCAAATCTGGTAAAAGATAACCATGAAATAGAATTTGTTAGAGATTTCAATTATCTAGGCATAGGAATCGATGAAAAAATCAAATGGAAAGTGCATGGTGAAATTCTCTCAAAGAAGGTATCAAAGACACTTGGAATTCTAAACAGACTGAAACGTTTTCTTCCAACAGAAATTTTATTGAATATCTACAATGCCCTCATTCTCTCACATATAAACTATGGGATACTTATATGGGGTGGGCAGCTTAGCAGAATCTATAAATTACAAAAAAGGGCAGTCCGTTTAATTACAAATAGTTGCTATACATCTCACACAGAACCACTATTTAAGCGGCTGAAATTATTAAAAGTAAGTGATATACTTGTGGTACACGACTTAAAGTTTTGTTTTAAATATGAGAACAACTTGCTTCCAAATTATTTTAGCACTATCTTTGAAAAAAAACGAAGAATTCCATCATCATCGGACAAGGCAACATACAGACTTTCGCTTGCCTGCTGTGAGACATGACTTCGCAAGGTATTCTATCAGGTACAGGTTTCCAGCTTGCTTTAATAGTATGAAATGTAATTTCAAAAGTAATATTTATACTCATAGCCTAGATGGCTTCAAATTGTTTGTGAAGAATGATTTTATTAATTCGTATCAAGTAGAGTGTACAATTCAAAATTGCTATATTTGTGGTCATTAACCTTCACTGCCTCCAGACAGTTCATTCCTGCAGTTTGCAATGGCATAAATTCTCGAACATGTACTTGTATTTCTTGTGATTAGTCGATTTTCGATTCTTTCTTTAATAATTTCAATGGTTTAACTTTCCTTTTTTATTCTATGTAGATTAACATATAACTTTTGTATTTCAATATACTGGGTGGCCTCTCTGCAGCGATACCTATCTTTGAGAGGTCTCCCGTGCCCCATCATCTAAAACTGTACTGTTAAATATATTTACTATAACTGTTTTTTTGGGAAAATAAAATTAATCTGAGTCTGAGTCTGAGTCTGAGTCTGAGTCATATTTTCATTTTACGAAAAATATTTCTGTAAAGAAAAAAAAAATCGGTATATTTTTGTCTAGATATAATTATGCAGATATCATTAGAGTTTGTTTGTCACCAATCCTACAAATCACACACATTCCTTCTTAGGTTTTATCAATAGCAACTAAATGATAAAAACATTTACTTTGTCATACCATTTTACATCTGTAGATACCTGTAGTTGGATCAACTGTTTAGTGGCTATACAATGTGTTGTGTGGCTCCAGATTCCCAGCAGGGTAATAGTGCTGTCTTATGTGGGGATAATTTAGACAAATGCACATTACTAAAAATTATCCCATGTCTAGGCGCATTTTCTCCCTGATACTGTGTTTTTCCCTGGCCAATACAGCAGGGAGAAACTCAGTATGGGGGAGAAAATCAGTATACAGTCAGCTGACCTGTATACGACGTTTTATCCCTGTAATTACAGGGAATATACTGAAAACAACCAATCAGAGAGCTGCATTTAGACACACCCACAGAAAGTCTGTATAGCGTCACATTCTCTGCTGCTGCTTCATGATCTTTTGTTGTAATTTTCAAATTACAAAAAACGATCACTCTTTTGCAATTTGCCACTGATCTATTGGGGCTAGAGAGAAGCGGTTTGAAGTATTAGATCCAGAAGAAATTAATACACCAGATTAAAGCATTTTTGACTTTCTATTTGGTAAAGAAAATTTTCCAAAGCAATTTTCGGTAAATTTGTTTAATTTTTCCAAAATGACTTTGTTGTGCAAATACTGATTTATATAAATTTCCATCGTGATGAGGACCCCTTTTTATTTTCTTGTATTGTTTTAGACAATATTTCACAACACATGACCATGACAAAGTTATAATGTTAAATTCTGTTTATTGGAATAGTTTCAGCTTTGTTATTCATTGATCTCAGAAACGTTTTTCTGCATGCCACTCCCGTTTTATTCTATTTCTCTGGATCTATTCCACCCAGATGTATGAAAATTAGCACATAATGTTACACATATAGTGTAAATGTCAAATCCAAAATTTTAAGACGATATCTCAAAAACTCTTGCCACAAAAAAATTATAGCTGAAACAAGAATTTTCAGTTCTAGCGTGAAATCACTGATTTGAGTCAAGGTATTTTTAAGTTCCATGGCCGTTTAATTTTATATCTCTGGATCTAATCACAAAAGCCCTATGATATTCAATAGTCTTGTTTGCCATATTGCAAAGGTTATTCATGCAAAATTTCAGGTCGATATCTCCAAAACCCTTGCCATAATAAAAATTATTACTGAAACAAGAATTTTTAGTTCAAGCGTCACACTACAGATTATGTGTCAACGTGTTTTTAAGTTGCCTGACCGTTTAATTTTATATCTCAGGATCTAATAACAAAAGCTCTATGATATTCACCAGTCATGTCTGTCATTTTCTAAAGGTTATTGATCCAAAATATCGAGGTGATATTATTTAAACTCTTGCCATAATGTAAATATTACTGAAGGAACTATTATCAGTGAAAGACAGAATTACAAGAAATAGTTATAATGCATTTATTCATAAGTAAAAGTTTTAAATTATTTTGAAAATGTGCCTAAACATGGGATAAAAAGGTCATACCATGGGTAGGTGCAGTACATCCCAGTATAGTCCCCTCGACCCCAATATATTCCCTCGACCCTTCGGGTCTCGGGAATATACTGGGGTCTCGGGGACTATACCAGGGATGAACTGCACCTACCCATGCTATAACCTCATAATATGTGTTTAGTCATCAAGTGATCCACTTACATATAGAAGGCCAAAAAAGACGGTCAGTAATTCTGATAAGAAGTGTCTCGGCTGCGTATTATCCATCCACCAAATATGTAAATCTGATTTAGATAACTTCGAGTAATTCCCAATAGCAATAGCATACACAATATTACCTACAACTGACTTACTTATTTTTGATATGCATGTTTTCCCCAAATTGTCCAAAGTGAACATTTTTGTAGTGATACTTACTTGCATATAAAGAAAGCAATGGTGAATACTGATTATTGTATCTTCTCTCATTACTTTTCCATTGACAAATTATAGCACCTTTCAATAGGTCAATTTGAATATGCATGAAACGATACCAGACATACCATGGGAAATCATGATTGCAAATGGCATGAACATCAATTTTCATTTCTGAACTAAATCAACCCTCTATTTGAGGAAAGTGAAAGAGCCAAAACAATGCAGTCAACAGAGTTAAGGTAACCCATCTTGAAACAGAAACAAAGTTGAAGATGAATGCCTTTGCTGGGGCGGCCATTTAATTTCCAGGGGGGGGGGGTTTGAGTTTTCCTCAGCGAGATATTATTTATTTCACGGTAATGGCAGCGGTAATTATTTATATTTGAGTGCGTAAATCGATGAATATTCATTCCTAAATCAAGCAACACCTTTTTAAGAAATATCCATGCCAGAAATTATTTATTTCAACACTGGCCTAAAAGAATTATTTATTTCACCTCAATTTAGCAAAGATGGTCATCCCTTAAATAATGGATTCAGTACTGTTGATTACCTTTCTGAAGCAACTAGATCTGGGCAAATCGCTGGTACTGCATGTTAACCTAATTGATGTGCTTCAATAGTACTTTGAGAAGGACCAAAAGACGTTTAGAGAGTTCTCGACATGTGAATGAATCATACTTGAAAACGTTTTGAAAGAAGATGATTTGGGTACAGGCAAAGGTCAATTACAGATAATCACAAAAATTGGTTTGTGACCAAAGGGCCTTGAAGGTTGGAGGTTGGCAAATATTTTAGATGAATATTTTCTTTCCCAGTTTTCGTAAAAAAATTGAATTCTTTCTCAGTTTTCACACTATATTTTTCTGTTCAAAAGGAGTAACATAGGACATTACATGCAGAAATAAATAATCACGTCCTGCATTTCCGACCAAAAAATAAGTTTCCTCATAGAAAAGCCAGAATCTGGCTTGTGGTTGCTCCAAAACGAGCAATGCAGGGGTTTCAAGGTCCCAACTGGATCATGAATAAAAACCTTATCGCTTTGAAATTTGGAATAAGATAACGGAATTGAAGAGAAAGAGACAAACATTTTTTTACTCAACTGATTTGCCAATAGAATAATAATAATCATATTCAGCTAACAGAAAATACAAGAGTAAGTACTTAGAGACATAAAAACATCAACAAGAAGAGCATTGAGTGGGATGAGAACATAAAGCCAGTTGAAAAGGTTAATTCCTGCAACTTGGAAAAAGGTATGAGCTATAAAGATATATCTGTGAGGTATGATCAAAGCCCTACTCTTATCTAAAATTGGAATATAAGTGATGTACATGACCAATTTGCTCCGCTGCTATCTCTTCTTTACCTCATCCCACATGTCAGAGCATTTCTAACAAAACTAATATTTAAGCAGGAAAGCAACTCATCATATTATGAGCTGATCTATCTGTTTTCAAGTAGAACTTGACAGAAGCTGGTTGTGGCATACAACAAGCTGTCTGTAGGTATGCATAAGACTTCTGTCAGTATATTTATCATGAAACTTATTTTGGTTGAGGATAATTCACCTTTGATATTTATAAGATATATGCATTCGCAACGCAAAATGTTCTTAATGATATATAAAGAACACACAGCAGAAAAATGTAGTGAAGGGTTCAACTGAATTGAAAAGGTTCAATACTGGTGGGAAGGCCCTATGATAGGACCCTATGCTCCCAACTTGAGAGAAAGGGGTTCCATTGAGGAAGTTTAGTGCAGCTGGATTATCTAAGTGTTGTTTTTGTTTGCTGTTTGAACCTTTTTAAAAGTTGAATAATGAACCTTTTAGGGTTCTTTATCAATACCAGCTTATAGAACTCTTAAAGGTTCCATATAAGACCTTTTTGTCAAGAGTGTATGGTGAAAAGTAGTATGACCAGTGTTGCCAATCAATGAGGAAATAACATGTTGTATGAAACCTCCCCATCATCTGGACATAATTATGATAGATCAATCTTCTTAACTGTGCACAAGTTTTGGCTTATGAATGTCATGTCTTCCTATTTTGGCCACATATTTTCTACAAGAAGTATAATGTATATATATATAGTTATGATATATCTTTAATATTAACATAGGTGTTCTTTATCAGCAATATTGAGACTTGTCAATGTCATTCAGATTGCCAGCCCTACTTCTCAGAGCAATTGTCAGAGCAGGGAAAATAATATGCTCATCTGCAGAAGTTTACAATTTTATTATTCTCACAGGGAAAGTACTTCTCATTCAGCAAAATGTGACAAGAAGACTTTCCTTTGACAAAGAATAGCTAGACATTCACAGAGTCTACTTTTTTTTAAACTTCATAGTTGTCAAAATTTTTAACTTGCCTATTCCATAGACATTCATAATAAGTTTGTAACCGGAGAAAAAAAATCAAAACCTATCTCTAGACATGAGAGATAAAAACAAAAATGCAGAGAAACAGTTGCCGCAACTTGGATTTCCCCCAGCGAACATTAACATATCACAATACTCAAATGTTTTTTTTTCCAGTCACTGATAAATAATGCACAGCTCCTGACCTAAATACATGAAATGGAGATAAATTAAAGGTTCCCAGGGATGTTTTTACTGCTAATGGAAAACTCTTTCATCAATATTGACTCAGCTGTTATCTGCACACACATTTCTACATGTATACTAATTCATTTCAAACGAGAAAATAAATTTTTCATACTTTTTTTCTCCTGATATTTAAATGCAAATTAGGTATGCTTGGGAGTAAAAAAAAAACATTGACTAACACTTTCTCATTCTAAGGAGGCATCAATGGTCTTCAAAGAAAAATGGGCTCAAGTTGGTCTAAAAAACTGAAATATTTTTAAGGAACTAGAAGTCGAACCAATTCTCCTTTAAATAACAATCCTAAAAGTGCACAAGACTAACTGTCACCCACTGCAAACACAGAGAGCTCTGAGCACATTTTACATACATATGCATAAGACCATTAATTATATCTGCCTTTCTGGAAAAGCATCTTTGGGCAAATTGGGGAAGGCAGGAAGTTGATAGGAAGCGGAAGTGGTGAACGGAAGACAAGTGGCTTCTCCTTCTAGCTAGGCTAACCGTGGCAATTTTCCCTGAAGTAAAAGCCTTTGGAAGATGTTCAGCATGATGGCAGAGGCTTGAAAATCTTTCCAAAAATATAATTGTCAAATAAGATTAGAAGCAAAATAATTTTTCACATGCGCCTCAAACCTTTAATTAGTATCTGGCAAAAAATTGTTTTTGTCTAACAGTGCACTTCTGACGTCCTGTGCAAGACTGACTTAGGAATCTTTGGCTGACAAGCCAAGTTATAATTTGAAATCTTACAGTAAGAGAATAATAATAGTGGTCTACGAATTATAAGAAAACTTGTAATATGACTAACTTGTCCTATATCAGACCACCTCGGTTAAGAAAGTGTCTTAGAGCATTTTGCTCCATGAGGAGACTGTATGTATTAGTTAGACACCAATTTGAGGGTTCTAAATGACAAAAATGAATGTTTGAACCCAAAAATGAGGTGTCTAACTGACTTGGATATCATACGCTTCTTCTATTATACATTTTAACTGATTATTTTTGTAAAACAAACAAAAATCTGATTGTTTGTTTACTTTTGTAAACAATGTTAATCCCTGGCAGGGTTCCAACATGCAAAATTGTCAGTTAGATCCCGGCCTTTCCAGTGGTAGAAGTATCTTGGTGAGGTCTAACCTTGGGTTAGAACACTACATGACTGCATAAGAGTGGTCTTATAATGCAGGGACCATATAATATCATCTGATGTAAGCCATATCACTTCATATATTAAAAAGCAGAAGAAAAATCACATTGCATGCAGCATTGGCAGGGCTTCACTGCCTGCATAACTTGCATGACCTTCAGCAGCTTTACCTTTGGCAGTGATCATTTCTTCGGGTGAGTAGTGTAGGCAAGGAAATGATTGTGGAAGAGTACACATCTGTTCTGTCAGTGCCTGTTGCTATTAAATGAAATGGTAATCACAAAAGTAAGGCAGGCAAGAAAAGAGTAATAATGAAACACTGAATTGAAAAATGAAACACATGTGTAATTCAGCAAGTTCATACGTTTGGTACAATGTATTTGCCTTAATACTATAGCTGCCACATGATGATAGTGAAAGATAACACTAAAAAAAAAAAAGGAAGAGAACTGAGGAGACAAAATGTTTGAATTTGTCTTTCATGTCTAATTTACTATATTTTGGCTTTCTTTTTTGAAAATATGTTCTGTTTCTTTATCATACATCAAATTAGTGGTAAAAAGGTCCTTTGAAGCAGTGCTGATTTGGATGCACATCAAAATGTGACATTTTGATTCTAGAGTAACTTGATTATAGGTCTTTCTCTTTACCGTGATGACAGTGAAATTAATTAAAATAAATATTTTAAATGTAATTGTAAATATTCTCAGTCAAGCACTGCTAGGAAGGCAAACAATTTGTGGTGAGTCTTCCACAATGATACAACTCAGGGCAGCCATAGAACAGTGCCTTTGGGCAGAGATAAGAAGACCATTGCCCAAGGTTCCCATGCCCTAGCATTCTCCAGGGTAGGTGATTGATGAGAAGACTTAGGAGTCTGGCACATACCCTATTCTTTCAGGGATATCCAGGGTTTTCCAGTAGATCCACAACAGAACACTGGGTACAACCCACCTCCATTTAATTTCCCTTGAGCTTGGACCAATTTGAACCTAATAGGCGAGAGTCAAAACCACAACCTCACAGCCAGACTGGTAGCACAAAAACTTGAAGCCTGTCATATGCATTCTCAAATAGATCCTTATTGACTGTGACGTCATCTTCTTTTGTCTCATTAACTTAATAAGCCAATTTGCGAGGAACTGCTAACAATATATTTAGATCTGCTGATCTGTCACTGTTTGGCAAAATGACAGACACACTCTACCATGCGTAGTTCATTACCAAAATTATAGCCAATGGACAGGACAATTTATCAAACATGTCTTATTTCTGTAATGGTTTTGCATAACTAACAACCATGGAGAACCAGGGAAGGGCCAGCAGCAAACAAAGTCAGACCTTACTGACTGAGACATAAAGAACTTAATGGAACAATCAATCTGTAGTGAAATAATAGCCACCGTTCTGAGCTGCTGTGGAACAAAAGTTAAGATACATTGTTTGATTAGGAGAAGAGTAGAACTTGCAAGAAATCTTTAAGATATTCAAGTTGGGTGTTGTAGAAGCAAGAACTACATTTATCTATAGTTTATTAATTAGAAATCATAAACAAGTAGAAGAAGATGATTCTGGAGGATGTTCAGCATTCTACAGGTGGCTTGCAAATGTTCTAGCTACTTACTTACGTTGTCATATTAAATTATAACTTGAAGTCTCATAGGGAGAGCAAAAAGTATTGCACTATGTCTATGTCAAACTCAATAATAAATCAAATCAGTTAACCCAAAATAGCCAGACAGGAAAAAGATAAAAATTCTTTCCTGCTCTGAGAGATGTTTGAAATGCTTGCACATATGGGGTGGGGTAAAAAGAGATACGGTCCTGGCAAATTGGTCATGAACCTCACTTATTTCCCATTTAAGATAAGAACAGGGCAATAAACATATCTTATACTTTTTATTGATCATACCTGTGGGTAAGTTGTATAGGTCTTTATTATGTTGTAGCTTTATGTTCTTATCTCACTCAAAGTGGCGTGCCTAGTGGATGGGACCATCCCCCCCCCCTTCAGGCTCACAAATAACATGGGATAGACAGGAAAAGGACCACGAGACCATGTATTCACACGCATATATTGGGCACATGACAGAGTTATGGAAATCGATGAGACAAGCCAAAAAAGGGGTTTTTGAAATGCAACAGGCATAATAAACGGCGATTACATAGCTACTATAAGGCTAGACAAAAAGAGTTTGATAAATGTTTGAGAAAAACTGAAAGAGCCTATTACAGAGATTTGGCTGATAACTTTGAAAACATTAACACCAAAGATCCAAAGGCATTCTGGAAGCAAATCAAAAAGTTAGGGCCTGCAAAAAATGTTCAAATTCCAATGATGGTACATAATGAGGATGGCTCCGAAAACTTCAATCGAAAAGATGTTTTTGACAAATGGGAATCAGATTTCAGTGGTATGCTTAATAACCCCCCAGATCAGTCATCTGAATTTGATAACTCTTTTTACAATGAGATTTTAGAAAAGCTTCGGCAGGATGAAGATGATATGCAAAACCCGGTTTTGTTCAGGACCAACTTGCCTCATGTTACAACCTTCATCCTGCACCGAGATGTGTTTTAGATATAACAGAACACTGTATTGTACAGGGATAATACTCATAGCCAGTAAATGGCTACGTTAATTTAATTTAGTACAAGCAGCCTAAGTAAAACTCAACATGATATTAAACCAGTCAATTACCAGACAGGAAAAAGATAAAAAATTTTCCTGCTCAGACAGACTAAGACAGAAGTGATGTTAGAAATGCTTGCTCATTTGGGGTGGGGTAAAAAGAGAGATAGGATCCTGACAAATTGGTCATGAAAACCACTTATTTTCCCATTTAAGATAAGAACAGGGTTAAAGTAATATCCTACACAATTTTATTGCTCAAACCCCTGGCTAAGTTGTTGAAGTCTTTATTATGTAGTAGCTTTATGTTCTCCTCTCACTCACAGTGGCGTATCTAGAAGATTGGACCATTGTAGTTATAACAAGGGATAGACAAGAAAAGCCCCATGCAAGCATGTATTCACCCCGCATTATGCCCTCCCCCTCATAGCATTACTATATATTTCCTGATCGCTCGGTCAGTGTGTAAAGATTAACTCTTTTGCATAGCTTTCATTGTCTTAATTCATGTTCTGTCTATTAGTCTAGTCATGTTGGCACTTCTTGTGAAAGCAAGGAAGTTTGGTGATTAATCAAGAAGAAATGGCATCAATTTCCATCTTATACAGTTTGTTTATGAGATGTGGAACAGGCCGGTATTTTTGAGATAGTGAGTTACTCCCAGATCATAAATCAATCAAACAAGTTAATAGGATGGTGTATGTTGGCATGTGAGCAGAGTGCAAATGTTTAGAAAAAGGATGATTCTCTTGAAATAACATTCTTCGCCGCCAAGTCATGGAAGTCTGGTTTGTCTTACAGTATACAATACATAAAAATACACATTGTATTAAAGATATAATATTGAGTAGAGGTTGTTTTTACAAAAACTGTAGTCGTATAAAGTTCTAAATTCTTCTTAGAAAAATTTTGACAAAAGATACAAAAAATAGCTGATAGTTACAGGAGTTCTGTGTTATTTTTACAGTTTTCAAATAGAGTTTGCATAACAACTATGCATGATAGAATACAGCATAATTAACTTTGACATCATCTTGTTAGTCTCATTAGTAAGCCAAATTGTCAGGAACCGCTGACAATATAGTTATGCATATATCTGCTGATCTGTCATATTTGGCAAAATAACCATAGTTACAGCTGTGCACTTCATTACCAGAATTTTGGAGGAAAGACAAGTCAGTTTTTGTCTTGTGTTTCTTCTTCCCTCTAATGATCTTCTCATACTTCATAACAACCATAGAGAATTGAGACTGTGCAATGTGTAGTAGCATTAGCAGCCACCCAAAAAAAATTCATGACACAGGCAAATACTGAAAACCCCTTTAAGAAAATAGCCGCCGGGCGTCTACCTCCCCTGTCCTTATCTAAAAAGTAACGGCTAGTTCGTTCAGCTACACTTTATGCAACAAACAATATGGCTGCCATTATGGACGTGGGCAAGAAACGGTAATTTACCGTTGCCGTTTTGAAGAAAGCTTTTTGTCAATTGGCAGGAACAGAAGCTAACATGAAGAGAAAATACTTGAGAGGAAGAGAAGGGGCTTTTCTTCCTTTAACGCACTACAAGTAGGGCTTTTCTTTAGAACCAAAAACCTTTGGAGTGTACTTGACATGGTCAAGAATGAAACCTTTTGAACCAAGATTTGGGTGCAAGCAAAGGTCCAATGTAAAATGTGATGATTGAAATGCCTTCTCGCTTTCTTAAAAACTGCATGAGCCTGTCGTACTCAACATTTACATATTAACGTAATAAATAGTAAACGCAATAAATAGAAATGATGCTATTGGAATATAATTTAGGCTGTGGGCTGCGGTCAATGGCCTTTCTAATTAAATTTCTTTTGAAAATAATATTCTACTGACTGGGATTACGGATTACCAATTTAAAAAATGAATGGAACCTTTGTGTCAGAAATTGCACATTACTCAGGGCCAAGCAAACTTAGTGTATGTGACATAAATTGGATGTATTGGTCTTTCTGTCTCTGTATAAAGAGAACTACTTTGTATTTTGAGTGTGTTTTTACTATATTTATAATTTTAAGCAACTATAGCTAGTAAAATTTATGAACAATAAGATGTTAGCCAAAGTGCCAGATTGTAAAGAACTCTCTGGATACTCTCCCTCTCAGAGCATCACACAATGGTAAAGTAATAAGAAATGTTCCCAAATGTGAGTGGGGTGGGGTAAAGGAGATAGAAAAATGGACCAAGTACATCACTTACATTCTCATTTCAGATAAGATCACATCATAATCATACCACTCATATCTTTATTGTTCCTTTCAAGTGCACATAAATTTTACAAACTGTATACTGTAGTGGACCAAAAGAAATTTATCCGGTGATATTACAATGTAAATGATGAAAATTTTGAATTAAAATGATATCTTTGTCCTGTAGCCCTTTCCTCACTTTTATTATGAGTGGGGGGGGGGGTTGATCTAGTGGTATAGCATGCTGAATACCAAGAGCTGGGTCCTGGGTTCGAATCCAGATTTTTCCAGGTCACCTGGACCTATGCTGGAAGGCTGTTTCAATCTTCGTTCGTCTCATTGCCGTGTCCTCCTGTATTTAATTACCCTACCAAATGCATAAATACAGGATGTTAAGCCAAGTTATCCATCCATTTGGCCAATGAAGGTAAAAAACTCATTTTGATGGATTCTAAAGGAGGAGCACAGATGGAAGCATAAATTCTACCCTCCTGGTTCATGAGATCAGGATGAGGGAAGCATTCTTCAGAAAATGAGTAACACAGATACATAAATCAGTCTAACAAGTTAATTGGGTTTGCGAATGTAAGTCTAACAGCAAGGATGATACAAGCAAGATGTTTTTTTTCCACAACAGGAATTTAGATGCAGTAGCTGTATGTATGCAACATTATACTATACAATGAATTGTTTATATTTATTGTCATCTTACAAAAGATTTTGCTTAGATAATGGAACTCCAGAAAAGAATTTTGTGCAATTGCGTAAACCCAGATTTACAGATTTGGCACTCTAGCAGCTTGTGTAGCCCTACCATTACATCTCAGCTATTTCATTGTCATATAGGGATAGGGCCAGGTAATAGGGGTGTCAGACAAGCCGCCAACCAAAGCTCCATGTGCAACAGGAGCTGAGATACATCAAAATATATAGCGTTTCGGACGTACATCACACGATGTACTTCCGAAACACTGATATTTTGATGTAGCTCAGCTTCTGTTGCACATTGAGCTTTGGTCGGTGGCTTGTCTGATACCCCTATTACCTGGCCTCCTGCCAAGATAACAATGAAATAGCTAAGGTATGGCGGTAGGGCTACACAAGCTGCTAAAGTATCAAATCTGTAAATCTGAGTTTATGGAATTGCCGTTTTGTGGTATTTCCTGTATGTGATCATGTGACTGATGAGAATCCTCTGTCTAAGGTTCAGTAAGTGAGATAATTTCCGGTCACTCTAATCTCCATCTAATACCTGTGAAGGAAGGAAAATGCCGAAATGTGACGTCTGGGTGGCAGAAATGTCTGTGGGTGAAATCAGGCATATTACAGTTTGTGAAAGGTCGCCATGTGCTAGCAAAATAAGAGAAGAAGAGTGGGAGACAGACAGTAAAGATTTGAAAATTGCGCCCATTACTTGCAGCTGCTGTCATCTGGTTTATGGTAATTGCACTAAAAGTCATATTTAATGGCCTGATCATGACCTGGTATCTGCCCAAAAGTATCAACATGGTTAAATGGCCTGACAAACCTAATACTTTGATATACCATCATGTTTCTCGAAACAACATTTCTAGATATACCTCAGTCAAAGGTCATGAACACTCCACCAGTCTTTGTACTAATTTGCCTCAATTTTGACTGAAGCATTTCTGGATGTACAGCACATGACCAGTGAGCTTTTTCGTCTGATGGTAGTATCAAAATGTCACATGATGTAGGATGTCTATCGCCCTTTTCACAGCACTGCATTTTAAGTACCAGAGGAGTATGTACAGTTGAACATTGACCTTTCGAAGAGAATTTGAATTAGCAGACAAACCATATGTTTGTCCAGGAGACAGAACAGTAGCCAAAAAGGTCACCTGTTATAACCATTTCTTCTCAGAAGCAAGTCTGAATTGGTGATGTTTCAAGAGTGTCAAGCACTGACACGTGATAGTACAGGTGTGCTTGCTTTTACAATTGTGTCCTACCTGGTAACAGCAACTACAATTATCACAGCATGAAAGAAAGTAGTGTTAAAGATGCAAAAGGTCACATTATTGCAGCAGAAAATTGCTTTTTCAGCAAGTGATAGTAATTATGTGTTCCTGGTAATTTGCCCTTTCCTACATGATCTAGTTCATTAGGAATCCTTATGCACATGTAGGGTTATTCACTTGTGCTCGTGTTGGTAATAGTCCAAAAAAATGAAGTGTTACTGTTTCCTAGTAGTCGCTGAAAACACTTTACCAGTCTTGAATTTTACAACATCAACAAGCAACATATTCATTCAAAGTCTAACTTGGTAACAACAATACAAGCTAGGAGTAAAAACTTGATGATGCTGCAAGATTCCAAATTCTAAGAACTTGAAACTCTGAACTAACCTTTTCATGCCAATTTAGATAAATCTATAAAATAATGACATGTTTCATCCTGTGGAAGAAACTACACAACTTATTACCCTATATCTATTTAAAACCAAATAGTGGTTTCAACACAACACACCTGTTTGATATTTGCTGCCTTCCTCCTGCAACGACATCAAGCAAAATATTGATAACAGCTTCTCAAGTTGATATAGAATTCTGAAATTGATATAGAATGGGAGTGTGCCTTCCCTTGTACAGTTCATATTAAATGTTTGATGCCACCTAGGGCATAATAGCATATTGTGTATTCCAGGCATACAAAATATCATATTATGTATTCCAGGCATACAAAATATGCTATTATGTATTCCAGGCATACAAAATATCATATTATGTATTCGCGGCATACAAAATATGATATTATGTATTCCAGGAATACAAAATATCATATTATGTATTCCAGGCATACAAAATATCATATTATGTATTCCAGGCATACACAATATCATATTATGTATTCCAGGCATACAAAATATCATATTATGTATTCCAGGCATACAAAATATCATATTATGTATTCCAGGCATACAAAATATCATATTATGTATTCCAGGCATACAAAATATCATATTATGTATTCCAGGCACACAAAATATCATATTATGTATTCCAGGCATACAAAATATCATATTATGTATTCCAGGCATACAAAATATCATATTATGTATTCCAGGCATACAAAATATCATATTATGTATTCCAGGCATACAAAATATCATACGATGCATTCCAGAAATACAAAATATGCTGATCATGCTGGAAAGAAAAATAATACGAAAACATGAAAACTGGGGTTTAATTTCTGAATTTTTAATATATATGTTTACAAGTGTTTAACCACAACACACATTGTTATCAAATCTGAGAACATAGAACAAGCATGATATAATATATTCCAAATGATCAGATGTGACCCATGCACCGAGCTGCACCACGCAAGCCAAACAGAAATTTTAGTCCATCAGGGTAAACAATTTAAAGTTCATTAGACTTCTTTCTTTCGTATGATTATTCCAATTCTATAGGATTCTTTGATTCTTTGTTCCATTTTGTGTAGGTTGCTTCCCTCATTGTTGAATTCCATGGCAAGTTGTCCGCATTATCACTGGAAGCACTCTTCCCCTTCTGTGATGACCTGTATAGATCTTCAAACTGCTCACATTCCCATCAGAGTTGACAACCCTGAAATGTGAAAAGAACGAATCATTAGAATCTAATTATTTTCAAAGCTGTTATTGAATTTGGATTCAGATTTATTTTCAGAATCACACATTTGCTTGCATAATTATACGTAAATTTTGCTAGAATACAAGTAAGTCCATTTGAACCCACAACTTAACGAACCAATACTTTTTGGAATCCTGAGGATTAGGTATCAAACTCTGCTTACATTTAAAGATGTTTATTTTTTTTAGATATGCAAATTTTTGCTTCTAACATTGCTATATAATCCTATAATATATATTATAAGTGTTTTTTTTTCTCTTTGTATTTTGCTGATTCCCTCGGTGGTATTTTGAGATGTACTCCTAGGGCTTGGCGATATCTAGAAAATTTGCGATATGCGATACTGCACAAAATTGTGCAATAACGATATATATTGCGATATCGATATTAAATGCGATATCAATATTTATTGCAATATCAATATTGACATGCAACCCATCTCTGCAGCTCAACTTATGTATTGTCTATTGACAGCAGGCCTAATCACGCATGGCAATCTGCTGGCTCTGAAATTTCAATCATTCTGTAGAAAACAGACCTTAATCTTGAGCCATCAGCATTTGAATACTTCAAATAACTCCTTATGTATCTTCCAAACTTGCTGATGTTGATGAAATAATCGTTTTATTAACATTTTAGTCCTTTTAAAGTGGAGGCAATGTAGAGTTCAGAAGCAGCATGCAGCCATATGTGACCTGCTCCACCAAAATGAGTTCAAAGTAGGCAATCTGTATTTTCCAGAAATGAGCAAAATGTGTCAAAAAGTCACATTTTGATGATTTTTAGCTGTTGCACCTAGTTTTAGCAAAATTAATTTGCTTCAATTATTTAAGACCATTTTAACCAAAAACTGCTGTTAAATTATCTAAATTGGGCATCATTCTTGATTTTCCTAGTTATTTTTTTGTGATGGCGGGAAATTCAAATGCCATTTTCTCAAAGTTTGATGTTTCGTATCATCGATGTTTGAGGTGCCATATCTTTGGATTGGGTCGAGATATCAAGACAAATGAAACATCATTTTAAAGCCAAATTCCATAAGAACAAAGTCATTTTCACAGCTGAATATGATAGCAGGCCGACTTTGAACCCATTTTGGTGGAGCAGGTCACATATTAGAAAACACGGCACTTTGGTATGACGTAAAATGCGGATCATGCGGACTGCGGGATTCGGATTTTCACTTAAAATGCGGATCATGCGGAACCGAAATCCGCAAATTTCGGCGATATGCATATCGCAAGTTGTAATATCGCGATTTCGGTTTCAAAACGATATATCGCCAAGCCCTATGTACTCCCACTCATTACATGAAAATATCCTGAGTCCTCTGTAGCTACCCACTCGTGCTGACACGCGTGGGTACAGAGGACTCAGGATATCTTTAAAAGTGGAGTACATCTCAAAATAGCACCATACCGTAATATGGGGTGAATAGGGACAAGGGGGTGAATAGGGACAGAACCAGAAAAACTTTTATTTTTTGAAAAACAACAACTTCCCCTTGACTCAGAAACATGATTTTTGGCACATTTTTAGTAGGTATTGTACTGAATATTTTGACGGGTTTATAGACGGGACAGAGCCACCGGCTCACCGAGCGAAGCGAGGTGTCTCGTCCCTTATGGCTATCAGGCGAGTGGAGTGCTCCAGATGGTTCAATAAAAAAAAGTGATTCAGACATCCCATAATATGATCCTGG
The DNA here is from genome assembly GCA_026936325.1 of Platynereis dumerilii. NCBI lineage: Eukaryota > Metazoa > Annelida > Polychaeta > Phyllodocida > Nereididae > Platynereis > Platynereis dumerilii. The sequence goes on from JAPTHN010000013.1 coordinate 29,146,315, forward strand.
CACTTGCTTCTCTTCACGCGTGACTACAACGTGACTACCTTCTTCTTCTTCTTCTGTTTGATATTCCCCCAAAAAAATAATGTCCGAAAAAAAAAAATTTTTCCGAAAAAAAAAATTTTCCGAAAAAAAAAAAAAAATTCCCAAAAAAAAACATTTTCCGAAAAAAAATAAAAATTCAGAAAAAAAAAAAATTTTCCGAAAAAAAAAAATTTCCAAAAAAAAAAAAAATTTCCAAAAAAAAAAATTTTCCTAAAAAAAAAAAAATTAAAAAAACAAAACATTTTCTAAAAAACAACAAATCATCCAAAAAAATATGTTTTTTCCGAAGAAAAAAAAATATCCAAAAAAAAAAAATTCCCAAAAAAATTGTGCTTTGATATTGTCAACCAATCAAGTAGTTACAAGTCCCGTCTTCTATGCTGAGGCATTATCATAATATAATTTATGCCTGCAGGCAGGTAGGAGCTGCAGCTACTTAAACTTACGACTGCAGAATTTAGATTTTCAGAAAGTGGTCAAAACTTTCCTTCTGGCACAAAAAATATAATAGCTACAGACACCAAACTTACAGGGCACTTTTAATATATAGTTATCAGCGTTTCTGCAGAATTTGACGAATAAAGTTAAATTGGCATATATTTTATTCAAAGAAAACCAAGCCACAGGCAATTTTAAGCTAATTTTTGGGTGTCAAGGGACAACAGTAGGGGAGAGGCAGGTTAGTTGAGACGTTTTTCAGAAAAGTTCACCTCCAAGCTAAATGGACGATTATATTGGAATGACGAATAGTCATGTGCATGGGGAATTACATTGGTCAAATATATGGGGAAACTTGACTTTCTCTGTTGGATAGTTTTTACCCCAGATGGCGTCAAAGTAGGTCATGTCAAACGTATCAACTAACCCACCTGGTAAGGTTGGTTGATACACCCAGGCAGCTTAATTGATACACCAAACCCTGGTGGACAATGCAGAGAAAAAGTCGCATAATTCCGCCTTGGTAGGATACTATAAAACCATACGCCTTCACCGATCTGCTTTCTGTTCCCATGGATGCATATCTGCTACCATTCAACCATTGTGAGTCGGATCTGGTGGCCGACCTGTTGGGAGGGGGAGATCTCATGATTATTTCAACCTAAGATTCATCTATAGAGCTTTTTCGTGTAAACTACTGAGTAACACCTAGCATCATGATTGTACCAATAGGTCAGGGTTGTTATTTTGACCAGGCCAGCCAACAAAACCTAACCAATCTGCTGTATCAACAAACCCATCCACTCGATTATGTCAGAAAACAGCAGGTCTCTGGACCACAGGTTAACCTAGCTCATCTTTGATGGCTCATAAATAACCCTTTTCACACACCTTATCCATATACTAAGTTACTCTGAATCATCCTTCACTATAGCGAGAGAAAAAAAAGAAGCAAGATTTCAGCACAAATTTACTCGGAACAGTGATTTTTGAATTTTTTGACTTTTCTCCTAAATCTTGATTCTGATTCTACATTGACCAAGATGAGAAGATGTGTTTTTTCATTCTGCTTCTTACAAATGCCAACACTTTATCAAATGATCATTTCTATGACCAGGAGGTGGGGCGTATCAACTAACCTTGCGTATCAACTAACCTGCCTCTCCCCTAATCATATAATATTCACACTAGAACCCAAACCAGGGGTGGAGTAATATCAAAAACATCTTTGATATGACAGTTAGGTAGTTGAAATTTTACTGAAACTGGCATAAGTTCTGAATATAGGTTAAAAACCTTACAAGTTTGTGATAAACATGCATTTACAAGAAATCATGTGAATTCTTAAAGGGATGGGCATAAAAAGAAAAGCAATTTTGACCCAGATCAGTTCCAAATAGTATGACATGACAAGAACAGTGGGCGAGATATGAGATTCTGCCTCTGTGGTCATGAGTTCAGATTCAAGTCCGCTGCAGAGTTCAAGAAAAAGCCAAAAACCCACCTAATTTTCATTTAAGAGCCAAAATTTACTGTCATGACTTTTTTGTTACGTCTTAGCCAAATATCATTTCGAATGATGTCCAGTGTTACATCTTAGACCATGACATGTTTTAGACAATTTTGAAGAAATTATACACTTTATCTGCGAAACAATTACACTGTAATTTATTCAAGATAGGTTCTTACAGAATTTAGGATAATTTGTCTAGAGTTTATGACAGAAATCATCAATTTGCGAAAATTCATGAAAAGATGTAACATTGGACACCACAGCCATTTTAGAAGATATCCAGGGCGTAACAGGTACACCTAGGATATGATGATGGATAGCTTCATTGTCTAAAATGTGAAGTGCACAAGTCACTTACAATTTGAATGAAACTTTTTCCAAAAACTAAAATACTTCTACTTGACAATTATGACTATTCCCCAATGTCAAGTTCACATGAAGGTTGCAAAACCGTCAGTTGTAGAAGATGTAACATTGGACACCAACAGGCTAAGACGTAACATGGACACAATTTTGTCCATGTTACATCTTTTCCAAATATCTTCATGTTTATATTTTGCTTGCAAATTCTACAGCCTTGAACATTGCAAATTATTCTAATAACAGTGATATAACAAGTCAAAGGTGTAATGTATTATCTAGCGTTAAACTGAGACACAATTCCATGTCATTGCAAGACGTAACATTGCAAAAAAAGTGGTCTTTGAAACAGAAAGCTCCTCCCTCACCACAGCATCGAAAGAAAAACCATCTGTGACTAGATGAAATTATACAAAAAAATATGTTATTTATGTCGACTAATGCATTTATGCTAATGATTTGCCATGGCTCCTTGATTCAAGGCTTGAATGAGAGTGGCCAAGACGTAACATTTTAAAATTTTTCAATTTGAAGATTCCAGGACCGAGATGCTTGAGAAATCTTACTCAGAAACAACATGGACTCATTTTGCAGTCAAATGGGAATGGAAAGTGCAACTTGGAATTCATGTTACAATGATAGCTAATGAATTCACTTTTATATTTGAGTGTTGTCAGATGTGGTATTGTGGACACCAAAGCAGGTGGGCTACTTGCACCCCTATGTAATGTTATTTGTGTTTTAACTTTGAAGAAAAGGAAAGAAAATTGTATTACAGGGTGGTCAAAAAAAAACTTTACACTTATGAATAATTTTTTGGATGACGCTCATTGTAACAAATGCTTATTTTTCAATGCAAAAACAACTTGTATAGCAAAGAATAACTCTTCTAGAGACAATTTATTCGTTCGGAGGTCCTTTTGGACTGATGACTTTTCTGCAGTGGGCCTGAATGATGCAGAGGTGTCAAAAATGTAACTTTGAGTCCGTTTTTCCCATACAAACGTAATGGATGCCTTTATTGGGCAACTAAGGTCTGTGGTGTCTTGCAGGGATCTGCCTCTAAGTTTGCCCATCCAGAATAATCACATTGATTGAGATCTTGTGATAACGGGGGCCATATTGTCCCGCTGAGAAACTTGACAGAGCGAACCTTGATCCAGTTCTGGGCTTTCCAAGGGAGTGTGGCTGATGCCCCGTCTTGTTTGAAGATCAAATTATCTGTGGCACTGTATGTCTTATCTATCCAGGGCTTTAGATGCTCTTTCAAGATGTTAATATGAAATTTGCATTTGATTTCAACACCCTGATCATCCACCTTCAGACGGCTTTGTTTTAAAATCTTATAATGGCCATAGTGAAGTCTGAACTTGCTCTAGCACCATCTGGTTTGTACTGAATTGTGCCTCTGTCTTCTCAATTTCATTTTATGTTGTATTTATTATGTCCTTTGAAGCTCAGTAGCTGCAAAATTGCTGATGGGCCATGAACAACCCAGAGTAGTAAAAACGCAGGAGCACTCCAGGCTGCCATTTTGTCTGCTATCAAAAAAGTAATGAACCGTTTTGATTATTAACCAATTTTCCAAAGATCTAACATACTTGGCTTGTACATGTTGTATACACAATTAGTACCAAGTCACTGACTCAATCATGGCAGCCTGGAAAATGAAATATCAACTGTAAAGTTTTTTTTTGACCACCCTGTAATGAAAATCTGAACAACAACTTATGATACAATTCACTTCTGAAGAACAGCCGGTGAGTTTTATATAGCAATGATACTTTGTGTGTCTTGCATGGACACCACACAATTTTGGGCCATTTTGTCCACCATGCCCAACTTGAATCAGCTTTAAATCGCAAGATAAAAGTCCTCAAGCCATGAATTTAACTGCTATGCTGAGAAAATCACTTACACTATCAATGTAACATACATTCATATACATTCAATTGGCTGAGTGTCATCAGTGAAGTTTTATTCAGCCAAAAATTACCATTCTAAGATGTAACAAAAAAAAATCCTGACAGTAAATTCTGCCTCTTAAACTCATTTTCATGATTTTCGGGTCAAATTTTTCTAAATTAGTTTCATCTGCAGTAGATTTAGTCAAGAATCAGTTATCATCAGTAAAATTTGCAGAAAACTGCATTTAAAAAATATTTTTGTAATTTATCAATTTTTTTAAATTAATGCCTATTTTACAGGAAATAGATTTTCAGCTTCATTTCAATATACATTTTTGGCATGTAAAACATGTTTTTTGATGTATATTCACAAATATCAACCATCTAGACAGGATAGGAAGTAGTGGTTGTGGAAATGAGAGTCTGTCCCTATTCACCCCAAAGTGAGGGGTGAATAGGGACAGCGGTTTTCTGGGCCTAAATAATTGAATATGTGAGACATCTTCAAAAGCCTCTATAGGGATATTTAGAATTTAGGTCAGACACTATATTTAGAATTCTGAGATGATTTTTACCCATGCTATGACAGAAAAATGCCCAATTTTGTCCCTATTCACCCCATATTACGGTACCAATTTGGTCTTATTATAATACCTAGGGCAGAGTTCACGAAAAGTGCACTCAGAAGGTACCTTAAGCTTTCCATCCCTTTTGGTATCTCTCTGTTGCTTCCCGAAGCAAGTTAACCTATTACTAAGTACATCTGTGAGCTTAAGAATAAATATCAATAAAATTATCCTCAAATGGCTCATTCTCAAATTTCGGGACAATTTGCGTCTCTCCAGTTCCCTGACTTTAATTTGAATGCAGTAATATCTGAAGCGTCACTCCACATCTGTTATTCATAATTCTATTTAGAACCACTGTATTTGGAACAAAAAGTCATTTATTAGACCTTTTTTGGGGCATTGTGTTCAGTAATCCGTGCCAAATCAGTGGCTTTTCCCTGTCACTGGACCTGACATGACAAAATCAAGTGTTAATTTTCCTCCTAAAGTACCATCATTTCCGAAGTTTCTATGCACCAGGTGGCGCCGCAAATAGGGGCTTCCTGCTACCATGATTGCAGCAGGAATAGCATGGTCAGAACAGCAACCTTAATATTGGTCCTATTTCCCAAATTAAAAAAGTTTCATTCAGTGGATCACATTCCCTAGCTGATGAATTTATCAGATTGGTTTCTTTTCCATCACCTTTTTCAAGAATTAGCCTCTTTCGCTGAGCATCCCACATTTTGGCTGATTTTGCTGTTTTAAAAATCATTTTCTGAGTGATGTCTCAACATAGGAAATTCATTTTGTTATTAAAAGTTGCAAATTTACAAGAGGAAAGATCAGTGATAACTTTTATATTTTTTAATTATTATTTTTCATTCAAATACTGGATTGAATGACGCAAAAATAAGGTTTTCCACCATTTTTGAAGGATATTGTGATGCTCCGAGGTCAAAAGTCTGCTACAAAGTTTCAGAAAATAAATGTGAATAAAACTCATCATCAAGTACATTATTTTCCGATTCCAAAAATGTAAAAAAAACATTGTGGATGCAATAGTCACCGATTTATGACAAGATATGTTTTTAAACTTGTGTGTCAAACGAATCACAAATGACGTCACATAATACTGCAGATGCACATTTTGCTGTCATAAAAAATATTTTCTTTGTTACAGCTGAACATAGGAAATTAATTCTGGTGTTAAAAGATGTATATCCACCAGAAGAAGGATCAATGTTAAATTATTTTGGATAAATCAGTGGTCGAAATAAGGGGGGGTCAGGGGGGGTTTGACCCCCCCAAATGCTCATGTGACCCCCTCAAATACATTTTTCAGAAGGACCCAGAGGGGGTCCTCAAAAAACCCCCCCAAATACTGAAAGTGTGCTGCGAAGTGAGCATGAAGCAGCAAGTAAAGCCTAATCAGCAAACAACAACCTCTTGTAACTTATATATATACATTACCAAAAGGGTTTTCACAACTCATTTTCAGCTGAGATAAAACATACCTTTAAAAAGGCCAGAGTTCATTTTTAGAGCATCTGAACAACTTTGGCTTCAGGGCACCTCTGGCGGCCCGCTGGCGGCTCGCGGACTGCTAGTTACAAGGGCTTCAACCCTTTGGGTCTTCCAACAGAGAGACCCCCCCAAATAACATGGCCTATTTCGACCACTGGGATAAATTGATTGTTTGCTTCAAAATACTGGATTGAGCAATCCAAAAATCAGGTTTTCGACCTATTTTTGTCCATTTTTCAGTGACATTGTTTGTTTAGAGGCTTTAAGTCTGCTGTAGAGAGAAATTTTTTAAAAACCAAATCCATCATCAACGACATCAAGTACATCATAATATTATGCAGATTCCAGAAGTATGAACAAAAACTTTTTGAGTGCAATAGTTGTTGCTTTATTACGAAATACTTAAACAAGAGGGCCGAAAGAAACACAAACTTGAGACGTCACATTTCCAGGTATTTTTTACTTTTAGAAAAAAAATTAATGATCATATAACAGCTCTTGCACAGCACCACCTGCAATAGTATACTGTTTTAGGTTATCCCAAGGCTTGGGCAGTATTTGCCTGTTATTGTCACCAGAGAGACTCGGAGACCTGAATAGTCGCGTGAAAATACCGGTCGAAGGTGACAATATCGGGGAAATACTTCCATAATCTATCTCCTGAAATATAATTTCAGACTCAAACAATACAGTACATGTTCAAAAATTATTTAAAGACTGTCACGAAAGAATTTATTCATTTCACCAAAATGGCAAGAAAGCATTATTTTTTGAAACTGCATTGTGTATTAAATTTAACCTCATAAAAGATTAAAAACATGCGGTGTTGTAGCCCTGGGGGGTACTTCGCGGACTTTTGCATACGGATGCGCCACGGTAATTTTGAAAACCAAACCATTTTAATCCGGAAACCGCGCCAAAACCACAAACCATTTTAATCCTTCACTAAAATTTTTGGCAACCGATTTAATCTTCATGGTTTTTAAACCATTTTAATCCTCTTTTGAAGCCGATTCTAATGGTACCAAACATGTTGGGGTTGCGAAAACCAGAACCAAATTAATCAGAATTGTCAAAAAACCAAAACCATTTTAATCCAAGAAGGCCAAAAAACTTAAACCATCCAGCGGCGCCTCTATATACACCCTTATAGAGTGAGTACCCCCCCCCCCGGGTTGTAGCTCAGGCCCAATAATGGTAAAATCACATTTCAGAATCTACTTTGAAACAGCTTTGCATTATGAGAGTGAGGCTCTGACACACCATAGCAACCTAGTGAGCCTCTATCTGAAACAAAACTTTCATGATTATGACTGCATAGTTATTACGCTGCCGTCAAAAAATGTAAAGTCGCATTTATTTTAGGGACCGACGAGAGGATAGTGGGGGCTATGGATTTTATCAGTGGTGTCAGTGTAGGTGGGGCATTTGCCCCACCACATTTTGACCAAAGCATGAGTGTTCAGTGGAGAACAATTTTAAGGATTTTCTGGGACACTATTCGCTGAAGGCTTAGCCCAATTTGCCCCACCACTTTAAAATAAAAGTGACGCCCCTGGATTTTATCCCCAGGACAAACTTTTTTCGTGCGCAAAGCATAGACGAAAATTATTTTCGCTTGCGGACGAGCGACAAACTTTTTTAGCAATATTATAATTACTGTACCCAAGGTACAGGTGGAAACAAAACTTTTATTTTATTTTCATGTGCCGGACAATAGTTTTTTTCAATGTCAGGAGGGAAGCAAACTTTTATTTTCACCAAAAATCCATAGCCCCGACCCGGAAAGATCATCTGGTCTGCTCCTAAATAATCAAAGGCATTATATTGCACCACTAAAAAGTTGAAAACTATCCAACATCGCTGTTTATGTACCCATCATCAAAATGAAGAATAATTTTGTATTTTTACAATCATTCAGTCCACTCCCATGTTGGTCAGATCTATGGCCTAAAGTTGCAATAAGCAAAGAAAATAGCAGTATGTTACGTGAGTTTGATTCATTTGACATGGAAGGTTAAAAGGGCATTTTGTCATAAATCGGCTACTGTTGTACCCAAAATTATTTTTTCAACATTTTTGGATTCTGCAATTAATGCACTTGATGATAAGTTGTGAAAAAAAATGTTCTCAAACTTTCGAGCAGATTTTAAACCTCGTGACATGACAATGTTGTCAAAAATAGGTCGAAAACCTAATTATTGGATCGCTCAATCCAGTATTTTGAGGCAAAAATTCGTTGAACCCAAAATAATTTACCATTCTTCCTTCTTCTTGTGGATATGCAACTTTTAATATCAGAATTAATTTCTTATGTCAAGCCATAACTGAGAAAATATTTTTCATGACAGCAAAATGTGCATCTGCAGCATTTTGATTTGTGACGTCATTTGTGATTCCTAAAGTTGACACACAAGTTTTAAAACATATCTTGTCATAAATCGGTGACTATTGCATTCACAAAATTTTTTTTTTACATTTTTGGAATCAGAAAATAATGTACTTGATGATGAGTTTTATTCACATTTATTTCCTGAAACTTTGTAGCAGACTTTTGACCTCGGAACATCACAATATCCTCCAAAAATGGTCGAAAACCTTATTTCTGGGTCATTCAATCCAGTATTTTGAAGAAAAAATAATAATTAAAAAATATAAAAGTTATCACTGATCTTTCCTCTTGTAAATTTGCAACTTTTAATAACAAAATGAATTTCCTATGTTGAAACATCACTCAGAAAATGATTTTTAAGACAGCAAAATCTGCCAAAATGTGGCATCCTCAGCGAAAGAGGCTAATTCTCGAAAAAGGTGAAGGAAAAGAAACCAATCTGATAAATGCATCAGCTAGGGAACGTGATTCACTGAATGAAACTTTTTTAATTTGGGAAATAGGACCAATATTAAGGTCAGGAGAGCAATTTTTGCTGTTCTGAACATGGTATTCCTGCTGCAATCATAGTAGCAGGAAGCCCGTATTTGCGGCGCCACCTTGTGTATTTTGTGTTCAGACGCTCCCTATTAATATATACATCATATTTAACTTTTTTCTTGTTTCATTTCATTGAATAAATTGATGTAAAAGACGTGTCACTAGTTTATGTTAATTTTTCTTGTCCTCTCCGTTACCAGGCATAGCTCGGCTCGCTATTGTTTTTAATGAGCAATTTCCACTCAATGTCGTAAGATGCACATGCGCCAAACTACCACAGCTTTGTAGATTTTCATTAAACAGGTATTCAACAAGTTAAGGCATAATTTTCATTGGAACATTTTTTGGTCCCACTGAAATGTCCACTTCGTTACCTCCAATTCCGAGCTTACCAGTGATACCTTTTCAAAGAAATTTTATGTATATAATGCTGAGGGTGACAGGATTCAATAGAATGCAATCAAAACTTTTTATCTCCCCAATAGAAACCACTATTAAGAGAATACTAAACCGTTCCTGTCCACTCCGTTACCATTCCTGTCCAGTCCATTACCACAAAAAATCAATATTTGATTAAAAATAGAATTGATCTGAGATGAAGTACTTCTGAAAATAAGACTTACATATTTTTTTCTATTTTTAAATTGCTTAAAATGCAGGTTTTTTGCATCAACAGTCCCCTCCGTTACCACATTTTCCAGGGCATTTTGTCCCGAAATTTGAGAATGGCCCAAATATGCAGCTTTTTGCTCTGAAAAAGATATTTTATTATCCCTCATTAGGACAATTTTGGATGACCAAACTTACTGGTCATCAGACGTGCTTACTTTGGCACTCTATGGAATCTGCTAAATGCGATTCAGCAAATTGTAATGATTAGTGCGGGAGCATATGTTGCATATTTAGATTTGGCTCACTTTGCTTGTAAATTTTTGGCACCAAATATCAAATCGAAGCTTAGGATGTGTAGATTCAGAAAAAATATGGTGCCATTTTTTTCTCGGCATTCTAAGGGGTAAAATCCAAGATGGCGTCCAAGATGGCCACCGATGATGTTTTTCTTCATATCTCTGCTTGTATTCATGGTATATTACAAATTAAAAAGTTTATATCAATTGATGTTTTTGGGTTAAGGAATCCAATAAAGACTCCCCAAGCTCCTATCTTGGTTCAAAAACAGAATATCATGCAAAATTGTATCAAAATTGATATAAATTTAAGAATGTTCGACTCATCTCACCAGCCGTGTTTATTTTGTGCAGTGATAGTTACTTACAATACAATTGTGATAGTCACTTACAATATAAATTTTGAACAATATGGTTTTTATAGAATAGACTATATTTATAAGATCTAATCTGGAATAATGGTCCCTGGTAAGTTCACAAGTATCGAGCCACCTTAAGTCACCCAAAAGTTCACATTTTTTAGGTCTTTTGCGAAATTCTTGTGTTAAGTGTGCCGAAGAGCAGCAGCAAATCCTGCAATTTAGCATTGTAAGTGCCTGTATGATAAAGCTGGCGGAATAGAAGGCATAGATTTAGTCCAAATCATGTTTGGTCATGGTGTACTCACCCTAATGCTAATAAACCAAAAATTAAACCTCAGACTTAATCATGGTTGTTTTATTGGCTAAAAACTTACTACCAAAATAAAATGTCTGGACTTTTAGTTGGTTGAATACCCCACAGGGTCTAATGGTTGACTGCCCTAGCTTCAAAAGTTACTGTAAAAAGTAGACCTACAGAGGCCAACCAGAATGAGATGATCTGGGCCAACCAGATGATCTGGACAATGTATTTTTTTTGTTTTAAAAAGTTTGTTTCAACCTGACACTGAATAAAAAAGTTTTTCAGCACATAGAGAAAAGAACTTTGTTTCCACCTGCAGCAAGGGTACGGAAATTCTGTAATAATGTTAAAATTGCGATAAAAAAGTTTGTCGCTTTTTGCATGTGGAATTTTTTTTTTGTCGGCACTTCCCAAAATTAATGAAAAAAAGATTTGTCCCGGGAATAAAATCCATGGCCTCCCACTGTCGTCTGATTGGCCAATAATTTAAATTACATGAAAAATGGATATGCCATATTACCATGGTAGGCTGCCAGTAAAAAGGAAAAGAAAAAAGGTATACCTGGCATTACATAAATTTTGTAAACAAAAAAATAACAATTTTGTTCAATTCTATGATTTAAAAAGAAGTTGGCAGACCTACAGTGGCTACACTGTAGGCCTACAGTGTGTCTCATCTACCATGCAAACTAGAATTTGGCTCTGATTCTATAGGCTGTTTAAAACCAATGCATAAACTTGGAGCTCTGTAACCAATTAACTTCAGTAGAACTAAGTCGTGAGAGGCACTACAGTGCATTTTTTGTGACGTCATGACATTGTAGCTGTCAGTCAGGTTGCGTCACGAATGTAAACAAGCAAAATTCGTTGCCGCCATATGAATATGCACGAAAATCGGCAAAAATCGGCGCTAAAACATCATGAAAATGTGATATTTAGATTGCAAAAGGGCTAATCTACGCACAGGTAGGTGTATTTCTTCTGCAGGACTTCTGAAGGCTGAGGAATTAGACCAAACGTTAGTTCGCATGTGAGATGAGACAAAGTGTACAGTGTAGCCTACATTATTTTATATTATAGAATTAGTATGACTTACCTTGAGTAGGCTGGTACCGGTATATATGGTTAGGCCTACCACATGAGGCCTACATCAAGAAGAATAAATTCTCTTGAAATGAATTTTTCTTTCAAGGCTGCCAGCTGTCTGTTGATGCCTGAAATGACTGAGAAGCACTTGCTACAATTGTGACGTCACCAAAAACAATCCCATTGTGTGCTGTTGTGATGACATCACAATGCATTTATGACGTCACCAATTGTTACTCTGCCCAACTTGTTCAGTTCATGAAATGAAGTCACCAAAGCCGGACAAATAACATGTCAACAAAGCAAGACAAGAAAAATTCAAGGTGAGTTCTTTATTTTATTTTAACTGACCCCACTCATTCAGTTACCGGTACTAAGGAGGGAAACCATTATTCACTTTTTGTTGTCATCATAATGTAGGCCTAGAACTCTTAAAAAAAACAATTTCAAGGCTTTTGCAAGTTTTGGGGAACTTTGTTGTATTTTTTTTAAATATAGGCCTATAAATAGGCCTATATCAATATGTGATAATATTATTGATTTAGGGGTCGATCAGATGATCTTTGGTGCTGGGCTATGATATTTGGTGAAAAAAAAAGATTGTTTCCCACTTGACACTGAAAAAAAAGTTTGTTAGGGGCGGACCAGATGATCTTTGGAGGGGGGCTATGGATATTTGGTGAAAAAAAAAGATTGTTTCCCACTTGACACTGAAAAAAAAAGTTTGTTCAGCACATGGAAATAAAAAAAAAAGTTTGTTTTCACCTGTAGCTAGGGTACCGTAATGTTAAAATTCCGATAAAAAAGTTTGTAGCGAGTGCGCATGCGAAAAAAATTGTTCGTCGACGCGCCGCGAACGAAAAAAAGTTCATCCCAGGGGTAAAGTCCATAGCCCCCCCCCCAACTATCGTCTGGTCGGCCCCTTAAGCATATGGAAATTTAAAAAAAGTTTGTTTCCACCTGTAGCTAGGGTACTGCAATGTTAAAATACCGATAAAAAAGTTTGTCGCGAGTGCGCATGCAAAAAAATTGTTCGTCGACGCACCGCAAATAAAAAAAAAAGTTTGTCCTGGGGGTAAAGTCCATAGCCCCCCTAAAAAAAACAAGTACCGTACATGTAGGCCTACTGTAATATTATTTGTATCAAAAGTGAAATTAAAAAACAAATTTCTCCAATCTATATTGAATTGCATTGTTTTTTGCAAAAGTAAAAATTAGAGCCTAAATTAAGTTTTCTTATGGCATTATAAATAGGTAAATATAATGATGTGTGGGTTTCTTATTTTTTTGATTTAGGGGAAAAACACAGCGTGAAGTCAGCGTCTATTTTGTAAATGTGTGGGTTTCTTATTTTTTGGATTTAGTGATAAAACACAGCGTGACGTCAGCGTTTATTTTTAATAGTATGTCACCTTCTCAGGTGTTACTTTGAGTCAGACACTATAGTTTGTCTTACAACATGCGAACTGGTTTTCGGCCTGATTCAGCATATAGAGTCAAGTATGGTAAATCCGTCCAGGTAGGTAAATCCGTCCACCCCCTGATATGGGCATACAATTACATATATTACAGTAGTATGGGTTTTAAAATCAAGAAAGACTAATTTTAAACTTATTTTGTCATGCTTGTCGTGTTGACAGAATTTAAAATGGTGTTTCAGGTCCATTTAAAAACAGAAGACAAAATACAATGAAATCCTGTGACGTCATCACAGCCATTTTGCAGTTAGTTTGACTTATCTTTGTAGGCCTACTTCCATCAACTAAAAATATATTGAAGGTTAAAAAGTTGTTGAATGAGATTTAGAACTTTATTATTCCTGTAGGATTTGTTAAATAACTTAATTGCAACACCTGGAAAGGATATATAAAGGAAACAAAAGTGGACAGAATTACTATCATTATTTAAAAACTGGGTTTGACTGGGTGATTGTAAATCCGTCCACCCATTTCAAAACGGGTTTAAAAGTATTTTTATGACTTTTGATATCTTTAAATGATATAACACTGATTTAAGAAACTAGATTGAACAATTATTCCACTTGAATGGGCTAAATTAGTTTTTCAAATGTAATTTAGGCAGTCAATTGAAATTCTTGACAATCAACTTAACCTTTATTATTTAATTCTTTTATTAAAAGTGTAATCTGTGTATCCATATTCTAAAATCGACATAAAAGCCTTAATTCTTAAGACTTATAATAAATTGTAAAACTTTAAAAAATAAAATTATATAATAGGTGTGGGCTGTATTATGTCCTGTGGACGGATTTACCATCCTTGCTGGACGGACTTAGCAGCAAGGTGGACGGATTTAGGTGTCCCAACCTTCAATTTTATTGCCATGGTTTCGGAAAATATTATCTGAATATTTGTTTTTATTTTGACTGCGAGTGATAGCACGGAATGTATCCCTTCCAATGGACTAATTAGTATTCTTGTATCTATTACCATTTTCCTGGAAATGTAGTTTAAGCCAAAAGTGGACGGATTTACCCTCCTTGACTCTACAGGTCACACAATAGAAATACACGTATACTCTTGGGCAGAACAGCTACAGTCGGTCTCATTTCTTGCATGGGTGGTCGTCGTCAAAAATCTGACAAAAACATCACAAAAACGTGATAGACAAATGACAAAATCGCTACATATTCTACAAGAGAATACAGTACAACCCAATAAATTTTCCTAAATCCCATGCCCTCAGGAAAATGCCCTCACTTCCAACCACTCACATCTCTGCTGAGGCACTCACTTGCTCTCACTTCCATGCCCTTCTGGGAAAACCCCCTACACTCCTGTCCTCTGGTGCTAATTAAACACAACAACATAGGGAACTGTTGATTTGTAATATTGTTCCATGTTTTACAATTATGCTGGTACATTAATTCCTCCACTAAAGTCAATACCAACTAAATTATGATTTATTTAACCCCATAACAAGCTGAATGCCAAGAGCTATCTGTCAGTCTGACTAAGTTTCAATATCTTTCCTGAAAGCCAAGAATTCGTTGAAAAGGGATATATCAATGTTTGGTAAACCCACTTTTTGACTCAGTGATAAATAAAATTTCGTTCAGCTGACAACATTATTCGTCAGACAAAATTATCTAACATATCATACGTGTAATTTGATCACTGATATTGAGCAGAAAATAAGTTATTGTGGTAAAAAGGCACAACAACACAGCAACGAAATCAATGCCACACTGCCATGAAACTTTCACTGACTGCTGATTGGTCAATGGTCACCATTGAAAAATTAAACAATATTTGAAGGACAGAAAGCTTATTAGTTTACAATGTTATGTCATCATTCAGATCTACCTTTAAATTTGAGGGTAAGCCGGTATTATGGTTTGCTTTTCATAAAAGCGCCGATTTATCCAAAAAAGGTGAAAACGGAAATGGCTTTAGTGATGGATGAAATTGAGCTAGAGAAATAATTTAAAAACATAGGTGTATCATTTAGATGTTCTGGAATACAATGGTGAAAGAAATAATGCTGTATCTGCAAGCGTAAGGTTCGTTTTAGCTCGTGAATTATGATGTTTTGATTTCCGCCAAAGGTGTGAAAATCACAAATGGCCGCCACATGATGTGTATTCTGTTGAATTGAACTAAACATTTTGGTTTCTCATCCTTAAAATCACTTGTCCCAATAATGTCAATCATCTTTATAATAGATTCATGTTAACATATCAAAGAATAATTTTATCTATGAAACAGGTCAGGATAACAGCACATTAGGGGAACATGGGGACCGACGGGCCATGGAGACCGATGGGCCACCCTCTTAACTTCACACCAAAAACATTTGGTTCGATCTAATTTGCATTTTTAGTATTGTTTAGCACATCTATACAACCCATATTGATGACTGATTGATAAGTTATAGCAGAAGCATTTAGTGGGCAAAATGAAATTTTCAACATCCAGAAAATGTGTGCAGACTGGAGGCAATATTTTTCCTATGATGGTTTTCCCTACATATTGGTGGCAATTTACACATTTAATTTTTGGAACAAGAACCGTTTTTCACCTAAATAGAGGGGTTTGAATATTATGAAAGCTTTTGGGGACCGATGGGCCACCCAACATGGGGACCAATGAGCCACTATGTCTAGAGATTCTCTATAGGTGGCATACTGGCATGGGGCTGGATATTTTAAAGTCTATTGGGGGAAAAAGCATAATCGAACTTCAGTTTGCATCTTTAATTGCAAGTTTCGACTTGAAGGAATGCCCTCAAATTACAGTTAAGTGATGGATTTGCCTCAGTAATGGCTTGAACCACAATATATTCATAGAAATCGCAAATTTTCAATTTAGTTAGTATTTGGGAAATAATAAAGATAATAACCCTGCTAGACATTGAAGTAATCTTGAGTGTAAATTACATTTTTACCTAAATATAACCGAATGAGGTTAATTGATGAATTTTATTGCTTCGATTCCAGATTTCTCCTACAGGTGGCATACTAGTACAGTGATCAATCAAAAATTTTACTTTTTCCCTAAAAATCTAAATGGTCGACAAAAGTGATTAATTGATGGAGAAAAAATTAAATTATACTATTTCTTAATGTTCTTCAACAAATTTTAGGTGTTAGGCAAGATTTTGATGGTCAGGGTGATAGCCAAACTTCTGTATCGACCAAATATCAAATAATTGCTTTCTTCTTTTAAAATAACCAATAAACCAATCATTTTGGAATTCTCTTATACAATTTCTAATACATCTGTTCATGTACTGCTAAAATATTGTCTCAATAGATTTAATATAACTACAAAAAAGTAATTTTTTTTCAAAGTGTAAAATCTGGGCATATCTATATGTTTTCAATCTAAAAATTATCATATACACTCAGACGGATCAACAAAACATCTTGGAACCGAATTTCGAATTCTTCCTCCACCATTTAGCAAGTTATTGACATGGTCCATTGGACCCCATGGGATGGCCCATCGGTCCCCATGGTTGGGGACCGATGGTCCACCATCTTTCATGAGAGTAAATGTGTTTTCTCATCTTTCTCCCTAGGTTGATTTATGTGGATCTTATATCATTTGAAAGAGAATTACACCAGCTAAAAGGGTGCACAGTATAAATGCTGTATCTGAAGCAGATTTGCCTCCATGGTCAATAATTCGTCAAGCGGCCCATCGGTCCCCACTCTCCCCTACCAGTCAACATGAATTTAGCCCCAAGAAGGGGATGTGAGCAGAAATGTTGAGGACCAGATGATTTTGTACTGTCCATACCACTACTTCTTCAGTACCCGACTGTCACCAGGACAAAACAAACTGTATCATGCAGGATCTGTCAGTGTCATTTAACAGCTTAAATGGCAGATTTTTTTAGCTTATAAGCTAATCCGGCTCTGCTATGTGGATTTAAAGAGATATTTTTCAATATGTAAGCCTTGTGGTATACACATCTGTAAAATGTTTAGTATGTTACACTTTCCAAAAATTAACAATGTTATTAAATTTATGTTACAGAAACACGTTTTCAAATAACATATTTTCATGGAACAGTCAAGAAATTTTAACCAAGAACGCTAGCAACTAAACAGAAAAGGCCATCAATTTACTAAAACTTGTTCACCTATTGGCCTAAATGTAGGGGAAAGTCAGGTATATTGGACCACTTAAGGAAATGCTCTTATAACTTGGTAAGCAATATATGACCATTCTAATATGTTAGGTTGGTTATCTGGCTTCCACCACAGGAAAGGGAAGTCCTGTATCTTTCACAGTTTTAAAGATATAACCTTTTGAAAAAATTATGAAAAGTGGTCCAATATGCCTGCCATGGTTATATATTGGACCACTATTGGATGGTATATTTGTATTGGACCACCAGCCAAAGAACAGATGTACCCAGTGGATAACTAAAATTAGTGTTTCAAATGAACATTGAAAATGTCTCCTAAAACTGTGACTGAACCTTTTTTTTCATAACTACATGTATGATTGGCTGGTCTCTGCCCGAATTTACTGTTGCTTCAAGTACAATTGCTTTGGTTTAAAAAGGGTAAATATGGTCCAACAGCCACATAAGAAGCCATGCCCATTATCATTTTTGTATTGGGCTTCTTAAATCCAGAAACAGCATGAAATAAAACAAATTTGGCGATTTTGATGAAAATTGTTCAACCAAAAATGAATTGGCAGTTGCGACAAAAACAGGGGTCCAATATATCTCCCTGCAGGTAAAATTGGACCAGCGGCACAATCCAAGCCATAAGAAACATATCATGTGACAAAATCTTATCAAACTTTACTGTATGATAGACTTATTAATGCTCTTTTATATGATTGTTTGGTTTAATGAATTGCACCAATTGCAATCCCAAGCATCTTCGCTAAATCATGCGGTCAGAAATAACATCAGAACAGCTTGGAATAGTCCAAAAAGCATAAATATCAACCCTGTAATTTTTCTATTAACTGGGGCACTATGATGATATAGAAACTGAATATGGTGTTGAAGATGTCACAACTGACCATTCTAACACTTGTCTATTTATTCCCAGAACCTGACAAATGCATGATTTAGGAAATGGTCCAATATACCTGCCCGGTCCAATATACCTGACTTTCCCCTACCTTGCATGGGATATGGTTTTGCTATAAATTTGTAAAAAAATATAGTTCAAGTAATTGCTTCAAAATATTGTGAGATAGAATTCTCCTGTTCACAAATAATACTGATGATTAGTACGTACTCCCAGCCTACCTATTACCAAATTGAAAACACTCATACCTCTGTTTGAACCATTACCACAGTACAAGATTAGGCCTACAGGACAAGGTAACTTATTCATTTTCTTCAGTGATCCCAGCTGATGCAGACTTTAAAACACAAATTTAAATACTTAAAAAAAAACAGTGCACTGTGGCACTGTGCAATGATTGACAGCTGTGATATTACAGTCTGCCACTTTCATATAGAAAAAATAGGACCAGCTCACTGTGAAAAATGCACTTCGTGACTCTTGATAGCCGATGAAGTGTCATCTTCTCTACTTTCAACATGGAAACATGGAGGCTGTTTGGTTTGTAATGATCAAGAGAAGGCCATTTGACTTCTCATAACTGATTTTAGAGTGAAAATCAGATGCATAGGGGAGAGCGGGGCCAGTTGAACCAACTTTTTGAAGTTGCTCTCCTGTGTGCATACCGTTATAGCTTTCCAGGAGAACAAAGATGGAAAAAGTAGTTTTAGGTTTTATCGTATATATATCTTACCACGGCCGACAGATGAGCCTCCAAAAAATAAAATAAAATTGGTTCAACTGGCCCCACCCTCGGGGCCAGTTGAACCATCCATTGGGGCAGTTGAACCATTTGAAGGATGATGGGTGAAGTGTGGGGCTGCAGTCCTTTATTTTTGCTAACAAGTTTAGCTAGGAGCATAGCATGTTTTGGCTAAATTTGGCATGTCTCGCACATTTCTTTCTGTTCAAAGAATAGCCTAGGGCCAGTTGAACCAGTCGACGGTTAAACTTTAATAATACATTTTTTTCATTTATTTTAATCTATTGTAATTAGCCACTTAGAAAAACAGTTTTTGAAGTAATCACTGTTTCTCTGAGGTGAATAATAAGAATAGTAATAATAATAAACAGTAATCGAAGAATATCAATATAATCCCCAGGCCGCAAGCGGTGGGAGATTAAAATAAATTGCCGTAAACTCCTCTGGTTCAATTTTTGCCCCACTGAGACCTCCATGTATCTCTATATAGCCTGGCTGTACTCTTGAAGTGGGTTTCCATCTACACATAACAGATTATCCTATGATGACATGACAATCCTGCAGACCACATAATTTAAATGCTATGAAAGCTCCAATCTCAATATATATGACAAACTACAATTTTCATGCAAAAAACGAAAAAAGTGTGATAGTTTCGTCACCATGTGTCTCAGAGCCAAAACATCTACATGGGAAAGACTAGCCTAATAAGGCCTAACAAAAGGTTGTACAGTCAACACAGAAATTATTTGCACGCTCTGATTTTTCATCATATTTCACAGAAAAATGGTAGTATGATAAAAAGAACTGCCCTATGTTTTAGAGTAGTGTTAGTAGGTTAGGTTCCCATGCATTTCATTTTTTACCAAAATTCATTTTTTTGGAAAATGTGAAAAAACTGAATTTTGAAAACCAAAAAATATTTGCACGCTTCAGCCAACTGCCTCAAACTGAATTTTTAATGATGATATTCATTTTTTTCTTTGGAGCTACTGTTGTTTATGGTATATTTAGCTCATTTACATCAATCAGACATTATTTGGGGTTCACAGGTGGGATTACAATTACAGGTGTTACTCAAGGAGTACACCCATTCCCATGTTTTTCTCATACATTTAAGTATAAAAATTACTTTAAAATAGCAATTGTCATGAAATTGGTCTGTGAAGTCCTTTAAAATAGTCAAATTGTGAGAAAAAGATAAACTATGCAGGTTTTTGTGAAGAACTATGTTCAATATCTCATCAGGAAATGTAAAAAAAAAAAGGCTCTTGGTGATTTTGTGCTGAGATACAACTGATGATTTGCCTCTGACTAGTTATTTAACCACTGGCTTATCAATAGTTGTTAAGAAAGAATATTTAGAATTATTTTTATTAATATTTGCTCACAAATTAGGTTATTATTCGATTTTAGCATATATGTAAGTGTAGCATATTCAATGCATTGTCATGCATCGATTATTAAGATCCACCCAAGCTTGTCTATACAATAATTATGGCCTAAATTATTATGACAGTGAATAGTTTTCATTGTTCAAAGCTTATTTTTACAAAGGAAACCCATTATTGTGAAATTTTCACTCATTGAGGTCCTCCATGGGGGTACCCTATGAAGCAACAATTGTTGTAGGCTGCATAATGGTAATGATATAGTGCAAAATTCGAAAACAACTTGTCTTAATTATCTCAGCTGACTTTCTCCAAAATTATTACAACCTATTGTTCACAGCTCACAGTCAAAATAGTCCCCAGGGGCAAAATTGAGTCCTGTAATTAAGATGTTTTCAGTTTGATTCTACTCGCATTACTGTTTTCCGGCATTTTGCAGTTACATGTAGAACACAATTACCTACCAATAACTGCCAAATTACGTTTTTTAGACAAATAGGCACAATTATTGAGTTTACTAATCAGTGACATGTGAGTTGCTTGTTTCTAGCCATATTTCTATAGCCATACATAGAAAAAAAACATGGGATTGAGTGCTTTCCCTTGGTAACGCCTGCAATCCCACCTGTGAACCCCAAATAATGTCTGATTGATGTAAATGAGCTAAATATACCATAAACAACAGTAGTTCCAAAGAAAAAATTGAGTATCATCATAAAAAATTCAGTTTCTACCAGTTGGTTGAAGCGTGAAAAATATTTTTTGGTTTTCAAAATTCAGTTTTTTCACATTTTCCAAGAAAATGAATTTTGGTAAAAAATGAAATGCATGGGAACCTAACCTACTAACACTGCTCTGAAACATAGGGCAGTTCTTTTTATCATACTACCATTTTTCTGCGAAATATGGTGAAAAATCAAAGCGTGCAAATAATTTCTGTGTTGACTGTATGTATGTTCCCATGCCTGCTCCACCCGGTTAAAAATCAAGGGTGGTTCAACTGGCCTGCCGGTTCAACTGGCCCCACTCTCCCCTAATAGGCCATGATAGTGGAACTCTCCTTTTTCCAGCTCTCCTGTGTTGACGAGCAGAATAAAACTATTTCCGGGAACAAGCTGCCATTTTGTACCATTGCTGAGTCAGTGAAGCTGGCATTCCAGGCCCCAGGGCACTTTTAATCCATTGAAAACATTACGGATTTGCATTGCCGAGTCTTAAATGGAATGTTTAGCATGGATTGCCACCATTAGGGTGCATCAAATGCCCTCATGTCAGAAATCAGTTTTACTCTAGTTCTAAAATTGTTCTACCTCATGAAAAAGCACCCTAGTTAAAAATTTCAGTAAGATCTGACAAGCATAAGGGGTGCCACCACCCCCATGAATATTTGCTATAAATCTGTATTTACAGCGTTTTTGTGGTATTTTACATGTTTAACAGATGAACAATTGCCTGTCTTAGTTGAACTATTGGTGTATTATTTTTTAAAGGTGGTGTGTTACTGACACAGCTGCTGTACAAATGAGTATTTCCGATATATATGTCTGTTAAATCTTTTGCTATAGAAACTATAAAAATTAAACAAATTCGCACTTTTGTTATGCCTAAACTTTATGGTAGCTAAAGCTTATAAGCCTCAAACCTTTGAAATTTCCAGTTACTCAGAGCCCACAGCATGATGATCATCAGGTCTTGATATGGCAAGAATGGTATTCTGATGTCAGGAGGTTTTGTTTCGTAAAAGTGAAATTGCTTGTCACTGACAAGATTATGAATGATCCTGGTCTTTAAATGACAGGAAATTGAAGCAGAACTGGAAATGTGCAGTTTAAAAAGTTTCAATTCAGATAACAGAAGATGTGTGATTATTAGAAGCAGAAAGTGAGTACATGTATCGAGACATGCGTGTATTTTGTAATGAGGAAACTGAATCACTTTGCTGAAGTGCACATGCGAATGTGTTGCAGTGATGACGTTGCGACACCTACATGCGCATATAGGAAGAATTTTATTGAAAGAAGTTCTGACTTTCAAGTGACAATGTGGAATTAAGCCACGGATAAAGGGTTGAAGTTCAATTCTTGGATACTAGTCATGTTGCTCCAAAGTATGTTATATTAAGAATGCACTTTCAGTCGAGTAACACCAAATGTCTTATAATGTGTATTTTATGATACACAAAAAAATTATTATATGCCTGCAGCCCTGTACTGAAGATTGATCCATAATTTATCTATTTTGCTTTTCCGTTGTTCCTGAGAATCAAACCGCTTGAGTTTCTCGAAAGTTTTTACATTGCTGGCAACACGGTGTCCACCAGTATGACAAAGATACAATTTGTCTGGATAGGTAGAGTAGGTCGGGGCAAGAAGCCCGGGTTATGTGAGAGGCCCCCCCAGGGTTATATCCAAACTTACATTTTTGGTGCGTTTATCTATTGATGGGATTGAAGCTAGAGGCGTTTTAGGTGACGTCACAAATTTTCAGGGCAAACAGCACCAAACCATAGCAGAAATTAAAGAAACAAAAAAATGTGCATGGTTTTTATAACTTTAACTTATTCTTTGAAAGGGGTTGTCAGAAATATCTTTGGAAATATTTAGAAGTATAATGGATATCTGCATTGCTTCACTTTATGACCATCACATAAATATGATTTGGATCATGTTTTTTGCATTTTAGTTCAAAATATAGAAGTCAAATTAAAGTATGTGGGTTTGGGGCGAGAGGCCCCACATGATATGAGGCATGAGGCCCCCTTCACAGGGGGGTCAAAGCTGCTACAGGAACCATTTAATAATGTGTACTTTACCTTAAATCTTGATAGAATAGCTAATTAAAATAGAAAAAATTTGGCCCGAAATTGAAACAGGGCAAAAAATATTAAAAAATAAAAGTATGAACAGAAAAATTCTGAAATTCAGAAAAAGTGCATAGAATGCCTTAAAAATGATAGAAAAACCCTAAGAAATAACTTTTAGGCTGAATGCGCTCGCAAAAAAAATTGCCATAGGATTATAATAGGGGGGCTTCTTGCCCAATGGGTGGGGTAAGAAGGCCATTTAAATTTTTTTACAAAAATGGCCGCAACTCCTTTATTAAAATTGGTAGACATTTGTTTCACTACTTATTAGTAGAGTCAAGTGATCCCTTCCTGACAGCATAAGCATTCAAATAATCGACCATAAAAAGTGGGTCAAATCGCACCTCGAAGTTAAGGGGGGCCGCATGCCCCGACCTACTCTATATCACAGAAGAAGCAGAACTTTCCTATATGACACCTATATCCACAAAAAAGTCACACTAACACATCGTATTGCTGTTCAGACCACATCAACTGAAGTAATACCAAATCTATGGATTGCATGCCTTGTCCTTTAGTTATTCAGCAGTTTTTAAAAAATATATTTTTTAACTAAATGAAAGACATCATCAACTCAAGGATGTTAGTCTTACAGTGGTGTATTTGAAACTTGCAGTATAATATATATATTATATAATAATTAACCAATATCAATAATGCTGTCTTTGTTCTTAATAATATGGTTCAGTTTTAGCTTGCTCATTAGGTTGTTGCTGAAGTATGGTTCTCAGTTTATACTTTCATCTTTTCCTGCACCCGCAACATGTCGACTGACTCAAAAGTAAAAAATAGTCTTCAAGTTCCTTTGCTATGTTCCTCAAAAAGTCCTCTAGTTACAGTAGTATCCATTGTCACAGCATGCCACATCCTTACAAAGTTAAAATGAAAGCTAGATGAATGGGATAGTATGATCAGTGTAAAACCAGTCACATCTCTTTAACAGCAACTACCCCTATGAACACCAATAATTTTCATTTTGTGGTAGAAAACCATGTTTTTGTGTTTCAAATTGTTGTTTTGATGGTTAATGTCACAAAAACTGACGACAGCAAGTTTTACAGTGTGTGCATCATTTTCTGAACAATGATATTTTGATAATGAGAAATTCTATTGTTCAAGCTTCAGATTGGCCAGGTTGGTTCATTCCGCTAGTTACCAGAACCAGAATTTGTTATGGCAATGCTGATATTTTCCATATATATAGTTGGCAAGGAAGTGGAAGCTTTTACAAAAGCAACATTTATATAATGTATATACATATATATATACATGCATAATGCATCAAGGAAGAGGTACTTGGCTTGTGTTACTTGGTTAGCATTTTTATTTGGACAAAAATTACTTCTGTCATGTCTCGGAGCATATTTTTTGCTTATTTGTTACAAAAATAAGAGTTTTTTTGCAATATCTTGAAAAATAATCTATTTAGGTCCTATATATGTATGGAAGTTGGGTACTGCGAAAATTTTGGTGCCAAGATTAGGTTTCTAGCTCAATTAGTTGCTGAGATATGACGTTTTTTGTCCATTTTCGGAATATTTCATAAAACAGATTTTCAAAGCCGTGGTGGCACCCCTAAGCCTTCTTATATGTCAATGAAATTTTGCAGAAAATGTTTATTCCCATAGTAGAACAAATTTGCATCTAGAGTAAATTGATCGGATCAGTTTAAAAAAATCATGGGGCATTTGATGCACCCTAGCCACCATGTTTCAGTACTGTCAGGCTGATTACACTTTGTTACGGACCATAGAAACCCGGTTCCACTAAGGCCCGCTATCCTTTTGTGTCAGGTCTGCCTTCTGATTAACACTCGTCCTTCGAACTTGTGTTAATTCAGAGCAGACCTGACACTCATAATGTTCATAGCTGTGAACTACACTGTCATGGGGTTTTATTATAATATCATTATTTGATCCCTAGTTATTGAAAATAACAATTTTGTTTATCTCTGGAAAAAGTCAATCTTGTCTCCTTAAAAGTGCTCTAACTCCCAAAAGCTCCCCTGGATACAAGGTGATCATACATATTCTGACAGTTGAGATTCCCGGCTTTCGGAAAAGGTATGATAACTTGAGCCCAGCCTTTTGATACTGATCACCCAAAAAATCAGGCTCTGGCTCACGGACTAATAATCACTACTTGCATTGTAGCCTATAGTTTGATCCTATTGGTCTTTTTTTTTCTGTGGCAGCTGGTTGGTGTAGTGGTTAAGGTGGTTGCCTGGGTGTAGCAAAATATTGGATTTGCCAGGCAAAAAAATTAATAGCATGAAAAATGTATGCCTATCAATGCATCCTGTACTATAAGTCTGTTGTTTGGCTACACCTCACATGTGATGTTGGTCTTTAGGTAGGTGTATTAATTTTTTTGGGAATCCTATACCCTGTAAAATTTGGTCAGAAGTCGACCAATTTTACACATTTTCAGTTTTTCAAACTACATTTCTCCAAGAATATTTGGGCGGTTGGCTTGATACTGTACACATGTTTAGAAGTCATAGCAAAGATTCTTCAACCATGATATTAAATTTCCACTTGTTTTTTCGACTGAGAATTTGGGGACAAAAATTTGAATAAACTGCAATTTTCTGATTTTTTTGACAACCTGCGAAATAGGAGCAAATGCATTGTGGTGGCAGAAACAATGCGTTATTACACCTTGTCTACATTAAAAATATGTTGCCTAATAGCCAGTTTTTAGGTTATACACTGATTGAGTTACATTTTCTGGACTTAGAAAATTTCAGGAAAAATATCAAATTTTTTTCAGTGAAACTATTCAAGATATCACTGTATTACTTGAGATTTGTGCTTTTAGATGAGAAACGTTGATTCTGGTAAATTTTCAAGGCATTTTGAATCGGTCGAGTGGGAGCCCTTAGTTGAATTGACATGGAATTACCCATTTGTGAAAAAAAAAAGACAAAATTTATATGCAAACTCAGACAACTTTGAAAATAATTAGATTCTAATGATTCGTTCTTTTCACATTTCAGGGTTGTCAACTCTGGTGGGAATGTGAGCAGTTTGAAGATCTATACAGGTCATCACAGAAGGGGAAGAGTGCTTCCAGTGATAATGCGGACAACTTGCCATGGAATTCAACAATGAGGGAAGCAACCTACACAAAATGGAACAAAGAATCAAAGAATCCTATAGAATTGGAATAATCATAAGAAAGAAAGAAGTCTAATGAACTTTAAATTGTTTACCCTGATGGACTAAAATTTCTGTTTGGCTTGCGTGGTGCAGCTCGGTGCATGGGTCACATCTGACCATTTGGAATATATTATATCATGCTTGTTCTATGTTCTCAGATTTGATAACAATGTGTGTTGTGGTTAAACACTTGTAAACATATATATTAAAAATTCAGAAATTAAACCCCAGTTTTCATGTTTTCGTATTACTTTTCTTTCCAGCATGATCAGCATATTTTGTATTCCTGGAATGCATAATAGCATATTTTGTATGCTTGGAATGCTTAATAGCATATTTTGTATTCTTGGAATACATAATATGATATTTTGTATGCCTGGAATACATAATATGATATTTTGTGTGCCTGGAATACATAATATGATATTTTGTATGCCTGGAATACATAATATGATATTTTGTATGCCTGGAATACATAATATGATATTTTGTATGCCTGGAATACACAATATGATATTTTGTATGCCTGGAATACATAATATGATATTTTGTATGCCTGGAATACATAATATGATATTTTGTATGCCTGGAATACATAATATGATATTTTGTATGCCTGGAATACATAATATGATATTTTGTATGCCTGGAATACACAATATGCTATTATGCCCCAGGTGGCCTCGAACATTTAATATGAACTGTACAAGGGAAGGCACACTCCCATTCTATATCAATTTGAGAATTCTATATCAACTTGAGAAGCTGTTTGATCAGGATTTAATGTGTTTGTATTTTCATGTTTACTTTGCTTTCGGAGATACCCAAGTTTCACTTAAACACTTGTGGAAAAACATGAAATATGTAAATTCGACATTTAAAAAAGAAATATAAGAACATACAAGCAGAGAATGTTTTTAAAGATAACAGCAACAGTTTATGAAAGCCCAGATTCCTGCTTTTACAAGACATCCACTTTTTAACAGCCCTATACTGGAGACAATTTTCTTTTGTATCTCAAAGCAGCATGTTTGACAACATTTATTATACATTGACTGGTCCATATTCAACATCTTCATACAAAACTCGATGATATGTAGATTTCGTTTGGCAATTGGAAATCCAGAAAAGAATCTTGTGGTATTTCCAGGATTTGACTGATGATAATCCTGTGTGTATGGCTCAGTGATACTTTTAAGGTTATTTGAATCTCCATCTAAAAAATAGCACCAATGTAGATAAAATGCTGAAATGTGACATGTGAATTACTGAAATGTCAGAAGGTGAAATCAGGCATATTACAGTTTGCGAACGGTCCTTGGGTCAGCAAAACAAGGCTATCAGGTAAAGAAGTAGTCTGCCAATTATACAAGACAAAATTTGAAAATTGTCCTCAATGCTTATAGCTGCTGTCATCTGGTGTATGGTAATTGCACTAAAAGTCACATGTAATGGTCAGGTCATGACCAGTTGTCTGCCCAAATAGCTTTACTATGATTAAATGGTCTGATAAAGCTAATACTTAGATCTACCACCATGTTTCTAAACGACATTTTGTGATAACCCAGTCAGAGGTCATGCACACTCCACCTGCCTTCTTTCTCATTTGTTGCCATTTTGACTGTTGAATTGTGGGGCAGCACGTGACCAGTGCGCTTATCTACTCTTCACAGCATCAAAATGTCACAAGCAGTAGGACATTGTTGAATTCATAACATCAAGTACCACAGGATCACAGTATCATTTTGACAAAAACTGAAATAGGAAGACAAACAATATAATTGTCCAAAAACCAGAGCATTAACTATAAAGGTTACCTGATATAACCATCTGTTCTTGGAAGCCTGTCTGAAACAGATACATTTCAATGGAATCAAACAATGACATATGATAGGTCATGTGTGCACACTCTTACAACCATATCCCACATTTTAATGAATGCAATTATCACTGCAGTCAAGAAAATTGCGTTAAACATGCAAAAGGAGGAATTCTTCTTGTTAAAAACTGCTTGTTCTGCAAGATACTGTGTTATTTCTTCCTGGTAGTTTTCTCGTCCCTACATGATCTAGTTCAATAGGAATCATTATGCTTATGCAAGGTCATTTGAAGGTGCCCACATCGATAATATCTAATGAGAAGTGTTAGTGGTTCCAAGTAATAACTTTAAACTCTGAACTAACCTTTTCAGTCAGCTAAATACAGAATATAATGACATACATTTCTTTTCATTTGATTATTCCTGTTTTTATAATAAAATGAGAATTAGAACCTACAAGCGGAGAATGTATGCAAAGATAACAGCAACTGAACTAATACTCTTTCTTCACCATTTATGCAGCAACTCATAACATGTAAAAACACAACTAACAATATTTAGAGTTCACTTTATTATTTGGTTTCTCCTGTTTTTATATGTAAATTTCGCTTATGGTCTAGAGTGTAATAACTATAGTAATTTACTACAACTATTTTGAGAAAAATCACTATTAGCTCGATAATAATATTATAAGGATCTGAAGTAATCTAGATGCTGAGTGATCTCAAATGATCAGGGTGATACAAATCTGTGTGTAGTGATCCACGAATCCGCCTAAATTGAAAATCAATAGTGTAAAATATTTTAATGTAAATCAGAGAAAAATCTATTCCTGATACAATTGAATGTAAATATTAAAACAAAATATCCAGTAGTTACTTGGTGCAGATAATTTTATTGATTTTTATCTTAAACAGATCGTTTGAGATCAATTTGTAAGCAAATCAATGTTGTCATAGGTCAGGCAGATAAGTGTCGATCTAAATTGATGAGTGAATTTAGCCTTTTAAAGCGTATATAGCCTTCTCAAAACAATTTCATCGGACGAAAATTTGGCTTGAAATCTTCCATATGAAAAAACTCTTCACATTTTGAGTTTGTGAAATTCCGGGATATATCATTATTGAAACCACCATGATTAAATCAAAGAAAACAAAGGGAGAAATGTTAATAAATGATTTAAATCAGTCTTGATATCAATAAACATCCCAATCCAGTTTTGAGTGATTGCATTAATTTCCATTGAAAATATTGTAAAGCAATTATTTAGGATTGAGTTAATTGTGATTCCATTTCTCAGTAATGTCTGGATCACTTCATTCGAATGAGTTTTACAATTCTTCTTCAGTAGATGAAATAGGTTTATTTTACTTTTGGTTGATAATATTAAGCTGATTAATGTTGCATCAACATCATGATGAGATGTGTCAACTCCTAGCAGCAAGAACAATTATTTTAGACATTTTTGACTGATTGTCAGTCTGCAAACGCTATTGTACCTTAAAACGAAAGAGGTTTCCAAATTTGTTGTTTTTGACTTTTGCTTGCACTCTGCCTCCTTTGAAACATCTCTAAGCCTCTTTAAACATGTTGAGTATCCTTCAAATGTCTCTGTCTCAAGAAAATGCTGTAGTCCTTTAATGGAAGGGAAACTTGACTTCTGTTCAGCATCACTTCTTCCTGTCCACTTCCGGTGCTCCGTACTTGGCCAAAAATGTTTTTCTCCAAAATGGCCCAAGCCATTAACTGTCTCATGTCACCTATGCATAAAACATCTCTTCTTGTGGTACATGATGGGTGGCCTGACATTTTGTTTTGCTGAAAGTTGTGGTCTAATTGGGTTTCTTTCTGTTTTGAAAAAAGGCAATGATATTAGTTTGATAATAGAGCAGTTAATTGGTTTACTTAGCCCACATTTTTAGGTTAATTATGTTGCAGCAATGTTTTGCTCACTTTGCTTTTGTTTTTCTCATCTTTTTACCTTTAAAGTCATGCATCCATTTTTACCAAAAGGCCGATAATATATGTAAACATCTGCTGTTAAGGGTACTGTAAAAGGCAAACACGTCTGTCATGTGACGTCAAGATGTAAAGGCCAATGACTAATCATCCGATTACATCACATGTTGTCCCGGGATATCTCTACCAAAGTGGCAACCAAATAAGTTGGCATTTAATGGAATTGTTGACCTTTCAGTGGGTGATCTCGCATGGGCCAACACTGCTGGATACCAGCCTCTATAAGACTTCCAGAGGGAAAACATGCAATGTGTGAGTGACACTCTAACACTCAGAGTGACACTATGAGTCATTTGCATTAGCCAATAGAGGGACTCATGGAGTCAAGCTTGATACGCTTTTAAGTAGGTCTTGGTGAAAAAGGACGTTTGGAGCAGTAGTTAGGTGTATCTAGGAATATATTTCGGTTGATAATGTGCAACAAAATTATGATGATAACAACACTTTGTATGACTAATGTACGCAAGATGACAGCACTTGGAATCTTCTTCTATGGCAAGTAAATTTTCTGCCCTACTTTTTCATTCAATTTGGTTTGGTTTGTTTTGCCGGCCAAGGACCACCATCTACCAACCTTTGATAAGCCTTACTTCATCAATCAAAATCACTGTCTCTGATGTGCGCCCTGTTACACTATTTTTCTTATTAAGGGGTCTGAGTGACTGAAAATTACTGCTATTACTTGAACTGGTTCCCAATTTTTTGCAAAGACATCTCATTAAAAAATGTTTTGCAATTTTTTCAGCACAACAAATCTATTCCAAGTGTTCTTACACAATTCGCAATCAGCTGGAAGTTTCTATACATTCCTATTGTAACGTAATCTCATAATTTCTGCAAATTCATGACAATCACAGCTGAATTTCAAGAAAAGAAGCCACCGAATAGAGAACCAACTCGGCTACTCAGAGATTTATACTGTCTGGTTATTAGTGGTCAGTAGGCTCAATATCTTATTCAAAGGTACTGTGGTTTATTTTGATACACTGTATTCTTAATGACGTTCTTGTGTATGAAATAAAGCAGAAGTGTGATTTTGTAAAGCAACCCAGCGAATGAACGGACAGGAGCGTAATGCAGCATTTCACCTTGAGGACCATCAGATTGAAATGAGTTATTGGGAAGCAATGATAGGAAGATTAAATCCTCGAAAATAAAGCGATTAATAGGATGCAAAAATCTTCCCAATTTAACATCTACAAAGTTTCTGCTTCCTATGAATAATGACGCTAGATATAAATAGCCCATTGTTCTCTACTAAGCTGATCACAATTTATTTTGAGCAAGGTTGTTTCAAAGATTTGTGTCTTGCAGAGATGGTTATTCATCAATGCCACTTCTTAGATGATTGCACTGGAATAGCTTAAGTTTCGATTCATGGCCGACTTAATCAGTCCATAATAATTCCATCCCTCACACGAGAACTACATTCTGGAATGATGTTTACAAATTTTTAGGTTAAGATTAACTTGCTGCATATATGTTAAAGGGGTGTAACTTTTAAGAATAAAAGATTGGGTGCATATTTTTCTTCAAATTTGAATTCCTTACAAAATGTCAAGCAACCTAGATCTTGAAGCCTGTCATATGCATTATCAAATAGATCCTTAAGGACAGTGACATCATCTCCTTTTGTCTCATTAACTTTTAAAATAAGCCAATTTGTGAAGAACTGCCAACAATATATTTACATCTGCTGATCTGTCACTGTTTGCAAAATAACACACGCACTTTACCATAACGTAGTTCATTACCAAAAATTATAGCCAATAGACAGGACCATTTATCAAATATGTTTTATTTCTGTACAGTATTACATAACTAACAACCATGGAGAACTGGGGAAGGGCCAGCTACAAACAGTGTCAGTCCTTACTAAATAAAGCGTAAAGAACGTAATTGAACAAATCAGTCTGTACAGAAATGAAAACCACCCTTCTGCGTTTCCGTTGACCAAAAATTATGACAATCATCTCATAAGAAAAAAACACAGATGGAATTTACATTAAATCATTTTAGTTGTGTTTCGTAGAAAGAAGAGCCACATCTATCAATGGTTTACCAATTAGAAATCATAAACAAACATATAGAAGAATCATTTTTTAATTAAAAAAGTACAGAAAGCTCATAGGAGTGGAAATAGTTTTAAAAGATTGAAAATTAAAGAAAAAAGCAGCTTCCGATTAATGGAATTGTTTCACTGTGCGCATGGATGTATTAATAATGCAAACATTTTTCAAGTACCACTTTTTCTCAGAGTATGTATATTTTTCCTCATTTTCTGTTTTGTTTTTTGCATTGCAATAGTGAGCAGCCAAGGCTGTCGATGTTCATAAAAAAGGGATTGTGGCCTGTAAGGATTTTACATTAAACAGCAACCTTTGTAGGATGATAAAAATGCTTTTAAGGAGTTTGCATCAATTCTTAAAAGTAACAGACTTAAGAAGACATGACTCTCCCCATAACACACAACAAAACTGAGGGCACATTTTATATATCTGGTCACAAGACTATAAATTATATTGGCCTTTTTGAAGAAAAGCATCTTCGGGAAATTTGGGAAAGGCGGGGAATAAACAGGAAGCAGAAATGGTGAACGGAAGACAAATGGCTTCTCTTTCTAGCAAAAAGAATCATGCCAATTTTCACTGAAGTAGATATATTTGTAGTTGCTTGAAAATGTTCTAGCTACTTACTTACGTTGTCATTTATTGGTGATATTTTGCATATTTTCCTTCAACTTCTTGTTTCAAAAGGGGGATGGGTTCAATTTATGAGACTCTGGATGTTGTTTTGTTCCTCTGTTCCCTGGCCAATTTACTTTAGAATTCCGTGCAACTTTGCAAAATTTAAAATTGTGCTCATTGATTCCTTTTCCTTTTGCACAGGATGGCGTCCCTTCGTTCTTTGGCCATTTAACTTTTAAATGTCCCTCTCCCCCATAAGCCCCCATGCAGGTTTAAGGTGGCTCGCTACTCATGGTCCAGCAATGGCGACGTCACCATAGCAACAGCAGCATACTGAGTTCTCTGGGCAGCTTTTTTGGTTTTTTATAATTCTGTGCGACGGCCTCTTCGTTTGCCATTTACGCCACTTCTATTGGGGTTAGAGACTTCTGGTTTAAAGCATTAGATGCGCTGTGAAGAGGACTGCAATCACTGAGAGTTTCAGCTTTTTAGTTTAAATAGAATATTTTAAAAGCTGATTTTCGGCAAGCAGGTCTAATTTCTCAAAAATGACTTGGAGACAAAAATAAATTTTTATATCAAAATCCATTGCGGTAGCAAACCTTCTCTTATGTATTTCATTGTTCCTCACAATATTTGGAAATAAATGACAAAGAAATGAGAAATCCTATCTAGCCAATTTTTTATAGCGCCATGGTTTATTAAAAAAGTTAAAATAGTCAAAATCAATATTTTGATTCCGAGCCCCTTGGAAAGCCGTTTGAACTAAATATATATCTTTGAAATTGTAATCAGTTTTTTCATCATTAAAGTGTCCTCTTTAATTTCATGCTTTATGGCATAATATGGGATGCATGACCACTGAATGGCAGGGCAAACTTCACAGTAAAAAAGCTAAGAAAAAAATTGAGTTTTTCGGGTTTGCGCGGACGGACTTTCTTGTACATAACCTCAAATATTTTGAAAGAAAGGCTGGTTGCGACAACTTTTTTTTACATATCCTTGCTACAAAAAAGTTCACGAGTATCGAGCCACCTTAAGAGCATCAGGAATATTTGTGACAACATCATTTTAAACATAAACTTAGGAATTTCTACGCAGATCAATGTTTATTTGATCTTGAAAGTATTATCCAGATAAAGATGGAAGTATGGTGGCTCATTAAACTGGAAAAAATTTTCTCATCCTAAAATGTGCATTTTTGGGATGAGATCTCGTCATTTATGATGCCTTTATTGGAAAGTAGACAATTTTTTGGGTGTCGAGTCAAAGGTAGATGTAAGGGGATTTGGGGTGGAGAGGAGAAAGGAGGGTAAAATAGGTAAACAGAGGACTTCTGACAGGAAGTTGTCTGACTTTATTTTGGGTTGTACTGCAGTTGCCAATGAATTATAAGTCATACTGTCTTATGACAAACTTGTCTTCTGTCTGACCACCTCTAGTAAGAGGGTATCTTTGATCATTTTGCTCCATGAGAATACTGCACCCAAGGGTTAGATCACTGCATGACTGCAGAAACTCTGGTCTGATAATGCACGGATGCAAAAACTGAGGGCAAATTTTACATATATGGGCTCATTAATTATGTGGTCTTTTTGACGAAAAGCATCTTTGGACAAATTGGGGAAGGCAGGAAGTTGACAGGAAGCGGAAATGGAGAGCGGAAGACAAGTGGCTTCTTCTTCTGGCTAAAAGAATCAAACCATTTTTGTCTGAAGTAGAAACTTTTTGTGGATGTTCAGCATGCTGTAAGAGGCTTGAAAATGCTTTAACTAATAATATAGTTGTCAAAATCAGATTAAAAACAAAAGATATTCGGCTGAACTTTGAGCTTCCAAGAATACAGTGTATGCCTTGTATTTGGTGAAGATGAAAAGCTTATCAATTGTTCCATATAGTTTTCAAATGAATTAAGTGTTATGGTTTTGATTGCTGAAAAAGGCTCAGAATAATTCAAAGATGTTTACAAAGCCCAAGTTTAGGTGGATCACTTCATTTCAACCTCATCATTAACTGACATTTATTATATTATTATTCATACATGATCATTTGCACATTTTGAAACAACTTCTTGTCTAAAGAGAGGAACGCATTCAACTAATGTTTTTTTTTTTTCAAATAAGTGTTCAAGATTTGATAGTAAATTTGCAACAGCATCATTTTAACATGAAATTCACACATTCTGTGCACATAATTCTTGCTTGATTTTGAAGTTATTAACCAGGTAAAAATTAAATATGACAGCTTATTAAACATGAAACATCAAACCAACGTTTTGTTTAAAAAGTGAAGTTATAGTTGATAATGTAAATGCCATTACTGTTTATATTTCAGAAAATGAAAGCATGTTATGTTTTGTACTGTGCTTCATCGAGTGAACAAAGTTTCTTCATAAGTTGGAAGTTCTAGGAAGTATTCCTTTGCTACATCAGCAAGCTTCAACACACATGCACCTCATGCAAACTATGAATAAGAATCTGCCAATATTTGTTAATGCAAAGTGGCACTACTAGAATATGAACATCAAAGTCCTGAAAATAAGTCAAGCAGAAGTTCTGGTCCTTTTCTTCTACAGGTCAAGTAAAAACCAAATTATAATTGGAGCCTCTTAGAGAGAGCATATGGTATTACATTTTGGCCTCCGAATCTTAACATGTTTTGTACACGTCCAGCTTGCTTCATGTGACCACTTTCATCCTGCACTGAGATGTGTTTTAGATATACAATCTAGCAAAATAATATACTGATACATTGCAGGGATAGACACTCATTGCCATTGAATAGCAATGTTAATTTGATTTAGCACAATCAGTTTGAGTCAAACTCAATAAGAAATCAAACCAGTTAACCCAAATTGCCAGACAGGAAAAAGATAAAAATTCTTTGCTGCTTAGACAAACTCAGACAGAAGTGATGTTAGAAATGCTTGCACATGTTGGGTGGGGTTAAAAGAGATAAGGTCCAAGCAAATTGGTCCTGAACATCACTTATTTTCCCATTAAAGATAAGAACAGGACTATAATCATATCTTACACAGCTTTATTACTCATACCTGTGGCTGAGTTGTAGACGTCTTTATTATGTAGTCGCTTTATGTTCTCATTTCTCAATCAATGAGTAGAGTTTCAACTCTTTTGCATATCTTTCTTTATCTTAAGTTATGTTACAGCAATTTCGAGAGGCATCAGTTGCTGCAATAGCATAGTAAAAAGGTAGTAGGGGAGAGCGGGGCACAGTGAGACACTTTTTTTATTTTCAAGTGTTCCAAAATGTTGGCAGTAACGAGTTGAATGAGATCAGGTCTACATTATAGCTAATGATGTTGGGTATATTGTCAAGTAGTTTCAGGTCCCTACCTTTTACGGGTTTGGAGAAATGTTTAGTTACGTCCATGCTCGTTAAGTGTCTCACTGTGCCCCGTGGGCGGGGCACAGTGAGACAGCAGGCGGGGCACAGTGAGACAGGGCATCTGCTGCCATAACCGCCGATACTCAGGACCTGCAGAATTGTTCCATCAATTGTTGCTACTGAAACTACTGTACTCTTATAAAAGCAGCTGGCTAGGTGATTTTTTAGGTCCGTTTTTGAGCATGTTTCGAAACTTCATCGCACAGGACACATGAACGACTTATTTAACCTGCCGCACCTGTTACATACTAATCAAAATTCATTCTGATGCTTCTCTTTGAATATGAATCACTAAAATCAGGAGTTTATTGTTGGCATTTTGTTTTTAATAGCGAATTGTATGCTATGCCTTACATTCAGGTCGTTTCGAGTGTATTTTACCATGTCTCACTGTGCCCCGCCTCCAACTGTCTCACTGTGCCCCATCGCAGCTCTTTTTATAAAATTTTTGAATCCAGCGGACCAGATGCCTGTATTGTGGTTCATTATCTCACTAAACTAAGGCAAATAATCAAGGTTTGAATTCCTGGCAATTGATTTGCGTTATACCGTTTTTCTTGGGAATTATAACAAAAAATCGTTTAGCAAAATTATTTACTTTTATCGGCTAAAAACCTAAATATTGAAATTCCACTCTCGATATGCTGTGTAAGCATTCCGGATATAGGTCAGACTCTCACTTACTTACTTTTTGTACTATACAAAAGAGGGTTGATCTGTAAACAGTACCAGCTGGACGCTACGGGCTTTGTCTCACTGTGCCCGCCGTCTCACTGTGCCCCGCTCTCCCCTAAATCAGTCTTGAACCAGACGCCTTCCTTCCCCATCCCCTTATTTATTACCAGAACTATCAAAATTTATTTAAATAACTGGATGCTCCCTCTTATGAAATACAGTATGCTCCCTAGGGTAAGTTCTTTCCCCATCCCCTTATTTACTTCACTACAATTACAAATTATTAAAATAATTGGATGATCCCTCTAATTAATCACCGTATGCTCCCCATGATAGGGTGCAAACGCAGGGTGGAGGCTTTTGATCAGAGGGACAGGTACAGTCTGGTAGCAAATGCAGTTCATCTCATTGGTTGAGGCACAAAATTACAAAGCATAAAACTCATTTGCATAGCATAAAAACGTATTTCAATAGCATTCGACGTGTCTGGAAATGGCAATGACTGTCTGCATTTATCTGCTAATCTTATTAAGTTGTCAAACTCAACTGATCACTGAAGCAGAATAATACATATTTCATTGCTTTATACGTTCAACTGTAGCATTTTGCCACATTGTCATTACCCAGGTTCCAATCAAGTACAGTACAAATTTCTAAATGTGGCTCAACTTAGCTGTCTATAGCCATTCATTACTAGTCTTATCCATATCTATCCATTTCTATTCTTTTGTATACACAGGAATCTCTTTACCCCTTGTTTAAACAATAGTAATTGTGGATAGCTATGGCTAGCTATGGATAAGTGTAGCTTAGTTTAGCTTGGAATGGCTATGGATAGATAGCTAAGGCTAGATTTTAAATGACAAGCCACTTTTAGAAATTTGTACTGTAAGTTGAAAATGCTTCGTAAATAGTAAGAAATCGAGCCAGAGAAACTCATACATGTAGTAATTGAATCTGCTGAAACCTATTTTTGCATGTTTTGTGAACAGCAAGGAAGTTTGGTGATTAATCGAGAAAAAATGGCATCAATTTCCATCCTTTTTGGTTTGTTTATGAGATTAGGAACAGGCAAGCATTCTTGAGGTAGTGATTTACTCCCAGATCATAAATCAGTCAAACAAGTTAATTGGATGGTGTATGTTGGTCTGTGAGCAGAGATGCTGCAAGTGCAAATGTTTATAAAAAGGATAATTATCTTGAAATAACATTCTTCTCTGCCAAGTCATAGAACTCTAGTTTGTCTTACAGTATACAGCACATCAAAAAGCACATTGTGATATATAGGTATTATAAAGTTGAGGCAGTCTTTACAAAAGCTGTAGTCATTCAATTATTGTATTCTTTCAAGAATTCTTCAGGAAAAATATTTATAAAAGTAAATGGAAAAGTTACAGATCGTCCAAAATCAATTGTAAGAGAAGTTCAAATGAGGTGGGCCCCAAAAAAAGATATGCATCGCGTAAAACACAGCACAATTGAATGCGTCTTCCTCTTGTTAATGTTAGTCTCATTAGTGAGCCAATTTGTAAGGAACTGCTGACAATACAGCTATATTATCTGCTGAGTAATGATCTGTCATATTTGGCAAAATAACTGTGTACTTCATTACCAGAATTTCAACAGGAAGGAAAAGTCAGTTTTGTCTCATTTTTCTTCTTCATCTAATGATCTTGTTATACATAACATCCATGGAGATGCAAGCAAATTCTGAAATTTTAAAAGAATACCTGCCTCCCTGGTGCTAACCAAAAGTAACAGCTGGAAAAACATTCGGCTAAAGATCATGCAGCAGAAAGTAAGAATTCCTTTATGGATATGGGCACGAAAAGGGTAATTTACCGTTGCCATTTTGGAGGAAGCTTTTTGCCAATGGGCAGGCTCAGAAGTTAACAGGAAGAGAAAATACTTGAGAGGAAGACAAGGGGCTTCTTCTTCTTTCAAAGCCCTACAAGTAGGGCTTTTCTTTAGAACCAAAAACCTTTGGAGTGTACTTGACATGGTTAAGGATGAAATCCTTAGAACAAAAAATTTGGGTACAAGGAAAGATCCACTGTAAAATGTGATGATTGAAATGCCTTCTCGCTTTCTTAAAAACTGCATAAGCCTGTCGTACTAAACTACTGATACATTTACATAGTAACACAATAATAAGAAAAAATGCTATTGGAAAATCATTTTGGCTGTGGGCTGAGGTCAACTGCCTTGTTAGTTAAATTACTTTTGAAAATCATATTCAACTGACTGGGATTATGGACTACGCATTTTCATGCGAATGGAACCTTTGTGTCAGAAATTTTACATTATTTAAGGCCAAGCAAACTTATTTGATGCAAAGTAAACTGTATGTCTTGAACTTTCTGTTTCTGTATAATGAGAACTACTTTATATCTCACATGTTCTTACTATATCTTTATAAACTTAAGCATCTATAGACTAAGTTAAATTCATGAAAAAGTCTGATGTTTTTAACCAAAATGCAAGATTCTATGGATACAGATCATCATTTGTTGAATAATTGTGGAGTAATAACCAACATTCCCAAATGTGAGGGGAGTGGGGTAAAAGAGATAGCATCATAGCAAAATGATCATGTACATCACTGACATTCTCATTTCAGATAATATCACATCATAATCATACCACTCATATTATTATTGCTCCCTCGAAGTGCACATAAAATCTTTAATCTGTATATAATAGTACTACAATGTAAATGACACAACCTCACAATTTTTAATTAAAATGACATCTTTTCCCTATAGCCTTTTCTTGCATGCTTTTGATTATGGGGGAGGGGGGAGGCATGGCAAGAAAAAGTAGAGAATGCGGGCATGCAGCACTTTCTGGTAATTTCTAGATGTCATGGAAAATTTCCAAGGAATGGTCCAAGTTAATGACTTGAAAATAGTCGCTTTATTCGCACCTATTTGAGCGAAATTTTGTCGTAATTTATTATATAGCCTGAAAATTCACATTTTTTCTAACCCTGGGGGAGGGTTGACCTAGTGGTAGCATGCTGGGCTGCCAATGGCTTGGTCTAGGGTTCGAATCCAAATCTTGCTGGATCACCTGGACCTATTTTGGAAGGCTGCTTCGATAAC
This sequence comes from Platynereis dumerilii, assembly GCA_026936325.1. NCBI lineage: Eukaryota > Metazoa > Annelida > Polychaeta > Phyllodocida > Nereididae > Platynereis > Platynereis dumerilii. The sequence continues at coordinate 29,186,628 of JAPTHN010000013.1, forward strand.
CGTTTACCTCATTGCCCTGTCCTCCTGTCCTTAAATAGCCTGCCAAGTGCCTAAATACAGGATGTAACCCTTGCGGATATTTTCCTTTGAGGAACGTTGGTCTAAGGAAGCATTAAACCTCCCATTCACATCTGACCCAACGTTACTAAACTACGTATTTTGTCAACAACAGATTCACCGGGGGGCCGCCGCATTGCTTCTGGCGGACCAGGAAATATAAAATAAATAAAGCCCTTATTATGGTTGAATAGAGAAAGTTCCCATATGATTTTGCTGCTGGGATTTTTCTTTTTGATGGGGTAGGGGCGTTCAATATTTTATTTATTTATTTGGGGGTTGTGCTTGGTTTGGATTTTTGTTGGAACACCTGCAAAGAGCACCCTCCCATGCAGCTACCCCTGCCCACACGGGCTGCACAAGTCACTATTTGGGGTAAAAATTGGATATTCATGAGCTACTGGTCATTCCTGGCATGTGACATTCCTGTGGTTTTCAAAATGGTGTAAACTACTTTTTAATGGGAGTTTATCTCACAATCTTCTCTCTAATACTCAAAATGGACCATGTGTCATCCATTTAGGCATTGCTATTTTGGTGGTTAGTAAGTTTAAAGACTTAAAATGACCTCCCTCTAAAGATTCCTTGTCTTCAAATTGGAAGGTCACATAAATTATACCCTTAGGGTTTTTCAATCCCGTTAGCTGATTGGCTGAGAAGGCCAACTGTGTCAAAGCCTGGAATAGTGGCTGAGGGTTGCTGTGTGGGCAGGGTTGTCTTGGCAGGGTGGCAAAGAGAAACCCCATGGATTAAAACAGTGAAGTGAAGAGAAAAACAGAGATAGATAGTCAGAGAGAGCAGAGCAAAGTAGCAAACACTGAAGGCGGCTCCAAAATTAGCAGATTTTTATTCCTTGTTTTACCAAGCAGTCTGCAGTCCATTTAAGCAGTCTGCAGTCCATTTAAGGACTAAACCTTGTAAGGGATTAATACTGCAACTCTGAAGAGTTAAAAAAATCCAACTCCAAATTGGCCTGCTGGATAGGTGGCATTCAGTTGCAAGTAGGCTCAGTTCTTAACTGATTCTCTCTTGCTCGTTTGTGGTTGAGCAGTAAGCCTACCTTTGAATTTTTTTTTTTGGCGAATCTAATCTTTAGCATGTTAAGAGATATACATTTTGAAATTTTTGTAACTGGTGTATCTACTATCTCCTCATAGCTCCATTCAATCATCACAAGCAAGCATCCTGTTGGAGTTTTTTAATCTCAAATTTACCAGATAGATTGGAACAGGTATGGAATAGATGGCGTACAACCCTTGTGGACAATTTCCTTTGAGGAACGTTGGTCTGAGGAAGCATTAAACCTCAAATTCACATCGGACCCAACGTTTGAATACTACGCATTTTGTCGACAAATGCTTACGAGATTGTTATGTACGTATATATCGTATTTATTGCGTATGTCTCCAACCTCTAATGTTAACGTACCCCCCACGTTGAAGGATCGGTCGTTATATGCCTCTGGGGCATCAGGCGTTGCAGGCCAGCCCAACGCGCTGTGTCTTATTCATGCACAAACATCGGACAAGAAGCCAGCAATGGCCGCGGCTCTGCGTGGATTCGATTTATATCGGTCTAGAACACCATTTATGCCAACGTAACGAGTAATTCAACCATGGCCGATTGATTCTAGGATGTGTCTTAGTTTAATGACTCCTTCGGATGGACTGTGGGGGTAATGTATGCGACCATATCAACTCAGTCAAATCGGCGATGTGAAGCCTGTGGATTCTTTGATAGCGCTTGTATTTTGGAATTCACCGGGCTGTATCTAGTGAAATATTGCCTGAAATAACTGATTCAAGGATGGATTCTATGCATAAGATCAAGGAGAGACTGGAATATTTTGTTAAGGTGGAATACTCGTGTTCTGGACTGATTTCTGGTGTGCACGATGTACATGAATTTGTCATTGTCAAAAAGGAAGCAGGGGGGCGCGGGCCAGGGGCGGAGCGCTCGGATGGCCCGGGGGACTGCCGCATTGCTTCTGGCGGACCAGCCACCCTACCAGGCTGCGGCCCCCGTGGAAAAATTTAATTAATTAATTAAATAAAGCCCTTATACACTGGCCCTTATTATTGTATAAAGAATGCTATGATTTTACTGCAGGGATTTTTTTTAGGGTGGGGGGGGGGGGAGATTTCAAGAATTTTTTAGGTGGCTCCAAAATTAGCAGACTTTTCTTCCTTGTTTTACCAAGCAGTCTATAGTCCATTTAAGGACTAAAATAAATAAGAATATTCACTTACCTTGGTGAGGGATTAATGCTGCAACTCTGAAGAGTTGGAAAAATCCCTATACATATTGGCCTGCTGGATAGGTGGCATTCTGTTGCAAGTGGGCTCAGTTCAACTCCGGTCTCAACTGATTCTCTCTTGGTCGTTTGTGGTTGAGCAGAACTTGGGAATTTTGTTTTGCCCGATATAATCTTACACAGTTTAAGAGATATTTATTAGGTAATTTTTTACTGGTGTAGCTACTTTTTCTTTATGGCTTCATCCCATTATCGCCAGCAAGCAACCTGCTGGAGGTTTTATAATCTCAAACTTACCAGATAGATTGAATTAGGTATGAAATAGATGGCGCTACAAGGCTCTCTGAGACTCAGGATACCAGGTTCTGCAACTTTGTGCAAACCTTTGGCAGATACGTATGATCAGACGTTTGCCCTGAACATTACTTTCAAACGTTGTCCATACATATCAAAAACACGTTGGAGAAACCTTGGAACTTACGTATTGCCAAATGTGTGACCATACCTTTGATAAACCTATGAATCAAAGGTATGGTCATACGTAATAGTTTAAGGTTGTAAAAACCTCTCAAATGGATGTTTGACAAACCTATGAATTAAAGGTATGGTCATACGTAATAGTCAGATGTTCTTCCAACCTCTCAACCAAAGGTATGACTTACGTGTGACTCAAACCTTTGGCCAAACTATAAAACAAACTATCTGCCAACCTCTTACTAAGGTTGCCTCCTACGTTTGGTTTTCCATCTGAGTGCAACGTTTGGAAATTACCTTTGTCCTACCTTTGTCATACATTGTTTGGCCCAACGTTTGATTCTAACCAAAATAATTATGTAGTGATAGGGTTGATTTATGTTGCTGCTCGGGACTGAAGGCTCTCTGAGAATCAGGATCCTAGGTTCTGCAACTTTGTGCAAACCTTCGACAAACCTTTGGCAGATACGTATGATCAGACGTTTGCCCTGAACATACTTTCAAACGTTGTCCATTCATATCAAAAAAACGTTGGAGAAACCTTGGAACTTACGTATTGCCAAATGTGCGACCATACCTTTGATAAACCTATGAATCAAAGGTATGGTCATACGTAACAGTCTAAGGTTGAAAAAACCTCTCATATGAATGTTTGACAAACCTATGAATCAAAGGTACGGTCATACGTAGTAGTCAAACGTACTTCAAACCTCTCAACCAAAGATATGACTTACGTAATAGTCTAAGGTTTTAAAAACCTCTCAAATGAATGTTCGACAAACCTATGAATCAAAGGTATGACTTACGTATGACAGACACGTTTAGCCTAACGTTACGACCAAACGTTCTTCCAACCTCTCAACCAAAGGTATGACTTACGTGTGACTCAAACCTTTGGCCAAACTATAAAACAAACTATCTGCCATCCTCTTACTAAGGTTGCGAACTACGTTTGGTTTTCCATCTCTGAGTGCAACGTTTGAAAAATTACCTTTGCCCTACCTTTGTCATACATCGTTTGGCCCAACATTTGATTCTAACCAAATGATTACGTAGCGAAAGGTTTGATTTACGTTGCTGCTCGGGAGGGAAAGCCCCAGTTATCCATTTATTTATTTACAAAAATTTATAAAGTGCCTTATTCATACATAAGGCTCTAGGGCGCTGTACAAAAGTACATAGAAAAATCCATCCATTTGGCCTATGACGTTTCCCCCTTGTGATTAAAACGAAGATGAAAACACTCAATTTGATGCATTCTAAAGGAGGAACACAGATGGATTCATTAATTCCACCCTCTTTGTTTATGAGATCAGGATGAAGGAAGTCTTCTTTAGGTAGTGAGTTACAAAGATACATAAATCAGTCTAACTAGTTAATTTGGCTGGTGAATGTAACAATGATACAAGCTAGATGCCGAGTTATTTTTTGTTTTGTTTTTTGTTTCACAGCATGAATTGAGATAATGTAATAAGATTCTCCCAACATGAATTTCTAGATATGAAATCACATCCTAAGTAATACCATTAATATGACACCATTGTTAGTTGTCAGTTGGCAGGTATGAATAATCCTGAGGAGCTAATCTTGCTTATCTCTCATTATATATATTACATATTATCAAGGAAGTAGTATTTTTAGCCAACATCCTTGCCTCTCATATTGTTAGCCATTTTCTTTTTGTCAAGAGAGGCACAAATAGAAGTTTTCATTATGTGTCAAATATAAATCTGGTAAAGGTCACATTAGATTAATGAATGCAGGCTCTCAGGTAGCTGGTTCCAAGCTTGCTACTTACAAGTTTAGTCCAACTATATGATACATTGCTCTTAATATAGTGTCAGCTGGTGAGAGTTGCTAATGGTGACAATGTTCAAGCTGAAAACAACTTCAAAGGCAATGTCAAGATATATGAGCAGAAAATGAAAGGATATAATTATACACATAAGGAGAGATATAGAGTGAGTTGGGTTCACAAATTTTATCATGTTGTTACAGTTACGTACCAAAAAAGAGAGGATTGATCTGATTTTGATCAGTCAAATGCAAGCATAAGCAGAAATTTTGCATAAACATATATTAAGTTTTATAGTTTGATTCCCAATGATAGTAAAGGCACATCTACAAACAGATTACCCGAAACCATTTGGGTGTATCTGTACAATAAATGTCAAGCAGATTTGCCTTCTGTTCTCATGTATCCTAATTGCAGGTGAACCCAAATGGTACCAAGTATTGAATTGTGTCTCAGCTGGATATGATTAAATTTACGATTCATAAAAAGCTGTCTGACTATCGTAGACATTATATGCTTGTTAAACTATCACTTGTAGTTGTACGTATGCAACATTATACAGTACAATAACTTGTTCATATTTATTGTCAGCAAACTAAAGACTTTGCTTGGCAATCGGAAATCCAGAAAAGAATTTTGTGGTATTTCCAAGATGTGACTGATGAAACTCCTGTGTCTAAGGTTCAGTAAGTGAGGTAATTTCCTGTCATTTGAATCTCAACATAATAGCAGAAAAGTATAGAGAAGATGCTGAAATTTGACATCTGGGGCAGGTAAATACCTGTTGGTGAAATAAGGCATATCACAGTTTGCGAAAGGTCACCATCGGCTAGCAAATAAGGCTATCTGGTGAAAAGGCAGAGACGGAGACAGACAGGAAAGATTTGAAAATTGTGCCCATTTCTTGCAGCTGCTGTCATCTGGTGCATGGTAATTGCACTAAAGCCATATTTAATTGCCGGGTCATGGCCTGGTGTCTACCTAAAAGCATAAACACTGTTAAATGGCCTGACAAATCGAACACTTTGATATACCATCATGTTTGGAAACAACATTTTTAGATACCTCAGTCAAAGGTTATGCACACTCCACCAGTTTACTTACTTATTTGCTTCAATTTTGACTGAAGCATTTCGGGACAGCACGTTACCAGTGAGCTTATTCGTTTGGTGGTGGTATCAAAATGTCACATGATGTAAGAAGTCTGTCTCCCTTTTCACAACACTAAAGTACAAGAGGAGCACTTACAGTCGAACATTGGCATTTTGACAAGAATTGGAATTAATAGACAAACAATGTATTTATCCAAGAGACAGAGCAGTGGCCAAAAAGGTCACCTGTTACAAACACTTCTTCTCAGAAGCATGCCTGGATTGGTGACGTTTCAAGAGCGTCAAACACTGGCACGTGATAATACAGGTGTGCTCGTTTGTACAACCATGTCCCACCTGGCAACAACAAATACAACTAGAAATGAGTAACTGCAAGCAGTAACAAAACTTCACCTAGAAATATTGGTCGAAACGAAAAAACGAAATGACAGAAGTAATTTGAAAAGTTCAACAGTAATTTGAAAAGTAATTTGAAACGTAATTTGAAAAGTAATTTCAAAGTAATTTGAAAAGTACTTGGAAAGTAATTTCAATAGTAATTTCAATGCAAAAGTAACATGTCAAGTAACATGACAAGTAAATAGACAAGTAAATTGACAAGTGCATTGACAAGTACATTGACAAGTACATTGACAAGTACATTGACAAGTACATTGACAAGTACATTGACAAGTACATTGACAAGTACATTGACAAGTACATTGACAAGTACTTGAATATTGTACATGTACCTGACCAATACCCGTAGACCATAAAATTGAAAATAGCACATTTTTGCACTGAAATTTGCCAATTGACCTTGAAAAATTAGGTCAAGGTCAAATGTGAAGGTCAATTTGGAGTGAATGGCAAAAAAAAATAGCAGTTTACTATAGCATGTTATCAGCCAAAATCGATATTTCATGGTGAAATGACGAAGGTCACCAATTTTGATGACTTATCAATGTTTAAAATTACGTAACTCATAATCCGGCCACGGAAATGCAACCACAATACACCCACAGATGTCCCGTTAGTCAAGCAACATTTTGCCACAATTTGGGCCACTTTGAATGAAAAACGTGCAATTGCATAAGAAAAAACCATAAAACACCAAAAGTGGTCATAGGGGACATTGACCTTGACCTACATTCGCGAAATTGGGTCAAATTATGTAAAAAGGGTTTTAAACAAACTTCCTAAAAGAACAATGAAATCCAGCAATAAACGAAAAAGTTATTGCCATTTGAAATTTTTTCAAGTCAAACTTTGAAGTGACCTCTGACCTTGAAAAATGGTCCGGGGTCAAAAAAACTCGGGGAATGTAATGAGGGCATATGAGGCTCCGTTCATGAATTTTTTGAGGGTAGGTTAGGGTGAAAGAATAATAATAAATAATAATAATAATAATAATAATAATAATAATAATAATAAATAATTACGAAAACAAGAAACTTCACCTAGTAATAGGTGAAGTTTAATTATCACAGCATGAAAGAACTTGTTAAAGATACAAAAGGTCACATTATTGCAGCAGAAGAAAATTGCTTTTTCAGCAAGTTATAGTAATTTATAGTAATTTTGTGTTCCTTGTAATTTACCCTTCCCTGCATGTTCTAGTTCAATCCTCATGCACATGCAGGATCATTTACTGGTGCTCGTGTTGGTAATAATCTGAAAAAATGAAGTTTTACTGTTTAGTCGTAGTCGCCAGAAACACTTTACCGAGTCTTGAATTTTAAATATCAGCAAACAATTTACTAACCATGTTCGATCAGTAACAACAAGTGCAAGCATGGGTGTAAACTTGTCAATGTTGCAAAAGTAGACATTCTAAGAACTTGATACTCCGAACTTACCTTTTTATCCCAATTTGGATGAATACAGAATATGTCTACATCTTTCATTCTGCTGAAGAAACTACACATCAGAATATGATCCTATATCTACACAACACACCTGTTTGTTATTTGTGGCCTTCCTTCTGCAACGACATCAAGCAAAATATTGATCAAGATTTTATGTGTTTGTATTTTCATGTTTACTTTGCTTTCACAACTACCCACACTTGTGGAAAAATACGAAATATGTAAATTCAACATTTAAAATGAAATTGAAAAGAAGGGCATGCAAGCAGAGAATGTGGGTAAAGATAGCAACACTTTACGAAAGCCCAGATTCCCGTTTTTCACAAGACATCCACTTTTTAACAGCCCTATACTGTAGACAATTTTCTTCTATTTCTTAAAGCACTATGTATTGCAACACTTATAATACAATGACTGGTTCATATTCAACATCATCATACAAAACTTGATGCTTTATTGGCAATTGGAAATCAAGAAAGAAATTTTCCGGTATTTCTAAGATGTGACTGATGAAATTCCTGTGTCTGAGGTTCAGTAAGTGAGATCATTTACGGTAATTTTAATCTCAGTCTAATAGCAGTAAAGTAGAGAATATGCAGAAAAGTGACATCTTGCTGACGTATATTTCTGTGGGTGAAATCAGGCATATTGCTGTTTGTGAAAGGTCACCTTGGGTCAGCAAACTAAGGCTATCAGGTGAACTGTCTGCAGATGATACAGGACAAAGTTTGAAAATTGTCCTCAATACTTACAGCTGCTGTCGTCTGGTGTATGGTAATTGCGCTAAAAGTTGCATGCAATGGTCAGGTCATGACCAGTCAGCCAAATAGCCTTAATATGATAAAATTGTCTGACAAACCTAATACTTAGATTTACCACCATGTTCCTAAACGACATTTTGTGATAACCCAGTCAGAGGTCATGCACACTCCACCAATTTTCTTACTGATTTGCTGCCATTTTGACTGTGGCATTCTGGGACAGCACGTGACAAGTGAGCTTATTCTCTCTTCACAGCGTCAAAATGTCACAAGAAGTAGGACATTGTTGAATTCGCACTTTTCACAAGGCTAAGTACCAGAGGATCACAGTATCATTTCAACAAAAACTGAAATAGGTAGACAAACAATATAATTGTCCAAAAACCAGAGCATTAACACTATAAACTAAGGTTACCTGATATAACCATCTGTTCTTGGAGCCTGTCTGAAACAGTGACATTTCAATAGAATCAAACAATGACACATGATAGGTCATGTTTGCAAACTCTTACAACCATATCCCGCCTTTTAATGAATGCAATTATCATCATTGCAGTCAAGAAAATTGCGTTTAACATGCAAAAGGAGGAATTATTCGTGTTAAAAACTGCTTGTTCTGCAAGATAATGTTTTATTTCTTCCTGGACGTTTTCTCGTCCCAGCATGATCTAGTTCAGTAGGAATAGTCATGCAAATGCAAGGTAACTCTTAGGTGCTAATGCTCATAATACTTTAATACGAAATGTTAGTGTTTCAAAGTAATGACTTCAAACTCCGAACTAACCTTTTCATTTAGCTAAATACAGAATATAATGGCATATATTTTTTGTGGCAGAAACTACTCAACAGCATGCTCCTATATCCCTATATCTATTTTAAACCAAATGGTAGTTTCGACATAACACATTTGTTTGATATTTTAATTATTAATAGTCTGCCCTCAATCCTCGCTGACATCAAGTATAATATGGATCAAGATTTAATGTGTATTTTCATGTTTACTTACTACTTAGCTGTCCCAGACACGAAAGTTACACTAAAACACTTTTGGAAAAAACATGAAATATGTAGATACGAAGTGTTCTTAAAAATTTTGAATAAGGACCTACAAGCGGAGAATGTGTGAAGATAACAGAAACTGAATTAATGCTACTTTTACACCAATAATGCAGCAACCAATATAATGTGAAAACACAGGAACTAAACACAGGAACCAATAACATTCAGAGCTCACTCGGTCATTTGATTACAGCTGTTTTTATACGTAAATATCACTTTTGGTCTAGAGAGTTCTAACTATAGTGATATACTACAGCCATTTTGAAAATAATCACTATTGGCTCAATAATGATGTAATAGGGATCTGAAGTGATCTAGAGCAACCTAGATCCTGAGTTATCTCAAATGATAAGGGTGATACAAATCTGTGTAAAGTGATCCACGAATCCACTGTGGGTGGAGATCTAAAGTGTAAATCATTTTAAATTATAAATAAAATAAAAAATAAAATCCTTATACAATTGAATGTTAATATCAGAACAAAACAACCAGTTTTTATTTGGTGTAGAAAATTAAATGGACCTGTTGAGACGAATTTATAAACAAATAAATGTTGTCATAGGGTCAGGTAGATTATTGTCAATTTAAATTGATGAGTGAATTGAGCCTCTTGAAGTGTATATAGCCTTCCAAAAGGCTGCATAAGATCGAACGTGGGACCCAGCCATTGAAAGAATAGACTAATGGGCTACAGGCTTAGCTCGGGCTAACCATCCTCCCTGGTAGTTTGTTGCAACAATCTCACCTGACGAAATTTTTGGTTTGAAATTTTTCAGTAAAATCTCTTCACATTTTGAGTTTGGGAAATTCCGGGATCTGATAAATATCATTATTGAAACCGCTATGATTAAATCAAAGAAGGCAGAGGGAGAAATGTTAATAAATTATTTAAATCAGTCTTAATATCAATAAACATCCCAAACCAGTTTGATTGATTGCACTCATTTCCATTGAAAATGAAGTAAAGCAATTATTTTTGGATTAAGGTGATTGTGATTCAATTCCTACGAAATGTCTGGATCACTTAATTTGAATGAGTTTTAAAATTATTTTTCTATTGATGAAATAGGTTAATTTTACTTTTGATTGATAATATTATGCTGATCAATGTTGCTGCAAGTTCAGTTCAGTGAAGTACTGGAGGTATGTCTTACGACCTCTATATCCAAATCAGGGTTAAAGATGAGTAAATGGTTGATATCTATCCTGGCAGCGAGAACAATCCAAAGCCTGAAATTGGTAATCAAGAAAATTCCACTGTAAACATTACCTTGTAAGTTTTACTACCAAGTTTTTTTTCCATGTTTCTAGATTTTTTGACTTATTTACCTTGAATTTAAATTTTATAACTATTTGTTTCACTATTTTTGTTGTACCTCATTATAACCACCTCTTTTATATTTACATTACTGTATAGTCCTATATCTAATCACTGCTGATATTTCACTAAAAGGACTGCCCTATTGTACATAAGTATTTGTACTTAATGATGAAGTTTATCTATCTATCTACTGCCAATTTGTATTATTTAAAACAACATCTAGTACAAAAAGATGATCAGGAAAACAAAGCAAGCATGTATCTGCAAACAGCTGCCATAATATGTTTAGGGTTTCATGCCATGCATTTAATAAAATGAAATAAAACCGTACAAGCAGAGAATAAAATATGGCTCAAAGAAGGTTCTGCAATAATTTCACTTGCGGCATACAACATTTTACCAGTTGAGGTCAGACGTATCCGGAGTCCATTTCCTTGTCATTTGGCGGTGATCTTCACAGGGAGAATATGGCTTCCGCTTCATGCATATTTAAATTGTCTTTCAAAGTGGTTCTTCGACTTGCCAGGGTTAATGAAACCATTGAGTAAGTTGGCCACAGAGAAAGCTGGGGGGTAGTACTTGTAATCTGGCTTCTTCAGTAAATTTTCTATTGTATTCTCACAATGACTCTGATGTCATACAATTACAGTGAGGAAAATATGTATTTGACCCCCTACCATATTTCCTGATTAACTTTGATATCTTCATATATGTCCGTTAGTGTATGGGTTAACCTTTTTTTGCAAAAAACATATTGGCTTTAAAAGTCCAACATTTTAAAAGATACATTTCCTATGGAATTCAAGATATCATAGATAGACATTGACAGCAGCTGAAGATGGAAATGTTTTTTCTATTTCATTTTAGAGCTCCAAAAAGGAATACAATATGATATTTTTAATTTGCAAAATTTAGACTGTTTAGAGCTTGTAGCTGGTCTATTAATCCAGTTCTTCGAAACTTCTGTAACCTCTATTCCAATGTGTCATTTCCCATTATACTGCCACAATTAAGTTATGTCTATGTAAGGAATAATGTAATCAGATATGTTTACTTTGCTTTCAATACTATCTACGAGGCTTTCAGATACTTGCAGAAAACATGTGATATGTTCATGGTCAATCAATTTGTATTCCTCTCTTGAAATGCATTTGCATGGACAATATTGTTACGATAACAGCTGAATCAATGTTTATGGAAGATTTTTCATTACCAGAATGTTACAATAATAGCATTTCTAGTGTACTCTCTGTTGTCAAAAAAGATTGTGGTTAATGTACATAATTTACTCATTACACTGTACAGAGAAATGTTACAACAGCTTGTGGGAACCTGCTGGTTTAGTGGTTGCCTACACACCGCAAGCATAATTGCCATGCCTCATGGCAATTTTTTTAATGTGCAGAATCATGTGTGGTTGTTGTAACTTTAAAGCTAATTTCATTGCACTGGTAAAGGTTACATACTGCATTAATTTTCTTTTGAATTTTTTCGAAATTCATCTAAAACATATTGTTATTGAACTGCCATAGTGTTAAACTAAAGAGAGATGGGAAAATTTGATAAATGACAGAAATAAGTCTCAATATCAATAGACATCCGGACTCCATTTTGATTGTTTGCATACATTATGTAAAGTAATGTCTGATAAGATATGGGATGATTCTGATGATCCTTCGATTGCTTTGAAACGTATAGTTAGACATAAGTCAATATAACCTGACAAGTCCTGTCTGTCTGGAGTCAGTGACTCACTGACTCAGGATTCGTAAAATAATTTAAAAACATGGAATGTACACAGTGAGAATTGAAATTGGCCTCGAGATAATGATGGTTAGTGAAAAGGAAATTTTATTTCCAGTATAGGAATTCTTCCTGGACATGCACTAAAAAATATGCACAAAAGGGTTAGCTATATATATGTGTCTCCCATTTCCTTTTCTTTTGAGTTTTCAATTTTTGATGTCACATAAAACAGTCTTAGGCTCAGATGAAGTCAAATAGAATGTACAAAGGCAATTTCCATGTAATTTGGCTTAATCCTTTCCTGGCGAATTTTAGGTTTGCCGTTCATGCATATTTAAATTGTCTTTTCAAGTGGTGGTTCACCTTGCCAAAGTTAATGAAATGTTAACCATGGAACAAACTGGTCGAAGACAAAGCTGCGCAAGTTGTGTGTTGGCTTCTCCAGTCGACACTTGTCTGCTATTTCACAATGAGTGTGATAATAGTCATGTCATGGTCAGAAAGCTTTAAAAGCTTCCGTCATGAAAATATTTTATATCACTGTAAAACTGCAAATGGGAAAAAAATATTACAACAATGTTGCTGAATGATTGGCTTGTCACAGATGCAGACAGTTTTTGTATATTTTTTACACACTGTATCATGATGTGTTATTTTAGTCTGACATTTTTGGAAATATTTCAAATATATTGACAAGCTATGTCTACTTTAAATAAAAACTGCTGCAAAACAACTTAATGTATAACCCTATAAAGTTCTTTTTTGGTGAGTTTATTGCAAGGTCTTTCATTGTGGACGAGGTCAATTTGTTTTGTGACATTTTTTTTCAAGGATGGAGACAAGCAGTCTGCGGAAATCATATTTGTGATTGTGAATAATCCAATTTGTGAGAACTTTCTGTTCTAAAGGGATGAGCATGATCTTATAACCTGCCATAGTGTTAAAACTGGTATTATACCCCAATGGACAGCACTACCTGGTGGCTCCCAGTCCTTGCAACATTTCTGTAACATACTATCCAGGTCTCCTCTCATCAGCAAATCCAGGCTACAGTAGCCTGCTAAATCAGTTGCGAGCGTGAGCGAGCAGGCTACAACATTTCACCTGAGGTGCTGCCTTTCTGGTCCTCGCTCACATGCATTTTTGAAGCAGCTCAACACAGTTCTGCTGGATTCTGCTGAGCGCGGACCTGACAGGCAACAGCGCGGACTTTAGGGGCAGCACTCCAAGTGGCCTAGATCCCAATTCGACACCCAATTCGATGTGAATTTCATCAGTCTGCAGCCTCGCTCGCTCGCCTGCTTCAACAACAGACTGGACTCAGTCAGCAGCAAATCATCATTACAGTAGATGTGATGCAATGATTTTAAAGAGTAAAGAGTCTCACTGGAACTACTTAACCATATATTGGACTTGAGCCATGATGAGTACATGCAATCAGCTACTAGTGGACATCAATGACCTCATAACAAGGCAACTTGTGACCTCACTGATGAGTGGTAAGACACTTTAAATTACTTCTCCATTTAGTATTGCAAGTATAGGATATGACCTCATTGACTGCTTATGTGTCATACAGAATAACGTTGCAGTGTTGGGATGTGACCTCAAAAGGAACATTCCAGTGCTTTTTGTAAGCACTTGAGCTTCGTTTACTGTAACAATATGTGTGATATATGGGTGTTATTTTTTCCCATATTTTGCAAGTGAGGCCTTTTTGTTTCTGTTTATCAATACCATTCGTAGATAGGAAAATGGAATCCACAGTGATGGATTCAAGGCTCTGCTTTCACCCAGACCACTGAGATTAAAATAAGCATTTTGAGTAAATTGTGCAATGACACTGTCTTCTAATGGTATTTTGCCTTTCAAACAGAAACTGCATTCTGCTGTCAATATGGAAGTAAAGCAAGAAAAACTAGCAATCATTTTTGTAAATAAATAAAATAAGTACCTGCAAGTTTGGCCTTTGAACATTTTCCCTATTTGTTGTTTTGACAAGTCTCTTTGGCCTTTGCTGGCCAACTGCTTCCTTTGAAACATTTCTGAGCCTCCTAAACATGTTGAGTATCCTTCAAATGTCTCTGTTCTGAGAAAATTCTGTAGTCCTTCAATGGAAAGGAAGCTTCTTGACTTCTTCTACAGCATTACTGCTTCCTGTCCACTTCCGGTGCTCCTTACTTGGTCAAAAATGTTTTTCTCTAAAATGGACCAAGTCAGTAACCTGTGCATAAAACGTCTCTTCTTGTGGTATATGATGGGTGGCCTGACATTTTGTTTTGCTGGAAATTGTGTTCTAAGTAGGTTTCCAGTCTGTTAAAAGCATTTTTGCTGAATAATGGAGAAGTTATGTTGTTGACCCTGCTGAAATTTTTGGGTTAATTATCGGTTGTTGTTGTAATTTCGTATTTTTTGCCGGGCAAGGGAAATTCGTTAAGTGACATACTTTTACAAGGATTGAGACATGCAGTCTGCAGTAATCGTATTCGGTTTACTTGACTTCTTCTTAAGCATTACTGCTTCCTGTTTATAAATATTTTTCTCCAGAATGGGCTAAGCCATTAACGGTCCCATGCCACCTGTACATAAAACGTCTCTTCTTGTGGTATATGATGGGTGGCCTGACATTTTGTTTTGCTGAAAGTTGTGGCCTAATTGGGTTTCTTTCTGTTTTGAAAAAAGGCCATCATATTAGTTTAAAAATAGAGCAGTTAATTTGTTTACTTCACCCACTTTTTTAGTTTAATTACCTCTTGTTGCAATTTTTTGTTCACTTTTGTTGTTTTTTTTCTTTTTTCCCTTACAATCATGCATCCATTTTTTACCATAAAGCCGATAAGTTATATAAATGTTCATCTGCTGTTAAGGGTACTGTAACAATCAAACAGGTTTGTCATGTGATGTCAAGATGTAAAGGCCAATGACTAATCATCTCATTAAAACAGATGCTGTCCCAGGATACCTCTACAGAAAGTGGCAACCAAATTAGTCGGCAGTTAATGGAAGTGTGCATGACCTTTCACTGGGTGATCTTGATTTATCCATGCATGGGCCAACACGGCTGGAGACCAGCCTCAATAAGACTTCCAGAAGGCAAACAGGCAATGTGTGAGCTACACTTTGACACACACCGTGACACTGTGAATCATTGGGGACTCATGGTGTCAAGCTTGATACGCTTTTAAGTAGGTCTTGGTGAAATTAGACTTTTGGAGTATTAGTGAGGTGTATGAAGTGAATGTATTTCGGTTGATAATGTGCAACAAAGTCATGATGATAATAATACTTGGTATGACTATTGTATGCAATATGACAGCTCTTTGAATGTTCTTCTCTGGCAAGTAAATGTTCTGCCCTACTTTTTCATTCAATTTGGTTTGTTTTACCAGCCAAGGACCAACCTCTAGCGAACTTTGTTAAACCTGATTACACCCATCTCCGATGTGTGTCTAGTTACAGCATGTCTCTTATAATGTGCTGTGAGTGACTGGAAATTACTACAATTACTTGAAATAGTTCCCAATTTTTTGCAAAGACATCTCACAAATATTCTGTTCTAACACAATTCACAGGCAGCTGGAAGTTTATATACACTCCCATTGTAAATAATCTAAACTAAATGTTTACAAAAGAAATTACTCAATGGAGAAGTATCTCTGGGGAATTTGGCTACTCAGAGATTTATACGGCTGGTCAGTACTCTCTTTTAGGTTATTCAAATGTACTGTGGTTTATTTTGACACACTCCGTTCATGATGACTTTTTTGTGGGTGAAATGAAACATAAATATATGGCTCGGAAAAGCAACCCAGGGAGTGAAGAGACAAGTACTGATGACTGCATTCACCTTGAAGTCGAAATGCGTTATTGTGTAGCAATGATCGGAAGATCTAATCCTCAAAAATAATGCTATCATTAGGATGCAAAGACCATACCAATTTATCATCTGCAAGGCTCAAGCTTCCTATGATTAACGAGACTAGATAAAAATAGCTCATACTTGCCTACTAAGCTGATCACTGTAACATGTTGTGAGCAAGGTTGCTACCTAGATTAGTGTCTTTCAAAGATAGTTATTCATCAATGCCACTTTTTAGCTGATTGCACTGGATCAACTGAAGTTTCCATTCATGGCCGACTCAATCAGTCCACAATAATTCAATCTTTCTGTCAAGAGAAGTACATTTTGGAATGTGGTTTCCCAATTTTCTGGTTTTAAAAGGTGAAGTTACTGTATGTATTTCACTCTTCTCAAGCCAAAGTCAACATGACTCTTCTTATCTGGAATTATGAAATTACAGAAAACTAAAACTCTCATTGGTCAGCCCAGTTCTGCCCTGTTGATTCTCGGTTTCAGATGTAGCATGAAACAACATTCAGGCTCAGATGAGGTAAAATATATTGAATAAAGTCAATTTCCGTTTTATTTGGCAGTAATCCATTCTTGGAGAATTTTAGGTTTTCTGCTGATGCATATTTAAATTGCATTTTAAATTTACATTAACCTTGCGACAAATTGGTCAAAGACGAAGCTTAATTTATAAAGTAATGGTATTAAGGTGTTGGAAAAAACTAACAGGACTTATTGTACATGTAGACTTTCTTGATAAAATAAACTCCAGAGTTGTTTGTTTGTTGTTAACCTTTGCTTGAGTTCTGACCGGCTTCCTGGAAACCATTTTCAAGTTTCCTTGAGCATGTCGAGAACGCTCCAAACCTCTCTGTTTTAGAAAATGTTGTTGCTCTTTGATGGAATGAGAGCTTCTTGACTTCTTCTTGAGCATTACTAAGTCTTCTTCCGGTGCTCGAAAGTTGGCCAAAAATGCTTTCTTCAATATTGTGCAAGCAGTTAACTGTCTCATGCCAACAATGAATAAAATGATGGGCTGTTTACAGGCGATTTCATTGCCATGCGATTCTTGTCATTCACACTTGGCTGTGAGGAATCAATGCTAAAGCAGTACTTACTACGTGTGATAAATCCAATGTATGACGTTCTGTTGCTTCTAAACCAATCAGATTAACTAAAAATGTCATGTATTTGGTGGGTCTAGAACCTAAAAATCGTGTACTAATGAAATTACCTGTAACATTTTGTTGTGCTGGAAAATGTGCAGTAATTGGGCTTTTTCCTGCTGGAGGCCTGAATATTTACTGAATCAGTGATGGAAATGGAAAATTTTCGTCGGGGGAGCTCTCGGCTCGTGCGGCAGCGGCTCGCCATTCTAAATTTTTAAAATGGAAAGAATTCTTCCACGAGAGCACAATTTTGGCTAAAAATACCATGCGGACTGAAAAAATAACATGATAGTTGTAATTTCACCATTGATCATTGGGGGAGCTGTAGCAGGGTACAGCTCCCCCTCTTTTGTGGTCAAGGGAGCTCAGCTCCCCCGAGCTCCCCCCCATTTCCATCACTGTACTGAATAATTGAAAAGTTTCTTGGTTTGTAAGAACATAGTTCTAGGTTAATTATCTTGTTCTTGAGTTCATTACTTTTGATTTTTGTATGTCCATGTCTCTGCCTGATCCTCTTTTTGGTTTTTTTGCTGTCTCATTTTCTTTCTTTTTCCTACTAAAGGCCAATTTGTTTACGTCTGCTGCTTAGTGTTGTGTAAAAGGCAACAGAACTGAGGACAGTCCATGTCATGTGACATTTAGGTGGGCAGTAGTCCCAGCATTACAACACTTCCTGTTATGAGACCAACCTAATATTACTGCTTTCAACCAGCGCCAACTAGTATTTTTAGTGCATCTGGCAACTAAAGGAGATGTCACACTCTAACCGGAGACTGTTTCAAAACCATAGAAGCAGTTGTGTCATATATCTTATGACATCATATGCTGTCTCAGAATGCTCAACTGATTTGCAACCAAATTTAGTTGACAGGTAATGGAGGAGTACATAACCTTTCCCCTGTTTCTGTTAGTGACTGACGAGTGGCCGCAGTATGCTGTCATTCTGTGGAAAATGGAATTGGGTCAACATTTACATAATTGTATAGGACTGGTCACAACAGCTGGCTGTCTGTACGTATTACTAATCCAGACTACTTTCGAAAAGCATGAAGGCTAGTGAAATTCCAGTATTCTGCCTTGAATGGAAATGTTTGGAAATCAGCAATCAAAAAGAAACATTTTTTGTAACTAAAGCTTTGCCTTTTGTTAAATAAAGGGGTGATTTTGCTCATCAGGAGTGAAAAGGTACTCAATCTGTTTCAACCAATTATGCATGTTAAAGTGTTGTCAGAAAAGTGTTCAAAAATAATGCTGTGTCTCTTATTCAAACAGCTATATGAAGCTTGTGTTTTTGCCTAGTGAAAGCAAAAAAGGCCATTGGTATTCATTTATTCAATTTGTGGACATAGATTAACCAGGGCCACCGAATAGTTTAGTTCTGAAAAGAATGTATAACACTCAACAGAATGTCTGGCTTGTGCCACAAGTGGCGCCATCTTTACTGTGTTGATTATGGGCTACGATAAGCACATCCTCCATGATCAGAAAATGCAAGTTCAGCTATTGAACATTTAGCTCCTGAGGTTTCCATATTTTGTTGTTTAGACAGTTCTCTTTGGCGTTTGCTTGCACTCTGACTCCTTTAAAACATATCTGAGCCTATTAAACATATTGAGTATCCTTCAAATGTCTCTGTTCTGAGAAAATGCTGCAGTCCTTTAATGGAAGGAGAGCTACTTGACTTCAGCTCAAGGATTACATCATCCTGCCCACTTCCGGTGCTCCTTACTTGGCCAAAAAAGTTGTTGTCCAAAATGGCCCAAGCCCCACGACAGACCGCCTCCCTCCTGCAGGAGGGGCGGTCTCATAACGCAGGGACCACTGTATAAACATCTGCAGTTAAGGGTCCTGTAAAAGGCAAAAGGTCTGACATGTGATGCCAATGACTAATCATCTCATCACACCACATGTTGTGCTAGGATAGCTCTTCCATAGTTGCAACCAAATTAGTCAGCAGTTAATGGAAGTGTGCATGACCTTTCAGTGGCGATCTTGATTTAACCATGCATGGGCAAACACTGCTGGATACCAGCCTCAATAAGACTTCCAGAGGGAAAACAGGCAATCTGTGAGCTACACTCTGACACTCAGAGTGACACTCATTGTGTCTTGATATGTTTTTAGCAGGTCTTTGTGAAATAGGACTTAGGACTTTGGGGCAGTAGTTAGGTGTATGTAGTGAATGTATTTCGGCTGATAATGTGCAACAAAATTATGGTGATAACAACACTTTGTATGACTACTGCACGCAAGGTTACAACACTTTGAATCTTCTTCTCTGGCACGTAAATTTTCTGCCCTACTTTTTCCTTCAATTTGGTTTGTTTTGCTGGCCAAGGAACACCCTCTAGTGAACTTTGTTAAACCTTACTTACCCATCAAAATAACTGTCTCTGATGTATGTCTGGTTACAGCATTTTTCTTAATATTTGCTGTGAGTGGCTGGAAATTACGACAATTAATTGAACTAGTTCCCAATGTTTTGCATAAACATCTCACAAAAATTCTGTTCCGAGACAATTTGCAGTCAGCTGGAAGTTTCTACATACTCCCTGTGTAAATAATCAAAAATAAATTGTTGCAGAAACTACTAAAATGTAGAACTATCTGTAGGAGATTCTGCAACTCAGAGATTTATGCAGCCTGCTCAGTACCCTCTTTCAGGTTCTTCAACTCTGGTATATTCTCATAGAAGAGCAATTATTTAGTTTTAAGATCTCTCAAGCATGGAACAACCTACCAAACAATGTAAAAGACAATCTATGATCACCCCACTCGATATACAAGCTCAAAGAATATTTGTTGTATGTATAACCTCACCTGTTCTCTCATTAATTGTTATATTTGCCAAAAATCAAGTTGAAAACACCATTACCATCCCACCAACATCATCATCATTCATAACCCATTTGTTCTTCATCCATCAATCATATTCAGCTTTCGTTCATATATTAGTATATATATCTTAAATATTTTACATAATTTTGTCATGTTTGTTGGTGCAGCGATTACAACCTGTATAGGCTCTTGCTAGCTCCGCCAATTTCTGTGTACATATGTATCGATAAATTTGTATTACTTGTAATGTTAGTTGATGAAATTGGAAAATAAACATCTATCTATCTATCTATCTATCTCATACACTCTATTCTTAATGACCTTTATGTGTGTGAAATGAAGCAGAAATATGATATGGAAAAGCAATCCAGTGAGTGAACAGACAAGGACCGATGACGGCATTCACCTTGAAGACCATCTAGTCGAAATGAGTTATTGTGAACTCTTAAACAATGATCAGAAGAATAGATCCTTGGAAATAATGCTATTATTAGGATGCAAAGACCTCACCAAATTTACCATCTACAAGGTTCCAGCTTCCTATGATTGACGAGGCTAGATATAAATAGCTCATACTTGCCTATTAAGCTGATCACAATAATATATTTTGCGCAAGGTTGCTACTCAGAATAGTATCTTGCAGAGAGAGTTATTCATCAATGCTACTTTATAGCTGATTACACTGGAACAGCTTAAGTTTCGATTCATGGCCGACTTAATCAGTACACAATAATTCCATCTCTGTCAAGAGAAGTAGATTTTGGAATGATGTTTCCCAATTTTCTGGTCAAGATGAACTTGCCACAAGTATTTCACTCTTCTCAAGCCAAACTCAACATGACTCTTCTCTTCCGGAATTATGAAATTGCAGAAAAATAAAACTATCATTGTTCAGCCCATTTCTGCCCTGTTGATTCTCAGTTTCAGATGTCGCATGAAACAAAATTCAGGCTCAGATAAGGTCAAATGAAATGTGCCAAGTCAATTTCCATATTATTTGGCAGTTATCCTTTCTTGGAGAATTTTCTGTTTCCAGTTCATACATATGTAAATTGTCTTTTTAAGTGGTGCTCCGTCTTGCTTGAGTTAATGAATGTTAACAGTGAAACAAATTGGTCAAAGACAAAGCTGATTTTGATGAAGTGATGACAGTAAGGTGTTGCGAAAAAATAATAACAGGCCCTACCTCAGACTTTCTACACAAAAAGTTTTTCCTTATCTGCTTGTTGTTTGTTTGTTGTTGACCTTTGCTTGTGTTCTAATCGGCTTCCTGGAAACCATTTTGAAGTTCCCTTAAGCATGTAGAAAACGCTCAAACCTCTCTGTTTTAGAAAATATTGTTGCTCTCTGATGGAATGAGAGCTTCTTGACTTCTTCATAAGCATTTCTTCTTCCGGTGCTCGAAAGTTGGCCAAAAATGCTTTCTCCAATATTGCGCAAGCAGTTAACTGTCTCATACCAATGATGAATAAAATGTCTCTTATTGTGGTACATGATGAGCATCTTGACATTTTGTTTTGCTGGAAAATGTGCTGTAATTGGGCTTTTTCCTGCTGGAGGCCTGCATATTTGCTGAATAATTGAAAAGTTTCTTGGTTTGCACAGCACGTATTTCTAGGTTAATAGCTTTTTCTTGTGTTCATAACTTTCGATTTTTGTTTGTCCATGTCTCTGCCAGATCCTCTTTTAGTTTTTTGTTTTTTTCTGCAGTATTTTTTCCTACTAAAGGCTAATTTGTTTACGTCTACTGCTTAGTGTTGCGTAAAAGGCAACGGAACTGAGGACATTCCATGACATGTGACATTTAGGTGTACAGTAGTCCCAGCATTAGGCCTATAACACTTCCTGATATATGACTTGCCTAATGTTAATGCCTTCAATTAGCACTAAGTACTATCTTTAATGAATTTTGCATATCAAGGAGATCCCGCACCCTAAGAGAGTCGGGCAGAGGGACTGATTCATGACCACAGATGCTGTTGCCTCATATACATATAGCTTGAGACATCACAGCCATGCTGTCAAAGAATGCCTCATCTAATTTGCGACCGAATCAGTTGGCAGTAAATGGAAGTGCGCATGACCTTTCCCGGCAGAATATGGTTTTATCCATGCTTGGACCAACATGCTTATCAAGTGATTGTCTTTAATCAGATTCTGTGAAATTGAAACAGCACCAAGTCATGTAGCGTGACAACTAAACATAACGTGGCCGCTGCTTCGTGTGACCAGCCCCATCTTATTTTTTCTTGAATTCGAATCTTGCTCTTTTGTGAGTTTTTCCCTCAACCTGCTTCGTTACCTAATTGTCTTGTTTTTCTGCCCAAGGATGACATTTTAGTGAACTATGGTTGGCCTTGCTTCCACCCATCCTCATCACTGTCTCTGACATGTGTCAGGTTACACTATAAAAAATTCAGACAAAATTTTAAAAAAATCCATCTTGGTTTTTGCATTGAAATTTGGTTTTTCAAAAAACCATTTTGAATCTAAAAAACCAATTTTGTCCCGACATATGTCAGGTTACAGCTTTTTTCTTCTTACACAATGTAAGTGAATGCAAATTACCACAATCTACTGCATCTCACCTAGTTTCTTGACTTGAATAACAACTAAAGGTATGGAATGTGATTTTGGCAGCTCTAAATTAAGTATTAAAAATGCTGGTTTTTGTAAGAGAAGTATACGCTGTAATAGAGCAGTAGTAGATTAATCTTTATATCTTGATCAGACAATCAAAATGTATTTGACAAGTGTGACCTTTCAGTGGTTGAACTAAAAGGGCCTATTAACAAGACAAGATGGCGCCGGTCTATGGCGACATGCTGCTAAGAGCTCTTACCATATATGCAGTTTTATACCTATTTATTCAAAGTGGAGAAGCTAATACACTTTACTACAGCAGAGAGGAACTTCTACTCATTTGTGAACAGTCTAATGAACTAACTCCTCCTACAGAAGTGTTGGATTTAAATAACTTTTTAAACACTCACCATGGATCTAGCAGATCAGCACATGACAACCAAAGGAACAACAGAAGGAGAGGTAGGAGAGGGGGGCTACTTGTCAAATCCAGAAGACGCTCCTCAAGGAAGCCCCCTGTGCCAAGTATTATCATGGCCAATGTCCAGAGATTGTACAACAAAATAGATGAACTGTCATGCCGAATCAACAGCCAAAGGGATTTTAAAGACTGTTGTGTTTTTAGTTTCACAGAAACATGGCTGACATCAAGCCACCCTGACTCAGCCCTCCAGCCACCAGGATTTACTATTTTTAGACATGACAGAGACAGTGAAAGTACTGGGAAATCCCAGGGAGGAGGAGTCTGTTTTCTTGTGAATAATGAGTGGTGCACTGATGTGAAAGTTACTTCGAGTGGCTGCACTACTGACCTGGAATATATTACAGTGAAATGTAGGCCATTCTATCTACCAAGGGAGTTCACATCTGTCACCCTAACAACTGCCTACATACACCCTAGAGCAAATAACGCTCAGGCAATGGATCACCTGAGTGAAGTAATTTCAAGTTATTAGAACAGTGACCCATCAACATTATCAATTATATGTGGTGACTTTAATAAAGCAAATCTAAGAAATAAACTCCCCAACTACCATCAAGTTGTTACATGTCATACCAGAGGCTCTAACACATTGGATCACTGTTATTGCCCTATTAAAGGAGTTTATAAATCAGTACAAAGAGCAAACCTAGGCAACTCTGACCACTCTACTATATTACTCATCCCAGCTTATAAACAGATGCTTAAGAGATCTAAACCAGAGAAAAAGACTGTCAAAATCTGGACCAAGGAGGCCATTGATAAACTTTGTGGATGTTTTGAATATACAGACTGGGATACTTTTTATTATGAAAACAATCTGGATCTATACACGGAAACAGTTACTGATTATATTAAATTTTGTGAAGATGTTTGTTTACCCAAGAAAACAGTGACAATCTACCCAAACAAAAAAGCATGGTTCAACTCAAATTTGAACAGAGCACTAAAAGTGAAGGATCAGGCTTACAAAAACAAGGACACCGATCCAGTAACATTCAGAATTGCTAAAACTCAATGGAACAGTGCCGTCAGACAAGCCAAGGCAGACTACAAGACCAAATTGGAGGCCCTTTTTAATTCAAATGATTCACAACAGGTTTGGTCCTCCCTGTCCCTCATAACAAGCTACAGAGGCCCAAAGAAAGCAATTCAGTGCACAGATCCAAGTTTACCCGATCAGCTTAACTCTTTTTATGCCCGTTTTGATCGAGACAACTCAACCCAACCTGCATACTCAGTTTCAGGCGAAGCTGAACCCCCATTTGTGATCAATGAGAATGATGTCAAGAAGCAATTTAGCAGGTTGAAAGAAAGGAAAGCCCCCGGCCCGGACGGACTATCACCACGCTTACTAAAGAGCTGCTCTGTGCAACTAGCAGGTGTATTTACAACAATATTCAATGACTCACTAAAAATACGGAGAATCCCCAAATCATTCAAGCAAGCCACAATTGTTCCAGTTCCGAAGAAAAACTCCATCACCAGTTTAAATGACTACAGACCCGTAGCCCTAACCGCTGTGCCTATGAAATCATTCGAGAGAATTGTGTTAAGATTTATCAAATCCATACTTCCAGCTGGATTTGATCCAAATCAGTTTGCCTACAGAAAGAACAGGTCTGTAGAAGACGCCATATCACTGTGCTTGCACAAAGTCCTTCAACATTTGGAATTACCATCAACATATGCTAGGATACTTTTTATAGACTTTAGCTCAGCATTTAATACCATCATCCCTGCCAAATTGCATCATAAGCTACTTGCAAACTTGAACTTTCCTGCCACATTGTGTGACTGGATATTAGATTTCCTTATTAATCGCAGTCAAACAGTAAGGATCAATAACTTGTTATCATCAACTATAACTCTGTCAACTGGTGCTCCCCAAGGTTGTGTCCTATCCCCTGCCCTTTACTCCATCTTCACATCTGACTTTACAACCTCGGATAGTGACACACACATAGTCAAATTTGCAGACGACACCACCATATGTGGCTTTATCTTCAATAATAACGAAACACACTACAGAGACCAGATTGCTTCTTCAGTCAGGTGGTGTGCAAACAATAATCTTGAACTTAATGTGTCCAAAACAAAGGAAATCGTGATCGACTTCAGGAAACAGCAAAATTATAAAGAACCACTGACTATAAACGACCAACCTGTAATGCAAGTTTCTGATTTCAAGTTCCTTGGTACCTATTTGGAAGAAAATCTCAAATGGCATACCAATGTTGATGACATTGCAAAAAAAGCCCGACAAAGACTATATTTTCTAAGAACTCTAAACACCTTTCAAGTACATCAGGATGTCCTCATCTGCTTTTATCGGGCAATCATTGAGAGTATTCTCACAAGATCAATTACATTTTGGTTCGAGGCTACTTCCAAAGAAGATCTGAAGAAACTCCATTCAATTATCAGACAGGCAGAGAAGATCATAAATGCTACATTACCACCGCTACAAACTCTTTTCGAACGAAGAGCCCTCAACAGGACACTCCTCATTATTCGTGATGAAAATCACCCAGCAAATGAACTATTTACATTTTTAAGATCTGGTAAACGTCTAAGAACTTTCTATGGTAACAAGCGTTTTACCAATAGCTTTTATCCATCTGCTGTACGTGTCTTTAACAGATCCAATTTGAAATGACTTTTATATTTGTAATAATCTCTGAAATGTTTAATTTACCTTTTTTTTTTTTTTTTTTTTTGTTTCTCTGTATGATAATTGTTCTTGTATGGCTATACTCTTGATGCAGCACATTGTATTCCAATTTCACATTGGCTAAATAAAAACTACTACTATTAGTCCCAAAAAGTCATTCCTGGATATTTTTCCATGCTTGGGCCAACACACCTATATATCAAAAGATGCTGAGATTCTTCATGAAATGCCAATTTTTCTTTTTTTTTATTATAAAAGCAAATTAATTTACAAGTATATTATAATAAAGCTAATAAATGTAATAATAAAGCTAATTAATTTACAAAGAAAATTGATTTACAAGTAAATATATATGACATGACATTTTTATTTGAAAAATAGAGAACTCCAAATTTAAAGTTTCGCTTCTTTTGCAAGGTCTTAAAGTGATATACAATGTCACACAGATCATGGTTTATATTTGGCCAAATATGTGTTGATAGTTTTTATTTAATATAGAGTAGGTCGGGGCATGCGGCCCCCCTTAACTTCGAGGTGCAATTTGACCTACTTTTTATGGGCGATTATTTGAATGCTTATGCTGTCAGGAAGGGATCACTTGACTCTACTAATAACTAGTGAAACAAATGTCTACCAATTTTAATAAAGGAGTTTTGGCCATTTTTGAAAAAAAATTTAAATTGCCTTCTTACCCCACCCATCGGGCAAGTAGCCCCCCATTGTAATCCTATGGCAATTTTTTTTGCGAGATTATTCAGCCTAAAAGTTATTTCTTAGGGTTCTTCTATCCTTTTTAAGGCATTCTATTCACTCTTTTTGAATTTCAGAATTTTTCTGTTCATACTTTTATTTTTTTTTTTTTTTTCCCCGGTTTCAATTTCGGGCAAATTTTTTTTCTATTTTAATTAGCTATTCTATCAAGATTTAAGGTAAAGTACACATCAATAATGGTTCCGGAAGCAGCTTCGACCCCCCAGTGAAGGGGGCCTCATGCCCCACATCGTGTGGGGCCTCTCGCCCCAAACCCACATATTTTAATTTGACCTGTATATTTTGAACTAAAATACAAAAAACATGATCCAAATCATATTTATGTGATGGTCATAAAGTGAAGCAATGCAGATATCCATTATACTTTAAAAAATGTTCAAAGTTATTTCTGACAATCCCTTTCAAAGAATTAGTTAAAGTTACAAAAACCATGCACATTTTTTTGTTTCTTTAATTTCTACTATGGTTTGGTGCTGTTTGCCTTGAAAATTAGTGACGTCACCTAAAACGCCTCTGGCTTCAATCCTATCAATAGATAAACGCACCAAAAATGTAAGTTTGGATATAAGCCTGGGGGGGCCTCTCACCTAACCCGGGCTTCTTGCCCCGACCTACTCTACTTTAACTACCATTCAAGAGACCGTTTTAGAAAGAAAATGTTCTGAATGGAAATCGGCTGCTTGCGCGTAATGTACATTTGACGGTGATCCAAAAGCAAAGTTAATTTTGATACAGTTTGATATTTTAAGGAGTTTCTTTGTTAGAAGTATAGCAGAAATGTAGGGTGGAAAAGCTAACCTGCTAACAAAAAGCTAACTCGCTAACAAACTATAATTATGAGTACCTTTCACAGAAGTTTGCCTTGATAGGCCCTTGGATTAACAAATTGTCGTGAGGCAATGATTGATGTGACTAGATCTATGATTTAATCTCCAAAAATAATAGGATGCAAAGATATTACAACTTACAAGGTTGCTTCATCATCTTATAATTATCAAGGCTAGATATATAGTATGCCAATGCAGCTATTTCAGGCGTATCAAGCTGATCAAAATAATATAATTATTTTGTGCAAGGTTGCAACCAAGATTAGTTAGTTGTAGAGAGAGTTTTTCATCAGCGCCACTTTTTAGCTGATTACTGGAAGAGCTTAAGTTTTGAATCAAGGCCATTGAGTCAGTTCATAATCTTCATATAATCCTTTACATGTCAAGCGAAGTACGCCCTTCATCGAGGTTTTCAAAGAATTGGAATCAGTCAAACGAAAAAATTCATAATGAACTGGCTATAATCTTCTCAATCATTGCTCAGCGCCATCCCTCCAACTTACATTTTTCGAATAATGGAACTGTAAGACAATTGGATGCTCCCGTGGTGTTATTATTTATGAGAATAGAATAGAATAATATTTATTTAAAGTTGGGCTGGTAAAACAGAAAACACAAGTTATACAACTTTTTGCCGACATGATGATGAGAGATGAAATTTGTACAGATGAATAAGATGATACATTCAGGATAAAAGTTTAAAATTAAATATCACAGTCATAAAACACCATAAGAGGTAAAATCATAAATAAATAAAAATTGTCTTTGTAAAAAGTGTCTTCCAAAAGGCATAAAATCGACTAGTTCACATCAAACATAAAAATCGACAGGCTCACGTCAAGCAAAGGAAACATGACCCACAGGTACATGATGGTGTCCACAATTTTAATTTAGCTTTAAACATTGGAAAATTTGTATTGTCTTTTTTAACATGATTTGGCAATTTGTTCCATAAATGTGGACCTTGGTATCTTAATGAATGATATCCGAATGTCATTGTATTGAAGTTTGGCTTGGATAAGTTGCCACTGTCTCTTAAATTATGGATCCGTTCGCAAGTTTTGAAGAAATCACAGTCAATTGGAGGTGCCATAGAATGCTTCACTTTGTACACAAGCTCCAATGATATATCATGATATATTTTATACATGTACCTGTCATTGAGAGAGAGTATGCAATTTGAAGGTCATCATTTTGGCATTCACTGCCATTACCTTTCAAGATTTCTACACTCTAAAAAATGTCGGGACAAAATTGGTTTTTTAGGTTTAAAATGGTTTTTTGAAATTGAAATTTGATTTTTCAAAAAACCATTTTGTATCTAAAAAACCAATTTTGTCTAAAATTTTTTAGAGTGTAAGGTATCTGAGCAGTCACAAGATGCATGGTCTTGTGCATGACAATACATTAGTGAGGTGCTGTGGCCCAGTAGATATCTTGCTTGCCTGCTAACTAATGCAGTGAAGGTTTGACTCCCAGCCATGGCATTGAAGAAAGAGCAAATCCTCCATAACTCTTTGCTTCAGTTCACTCAATTGTAAATGGGTATTTGGCTGCAGTACAGGCAGTGATGGCCATTGTAGAGTGCTTCAGGCTTGTGGAGCTGGGAACGGCTACCTGGCTGTATTGTTTGCAGTGAACTCTCTCCAGGAGAGTTTAGAAAGACTCAGACTTGAACAGGGCTGCAAAGGATGTAACTTCATTGCCAAGTCGTTTGAGATCTTTTCTGTGTATTGACTTCATAAGAATTAATCAACATGAAGTTCATGAACATTTGTATTCATTCATACCTTAATGCATGGGGGTCATTCCACGTCAAATCAACCAATGGTCCCTACCATCACCATCTCCGTTTCTAACGAAACTTTTACTCAGTAAGCATATTGTGAGAAACTGATATATCCAAAATTTCAAGTGGATATCTTCAAAATCGACTGAGCTGTGAAATTTTGAAAATCGGAAAACTTTTGAAAATCTTCAAAATCAACATATTTTTAAATGGATGTAAATCTGGAATGGCAAGAGATATGAAAACAATACAATGCAAAATGGTTGTTATTGTGTCATTGAATGGTTATGTGAAAGTTATATATCTATGCAAATTGTTTGCCTTTGGGAAAATAGAAAAAGAATGACAGCTTTTGTTTTGTGCTAAATTGCATATTTCAGGGTCCCGTAACTTAACTTATAATGGGCAAAACTTTTTATGTTTGCATGCAGCACTTCATGTCATAGCATATTACCATTCTGTGCAGTATAAAGAAAAATCACATTGTTTTCTTAAGAGTTATTAGCCCTAGAAGTTACGAAAACGCCCATTTTTCCGGTAATTTGGAGACAAAAATCATCATGTGGGATAGGTAGGACAGCTGAGATTTGTTTAGTTGCTTAAAGCATGGCTTTTTACCTTTCATTTGACACCAGATGCAACTTGCCCCTCAGAGTCCTTCATAATGAAAAATTGACATACTTATTGCTCAATGGGGTGCTCTACATATGCATTGAATTGAAGATTTTATGTACCCTTAATATTTCAAACACCATTTAAGTTGGGACTCAAAATGAAGGTCTAATTGAGGCCTGTCAAATTACAAAAGTGAGATGAACGTATGATTTGAATTGACAAAATTATACTATTGTGCGGATTCTGGATATTGCAGATTAGGCTGAAATTCGAGTGTTAAGTGCAGCATGAAGGAATCCGAGGGGCAAAACAGTTCTAGTATGAAATGAAGCTTTCTACTCAGGTACCTTCAGTTGGTACTATCTCTAATTTGCTACACCCTATCCCACATGGCGTTTTTGGACCCCAAATCCCATTTTCCAATAATTTAGGGCCTACTTATGGATAACAACATGGCTTACAATGTTGAAACTACTAAAATCTCTTAGAAGAACTTCTTATTATATACCAGAAAATAAACATGAATTGTGATGAATGTCCTTCTGATTTTTAAATAGGAGTTATATATATATATATATATATCATTTATTTCATGCACATTTGGCATAACATTTAAAATACAATAAAATTTGATAAAATATGTTTAAAAGATTAAAGTACCAAATTAAAAGACATCAATTACAACATAAATATTCTAAAATCAACTTCAGTTCATTATTGTCCAGAATAAAATCATATTTAATATCACAGAGTTCCATAATTTGCATTGTAATCCTCTCATCTTCTTCACTAGATGGCACTTTCAGGCATTTAAGTTTGAATGGTTTTGTAAGTCGCTCATAATAATTCAAATTGTACCTTCTTGAGAGACATTGAATGTTTTGGCATATCAGGCTAGAGCTGTCATTCATAAGGAAGTTGGTGATAAACGACACTTTTTTATTGCCGCTCTGCAACATACTTGTCAACAATGTAAAAAACCTTCTGTAGAGCTGATCAGTGATGTAAGGTCTGTTAATAAAATATTGCAGATAACGAGTGTGAGTCTGATATGGTAATCCAAAAACTTTCCTCACACCATGATTCCAGGTTTTACGAAACTGCTGAAATTCTGGCACAGCCATGTTCCAAGCCTCGCTACCATAGAAATGGCTACACTGTGTATTAAAAATTTCTCTCTTCACCTTGTCATTTGCTGTTGCGAAGGTGGCACACATGCTATTTACTCTGCCTATTAAATCTCCACGTTTGTGGGATATTTCACAAGTCTCTTTTAAATCCGATCTGACGTAGTTTCCGAGATGCTTCACAACCGGCACCCACTTAAGGGGATGACTAGACAATTGAAGATCTGGTAGATGGTGCACTTTTTTACTAATGCACATAACCACAGATTTGGTAGGGTTATATTTCACACCAAACTGTAATCCAAATTGTTCACACAGGTTCAGCATTCGCTGTAATCCAGATAGAGTTGGAGCCATTAATGTCAGATCATCAGCATAACTCAGAGTGCCAAAGTAATGCCCTCCAATTTTACATCCAATGCCACTTTTCTCAAGTTTTAAAAGCAGGGAGTCCATGTAGACCGTAAACAACACGGGAGATGTAATACTTCCTTGTTTGATACCATTCAGAGTTGTGAAAGTCTCTGAGAACAGGTCACCCCATTTAGCTCTCAGATGTTGTCTCTTGTAACTGTCCATCAAGATGCGCATCAGGATTGGAGGCACTTTGCGCTCCAACAACACTGCGAAAAGTCGGTCATGCCTGACACGATCAAATGCTTTACTAGCATCAATCATCCCAACATATGTGTCCCCATTATTTCTTTTAAAGTAAGAAGCCACCTCTTTAAGCATGAGTGTACACATCGTAGTACCATGTTTGCTCTTATAAGCATACTGCATATCAGACGTGGACAAATAACGAGTGTACTTCTTAAGAACAATTATGTCATGAATCTTCGAGAGACATGAACTCAGAGCTATTCCTCGATAGTTGTCAATACTGCAGATGTTACCGCGGACATCTTTAGGTATAGAAGTCAGGGATGATAGTAACAGTTCACTTGGCATATGTCCATGTCTTGTGGCAGCATTCAACAGCAATGCAATAATTGCATGCATTCTTCTGGGAGCATGTTTTAAGTGATCTGATATTAGACCCTTGTATCCATCGCTCTTGCCACTCTTAAGATCCTCAATGGCCTTAGCAACTTCAGTTTCAAATATCACATGCTCAGCCAAATTTGTGTTGACAATTTCTCTGTTTATGTATTCATGCAGTTTGCTCATTTCTAAATCACAAGATGGCACTGAATTATACAATTCTTCATATTTATTCTTGAATACTTCTGCGATATCCTCTGCAGCAGTACATCCTTCGATGTTTGGTGCAACAGGTTGCTGACTTTTTCTCATTCTCTTCACCTCATCCCAGAAGTTCCTTTTGTTGTCTTGAGTTGACTTCTCTGCCATTCTTTCAAACTTCAGTTGTTTCTCCTGTTTGGTAATTCGACGTGCAGCATATGCATATTGTCTCTTGGCAGCTTTCATGCTTTCATAGATGGGACCACTAATTGGCTAAATGGAATGTTAAAAGTACGCTTTCAGTCCAATTTTTTTCTAATGTTCAAAAAATTCTGTGGGAGTAGCTGTACTGTCCGTACTTGATTAAACCCTATTTACTGGTAGTTTTATTCGATATGAATATACTCATATAATAAATAATAATATTAGGCATTTGTATAGCGCTAATTCCAGTAAACTGCTCACTAGCGCTTGTGCATGCTTGATTTATCTGTAGAAACTTTTAAATAGGTAAGTCTTAAGATTTTTCTTGAAACCATCAAGTGTTTTGGAGGCCTTGACTGTCTCTGGGAGTTGGTTCCACAGTTTCGGAGCGGCATGCGAAAAGGCTCTGTCTTCATATTTGTTTTTATTGCAAGAAGGTGGTTCATTTAAGAGCATTTTGTTATTGCTTCTCAGATTACAGTTTCGTTCAGATTATGGCTGAATCATATTTTGAATACACAAGGGAGTTTGCCCGTTTATTGCCTTCCAAGTTGTTAACTCAACCAGTTTTTATGGCTGTGCTTCTCATATTTTAAGAGATATTCTCCTTACAAAATATGTCAATATTGGCAGTTTCAAGTATTTTTGCCATATTTCTGTAGCTTGCCATTTTCAACACAGACCCTTCAAATTTTGCAAAATACCATGTTTCCATATTGTCATTCAGTGTTAGGAATTTGGAAAAAATCTGAGACGGGTCAGGTGGGAGATTTTCTGAAATTTGGTTGATTTGACATGGAATGACCCAGGGGTGGATCTAGGCTGGGTAGTTTAATAATAATAATAATAATAATAATAATAAATACTTTATTTTGTCATGTCACCATGAAACTTGGCGTGCACAATCATACAAGACAGGGAAAGCACATTCATACAGGCGCATGTATTCACACAGACACACATAGATAGGATACACACATAGATAAATACATATACAACATTCATACCTTTTTGGAGGGGCCTCAGGCTTCTTGTGACCTATCGGTTGGGGAGACTGGGGTAAGTTGTGCCGCCGGGTAAGTCGTGCCGCCCACTGTTGGGGTGTAATGAAGAATGGGGTAAAGAAAGCAATGCCACCCATATACACCAACTTAGTCAATATCATTAGGCACCAAGAAAAAAACTACCAAATATAATGGAATGTAAAGCTACACTCATAAATTTAATTTTGTCGCTGAAAACTTGATGTGCCGAGGACTGACCTTCTTGTTTCTTTATCATTTGGTATTTGTAATAAGATGATGTCCCTCTGTTAGGATGGAGGTAGGAGGTATATCTAACAATTTGTGTTGTTAGATTTCATCTCGCATTGTATGCTTATTTTTGACAACCAGTTCTATCCAAAAAATCAGTATGGGGTAAGTTGTGCTGTTTGGATTGGGGTGAGTTGTGCCAATGGTATGATATAGGATTTAATTTTGTATTAATCTTTTTTTGTCTTGATTCTTTGCAAGACCGAAACATGTTGTGAAATAACTTACACTGAAAGGAACATGTGTTAGAAATGTTATACCAACCTCTAAACAATAAATAATTCTAGTTTTGCAGCATTTAAAATTTTTGCATAAAATGGCTGATAAATGTTTGATTAGTATCAGGTAACATGTCGGTCATAAGTTCAAAACATGATACAATTGATCTATTAGAAGAAACGGGTGAAAAAAAAGGTCTTTTTAGAATGAATCAAGCGGAACAACTTACCCCGTCTCCCCTATCCGCGGGCCCAACGGGAAGTCACATCAGCATTCAAGGGCCCGCTTTGCTCCATATTTTCTTCAAATGTTGCTTCGATCCTAGTTTTGCATATCTCTATTATTATATGTCACCTGAGGCTCTGACTTAAATGTGACTTCAAAAGCATTTTCATGTTAACCTGATTCTATATCAGGAGACATGAGATGTATGTATAAGTAGACCTCCAACACAGAGTAGCTCATATTTTGTAAGCTGCTTTTGACAAGTTTCTCCTGATGTGTACATGCTTGAATGTGTGTTTATGAGACATGGGTATATGTGGGTGAACGAATACGATAAGGAAAAGAACAAGCTTTACTTATACCATTCGACACCTCTGTCATCCAATCATTAGCAAGTACTTCACAGCAATAAAACCCTTTATACCATTCGACACCTCTGGCAGCCAATCAGGGGAATAATTCCCATATACTTTCTTGTCCAGTTATCGTCTCATGTTTGACTGTTTGATTGCTTGTCTTTTAGTATAAGCCAGTTATTCACCATAGGATCAGGAATATGTGTTTATCACACCTTGGCCTAAAGGCCTCGGGTGATAAATCACATATTCCCTCTCCCGTGGTGAATAACCTTTACTTATCTCTATAGATGTCTTCACCTATGAAAAAACCTATATATAAAAATTCTCAAAAACACATCATACAAAAAGGTCACAGAGAGTCTCAAATTATGAAGCCCATTCTTATCATGTTATTTGTGTTAATGTAGAAATGTGCATTTATATAATTTCTGTTTTTACTTTCCGTAGAACGGGGTAAAGTTGGCAAGCCGAGGGAAAGTTGGCTGCCAATTTCAACCCACTTAATGACAGAAATTAGAGAAATGCCAACTTCTCTCACTGACACAGGTTTCTATCCGAAATTTTCATTCTGTGTCAGTGAGGAAAGTTGACATTTCTTAAGTGGGTTAAAATAGGTGGCCAATTTTTCACAGGGTTGCCAAATTTACCCTGTTCAACGGTTTATCTTTATAATTTCACTACTGAATCAATAGTACTTATATACTCTATCATTTTTTTATATGCTATTTTGTCTAATTACTAATGACTGTCTCTTTCAATTTCAGAATACTGCGAAGACCTCATCACACTAAGGGTAAGTCATGTCACTTCGTTCATTTACTAGTATGCAGATGTAAAATGTGTACCAATGTTCATACTTGTTACTTGTGTTTGAATAAATAACACACACGGTTTAAAAACAAAAGAATTGTGAAGCACAAGTGATGGTTGATACTCAATGACTGACAATGTTGACTTTATAACAGTTAAGTATATAAAAAGATTAAAGTTGTGCTTTCTTCCACAAAATAACAGTTTCAATGATTGATGAGGTTTATGTGGTTGTTCCGACATCTTTAACCATAGGCGTATCGGAGGGGGGGGCAGGGGGGCGATCGCCCCCCCCCCCAAAAGTTTGGGAAACAGTAAGATTCGGGCAAAAAGGCTAAAAAATTTGGGCAGATGATTAAATAAAAACTACTGAAAATTAATGATTTCCAGGCAATTAAACTTGAAATGTTTATTTAGATCGGGAAATTCGGGCAAATGTCACTTGCCCTCCCAAAAATCGCGCGCGCCGTACGCCTATGTCTTTAACAAAAAAAAGTTTGTATTACACAGTTCATGCTCTTTCCAGTCACAGTAAGTCACACAAATTGTTATTCATGCATTGACATAGGCCTATAAAAGCAGGCTTTAACCCGAGAATGTGAATTACAGGATCTATCAATGAACAGAAACAATAGTCTTTGCAATTAACACCAGGAGTTAGGTTCAGTGCTGCTAGTTATCGGTTAACCAAGTACATGTCATTGATTTACATATTAGGGTAATTAAGAAATCTAATCGATTACCTACAAAATCTGTCATACTCGGACTACAGTTACTTTTCTTTTTTGTGTCAGCTAGACTATTTTAGTTACTCAAAAAAAAATCATCAATAATCAAACAGGTGGTCTCTGTTAAATAAGTGTTACCAGATGGCATCCAGCTGCAGTTTTGGTTTTAATTTTTGTGCTCCTTTTCTTATACAAAAATTCTTTATTAAAAATGTGTTTTTAAATTCAATTAATCACTAAAAAGTCTGCGAAATACCTTAGCTGTTGGGAGTTCCCAAGTGGCCTAATTGGTAAGTGCGCTTGTCAACTGGCTTTGAGGGCGTGGGTTCAAATCTCACCTTGCTTGGGAACTCACTTTAGTCCGAGCCCATGGGACATTAAATGGAGGTGGGTTGTATCTAGTATTCTATGCTGGTGCAACTGAAAGACCCTGGGAATCCCTGAATTAATAGGGTATGTGCCAGGGTCTTTCAGACTCACAGTCTTCTCATCTCATCATCATACGGCGATCGCCTGCCTCGATATAGCCCACTAAGGTGCTACAGAGGTGTAAAACACAAACAAACAAACAAACAAACCTAAGCTGCTGGTTTAAATTCATGACAATTTTGTCTAGAAGATAAAAGTAATCAAACTTGTAATATATTAGTTACCTTGTTCACACAAGTAACTTGTAACGTAGCTAGGCTACTTTTTTCTAAAGTAATAATTATGAAAGCAGTAATTTCTTACTTTTTCAAAGTAACTTAAACAACACTGCTTAGGTTACAACAATCATGCAAATGCTATTCTTGAGATCAATTTCTTCAAATCAGGCCCTTTACGTTTCTTTTGAGGGTGTGCTGGCAGGTGGCTTTTGATGCAGGACATTTATGTAAATTTATAATATAGTATGATTTTATATAGCGCCTATTCCAGATAAATCTGCTCTCTGGTGCTCACCATACTGAACGGCAATCATACCAATCATTTTAGTGATAACCTCTGGACATGGCTGGAGCAGGGGTAGAACCCGCATCCATTGCGCACCAGGCAAACATGCTAACCATTATGCTACAGAGCACATTTATGTTTGGAGGATGTGCTGCCAGGCGGCCTTAAACTCATGGTAATCTTGTGACTTGCCACCAGAGGGAATTTATAGCAGTCTGTAGTTATTTGGTTAATTACTTAAAAATTAACTTGCATATTATAAAACGGTGTGTGCCTTTAATGGCGGTTCAGAGGTTTACAAAGTACATGTAACTACCTCAGTACTTGGTAAAATGTACAGCAGGGGAATAAGTTATGTGAAGTTTTTCTTGATTTGTCATGGCTGACCCTCGTCCACCAGTACCATATTGTATAAACACTTAACACAGGTAACCCTAGAGTGGTTTACTCCTATAATTTATCTTCTAGCCGGGTTACTGGCAAAAATTTTGTCATATTGTAACATGAGTTCAGTAAATCAAAACCAGTTATCTAACCCTTGCCTGGTTAAGCGTTCATACAATCTGGTACTAGTGAGGAAGCAGAAGTGGCATCGAGAATAGATCATATAGAGAAGAGAGAGTGTACAGTTTGGTTTCATCGGAAGGACAGTATAGAAGAATAGGCACATGCGGATACAGTGGCGTCCCTATGGGAGGGCAAATCCCCCCCCCATATTTAATCTGTGCCCCCATTATGAACTTTCAACCTCAGCCAAAATATTCATCAATGAGTATTGTAGGTGCCCCTCCAGAGAATCGTGTGCCCCACAGCAGCCTCCCCACTAGAGACCCCCTCGTTGGAACATAACCGAGTGTTCACTTTAGTTTGAACGTTAGACATTTATTGGTATGGACAATTTCCCAGCTGTGCTAACATCAGCCTTTTTTGGGTTTCTCTAATTTGCTTAACAAGCAACTCGCTTTTCTGCAAATCCCAAATATGCCAATAAGTGCGGGTGAAAATTTTTTGCTTGTCCGTGTTGCGAAATAGTAGTAACATATGTCTTGGCAAAATATAATGACCATGATTATCAATGAGTCTCAACAAAATTCTGAACAAACAAGACTTTTTGGAAGAAAATGATGGACAGTCACATGACGAGAATGAGGCAATCTGATTGGACAAGACGTTTCGGGAGGAGAACATAACAGTTTATACCATTCGACACCTCTGTCAGCCAATCACATGCCAGTATTGCAGGGAAATAATTCCCATATATTCTTTGTTGTCGAGTTGTCCTCTCATGTTTGACTGTTGAGTGTTTGTCTCACGGTATAAGCCGGTTATTCACCATGGGATCAGGAATATGTGTTTATCACACCTCGGGTGATAAATCACATATTCCCTCTCCCATGGTGAATAACCTATACATATATCAGTCAAGTTGTATATCCATTCGAGAGTTTCGAGGATTTGGTATATTTGCATTGAATATCACAAATCAGTGAAGTTATATTATGTTTTGACGCGATCATAATTTCAAAACTTGATGAATTGATGTTTTGAATAATTGTGACTCAATTTCATTAAGGAAACTTCAGAACTCACTTGATTAATAGAGTTAATTTAACTTTTGAAGAAACCCTTAAAGGATAATGAAATAATTCAATTTTGGTTCTAATAACAGTTTTACCGCATTCGGCTTTTCTGAGAAATTGATAGTGCTTTCCTTCATTGAGGAAATTAAGAATCATTACGTGTTGATAATTCAAATCATTCTATGAGTTATTTCATTTCTACCTTATAGCTATCAGTCCTCTGCCAAATTTATTACTTCAATAATCCATTTCTAACTGGATTAAATTCTGGAATTTTAATTCACCACTTGAGGTAGAGCATGGGAGGATCCAGAAAATGTCGGACATGGGGGGGGGAGGTTTACAAATGAAAAATGTACTAAAAATATTGGGATTTGAAATTGTTTTACCTCTACTGGCCCAAGGGGGTGGGGCGGTGAATCCCTAAACTCCACCCCCCCCCCGCTACTGTATAGTCCAATCTTATAATCTTATATCTCTTGCTGAATAACTTGGACCAAAAAAGTATGTTGGACCGCAGTTTCAATCATTCTTTGTCTCATTAGTCCTGCCCTAATTAGCCTAACAAGTGCATACAATGTAAATACAGGATGTATAGCAAATAATTAATTAACATCCATCCGAACCTTATTCAACTCTCTGGCTTCATTCAAATGCATTTTTAAAATCTGTAACCAATACTTAGCCAAGCAAGTTGCGCATGCCCTCACTGGGACATACATAGCTGTTATATATGGATACTGTTCTTAATATGGACATTGTGTAACTGATGTTTTATTAATTTAATCAAATTAGATTGAAATTTGTTACAGAATAGTTTAGTTTTGTGTTTAAATATTTAAAACATCCCATAATTCATCTTTTAAAGTGTCTCAAAATTGTAATTTGTTCCAAAGAGGTTGAGCTGACTGCACTGACTTTATGAAACGGTGAGAGATAAGGGCGGATGTATTTAAAGCCTTCTCATTTATATTCAAATTCTAACCTCCAAAAAGCTCTATCTATCTTTCTATCTGCCTTTTATATGATAAGAACCGTATCCAAACAAGTATGAAGATTGATACACATACCCCAAGGTGAATAATCTCAGTTGATCAAACAGACCTCAATAGTTTTCTTGATGATTTGTCAGAATTAGGCCTAGCGATACCCTGCTGGGGCCCTGGAGCCAGACAAGACATTATCTTTCCCCGGAACAGTTGATCAAACTGCAGGGATCCAGACAGGGCGAATTTCAGGCTCAAGCAATGTACTTAATCCTTTGGTCATGGCAATAAAACCAAGAAGAAATGAATGTTATGTTTTTTTATGAATGCATTTACCTATATCACATCACTTTTCTGCTTATTTCACATAAACAGTCATGAATATTTGCACAAACTGCAAATACATATCACAGTAGATGGCTACATCGCTTGATACCTTAGTATGTTATTTTAAAGATAAAATAGCGGCACTCTTTACAAAATGTTCATTTCATTATTTTGTGTAGATTGATGTAATAATTTGAATAATTAAGGTATTTACAAAATCAGGATAAATGTTGGAGCGAAGAATTATACCTCCAAATGCAGTAGTCCGCGGGCCACCATAACCCCCCCTCCCCCCCCCCTTGGGAATTTTGAAGACACATACCATCGGAAAGCTAATATTCCAGAGAACACATTTTTGCTTGTTGGTCACTATATAACCTCAACGACTGGCGGCCATGATGGATAAATCCAAGATGGCCGCCAATTAACCGTTTCGCCCGTATCTCTGGATCTAATTGGGCTAGAACAATGATTTTTGGGTCTAAATATATGTTTTTATGGGTCAGGAATTCATTAAGACAGGTTTTGATACTCTCCTGGGAAGTTAAGTGCAGTTTAACCCTGTTTTTCAAAATGGCGGCCATTTATTTTGCCTCAATCATCGATGTAATAATACCAAGGGTCTTTGGTGTTATACTATCTATTTTAGTACACTAAACTATTACTATATATTAATTAGTATTTAAAAAAAAAAAAGGACATGGAAAGGGTATTGTTTCATTTTGGACCGAGGGTCTGGACACCCAAGCCATAGCCAGTTCATAGTTTGGAAGTTGTTGAAATTTAGCAAAAATCTACGATTGTCCAAATTTTACGAAGCTTGATTAGAGTGTCCAGAACCTTGGGCCAAAATGAAACTATCTGTGCCAGATAGCCTGGCAAATAAGCTAAATTACCATATAGAATTCAATATGCCTGGCCATTTTTATGACCACTTTTAAGCCAGCTCATAGTTAGGAAGTTGTTGAAATCTGGCAAAAATCTGTGATAGGCCTTATTTTACAAAGTGTGGCTGGTGTGCCCAGACCCTTTGTCCAAAGTAGAACTATATGTGCCAGATAGCCTGGTAAATATACTAAATTGCCACATAAATTTCAATATGCCTATTGCCTAGCCATTTTTATGACCACTTTTAAGCCAGTTCATAGTTAAGGAGTTGTTGCATTTTAGCAAAAATCTGCGCTAGTCCAAATTTTACGAAGTGTGGCTTGAGTGTCTAGACTCTTGGTCCAAAATGAAACTATATGTGCCAGATAGCCTGGCAAATAAGCTAAATTACCATATAAAATCAATATAATTAGCCATTTTTATGACCACTTTTACGCCAGTTCATAGTTCGGAAGTTGTTGAAATTTAGCAAAAATCTATGATTGTCCAAATTTTACGAAGCTTGATTAGAGTGTCCAGAACCTTGCTCCCAAATGAAACTATATGTGCCAGATAGCCTGGTAAATATACAAAATTACCATATAAAATTCAATATGTAAAAGAAGAAATTGGTTATTTATTAAAATATTTCTCATTTATAACAGGAATGCTCATAACAAGAGAGGCCCTTTTTCTTCCCTTACCCAGTTTTTCTTTTCCCAAAAATTATTTTTGCACAGTTATGGCCGCTTGTTTTCCATTCTGTTGACCAAAATAGATATCCTAATCAATCAATGTTTGCACTAAATAGATAGAGGAATTAAATACCTTCAAAATGGTACCACTTAAGCATCTATACATGGATTAGTTTATGAATAACAGTACATTTTCTGAAAATAGCGGCACTCGGTTTGGCGAAAATTTATTTTCAACCTTCCCGCATTCATATAGCTCCTGCTGATAATCGTTGAGGTCTAAGATTGACCAACAAGCAAATTTTGTAACTTAAGATATATATCTTTCAAAATATATGGGTCTCCGAAATTCCCAAGGGGGGGGGGAGGGTTTCGATATCTGGCCCACGGACTACAGCTATAGGCTTAATATGATGATGCCAAAGAGCATAGCGAGACCACAGGACATGTAGATTTTTCTTTGGGGTGTTTTAGATATTTATCTGTGGTACATAGATAGATAGATAGATAGATAGATAGATAGATAGATAGATAGATAGATAGATAGATAGATAGATAGATAGATAGATAGATAGATAGATAGATAGATAGATAGATAGATAGATGGATATAGAATGATTTATCTCTCAAACTTCAAATTTCAAAGTAAAGACTTTTCTATGGAGGTGTATTCACATCTCCATTTTTGAAGCTACATGCCCATGTTCAAACATGAGGGTAACAAAATAGGGGCATACATGTACATGTAACAAAGGCTGTATGGGGGAAACAAAAGAACCACACCAGAACTGTTCATAGCCTGATAATAGATAAAGCCAATAAAACAAAGATAAAACTGAATAAATGTACACAATTATTTTAATTTCCATCAATGTCCATTCAGAGAAAGAAAGTTTATGAAAGCTTAGAGATGATCTGGCATTGTTGTTTATGAAAAAAATACTAGACCTTTTCACTGTTAAATTACACTTATTGACAAGTGATGATCAAGAGATGGGAGTCTGATGGACTTCTATGTAATTTATTGCATGATCAAGACATAATAGGCCTGATTATTATTATTTATTATTATTATTTATTCGTTTCAACTCCCATAAATGGGAAAATATAGAAAGATACAATGTACAGATCGAAATATATATAAAAATGTAAAATATCAATATAAAATTTCAGCGTAAAATATAAACAAGTTAAAAGCATTTAAAAACAAGAACATGTGGGGAAAGTCTGACTAGAAGGCTTTAAGCAATAAAGTGGCCAATAAATGTTCATTGGATTTAGGCCGTATATAGTTATCATGAAATAGCATGTATTTTAAAGAGTCTATAATACCATCACTGTCATATGTTACATGCTTTTGGGGTCTTGAGAAGGCAATTTTCATTGGAGAAACACCCATCGCTACTATTCTGTCAACAAGAGTACCTTTAATAGTTTCTCCAGTTTCCACAAACTTTGCTAAGAGTCTGGTTTGGAGGTCCCGTGCTGGAGAGTCATATTTAAATATGCGATGGAACAGGTTTTTAGAATTATCGTTAATAATATCATCAATGTTCCGCACATGAAGGGCTTTCAATAGATTACTATGATGGGATCTTGATGGTATACCCATTACACGTTTAAGTATGGAACCTTGAGCTGATTTGAGCTGACGTATATGCCCTTTAGAAATAGTAACACAGTCCATCCCGTAAGTCATTATGGGTGCCCCGATGGAGTTCCATATGTGGGTTTTTGCACCTGAGGCTAATCCAGGGTAGGACATTCCAACACTTGCAAGGCCATAAATGCGCCGCCGACTTGAATTAATCCTTGCTCCCACGTGACTACCAAAGGACATTGATTCATCAAAGGTCACTCCGAGGATGTCAGTTTGATCCACCGTATCAAGTAGACCATCACCGATACTCCATGTTGGTGTTTCTGACAGATGGTTTGGGCCCATAACCATGCACTTAGACTTCTTTATTCCAAATCGGAAGCGATACCTGTTTGCATAAGATACGCAGGTGTCTATGAGTCTTTGCAGGCCTGGTGCCGTGGAGCAGAACAACGTAATATCATCTGCATATGTACAGCAGTTCAAGAGAAGGTCAGACACTCTAATTCCATCTGCTTGGTTTTGGATTCTCTGTAATAATTCATCCAAGAATATATTAAACAGTGTCGGTGAAAGCACACTGCCTTGACGCATACCTCTCGTTATGGCAAACTCACTACTGTTGGTACCATTCCAGCAGACGACTGCCTGGGACATCTTGTACCATCTGTATACAAAGAGCCAGGTGTG
Organism: Platynereis dumerilii; assembly: GCA_026936325.1. Taxonomy (NCBI): domain Eukaryota; kingdom Metazoa; phylum Annelida; class Polychaeta; order Phyllodocida; family Nereididae; genus Platynereis; species Platynereis dumerilii. The sequence goes on from JAPTHN010000013.1 coordinate 29,230,499, forward strand.
AAGTGGGAGGATAGGCATCAGCTTATACAACAACCCATCGTGCCAGATGCTGTCGAAGCATTTCTCGGCGTCGAGGCTACAGAGAAACATGGGCGAGCGTCTGGCTTTGTAGTATGCTGCACAGTCATTTATAGTAGAGTTGACGAACGAAGTCCCACGGCCCTCTCGGAATCCAAATTGACAGTTGCTTATCTCCGGAGAAGGCAATACAATTAGTTCCACAATTTTGGAATGGACGGAGCTAAGAGTTATAGGCCTGTAGTTGCTGGGCTCATTGGGGTCACTTGATGGTTTCTTAAGTATGGGTATGATGAGTCCAGAGGTAAACACACTAGGGACAATTGAGTGTGACAGGACCACTGAGTATAACTGCGCCAGAACTGATGCCAGGATATGTGACATTCCATAAACCAAATGTTCAACCGTAATCCCATCACATCCAGGCGATGTGCTTTGCTTTAGAGATTTTACTAATCTCGTGACTAGGATAGGCTCTACCACTACATCACAGGTTTTGCTCTCATTGTTGGTGAAATATTTATGAACGGAGTTCTTGATGTCAGTTTGGTCAGCAGTAAGTTCACCATCATCTGTCATAACTTTGCCATAAAACTCAGCTAAGTCCTCGGCCGATAACGTGGAACAGACCTTCCCTTGCTGGTGGCGCTTGAGCTTATTCCAGAAAGCTTTCATTTGTCTCTTGATAAGCCTAACAATTAAATAAAAATTTCAATTGCAAAGGCATTGATTCTTTTGAAAGGCCATTGACAACTCTTATGAAATCTTGGTGCTAATTGCCATCAGTGGCTAATTGACTTTAAATTGCACTTCAAGTGTCACAAAGAAAACTGAACTACACAATAGGCCTACATCCAATTAAACAAAGCAGCAATTGAACTAGGGAATCAGATTGCCATTGCTTCTGTAAATGCAATGATACAGCCTCCAGCTTTGGTCTGCTTCAATCATTTGCAGGGTGAAAAGGCAATCGGCGGCTGCCTGTCACTGCTCCTTCATGACGTTATGATTTCAACAGCATAGCGTCGCAATCTATTTTTAGTTTAAGTGCTTCTGACGTCACCACTTTGTTGTGACGTCATCACCATTGTTATCAGTCTGAATGACGTCATAATCACGGTGCCACTTTTTGACAGCTTGCCCCATCCCCAAGATGTGCCTAGTATATCCCTATGTGAGTACAGCTCCTACCCACGGAGTCCCCAAGTGTTGACGTCACGTTGTTGTTATAGTAAATATAGAAGAGGAGAAGCAACGTGATTTTGGCCGCTCGTGAAAATAGCTCATACACAACTTTGATAGTACACATACCCCATTCAGAGCGTTCCTCTACTGTGATGTTGTATCTGTGTCTCAATCGTAGCTTGTCATGTCCATTTAATGCCGTGAGAAGGGAATTTGAAGCCAAAACATACAAAGTCAACATAAACTTCCGGATCAAAGACATCGTGACGCATTGTGGGTGCTCTGATATGGCGCCAAAATTGTTGACGTCTATTTATAAGTCAAAGAGTGACTGCCAAGTGAGAGACTGTCTGGATGATCTTTGAAAGGGAAGGGGGGGGGGGCCTGTGGACTTTTTATTTTTTTTAAAATTAAAAAGTTCAATTATTGTTCCAGACCTAACTTCCAACTTCAGACTCAGACTCAGACTCAGACTCTTTTATTTTTTGCTCACACAATAACATAAAAAAGAAATTTCAATCAACCACAATAAACCAAGAGCAAAGGGACCCCTCGATGGCAAAAACATTGCCGCTGCTGAGGGGCCCCATTGTTTAGAAGGTAATATATCAAGGCAGAGTAGACGGCAATATACTTTTCAAATTAATTTTGGAGGTAAAAATAGAAAAAAGAAGAGGCATATATTGAATATTTAAATCTAATTGGTAGTACAGGGCTGATGGGCGGAGACAAGAGGGTATGCTGCTGTGAACAAAGCACTATTACTTGCGATTAATCAAGTTCTGTTACATATATAGCAATGAGGAATTGAACAATTTGGATCATAATTTTCTAATAATCTAATTTTGATGTAGTTTTTGTATCCATTAAAACTATGCGTAAAAATTTTAGTCTTGAAATTATCTTGCATGTTATTGAATAATTTTGTAAATTTATATTTTATTCCATTCCTTGCAAACTCATGTCTCACAGCAGGCAGCAGCAAAACAGAAGCATGTCTTGTATTATAATCATGTCTTGTCAAATTTAGTTTTGTCAAATTTAGTCCCGGACTGACAATCTCTTGAAAATATTTGGGCACAGGCCCTTTTATAAATCGATAACATAGTTTGTAGTCATGCAGTGCACATATATCTTCTAATTTTAAAATATTCAACCGCTTAAAGAGGACATTCTTATGAGCATTAAATTTGCTATTGGTGATAATTCTTACAGCTTTTTTTTGCAATTTGAATAAAATGTTAGAACGCCAGCCCCAGAGAGTTATGCCATAATTGAAGTATGAGGAAATTAAAGCATTATAGATATTAAGCAAAGCATCAGCAGGTAGGGTATTCTTCAAACGACATAAAATGCCTATTGTTCTACTAATCTTTTTCGATATAGTAGTGATATGTCCTTTCCAATTAAAATTTTTGTCCAAAACTAATCCTAAGAAATTAAATTCATTAACAAATTCAACTTTGGTGTTATCAATTAGAATATCAGGAGGAGTTGTCTGTCTTTGGGGTGTATGGAAAAGCATAGCCTTTGTCTTACTAACATTTAGTGAAAGTTTATTCAATTTTAACCATTTATCAATTAGATTTAATTCTTTATTTATGTCATTCTTCAACTTCAAGTCCTTGACTTAAGGGGCGACCATTTAAGGATCAGGGGTGGAGTTTTCTCTGTGGCCATAATTTATTTCAAGCATGCAAAGTCTAAATATTCATTCCTATATCAAGCAACGCCTTATTAAGAAATACCCCTCTCCAGAAATTATTTAGTTCAAGACTGCCAAACTGAGCAAGAAATTATTTATCTAAAAAAAATCCAAGCCCCTCCCCTCTTAAGTTAAGACTAAATAGTGGCCCCCTTAAGACAGGTTCGTGACCTCTTATAGCAGTGAAACAAAATGTAGCAATTTATTGCATCATTTCCAGACATGAGATAACACAACAAAATGTAACTAAATGTAGCTCTTTTTTTTTCTAGAAATCAACAAGTGTCTGCATTTGTTGCACTAACCTGTGACCTTTCACGAGACGAGACGTTATAAAATGATTACTTGTTAATCAATTAATTTGGATTAAAATTCACCTGATCATTAGAAAATGAAGGAATGCACCATCCCTGCTTCTGTGTATCATAGAAATATGCGGTTTTTTGCTAGTTAGATGAATGTGTGTCACTGGAACTCAGTATTCTATGTACTTGATGTGCTTTTCAGTACTTTTATTGGAGTGAATATATAATTAAATATATAATTTTACATCTGGCATATTAGTCCATACCATGTTCTATAGTGTACTAAGTGTAGTGCCTTGATTATGTTCTAGTAAACCAGATGTTTAATATTGAACAAAATCCTTACAAACTTTAAATAATAATTTTCCTTGTAAATTCCTTACTAGAGGGAAACTCACTACTACCAGACCCTTGTTTGAGGAAGAGCTTCATCTTGCTTCACAAAACTAATTCAGTGGCGTAGCCAGCGGGGGGCGGGGCAGGGGGGCAAGTTGCCCCCCCCCCTGAAAAGATTTTGGGGAAATTTTTGCAGATATATTGCCCAAAATAGGAAGAAAAATGGGGAAATAGTGAGAAAAATGGGGAAATGATAAGCAAAATGGGGAAATGTTAAGCAAAATGGGGAAATGACCAAATTGAGGGAAATGGTAAAAAAATTAATGGGGTAATAAATAAAAAGAAATTGAAAAAAAAAGGGATTTATATGAAGAGTTTTATCAGATTTCCCCATTTCTTCTTCACAATTTCCCCATTTTTCTTCACAATTTCCCCATTTTTTCTTCACAATTTCCCCATTTATCTGGCCCGAATGATGTGCATCTTCCAAAAAATTCCACAAAAATTTTCAAAATGCTAAGCCTAAGGTATTTGCAAATATTTTTAATCAAAATATGAATCAAACAAAATTTCCAGTTTTGTGATTTGACTTTTTGTTATTTTAAATTCACCAAAATTTCTCTTAAACCTCAACAGATAGGTTCTCCGAAACGAAATTTTCTTCATAATTTTTGCAATGATGTTTCTGTGAACTGAAAAAAATAATTCTCAAGAGCTTCATTTATCATGTTTATATCTCAACAGAATGCATAGAATTCTACACAAGATTTGTTATTCTGAGTTTTTCCACCCTCAGATTCATGGTCCTTGATTTTCCTAATTTTGAAAAGAAATCCTATTATATTTTTTTGTCACTGCATATTCTCTGCTTCTTTTTTTCTGACATTTCACTATTTCCTTTCAAAATTTATTTCCCTGGATTTTAGATCCTAGCTTTTCCTATTTTTGCAAAGAAGTGCTTAATTTGTTCAGTTATATCTTCCATAAATTTCTCTGAATTGCCAACCAAGGAAATAATTTCTTTAGCTCTTTCAAACATTTCTCAACTTTTCACCATTTGCACGATATTATCCAGACATATTACTAAGTTATTATTAATAATTTAGAGACAACCACAACAGTGATGAGTTTCTGAAAGAATTTTTAAACATTGTGTTACAATGCGCGACACGCGAAGAGCTGTTGCCTTTGCTAACTTGGTATAGCGATTACAATTTTGGGGAAATGCCTTGGTGGTTTGCCCCCCCCTGGAAAAAATCCTGGCTACGCCACTGAAAACTATAATGCAAGATCTTGGTTCAGGAACAGAAATGCAGGAACAGAAATGCAGGCAGATTTGGATAACATCAGCTCATGCATCAGCTAGCAATCTAAAGTGCTATATCAATTTTTAATGGAGGTGTGTAATACACATCTCCATTTATGCAGTCACAGTGACAAAATGGACAGTTTTGGCGGGAAATTTGAAATTTGAGCATTTTCAGAAAGTCTTTTGGGCCCTGTCTTGGCTATTTTGTTTGGAGATGTTTGGGTCAAGAGATGTGGATAACTTGATTATAGAGCAAGCATTTGGCATAGGAATGAATACCAGGCATGTTGTAATTAGGATGTGACTTCCTTTTATATCTTGCTTGGATCCACTGGGGGCAGCTGCACACAATGTGTATTGGCCACTGTGCCTAAACTATTGAACTTGTATATATGATATTTGGCACATGAATGTGTCTCACAGCATATATGAGAATTTTGGTGGTCATGTTTAAGCAATTGGTAGAGTTTTTGTAAAATATTGAAAATTAAAAAAAATTTTTTTTTTCGTTTCTAGAGCAGAACTGTGAAATCGTTATACCTATGGGCATGAAATTCTACCATCAAATGCATTAAATACCCTTAATGTTCTTTTTGGGGGTCAAAATGCTCTTACAAAAATTAATAACAGCAAGTTCATCAAAAATGTGAAAAAAAAAAAAATTTTCTATGCTCCATGATTCCGTCAGTTTTGGAGTTACACTGCTGAAATTTTGCATTTGGATGTCTAAATTATACCTCTTTAAATGACTCAAACTCATTTGGAGAGCTTATCTTATGAAATTTTCATAAAAACAAAAAAACTGGGAAAAATGAGGATTTCTGATATTTTTCTCAAATTTTGGTATCTCAAAAATTAATGGTAAAGAATAAATTAATAAACTTCAACAATATTTACCTAATCATATTGGGAAGTTACTTTTGTAGCCATATTTCTACATAGTTTAGTGTAAAATTTTGTGTTGGAACTCATTGGATTTTGGACTTTTTGGTGGATGTCAGAAACTGTTGTATCCAGTGTTCCATACTGAGACAACTAATTTATTAGTGGATGAGAGTATGTCTATGATTGTTTTTACAGGGCCAGATTGAAAAACAGTTTATCGCTGAATCTGCCTCCCTGCCTAAATATATTCCTTAATAAATAAATTTTAAAAAATTTTCCCATAACACCTATGCCACATTTTGCGCCTTGAAATGGATTAATTTTAAAATTCTGAAATTTAGCACAAAATATAAACAACTTCTAGTTCTGACCACTCCGTGAAAGTCCTTTTCTGTGAATATGAACTTGAAGTAAGACACTACACCACCTCCATTTGGAACCCCTGGGTTCTTGTTTTAATCATCAACTACTAATACACTGTTTATCATACATGCGTTGATAATAGTTTGGTTGTTATTTGTGACTTTTTTGTTTTGTAATAAGACAAAATATTATATATCACCAGAGATCACTGTATATCACCCTATGCATAACCATGGTTTTTTCCTTAAATATAGGTGTCGCCACATGTACTGTTCTCAATACTGGAAATGCTGTATGATGTGGAAAGTCAAATTACACATTATCATTGGCGGATCCAGGATTTTTCGAAGGGAGGTCTCTGTGGAACAATTTTTTTTTCCAAATAGCAATATGGAGAATTTATCTGATGAAAGGGGGGGGTGCACCCCCTGTGCCCCCCCCTGGATCCGCCTATGATTACGGCGCTTTCACTTCTTTAAGCTTCTTTACCATACATGTAGAATTCTCTTGATCAGGAACAATGTAATGTATACAGTATTAGTATATATATTTATAATGCATAAAAGGGCTTTATTATGTCATAAAAGTAGTAAAATGGATAAGAAAACATAGGCTGCGCAGCAGCATACCCTCGGCTACTAAGTGGCTCTTCTCCAGACATTGGGATACATTGGGGCAGGATCCCCTCCCCCCCCCCAAAAAAGAGAGGAAACACTTAAATTATGAAAAGAAGTCAAAAACTTTTGGCACAAGATCAAATGAACAGAAAATTCATGGTTATCTAGAGATTACACCAATTTGGTAAAATTTGGATTTTGAAAATCTGAAAGGAATGCCTATTGTTGGCCTATAGCATACATTTGAATTTACTCATCACAAGTTTGATGGTATTCAATCATTTTTGTCTTTTTGTAATATACAATCGTAAGAGACGGGAAAATAGACAGTCTAAGGCAGGTATTGACTGTCATGAAGACAGTTAGAAAATTGGAAATAGCATGCAGGGAACTGTCCGGATAGATAGACAGATGATTATTGCCCCTCCTGCCCTTGGCAGTATACCAAAGTTGAATTTGTCATTACCGCAACACGTCATTACCGGAACACTTGGCTACTGTTGCGGTAATGTCATAGCAAATGCATATATATGTTAATTTTTGCCAAAATTGAAATTGAGAAAAGAATCGTGGCAACAATTGCCAGATGTTTTTCGGAACCTATGTTGACCACCACACTGATTAAATCATGCATTTTATAAATGTTTAAAAACAGTAAAATTGCCACCCAAATGGGAACATTTCTGTTCTGTAGAATGACCCAGCTATCATGTGATAAAAAGATAGTCTACTAAATACTGAATAAATAAGGGGAGGCTATTTAATATCCGGGGGGGGGGGGGGCTTGGATTTTTTTCTTTTTAATAAATAATGTCTTGCTCATTTTTGGTGAAATAAATAATTTTCTTGTGGGCAGTCTTGAAATAAATAATTTCTGGCGGGGTTTTTCAAGAAGATGTTGCTTGATTTAGGAATGAATATTCAGGGACTTCATTCACTTGAAATAAATTATTACCGCGTCTGTTTCCATTAAATAAATAATTTCCCACTGAGGAAAACTCCAAGCCCCCCCCCCTGATTATTAAATGTTTGCCCCCTTATGCCAAAGGTCACTCAGATCTTAAAACACCTGTTCCGCTCTGGAGGTCTTTTTGCATTGTATGAGTTCTGACCCTCGCCTCCCCTGCGACAAGATTTAATTTCTATACATGTATTTATTTCTTGGATAAAAAATTTTTCATTAAAAAATTACTAACATAAATCTCGTAGTACCAATGCCAAACAAATCAAATATATTCCCCAAATACCAGGGTAAGGGGCCGACCAAACGATAGTGGGGGGGGGGCTTATGGCTTTTACCCCCGGGACAAACTTTTTTTTCTTTTTCGCTCGAGAAGTGTCGACAAACAATTTTTTTCGCATGCGGACACGCGACAATCAAACTTTTTTTTTTCATGTGCTGAACTAACTTTTTTTTCCAGTGTCAGGTTTGAAACAAACTTTTTTTTTTCACCAAAAAGTGCAAAGAGCCATAGCCCCCCCCCCCCCAAAATATAGCTAAAAATCATCTGGTCTGCCCCTAATGATCTAAATTTGATCCCAACCAGGTAATAAATTTATGACAACATGAGAATAGAAAGTGCCCAAGTAAAGAATATTACTGCATAACTGAAAAGGCCAATCAGTGCCACTTATTTAGTGTAACTTTCAATTTATTAGTGTGTTATATGAACACATTATTTTGTAAAAATTGACTGATCAATCAAGTCATGAAAAAAATCCTGAGAAATAAACACCTGCACAACTTAATTTATATATTTCCACAGTGGAAATAAGGGGTAACCCTTTTCTGTGCTATCCACGGTTTGTATTGTATTTCTTTGTATTTATAAATGAACCGAATAAAATCAAATCAAATATATTTAAATTTGTCAACCCATTATGCATGCACTATAATGGCAATCTTATGCACTGAATGCAACCAAACATAGGCCTAAGTTGATTTTAGTTTCAGAAAGCCCCCCCCCCCCCCAAAAAAAACCTTTACAAGAAATAGGCCAAAACCAAGCGTTGCGCATGTTTTTTTGGCGCCAAAGTCATGAGACAAGTCATGAGACATCTATGCCAAGTTGAGGCACAGTTGACTGGTTGCCAAGACGTCACCATTGTCTTGGTTGTGAATGACGTCATTGTAATGCTGCAGTATTAACCAATCAGAGAGCCAGAACATCTAAACAGGAAGCAGATGTAGACTTTCTGTGACAGCTGAGCCAAGATGTTTCTTCTTCTCTCTTACTATACTATACACAACTGCAGTAAGTACAATTGGGGGCTTCGTGCTCCTACCATATTAAGACCTGCCGGTGTGGTCTCCATTATTTACACTTTCAAATGCAGCCTTATGCTTATATTTAGGGGCTGACCAGACGATAGTTGGGGGGGGCTATGGAATTTTACCCCGGGACAAACCTTTTTTTCCTTCGCGACGCATCAACGAACAATTTTTTCGCATGCGCACTCACGACAAACTTTTTTATCGGAATTTTAACATTACGGTACAGGTGGAAAAAAACTTTTTTTTTTATTTCCATGTGCTGAACAAACTTTTTTTTTCAGTGTCAAGTGGGAAATTTATTGTGGTAGTGGAACATCATGTGTCAGGTTACATAAGGTAACATTGACACTTCAGGTGCGTAAGATGAAGTCACAAATTCAGTCAGCCAATGATGGCCAACACTGAATAGGACATGACTCTATGGAAAACGAGTTATACCAGTGGGCTGGGAATGAAAGTGCTCAGATTATGAAGAGTGGAACCACTGATTAGCTTGAAAATAGGTATAAAACAGTACCTGTGTTATGAGACCCGCTGCTTTAGGACGGACTTGACTTATAGTAGAGCAGCAGGAAGCTGATTTTCATGATTGACCCCGCAGGCCAATGGAGCAGCAAGTGTTATATATTACAGTTGTCTAATGGGTAAATGTGGGACATGAAGATATGTACACCCGAGAATGTCAATGTACAATGAGGCCGTCAGGCCGAGTTGTACATGCAGTGGCGGGGTTCTCTGGGGGGCACCCACTATTCTAATTGTGTATTTTAGCCAGAGTTGGAAAGTTCATATGGGGGGGCACCTGGGGGGGCAAAGGTCCAATATGGGGGGGCCTGTGCCCCCCTGTGCCCCCCCCATAGGGACGCCACTGTGTACATGACATTCGAGGGTGTACATATCTCATGTCCCACAATTTACCCATTATACAATTGTTTTGAACCATGAAACCCTCTATTATCACAAGAAAGTTATGAAAATTACGAGCCAAAATGTGTAAAAAAAAAAGATAATAATCAAGAACATGTCTTATTTCAGATGATTCACCTTTACATTACAAATAAAGATATTTTCAAGGCATGAATGGAGATAGTGGCTGTGTCACTAAACACAATTTGCACCCCCGTCATTTTTAAAAGATACCCAATCTTCAGTGCAAAAAAGAAACTGATGACTTGAAGGAGAGGCTGAGACGTCACCATGGTGACACCATTATGATGTCACATCTCGACATGCTGCAGTGCTCCAGTGTCTATTTAATGAAACACCAAACCATTGGACATGACTTTTTGTACCACTCGACAGTGAAAATTAGTATTATGTGCACCGTTGTACATAAAGTCATGTCCAATGGTTTGGTGCTTCATTCAATTGACACTGGAGCACTGCAGCATGATATGTGACATCACAATGGTGTCACCATGGTGATGTCTCAACCTCTCTTTAAAGTCAACAGTTGTTTCTTTTTTGTACTGAAGATTTTGTATCTTAAAAAAGATGGGGGTGCAAATTGTGTGTACTGACACAACTACTATCACCCTTCTCTCTCTCTCTCTGTCTCCATTCATGCCTTGAAAATTATTTTTAGTGTAATGGTGAATCTCTGAAATAAGACATGTTCCTGATTATTTTTTTTTTTTACACAATTTGGTGTATTTTCATAACTTTCTTGTGATAATAGTGGGTTTCATGGTACAAAACAATTGTATAATGATTAAATTGTGGGACATGAGATATGTACCCCCTCGAATGTCATGTACAAGTCGGCCTAACAGCCTCGTTGTACATTGACATTCTCGGGTGTACATATCTTCATGTCCCACATTTACCCGTTAGACAACTGTAATATGTACAATGGTGTACATAATGCTAATTTTCACTGTTGAGTGGTACAAACCAAATTCTTCCCCAGGATATAAGCTATCTGATACCGGCCATAAAAATGTTGCATTTTGGTGCGAAAACTGTGGCAACTGTTGCCATAGCAACAAGTCTGTAATTTTAGGGACAAAAAATGTAAGCACTTATATGGATACAACATTGTTGTGATTGATGGAGGTCTTTAATTGTTGTCATAACATTAACATATATATATATATATGGGCTTATTGGAAGGTCTGATTTATTAGCTTTCTTGTGACATCTCATTTGTATGTGTAGGACGATTATTGTTCTCATAATAGGGTTGTCCAGAGAACACTGACAATGTATTTTTTAAATTTATCCAATTTCATATAACATAAATAGCTTGTCTGACCCACCATATTGAATATAAAACCCATTATAGAGACAAAATGTATTCTATCGAAGGGAACAATATTAGTGAAGATAAAAATTCAATCCCTGAATTTCTTGGTTGTCATGGAAACAGCCGAAACATACATTTTTTTTGCTAATTTACGACCTTTTGGAGATCAAGTGGCTAAACACAGGGAAGAAAAGACAAATCAAAAAATTTTACGGCTCTTACAATACCTACATACTCTGATTAAGAAAATGCTTTGTGTAAATTATTTTTGGATATAATGGTCGCCATGGTAACGGAGCAAAACAAGTTTTAGAACCTGCATCACTTTTTTGAGTGATGCAAATTTGCTAATTGATGCTAATCATAAAGATAATATTGATATGGAGCCATTTTTTTAGTTACTACATAAGGTATTTTATGGGGTTACTTCACTTCTTGATTGCCTGTGTTTCAGAATTCAACTTAATGGTTCCCATGGAAACCAAAAAAAAATGGATATCCTCATTATTTTCTCACTTATTATGTTTCAAAGCATTAATGTAAGCCTTACTGACACAATTATTAAAATAGCATATATCATGGAAATCTTGTATGGTTACTCAGGACAAATTTGGTTTGCATCGATAGCAACTACTTTAAAGCTTCCAAAAATACATGAATCCAAGCATTTTAACGACAAGAAGTACTTTGTTTTGCGGCTATATGTATTCTTTTTCTCTAGCCAAAATTTTCTTATGTTGTCTTAAAGTCAATATAATTATTCGATTTGCTGTTTAGATTGTTGACTTTAAACTAATATGTATATGAATTTCGCCAGATAGAGTAATGTCAGTTAAGGTTAAGATACCTTGAGTCAGATATTACTACATATATATATATACACCATCACAAATGGCTATGTAGGTCACCATCATCAGTGCGGACCCTTGTAGAGGGACCGTGACCTTTAATTGGGCAAAGGTCACCCATGTAGGTCACGATGGTGAAGTTAAGTAGGTCACGCATGTTCCTATGGGGCCTCAGGTCTCGGGTCATAGGTCATGTCACCTAATTGCTTTACCTGTCAAGTATGACACGCGAACAATGCGTAGGTTAAAGTAATTGTTGATAAGTGCCCAGATCAATCAAGTTGTCAAAGACACAATGGTGTATAGAAGTTGAACCAGTCATGCGAGGAAAATTACCCCAATGCATTATGGGTATTGGGTGAGTATATAAAAAGGTGCAACGGAATTTTCCTCCTCATTTCTCTTCGCAAGAGTGGAAGTAGAAGACTAAAAGTTTCGAAAATACTTTTAACCGAAAAACTTCCAATGGCTTCTGCGCAACTGACACAGGCTGAGGCTGACACTGCCGCCATGCCTCCTCCGCCGTCTCCTAAAATGACATTGTGCTCCGTTTCGGGCTTAGAGTGCGCGACTCCAACAGCTCCTCGTCAAGTCGACCTGAGCACCAAGACGTTCGTGTCGGCTCGCCCGGGTGACAAGTGGAAGACTGGCTACGTGTCCCTAGTACGTCGTGGACAAGCCAAAGAAAGGTTGCCGTCGTCTCGTGACAGAACTGTTCATCTGTCCAAGAGGTCCTTTGAGAAACTCGGACAGCATTTGAAAGACTTCCAGACTGCTTTAAAATCTAAAACCGAGTTTCATCTCATGCTGACCAAGAAACAGCACTTGCTTACGACGCAGTTTAAACCCGAGGGGAAGGAGGCATTGCACTTCCTAAGCGTACTGCATCCCGTACACGAAACGGAAAAGGTGTTGCCTACGGACGAAATGAACCACTACAAGACGATCAACTTGAGTCCTGCCGAATTCGACAAGCTTGTCGAGTTCTACCCGAAGCTTCACGAAGTCGTGAAGATCAGGAACTTGAGGGCTGAGAATGATGAGACTACCCGCATCCAGGGCTACAGGTGGACCCACCGTGCTTCGGGTGCTCGCTCCGCTCAGATATTTCTTACTCTGCAGCAATGCGAGAACGATTCGGCCGTTCATTATTACGACCACTTCGCTACGGAGGCTCAACCCATGGAGATGGACCACAAGGAGTCCTACGACTACGATAAGACGGAGGTCGATAGACCCAGCAAACTCGAACTGATAGAACATTTGGCGTACGCCACTCTCACTCGCGATCTGAAGCAGAAGAATGTCGAAATGGAGAAAAACCCTCCCGAGGAAAAGGTTGTCGCTCAGGCCATTGCGAAATTCGATCGCCATACCTTCAAGGGGATTGTCAAGAAAGTTATGATGAAACTCTCTTATAAAAATGTCTATCTCAGCTGTGAATTTGTCGATATGTTTTTTTACGTGCACGGAATGGAGAATGTCAAGGAGTGTCTCCTGCAACATAAGGTATCCGCTTCTGGAAACTCCTACAGCAGACTCCTCGATCACTGTTATGTAGAGGTTCTTGACGAAATGATTAAAGAGTAAATAAAAAAATTTAAAAGAAAACGAAGAGAGTATGTTTTATATTTCCTACTGCAAAAAGAAAACGTGTCTAGTAAGTAGTGGTGAAAAATCTTTATTTATCGTATGCGAATATGATTGACAAAGAATTACATAAAATGTGTAATGTACTAACTATGGCGTTCGTATTTTGAGAATGCCTATCACTGACTTGGAATGACATCTCCCGAAGCTTTTGCGCTAATTACAAGACCGCTAGCAATTATTTTTTCCTCGGGTCCTGAAATGACAAGTAACAACAATAAACGAAGGTTCCCTATTGGAGTACGATTGACAATAACAAAATCTGGTTAAAAAACTGCTCTCATGGGAATTGCCGACGGACAAGGGCTTAAGGAATGCTGTGTACGTTCAACTCTAGGCCGGACGATAATATTAGCTCGAGAAATAGATGGATTTTCTTTTAGTACCCGTACGGTAGTGTATCGAAACTACCTTTCACTAAACGGCGCTTGCAGTAGGTCACCCTAAATTTCTTCAGTTCCTCTCTGCTGAAGAGCACGAACCTCTTTTTGCAACGACGGATTTTGTCGTAGCGGGCTTCGATGTAGTTCTCCACTCCTTCTGGCAGAGGGTAAGTATCGGGATCCGCCCAGAATAACACGAGCTGACATATTGCCTCCATATTCAGCTTTTTGGCATTTTCGTGGTTTAAAGTCTGCCCTTTCAGTTTGACAACAACGCTACCCGTATTAGTCGAATAGGCGTAAGACTTTGGTCCACTACTGACGAAGCGGGTGATGAACTCGCCGTCACCCAGCTCATTGGTCCATTGGCCGAGATGACATCCGAGATGCGGTTTGTATTCTTCGTCGTCCGCGTCATCGTATTCGTAGATTATGCTGTCGGTGTCGAAATACAACACTCTTTCTCCTAATGCGTGGAGCGTCTTATAGAGTCGCCGTCTCCCGTTGGAGGTGGTGAATGCCGCCACGAAGACGTTCACGTGGGGCATTTCGGGTAGAAATCCCGCGGCGTACTCGTATTGCAGTAGACACCTATCGCTATCCAACACGTGAGCGTCTCTCAATTTGACTGAAGAATCCGTTAACACCCTGAGCAGCTCTGGCGCATCGGTCACCAACTTGTGTATCCTATGGTTGTTGTTCTCCCCAAACTTTCCCCAGAAACTGTTTAGTAGTAATTTATTGGTCGCCCTCTTTCCCGAATTGTATTCGATGTTTTCGGATTGCAACCTTACGCCCTCAACTCGTTCGTATTCTCTGATGTATTCGTCTTTCTCCTCCCCGCTCATTCCGAATTTTGGCCACCCCGAAGCCTCCTGCTTCCCCTTGAGGAACATGTTGACGTACTCGGCAAAAGCCCCCGATCCCTCCACCGCTCGATCGTACTGAGTTCTTCTCGCGAAGTGGTAGACTTCGTACACCTTGACGATAACGTAGCCCACCGCCAGCGCGTCCTCCAAATCGACCGTCGTGTAAGTGCCGATAAGGTCCCTCCTGTCATCGCTGCAGTTGCATTCCTCCCTGCTGAGGGAATTCGCGCAGGTACGACAGAGAGGAAACAGCAGCTTCTGATTGCTACGGACGGGAAGGCAGGGGTGGTAGAGACCCCTGGGTGCTCTAACTCGGCACTGCACCAGACCGAAATATTGAGAAATGTCGGTCGTTTCGGGAGCGACTATTACCTCTGGTATACCGTAGGGGTAGACGTCATTCTTTAACGTCATTGGGTAAAGCGAACAAATGTCGATGTACCCAATCTTTTTCCCCTCCTTTGCTTCGCTGTAGAGCTTCACGGCATTCGTCCTCCCACCGAAGAAGGCGTCGCGGGGGTCTAGACGCGGCAGGAGATCGAGCTTCTCCGCTAGCTCTTGAATGGCGGGCTCTTTCTCGCGCAGTAGCCTAAACTCGCATTCCCAAATGACATGCACTTCGAAATGCATTTCTTTCCTGAGGTAGCGCAAGCGGCTCATGGTTTGCTCGTAGAGGACCTCCAGAGGCTCGCCGGTGTGCGGGTGTAGCAGCCGCTGGCCATTCGGATTCGGGGGGTGGCACTTCTTACAGCCGTGAAACACGCACCCCATGAATTCCCAGGCGGTCTCCTTACCCGTTGTCTCGTCTCGGTGGTAGCCGTCGAGTTTCAGCCATCCGCCGGAAGCCCTGTTGTTAGCTACGCGGTGTTCGCCTCCATTGCGCGCGTGTCTGATGTTTAAGCCCTGCCTCTGCGCTTCGTACTCTAACCAAAGTATAGAAGCCAGGCTGTGATTTTCCTGCCCTCCGAACCCCGTCGCGGGCATGTGGGCGAACGGCGTCGATACAAATTTTCGCTCCTTCACCTCTATCGATGCGGGTGCGACTGAGTCGCCTTTTGAGTCGTATAGTTTGACTTTGTCATAAGTGCAGACCTCGCGCAACGTACGACCATCCTCGGTCTTCACTTCGAATTCCTCTGGGAGGAACAGGTGGCGGTACACCGCCATGCAGACACCCGCCAGCGTGTTGTACTGGAAAGGGTCCACGCCGGTGATTTTGGTCTTTCTTTCTCCTCCCTCCCCCACATCCGTCACCTCTTCCCTACGGGTGACTCGGAGGAGCCACGCGCGGAAGGCGTTGCAGCTTTCTTGGAGGATGTTCACGTCATCCTCGCAGTACCGAGAGATTTCCTTACGGAAATCAAACACCGCACCCCTTTGTTGCCGGTACCATTCCATGAACTCCCTCCGGGCCTCGGGCTTCATCGAATTGACTCGATAGCAGTAGGGATGGGGCATTGGCCCGACGTAGTCCCAGTTCTCCTTCTGATTAAAGAAGACGGGGAATGTACCTTTGCGGATAGACGTCAACCCAAACACTTTGGGCATTTGCGCCAACGGCATCGAGAGAAAGTTTAGAGAGTCAATGACGCGGAATTTTGCCGTACTGATGCACATCACCTTGCTACCCCTGAGAATCATATGGGGAGCTCTCGTCAGGTTGTTTAGAACGTAGCGCATCAGGAAATACGCGTCGTAGGCCTGACCGTTGTGAAATACTAAGGTGTATCCCTCGAAAGGACGATCAAAAAAGAACAGGCAAAATTCGTGCGCCACATTCTCTCCAAACAGTTCAATGCCTCTCTTGCCGCATTCGTCTGTCGCCATGCAGGTTGAGCGAAGCTCGTCTCCCCGACGATGTCTTCCAATCCGCCCACGGCAGTTGGTGCAAGGCGTTCCGCAGTGAGCGCATCGAGGGCTCTCACGATAACTGAGACCCTCGCAGTGTTCGCATTGCCAATGCGCCACAACCAAATTCGGTTCATGAACATCGCCAGTCGGATCCGTTTCGAAGTCAGCGTACATGTACTTCGCCGAAATGGCTTTGGGCTTCTTTTGGCGTATATAGCAATAGTGAACACCCGTCACCTGTTGCTGGCATATTTTGCACAATCTATAGCCGCAACGGTGTTCGGCGCCTCGCCGGTAGAAGTAGTTACAGTCTAGGCAGCGGAGGGATTGGGCGCACACGCCTTTCTCGATGTGTCCGTCAAAACAAGCCAGGGAATTCAAAAACCTATTGCATGACGTACACATCTTTTGTTCCTCCTTAATGACAGGGCACGAATTGGTACCGCAGGATTTGCACTCGTTGATGCAGGAATGCTTTTCCTTTTTCCCAAAGCAAGCCTTGCACTTTGTGCAAAAGGTTGTGCCGACGAACATCTTTACGAGATTCACCACCGCGTGAAAGTGTCCGGGGGTTTTGTCATTGTCATCCATTTTGGCGTAGAACAAATATATCGTTCTCTGCCTCTCCTCGCTGCCTACGTAGACCGGCTTGAGATCGGTACCGGACTGGAACACTACTATCTGAGCATTCGCAGCCCTTTCGAAAGCCGCAATATCCGTGAAAGCGGGCGTATAATCTAGACGGAAGCCGGCGAGCGTTTGTAGCGCTCGAGCCTCTCTCGTCAGCACACCGCGGTTGACATTGTAGAGCTGGTCCAAATGATTCTGCGCCTGCCTGATCAGCACCGCGTCGCCAATCTCCCCGCACTCCACTCTACGTCTCTTAGCCAGTGCTACCGCGATGGATCTCGCCAGACAAAGGTTGTCCTTTACCTTAGTTTGAGAAATGGCCTTGGAGTAGCGAAGAGAATCGCCCTCGCCGAAGTTATACACCAGACCCGCGACTCGCCCCGCGCCTCTGGGGTTCTTTACTACCGCCACGTGAATATCGAGGGGTTCGTCGAGAAATAGCTCCTCGTCCGATTGCAGAACTGCCGCCAGATGTTCCTCTATCTTCCACACATCCAATTCGCGGAGGGGCATCATGCCTATCGTGCGGGGTGCGTAGAAAGACATGCTAGATATGTAAACTCTGACGAGATCGTTACCGTTGTAGCACTCATTAAGCCTGTCGATTATTTTATCCATAATTTCGAGCAGCTCTCCTATCACTTCGGCCAAAACGACGTTATACCAGACCTGATCGAAATACACCTTGTACACTATTTCCTGCGCCAGTCCGCCGGCAAATCCCAGAGATTTAACATCGATTGTCATGTTGCGATGGAAATTTAACGCGTAATCTCTTCCTCTAAAGACCATTCGGTCATCAAATACGTATTGGTCTAGTTCATTAAAAGGCGAGGCGGGCCACAAATCCTCTACCTCCTCCTCCTCTTGTCCTCTTTCCTCAACCTCTCCCTCCTTCTTTACTCGGGCCCCCTCCCCAACGCATTCCTCAGCATTATACAAAATGTCAACCATGTCTTTAAGATCTCTATCTACTCTCAAGTCCGCTTCAGTGAGCTCGCTCACCTCGCTTTGAACCACGGCTTCCATAATAACTTCTTGTTCTCTGAAAAAAAAGAAAGACGAAAGGATAAGTTTCAATTTCTCCTTATCGATGAGAACGAACGATATCGTTTTGTTATCTCAACCAAAAATGTTCACCTCGAATCCAGCCTTTCTACCATCCTGTCTAAACATTGGGGTAAAGGCGGTACTGCGCTATTTCACTGCCCGTGACCACTCCTTTCTCGTTTGGATGGGTCCGCTACGGCTCCTTCCGTTTGTTCGACTTCCTCGACTTTGACGACTTCCTGGGATCTGAGGACAAAAGAAATGAAGCCGTGTATAGCGAGTCCTACCGTATGAGGCAACAAATAATAAACAAAAAATAAACGTTTTTTAGGCTCACTCCGCAATGGCTTCCATTATTGAGGAATCGTCTCCGGCGTAGAAGTTGAGAAGATTGCTGTCGACACTGGTGAAGAGCTCGTCGGCCGTTGAAGGCCGAGGAGGTGGAGGTAATGCTGCTAAGACACTGGAGCGGTCAGCCTCCTCCCGATCCGCTGGAACCTCCCGGGGGCTAAAAACGAAAATAAGAAATATTATGTCTCGATAAACGAATGTCAGTTTCTCTCTCTCTCTCTCTCTCTCTCTCTCTCTCTAGGTACTCACCGTGGCTGTGTCGCTGTAGTGTACCCGTAAGCGCTCAGGTCTTTAAAAATAGAGTCCAGTTCCGCGTTGATGTCTCTTTCGGTCACCTCGGCTAACGGTGGTGGGGTATGATCGGGTTTCGGAGTAGAGTATGCCCGGGGAAGAAATTTTTCGCCGCGTGGAATCTCCGATGACACCTCTTCGAATACTTCGCGAGCGTCGTTCGCCTCGCCGCGGTCACTTCCTGACCACTCCTCTTCGGTCATCGATTCTTGCGTGGACTCGTGCAGCAGCTCTCAATGAGAGGTTAAGCGAATTAAATAAAAGTACAATTTCTTCAATCTCGTAACGGAGTAATAAAGGTAAAACGAGTGTACGCCTTGAGACGCGGAACTCACCTCAGTAAACGCTTCGCGGCCGTCTCCAAATTATCGCGAAGTTCGTCCTCCCCATCCGAACGCTTTCTCTTCTGCCCCGTCGTCAGGGCGCTTTGACGAGCGATGCGGTATATTCGCGAGATGTCCACAATTCGTTGACAAAACTTTGTCAAGTGTCCGGTCAGGTTCTAAAGTAGAAAAGAAAGATCTCGTTATATCGCGGGCGTCCCAAGGGAGGGCGTCATTCTCCATTATTTTTATCATTATTCCCTACGGCTTACCTCGCTAAGAACTTCCTTGTAATCCTCCCATTCGCCCGGGCCGGTTTCTCTTTCGTCAGAGTCGGAGGACGTCTCGAGGAACCCTGGCCCCATTGTCTTCTTTCCGTTGGCTTTCCTCCGCCCCAACGTTCGTCGTTGCTCGTGCCTCTGGCGTTGCATCCGTCGTTGACTCTTTGGCCGCGAGCGTTGTTGCCGCTTCCCCTCTTCGGCATTCGTCTGAGCTCCTCGCTTCACCACGGTGCTGTACAGCGGTTTGTCGAGCTCCATTGGAGCGTGGACGGCCGTGCTGACATCTACCGTCGACACGGTCGAAGGCGCTTCAGTGAGCGGGGGGCTGGGGACGACTTTGGACGTCGTAGTACGAAAGTTGGCCTCGCTACTCTCGTGATTTCTTCTTTTTCTCCTGGCTCCCTTCGAGCTCTGACGTTCCGTCGTCGCCTCGCTGAAGAAAATAAAAAAGAGAGAGATAACGTACCGTTGTTTCGCCATGGCGGACAATAACGAAATCGGTTCGAGAGAAGAGAACGTCTTCCGCTTCGAATGCCCGGCCGCGACGATGCTAGTCGGCCCGTCGATGTCGGGAAAAACGGTTCTGGCCATGAAGATCTTGAGGAATGCCTCGCGAATGTACACGATTCCGCCGACTAGGATTATTTACGCATACGGCGTGTACCAGAAGGTCTTCACACGGCTGGAGGAGGAGGTCGAAAACCTCGAATTGCACGAAGGCCTGCCCGGGCGCGAATTGATAGAGAGCATCGGTTCGGAGGAACCCGGTCATCACAATCTGCTCGTACTGGATGATCTCTTGGACGAGATCGGGAAATCTTCCGAGATGTGCGCCCTGTTCACCAGGGAGGTCCACCACCGGCGAATATCGGTGATTATGCTCTCGCAAAACATTTTCCACCAATCGCGCTATTCCAGGACGATAAATTTGAACAGTAGCTATCTCATCCTGATGAAGACTTGTCGAGACCTCCAGCAGATACACCACCTGTCGCGCCAGATGTTCCCCGGCACGCCTAAAAGACTTCTGGAGGCGTGGGAGGATGCCACAAGAGCTCCGCACGGCTACCTGCTCGTTAACAACCTCACTAGTTCGGGTGACGAAGACATACGGCTGAGCACCGGCATACTGCCAACTGAAGACTTGATTTTGTACGCGAAAAAGTGACTTCGGCGATGTCGGGCAGATTGAGGCGTTGTTTGCCCTTCATAGGACTCGTAGTTAAGGCGGGGAAAGTTTCTCCGCCCCTCACTCGACATTTACTCGGTCACGCGAGCGGAGAACAGGCTCTCGCGTTGATAGAATTAATAGTAAACGTGCTGAGAGGCGCATTACCAGTATCCTCAAACGTGCGCCTGAAGCTGCGCAAAAGTAAGGGCGTCCTCAGGAAACTTTCCCTCATCAGACGACCTTCCCGTGCGCGAGAGTCTCTCCGCCTTCACTACGAGAGCGTATTACGTTTTCTGAAGCTCTGCCACCCCCTGCTGAGACAACGTCTCGACTCGGATAGCGAGGACACCCTTGACGCCTCGACCGACTCTTCGGCGGAAACCGACTCGGCGAGCGAAGTTGGCGAGGGTTGGCTCCCCGTCACGAGTGACTCGAGCGATTCGTCGGAATCGAGCTCTTCCGAGGCCAGCGATTACTCGACCGAGGGGGAGTCCTACTTAAGCGCCTCATCGGAGGGATCGAGCTCCTTCGAAAGCTCGTACGAGAGAGCGCCCCCGAATCGTGGCTCTACGGGGACTCGCCCCCGTGTCGAACCGGAGACTCGTCGCAGCGTCGACCGAGCTGCCCGCGTCGAGAGCGGAAACTCGTCCCTCGACTCGTGCGGAGAGGACGACAAAGCCGATAAGGCTGACACCGTAGGCAAAGTCGAAGCTGCTCCCGAGGTCCCCGACGTCCCCGGAGTCTCCGAGGCCCCCGTGGACGGCGAGGCTAGCCGTACCGTAGAAGAAGGACCGCCGAGAGAATCCCAGCGCCTAGCATAGGCCTCCGTGGCGATGTCTTCCGGCATGAAGTTCAACAGAAAAGTCTACGTCGTACCCGAAGAAAAATATCTCAGCATGCTGAAGGATCGCAAGCTTCGACCCGCCGCTGAAGCCGTGCGCCCGGACGGCGCACGACTTCAAGGGCGGGTCGCCCGACCTTCAACGTCGGAGGATGAAAACCCTCGGACTAGACCCAACGGCGTTTATGAGATGTCGGGCCCGGCCGCAACCCATTCCGTCGAAGGACGTTATTCCGGACATTCCTCCGAGTCTAAGAAGTCCACCCCTACCGCCGCGGAGGCGTCCCGAGTTTCCTTTTCCGGGAAGAGGTTGGCCGAGGCGAAGAATAAGAAGAAGAAGAAGAAGAAGAAAAAGAAGGGTGAAAAGAAAAGGAATAAGACGCCCGGCGATTCGAGGAACGTTTTGAATGAAGTAGAGGCTTCTCTCGCGAATGACTCGTCCCGACGGAACGTTAGGGCCATTTTCCACGCGCTGACTCCCTTTAGAGGGGAAAAGGCGGACTCGGAAACTTTGCGGCTTCCCTGCGTCACACTCAGTCGTCGCATTTTCCCCTGCCGAAGGACTGTAAAACGTTCTACGCCGTGTTGTTGGAGAAAAACGTTCCTCTGGAGTACGTCAAGAATGAGAAGCTTCGTCGCGTCTTGCACTTTCTGAAAAACAAGCATCGCAAGGGCCGGAAGGGGCTCTCGGCGAATAAAACCGTCTCAACGCGGAGAAAAATTCAGTCGCCTTCGACGAAAGTGCCCGAGACGTGGGGAAAGGTCCGTGACAAGGAGCGTCGAGCTTGGGTGAAGTTGTAGCCCCGCCCCTCTTTCGCGTTCGGAGAGAGAGAGAGAGAGAGAGAGAGAGAGAGGGAGACGAAGCGTAGCGACGGCGTTATGGGGCGTCGACGTCGAGACGACGTC
This sequence comes from Platynereis dumerilii, assembly GCA_026936325.1. Taxonomy (NCBI): domain Eukaryota; kingdom Metazoa; phylum Annelida; class Polychaeta; order Phyllodocida; family Nereididae; genus Platynereis; species Platynereis dumerilii. Next base: position 29,253,187 of record JAPTHN010000013.1, read on the forward strand.
GCTGCCCTACCCCCTAATATCGACGCCTATCTAACGAAGAGATTTTACGACCCCTCCTCTCCGGGAAGTTTTACTAGCCTCTCTAAACTGTACGAAGTCATCAAAAGAGAAGGACGCTATCGCATCCCCCTGAAACGCATCAAAAAGTGGTCCGAGACTCAGGACATCGTGACGCTCCATAAAGCCGTCCGTCAAAAGCAACCCGCCTACCGACGCATCATCTCCCCGGGCTTGAATCATTTGTGGGACGCGGATTTGCTCGTGCTGACGGGGAAACGCTTCGTCGAGGCGAATTCGGGACACAACCACATTTTGGTGACGGCCGACGTCTTTTCCAGAGTGTGCCGAGTGGAGGCGGTGAAAAACAAAGGCGGCAAAGAAATGGAGAGGGCCTTCTCCGCTATATTCGAACGCGCCGGCCTCGCTCCTCGTTTCCTTCGGACGGACAGGGGCACGGAGTTCTCCAACGCGAAACTGCGAGAATTGCTGCGAGAGAAGGGCGTTCGTCACGTCTTTGCGAACTCCGACTGGAAGGCAAATTACAGTGAAATTCTAATCAAAACCCTCAAGAAGAAGCTTTTCCAATTTTTCCAAAGAACGAACTCTTACGCCTATGAGGATGAGCTGCAGAAAATAGTTAAATCCTACAACGACACGGTGCACAGCGCCATAGGCTTGGCACCCTCGGAGGTGACGAAGAACAACGAAAGGAGCGTATGGGACTACCAGTACGTCACCAACTCCAAGGGTTACAAGGAGTCTCTGAAACGCGCTCTCAAGAGAGCCAACGACACGGGCCCGAGCGGTCGAGCGAAGGCCGAGCAGTACAAGTTCGCCATTGGTCAGACGGTACGAGTCGCCTACTTTAGACAGAAACCCTTCGACAGGGCCTACGACGAACAGTTCACGGGAGAGGTGTTCACGGTGAGGAGCAGAAGAATATTCGAAGGCGTCCCCGTTTATTATCTGAACGATTTCTCGCGAGAGGAGGTAAAGGGACATTTTTATTCGGGCGAGCTCACGCCAGTTGTGTACGATCCGAATGCGCTCTTCAAGATAGAGAAAGTACTGAAGAGTCGCGTTCGCAAGGGAGTCAGGGAAAAGCTGGTGAAATACCAAAGTTGGCCAAAGAAATACAACGAATGGATCGACGCCAAGTCCGTAGTACGACTCACCCGAGGTAGACACGAGCGTGTAGAGGAAGATTAAGAGGAGCGACGGGCAAAACGACGAAATGTTCATTTACCTTCGAAGCGATAGCCAACCCTCCACTCACCCTAACAACACGGCTGCCCGTTTCTCGTGTTCGTTGCCCGAGCACTACAACCTTGCCCACGGAACGTACGGAAGTTCCTGGTGCATCGGACTGACGGAGTTGTGTCTCCCCGCGATAAGGAAGGGCTCGAAGGGCAGCGTCATATACGTGAGTTGCAGCGCGTGCGAACTTTCCTGCGTTGGAAACGCTTACAAACCCGTCATCGCGTCGATAGGCCTCGGCGAAATAAAACGAGACGGCTGCGTTCGATTCCCATCAGTGTAGTACGTACCTCTGAGAGAGAGTAGTCTGAGCGAGCTGAGCATCGAGATCTGCGGAAGCGACTGCGAACCGCTAAAAGACCTCGACCAGGCCAAACTGACGACGCATTGCTCCCTGGTTTTGAAATGGATGCCGAGTATAAATCCCTGGCAGCCGTGAAGAACGACGCGTGGACCGAACATTTCAAGCAATCCGTGGGGAAACCGTACTCGTGGGGCAAGGAGAGGGAACTCGTGGTGCTGAAGTCGGGCGGTCAGCGCTCCACCGCTTCCAAGGATCTTCCTCTAAATGTGATTTCGCCCGTCGAACAAGTCACCAACATGGCGCGGGCCGAAGCGGGCAAAAACGATCCCAAATACGTACCGCCCTCAGTTGCCTCGAAATCGTCGCGTAGCACGGCCGCAAAGAAGAGAGGGGGAAAAGATTCGTCGAGAAAGAGAGGCGGAACGACTGTCAAAGGTTCTCGCAAAAAGTCGAGCGGCGGCGGCGGTTCGAAAAGGACCAAAAGAAAGGCGGAGAAGAAGAAAGGCAAGAAGAAGAAAGGCAAGAAGTCTAAAGACATCTTTGACTGAAGGGAGTTTAAAAAGCGGACAACGAATATGGCGAGCGACTTGGGGTACGAAAATTCTCTCGACGTCTTCAAGCAGCCCGTTTCCAATGTCGGTTTAGTAGAATGCAAGCTGATAGAATACCGTCCTAGCAATCAGTTCTCCACGGAAGGCAATGTCAAATTCAGAATCCCCGGAGCGGGTGCGATGTATGTGGATACGTCGCAAATTTACGTCAAGACTGTCGTGCGCATCGTGCGTTCCAACGGAGATAGCGTACCGAGGAGGCCCGAGGAAAACGCACCTCCTCCGCCCCAATCTCCGCTGCCCGCACCACCGACAGCTGAAGCCGGGAGCTCGGGTGCTTCGCGACGAGTCACGCGGAGCCTGTCGCAGGCCGCGGGAGATGAAGGCGGTTGGAGCATTGGTGTAATAAACGGATTGGCGGATTCTTTGTGGAACCAGGTCGAGGTCCGATTAAACGATGTAGTCGCGAGCGGCGGCATGACGGGCTATTGCTACGCGGCGATGTTGAACACGCTACTGGAGGAGAAGGCCGTATCCGACGAGGAACTGCAGTGCGCGATGTTCTACAAAGACACAGCGGGCTACATGACTACTTCGTCGCTCACGCTCGGGGGCAATGAGGGATTTCAAAAGAGAGCCAAACTCTTGGAAGGAAGCAAATCGGTTGAATTACAGGCGAAGTTGGACGTCGACGTATTCAAGTCTAATCGGTATTTATTAAACGGCATCAGCGTCGATCTGGTCCTGTATCCGACTAGCGCGGCCTTCAGGCTGCTGACCACGAATACGCAGGACAAGGACTACGTATTAGAAATACAAGACATATCGCTGATCGTTAAACACGTTCTGCCTTCGCCGCAGGTGTTAATCGGACATCAAGATGTCCTCCGCTCGGGGCTGTCCCGAGCCCGCTATTTCTATTTGAAGGAGGACGTGAGGAAGTTCAGCTTGGCCAAAGGAATTTCGACCTATCAAATCGCCGATTGCTTCCAGTCCAAAGTGCCGAGCTCTCTCGCGATCGCCTTCGTGTCGGGCGACGCGCTATCGGGAAATATAAACAAAAACGGATATTATTTCCATCATTACTTCGTTTCGAGCATTAATGTGAGCATCACGGGAAGTCCCACGGCGCGCGGTCCGCTGAGTTTCGATTTTGCCAACGACAAATATCTGCAAGGCTACAGCGATCTCTACGCGGGGAAGAGTAAAAGCCCTCCGAACAGTCAGAGAATCAGTTTGGAAGAATTTGCCGAAGGCTACAGTCTATTTCGAGTTCCCTTAAATCCGCAAAACCACGAGGATTATTATCCCACTTATCGCGAGGGAAGCGTCAGAGTGGACTTACGTTTCTCGAAGCCCCTCCCCGAAAGCGTTGTGATGCTCGCCAGGACGACGATGCCCGCCTGTCTGGAATGCGACTACGAACGAAACATCTATCTTTCATAAAGCGGGGGGACGCGAGAAAGTTATGAACACTTCGGACATTTACCAGATTTTATGGAAAGACAGGAGGACCCGTGACTTTGTTATGGCAATAGCGCCCAGTCGAGTGTTGCCGTACATTTCGCCCGACGACACGCCGAGCTGCTACATTATTAACGTGAAGACACCGAGAATTGAGGAAGAAAATCAACACTCACCCATTCGGTCCAGGAGCGGGGTTCCGGTGGGAGGTCTCTCCGGCGATGCGGTTGACGACGCCCGTAGGCCGACGGGCACTCGTCGCATCGACGGTGGCGGTGATGCCTCGCTCCGTACGCGGAGCTCCATCGGGGACGGACCTTCCTTCGTTCCCTGCGTTGCGCCGACGCTCGACTCCCGCGACGGGAGTCGCCGCGCACTCGGAGGACGTGGGAACGACCGGGGCAGCGGTGTTGTCCTTGGGAGCGCCACGAACCACTCGAGACGAGGAGGAAGGCCTAGAAGAAGAAGAAGAAGAGGCGTTCCGTGCGGTAGTGCGAACCTCGGTGGTTCGTGTCGCCCCAACAGCCGTCCCCGCACGGGGGACGGAGGGGTGATGATTGGAGCCTCGCCTCGCCTCGGAAGAAGCCGCGGGAGCGGACTTGGCGGTGGGAACGTGTCGAATCAAGGGGGCAGAAATGGAGGGCCTGGAATGCCTTGTCGCTTCGCCGAAGAGTCGGCTCGCCAAAACTTTGCGAGTGGACGCGGGTCGAGCTTCCAGCGGTGCGACTCTCTCGTAGGCGTTTCTACGGAGCCCGGGTTGAGCGGCAGCGCTCGGCCTCGGCCATTCTCCCAAGTCGATGTCATTCCTTTCGACGATGATGCTTCTTCCCCAGACTCCGGGCCGCCTGTCGTTGACGGACACTGGGTTGCTCTTGTTGTCAGCCATAGTGAGGTGGAATTGCTGGATACCCTCGGTCTGGCGAGTTGTGAATCCTATGGGAGAGAATTTGAGAACTTTACCAAAAAGCACAATTGCGTCTGGATCAATAAGGAGCTTTTGGACGCGGAGAACTGCGCGTTTTATTGCCTGACATTTGCCTACTTTAAAAGCAGGGGGTACCCTTCCGATTTAGTGCTAGCAAAACTTAAGAGAATGAGAAGTCGAATCGCGACCGAATGCGTTGAGCTGTACTCTAAATCTCCCTACATTATGGACAAATGATTGATATTTCTTGCAACCCGCGGATTCTTGTTATGAAAATTACTGACCTTCTATTTCTTCAATTTACCATTACTTTTGGTTGTTGCGAATGTATATGTATGTATTTTACTAGAAATGTAGCCATGACATTCCGTCTAAAAAGAAATAAAAGTTTTTTGCAACCCGCGGATTCTTGTTATGAAAATTACGGACTTTCTATTTATTCAATTTAGCATCTCGTTGTTGAGAATATACATATTTTTTTAGTAGAAGTGTAGTCGATGCGGTCTGTCTAAAATTAATGAAGGCATATTCTTTTTGCAACCCACGGATTCTTGTTTTGAAAGTTACCGACTTTCTATTTCAATTCGTCATTACATTGTTGTGAATATACGCATATATATGTTGGTACTAGATGTGTAGGCAATGTGTACTGTCTAAAATTGACGTATATTTATTTTGCAACCCGCGGATTCTTGTTTTGAAAGTTGTAAACTTGCTACTTTTTCGGTTGTTGTGAATATATTTTAGTAGGAACAGATGTGCTGCCAATGCGTTCTGTCTAAAATCGTAATATCTTTGAGAAATTACAATGGTAAATAAACACTTTTATTTCTTGAAAACGGTTTGTGTTTGTTTTTCTTATCAGAAACTGTTTACGCAAAGCAAAGCTCTGTCAATGAATCTGGAATAGCGCCGCTCGCGGCGTTTCTAATGCAAGAAAATGCAGAGTCATTGGTAACACCCAGGGGGCGATTGCGCATGGGCCCAGCCGAGGGAGCACTGCACAAGATCGCCATCTACCGTATCTCGGCAACTATGTGACGTGATCCGTCAGGTAGCGCTGTCAAGCCAGTGAGCCGGACCATGACGCCATCTATTGTTAACTTGGGAATGGCAAGAATGTTGTCAGATCGACGATCGTTGTGCGTCCATTGAAATGAGAAATTGATGAACACCAATACGGCTGCGCATTAGACACAACAACAGTGCTCAAAACTGCGTGCAAATTGTGCAAAGAATATCATTCATTCAGGGCCCATTGGATTGACGGAGAGAAGTGGCTTAAAGATTGAACACGAGGGGGCACCCTGAAAGATTTCAAGACGTGTACCCCCTCTAGCGGTGACTCGGTAACTAATGCCCTGGTCCGCAAAACTAGGCTCCGATGCATTGGAGTCAACTTGAGAAATAATTTAAACGACTGACAGTTGGGTAAAGTAGGCCTATATGAGTTGCCAGAATGTCAAATAAATTAAATTCACTTACCTCTTGACAGAATGAACGGTATGACGCTTTTTTTTTCCCCCAAATCAAAGGCAGAAAAAACGAAGTGAATTGATTCCAGAAGAAGTTGGCTGAATTTTTTTTTTCAAGGGTAAAAACTCGAAATAAAATGTGGTGAATTCTACGGATCTTGAGACTTCTTTTGTGATGTCCAGGAAGGTGGCACAAAAATGTTGTGGATCAAACTGGCCTGAGTTAATTTTTATAGTGGCAGCTGATGGCCTGGGTGACTGCATTAATGCCCATTTCAATTATGCTACTAAAATGGAAATTGTTAAAGATCAATGGTGCCTAGAGTTATTGAATGCGCACCTGTCACATCATGCTTCCATGACTTTCTTTTTGCAGTACATTGATGGGATAAAAGGGAATCAATTTTGTGACATATGTGCCCCTGGGGTTCCGGGAAAGGGGCTGTAATGACTGCAAGCCTTCTGATCATACAATAAAATGAAAAGAAATTTCATCCCCCTAACTGACAACACTTTTAAGAGGTCAGTGGAAGGTAATCTCTGTCAATGGAGTGAGGTGACAACTGTGAAGAGAGATCTGATGACCTGGGGTGACTGCAATAATGGCCATTTCAATTATGCTACAAAAATGGAAATTGTTAAAGATCAATGGTGCCTAGGGTTACTGAATGCACACCTGTCGCATAATGCTTCCAGGACTTTCCTTTTGCAGTACACTGACGGAATAAAAGCAAATCAATTTGTGATAGTGACATGTGCCCCTGGGGTCTGGGTACAGGTTGGGGTGAAATGGCTACGGGCCTTCTGATCGTATAATAAAATGAAAAGAAATTTCACCCCCTAATGGATAATACTTTAAGAGGACAGTGAAAAGCAATCTCTGTCAATGGGGTAAGGTGACAACCGTGAAGAGAGATTTAAGGGGTGCACCTTAAGTTTCTCTACCAAAAGACCCTTTAAATTTGTCCTTTCACTGAAATGCATTAGCTCTATTCCCAGTGACTGTCGTGTGTACAAAGGGGAGGTCATGATGTAGATCAGATTTTAGACAAATATAGGCTTTGGAAGAACAAATACCCAGGGCTCCCTGTTTTGTTTTGTTTTTTTTACTGAGGCCAGTTCTTGTCTTACCATTTTTATTTCCATAAAAATTAAATTCCAGGTCTTTCCAGGCATTTTTCTTCATAAATTCCGTTTTTTTTTTTTTTTCCCCAGGCTTTTCAAGGCCTAGATATTGAGAAACCAAACCCAATTCCAGGATTTTCCCAGGCTTTTCCAGGATTAGCAGACACCCTGTATATATCGTTCAATCCAGGCATTGTTTCCCACACTACATGAATTTATTAGCCAGCGCGTATGAGTGGTAAACTAAATGAGAAAGCTCTGGTGAGAAGGGAAGTGATATTTGGATGTCTCAGCCAGGGGGGCAACGTTTTTGACAATTTACTTTGGAAGTGAGGCCTTGACATTTTGTTCCAGTTAAAATGTATGCATCACCAATGTTTTGCATCCTTTAACTATTAAATTTCCAATTCACAAACTGCAAACCCCAGTCTGGAGCACCAGTTATGTCGTCTGCTAGACGAACGCAATAGCCTCTTACGTGAGATCAACTATTACAGAGAGTTGGAAGATCAGGGCTTTATTTACGTCAAAGTCTACCCGTCCCCCATTAGTCCATAGCGACAAAAGGGTTGCGGAGATTGAAATGCATTAATTGACATGAGCAAGTTAGAGATTACACGCTCCCACGTGATTAGGAGTGGCGGGAAAAACTGGAAAGTGCGCAGAAGAGAGAGAAGGTGTCAACATGCGAGAGTCCTTAAATTGTGTTTGGATCCTGCTGATCCTGACAATTTTGCCTGTGGTCAGCGGATTTTTGTGTGGCCAGACGACGAGATGCGAATGCACGAGGGAGGAAATCATTTGCACTAATCCCGACATTGCCCCAAGGATTCCGAGCCGAGCGAGACGCAACATGGCGCTTCTGATGAAAATCCATGATGTAACCATTTTTGATGTGTCAACTTTAGAGTACACTTTTGGATTTAAAGAAGTCAAAATCGAAACGACTGATGGGGAGCTTTGTTCGGCAGTAGCACCGCGCTATTGGTGGGTCAGGTGCAGCAACGATCGCTGGATGACAACAATGATTGATCGTGTCTCCAAAACAACGTCAACAAAACGGCCCCCGACCACCACCCAGGAGATGAGAAGTTCGACAATGGGACCAACAGCGGCAAGGAAAACAACGCCCGAGGTTCACGTTGTCAGCACCCCAGGCCCCAGAGTTACTGTACCCGACCGGGTCACCACCAGGACAGCAACAACAACAACAACACCGGCACCCGAGGCACCTGATGTGATGACAACTCTGCCCACAACAACAACAACCGAGGAAGACTGGGAGAAGTCCACTCAACCTGACAGGGCAACTGTGACAGAATCCATGGCAACGGAACAGACAAGTACGAACTTTACTACCACCTCTGACTCTGTAGGAAGGATGACAGCCACCGCGGTAGCTCTGTGGTCATGTGGAGGATTGGGACTTCTGGCTCTTGTTGCAGTGGTGGTTAGCACAATAATTGTATGTAGAAAGGGGGCCTTCAATAAGGTTGATCCTAGATGGATGGTGGTGCCTGCAGAATACTGTGTAAATTGCGCATTGCTGCCTTGCCTACTGATTGCCACAATACGTGAAATGGATTGTTGTAAACCAAAACCAAATAACAGACAATATGCTCGACAAGTTAGGACGGCAGCGAGACGTCAGGCAGGAACTGACACCCTGCGGCTTGTACCTGTAAACTTGCACTCGAACTGAATTTTTTAAAGGTACATGACCTAGTACAAATTTTTGAAATTTTAATGATAGCTCTATTCATAAATTCAATTATTTTTTATTGAAAAATTTTGAATTGTAATGTCAATACACAAAGTTAGTAGTTTTTTGTTTGGTGTGAATATGCATTGGAGTTTGAAGTGATGATCTAAATTACTCTCTATTTCTTTTTCAGGTGCGTCTGGGTGTATTCCGAAGAATTGGCCGGATCATATTTGGAAGAGGCAATGCTCAGCAGCCTGCAAACCCCGATTTCATAGACCATGAGGCACCCCTTGTCATTGCCCCAGCAGCAGATGCCCCCATGCCCCCTGCCCCACGGCCAGCGCATCGGCGTCAGGCTAGGCGGAGATATCTACCTGATGGAATAGATTTAAATAATCTGATTTATCCTGGTGGCAGACAAGTGAGACATCCGAACAATTGAAATGACTTTGGACATACCCTGGATTTACCACATATCGACTGATGACTTTGGACTTACCCGGAATTACCAAATATTGACTGTTGCATGCGAAGATGGTATTATTTTATTTTTTTGATATGCTGATGAACTGAAGAGGCTGAGCCTTATTGAAACTTGTTTTATATGTCATTCCACATGCAAAGATAAATGTGTGTATATATTTAACTGTTCTTATAGATGATCTAAATATTCTTTGAAAGCCTTATATATTGTGATCATGTTTGTCCGCTGTGCTTCCTGACTTTAATTGTTTCGTGCTATGAATTATTATTTATTTCTACTTAAACTATAACGGTTGTGATCAAGAGTTTGACATTTTGGAAGAAAAGAAAAGCATCTTGTAAAATTTAGATTATTTTTGCAGAACTGTCTTGCGGCTAGAAATAAGTGATGTATTTGTTTATCTTTGAGTAAAGTAGGCATATTAATAACCATCTTTCAAATAAGAAAACAGAACTTGAGTTGTGTTCAGAAAATATATTTTCTCCTGGATGGAGACTTAACCAAAATTCTTGCGGATTGTGAAGTGCATGAGATTGTCACTGAGTCAGTCGGGTTTATTTATTGAGTATTATATTTTTAGCGAGTAATTTTTTCTTTTCAGCAGATTTTAGAGTGCCTCAAAATGTATGTATTGTTATGACTATCTTTCTACCGGTGTGTATTGTAGGGAGGTACGATATATATATGTGTGTATTCTTGGTTAGAGACTTTAAGCTGAAGTGCCTGAGTGCTGGGATGTACATGCCTGTTTTTATTTATTGCGGATTACATTTTTAGCTGAGTGAAAAATACCTAAACTTTTGCTGAATTTACTTATGGACCAAAAAAAGAAAAAGAAAAGTGTGTCACTACAATCTCCTGACTGTTTGAGGGGAGATAATTATATGTGTATTATCAGAGGGAGTCTTTTAGTTTTGCTTTACAAAAGTTTAGTGTATATAAATTTATCACATTTATTAATAAGTTGATCTTCACTGCGTGATCTTTGCGTTACTTGGTTTAAAACCACAAGTGGATTTGTTGGGCTAGATTGCATGGAAAATTGTATGTTCATTTATTTAATGAGCTGTCTCTGAGAAAACCAGGCGGGTGGTGGAGGATGGTCCGAGCCGGATCTGGATGAAATTTTCACCATGTGCCCTTCAAATACATTAATGAAGCACAGTGAAGTCCGTTTTTCAATAAATTCAAATTTTCCCTAATTTTAACCCCTTTTAAAAAAGCATGTCAAAAAAGACTGAAATTCATTTAACATGGGCTTCAATGGGAAAACAGCCCAACTTCAGCTCACTAAAAACCCATTTGCCAGCGGGTGGCTAGAAAAGCTGTCGATTGGTGATGCTTATATATGACTTGAATGTCTGAAATCCACTTTCCGTTCGCTGGGCATTTTCCTTATGTGCCTGATATGAGCATTTTAAGATATTTAAGGGTGGCAGATTTCATGGATTTTGTAGGAAAATGCAAAAATACGAAAAGTGCCATATCTCGGCTTAAAATGGATTTACTTTAACAATTTTGGTGTCCAAATATACATTTTTGCCAATTCCGCACTCATCTGAGTGGTTACTTTTATGATTAAAGGTCAAGGTCATTGTGAAATTTCAAGGTCAAATTCATTTTTTCCCCATTTTTTGTCTGATTTTGTAATACATGCTATGTTTACAAGCACAACAGGCAAATTTAGACACAACTTGATGGTACAGGGGGATGGGGAATTTTCTAAGCTACATTTTGGTACTTTATACATTTCGAAAACTTGCAAATATGACCTCAATATGGGAATTTTTGTATTTACGGAAATGTATACATTTTGAAACTAAGAGTCAACATATTTTGTGCTGTTGTGTGCTGATGAGAGGCACACATTCTGAAACTGAACTTGATTTGTTAATGTGTCTTTGACAATAATAAGACATCTTTTGTGAAAAAAATTTGTCATTTCAAGAAATATTGTATTTTCGGCTGCCATTATTGAAAAATTGATTTTTTGTAATATCTTTGGAACTAAGGCTGATAATGGAAAAATTATTTCACCAATACCCACATTTTCAGGGTCAAGGACTCTCATGAAGCCATTTGTGACATCATAGGTCATGTGACAATACTCTATTAGGTGGTTTGAAAGGTGTCCGTTATAGGAATTCATGCTTTTTGGAACATCTCTGGAACTGAGACAGATAATGGAAAAAATATGTCACCCATTGCCATATTTTCAGAGTCAAGACTATTGTGATACCATTTTAGACATCACATCTCAAGTAAAAATACTATGCTATAACAGGCTTGAAATGTGGCATTTCCAAAATGCAAGACAGATTTTCTTTACAAATCGTGTATTTAGCAAAGCAAAGCCACTTTTTTATGATGTAAGCATTTGCTGTGCATGATGTCACATCAATGAACTGCAGTGCAACTCTGCAGTTACTGTATTGTGATGGTTACTATTGAGACAACCACTTGTCAACTGATACATGGAAAAGCCTTGAGAGACCAATATTTCTTAAAACGATGTGAATGGGGCTGTGAAAACAATGTGAATCGGGCTGTGATTGACTGTTCAAAAATGCTCAATGAGTCCATGAATTATTCTCAGGTCCAGCTCAGGCCATCTAAGAAACCAAATTGGGACTATCTTAACTGCATTCAAATCACAACATATTTGTTTTTGTATTGAAAGCTTAAACTGTCTTCTAGACCTTATGAAGCCTGTACAATGCAATGCACTGATGTAAAAATTATGTGCTATCACACAATCTGTTAATTTCTGGGAAAAGTACATCCTGAAAATTTCAGTGTGGGGTAAAAACCTTCCTATTGAAGGATCAACTTCCACCTGTACCTTTGATTAGTCTAGGCACTGGAATGAATGAATTTTTATATATCTTTAAATTTTAGAATATGCGTCAATTTCCTGTTAATATTTAACCTCTTGACTGACCCTCTATACACTGAAGGGGGGCGTTCCAGATTCGTAGGCAGAATTAAGCATTCTTCACTTCAACCAGGATGGCTAGAGAATTGTTTCATTGTGAAAATAAATTGAATGGTCTTACAAATTTTGATTTCCCTTCCAAAAATCTGGATGTCTCAGGATAACTATTTGGGACCCAACTACAGGGTAATGAAATTTTTTAATCAACAGGTTGCATAATGATCATTTTGGAAGGATGAACACTGCTATACGGCTAATCCAATTCAATTTTTTCACCACAGTGAGACTAAACAATGTAGCCCTAATGATTGTGATGTAATCAGCGGCAAGGAGACATACATGTGCATTATGAAGCCATTATTGCATAAGGAATATTTTACTCCTTTTTTAAAAATTAAATCGTCAGTAAGCTACAATACTAGTGATGTCATAATCATTGAGTATAATAAACACCAGGGTGGCAGTGTTGTGGTGTAGTCCTTTGTCCTTTACAAGCAGAAATTCAATGATGATATTTGGTCTACTGAGGAGGCTGCAGACCATTGTCGACACATACTTTTTCTCTACATTTTGTCATGTTTATAATTAATATCAAAAGTTAATTAAGGCACCTTAACTACTTCATGATTTAGACTTAATTAAAATTCATTTTATCATAAAGGCCAGAATAGAATTAGACTTTAAAATACTGTGATCAAAATTGAAACTTGTAAGGTGCTGCAAATTCCAGATTTTCAGATAGAATAACATCTTCGTTTCATGCGGCCCAAAAGCAGAGATATATCATTACACTTGAATAAAAAAAGAAACATTCAATGAATTGAATTCACTGTAAACATACATATGGAGAGACTGTGGTGGGTTGTGTCATGTGTTAAATTGTGCCTTAGTGTTGGGGTGAAATGAAATGAAGAACAATGTAAAGAGGGTAATGTCACCCATGTGTACAAATTGTGCCAACATCATTGTTATTATATGCACCATGACCAGATATAATGCTGAGAAAAGCTGCACTGAGATATTCAATATTATTGTTGAAAACATGATGCATTATTAACTGACATTTGAACGTATTTCTCAATCTTTTATTGAGTGACCACGATATTCTTGGAGTTGCCCTCAGGGAGAAATTATCTATTTCACTTCAAAAGCAAGCATAGTTATTTGTTTTCAGCTTGCTGTTCCCCCAAATATTCAAGCAACACCATAAATTATTTGTTGCAAGACTGCTAAAGCACAATTTATTTATTTCACCAAAACTTTTCAAGAAACTACTTAAAAAAACTCCAACCCCCCCCCCCCCCCTGATATTATTGCCGCTGTCATGTTGACCGTAAGATTATTTCCCTTTGGCTCACAGTGGTTGGCAGGGATATCTAATACTTGCGGTGTTAGATTTAATTTAGCATAGTTAATTGATTTTTATGACCAATTTTCTTTGGTAAAATCATTTTGTGGCTGTGCCATTTGGGTTGGGGTCAGTTGTGGGAAGGGTATGATACAGGATTTTATTTTTCATTTAGAATACATTATAATTATATAACTAGAACTGGGAAATGGCAGACAATAAATGAGAAACAGTTCTCAGCCAGCAGGTCATTTGCATAAATGGAGGTCTGGTGGAGACAGAGGCAATAAACAGTGCTCAAGGGAACATCAATTTGTGATGTCATCAGAGGAAGAAAAGGGTGAAAGAAGGGTAGGTGAAGACTGTAGGGAAAGGGCAGCCTGTGTAGGGAGTATTTAGCTGACAACTGTCCTGTGACCTGGGGTGACCTCATTTGCATGTCATTAGCCATTAAGTTTAATGGTGTGGGAGATTATACATTCTTTTCAGCAGGGGCAGTGATTTTTCATTTTTGTAGGGGGGGGGGGGGTGATTTCGGCAAATGCGAACGCGAAACTTTGCCTAGCATGCCAAATGTCTCTGCAGTAGAGTTGGGGGCCACTTTAGTTTAGAGGCCAAAAGCCAATATATTTTAGATAACCAAAAGTATGTTCTGAGAATTGTATATATTCCACATGACATACAAGTGGTATCATGGAAAAAAATGCTAAACATAACTGATAATTGTCAACACCAAGTAGCAATAATTTGAAATTCTTGGATGGGGAGGAATATTCATATGATTGATCATCCCCCCAGGAACTCTGCCCCTGCTTGTCAGTATTTTATGCCATTCCTGAATATAAGAAGGAATTAATTAGATGCAAAGAACATATATTTATGCTACCATCCAAAAAGAAATAATTAAAGTTTTGTGGCATTTTTATTTTCTCCCTTAGTTATGTCATTAGCGTTCAGTAAGTATGGGCATGTAAGGTATCTATCATAAACCGAAAACAGGAACACAAGACCTATCTGAAAAACAAGGTAGAATACGAGGTTTTTCTTGCAATGAACTAAGTGGAACAACTGTAATATAATTGACCTACTTTATCAAAAATACATGTATATATGCTACCATGTTTCTAATAGTTCAGATTGCATTGAAACTTTGATTCTAGTCTATATATTGTATTTTGATATCTTTTTATAGTCAGATTGAGTGACAAAGCTATGATTTTTAAGGCCAATTGCCCCGAAGCAAAAAAAGTAGCACAACTTACCCTCCACTCAATTTTAGGGTGACACTGGCCAATCCTCTAATAAAATATGTGTGCATGGCAGAATTTGGAATGACCTTTGGAGGAGCAAAACTTTTATGAATAACCTGTGTTTTGACACAAAACTTGTCATTCAAATGATAGTTTCCCTTAAAACATAATGACAGATTCAGCGTAACGGCCAAAGAAAACAGCGTTGTATGGTAACGAAAAATTGCACAGCATCATCTTTAAAAGACAAAGTGAGTTATTGTTTTACATCCCCATTAGCACCAGCTTCGGCTATTGAGAGGCAATTAAAAACATAAGACATTATTTTAAAAGAAATCAGACAGGAAACAACCTCCAGATTCTTCTGAATTTCAGGCCAAACCTTGTTTTGAATATTGATAGTTTGTCTTGCGTAAACCTACGAGTTTCGCTGCAGTTGATTGATGTGACATCATGCATAGCAAATGCATGGCTATATCATAACAAAAGTGGCTTAGCTAAGTAAACGATTTGCAAACAAAAAATAAAAACAATTCTGGTATTTTTGAAGGACAAAACAAGATGTTCTTTATGCTGCTTGTCAAACCTGTTATAGCATTGTTACTTCATATGTGATGTCTAAAATGTATTACAATAGTCCTTGACTCTGAAAATATGGTGAAGGGTGAAATACTTTTTCCATTATCTGTCTCAGTTTCAGAGATATTCCAAAAAAGCATGAATTTCTGTAACCGGCATCTTTCAAACCCTCAACTAGAGTATTATCACATGACCTATGATGTCAAAAATGGCTTCATGAGAGTCCTTGACCCTGAAAATGTGGGTATTGGCGAAATAATTTTTCCATTATCAGCCTTAGTTCCAAAGATATTACAAAAATTCAAATTTTCAATAATGGCAGCCGAAAATACAATATTTCTTGAAATGACAAATTTTTTTCACAAAAGTTGTCTTATTGTTGTCAAAGACACATTAACAAATCAAGTTCGGTTTCAGAATGTGTGCCCCTCATCAGCACACAACAGCACAAAATACGTTGACTATTATTTTCAAAATGTATACATTTCCGTAAATACAAAAATTCCCATATTGAGGTCATATTTGCAAGTTTTTGAACTGTATAAAGTACCAAAATGTAGCTTAGAAAATTCCCCATCCCCCTGTACCATCAAGTTGTGTCTAAATTTGCCTGTTGTGCTTGTAAACATAGCATGTATTGCAAAATCAGACAAAAAATGGGGAAAAAATGAATTTGACCTTGAAATTTCACAATGACCTTGACCTTTAATCATAAAAGTAACCATTCAGATGAGTGCGGAATTGGCAAAAATGTATATTTGGACACCAAAATTGTTAAAGTAAGTCCATTTTAAGCCGAGATATGGCACTTTTCGTATTTTTGCATTTTCCTGCAAAATCCATGAAATCTGCCACCCTTAAATATCTTAAATTGCTCATATCAGGCACATAAGGAAAATGCCCAGCGAACGGAAAGTGGATTTCAGACATTCAAGTCATATATAAGCATCACCAATCGACAGCTTTTCTAGCCACCCGCTGGCAAATGGGTTTTTAGTGAGCTGAAGTTGGGCTGTTTTCCCATTGAAGCCCATGTTAAATGAATTTCAGTCTTTTTTGACATGCTTTTTTAAAAGGGGTTAAAATTAGGGAAAATTTGAATTTATTGAAAAACGGACTTCACTGTGCTTCATTAATGTATTTGAAGGGCACATGGTGAAAATTTCATCCAGATCCGGCTCGGACCATCCTCCACCTATACGGGCATTCCGCCTGGTTTTCTCTGAGACAGCTCATTAATATTTTTTCAGCTGCCAAATTTGTATTCTTGAGCTAGGTTAAAAGAGAAAAGAGAGAGTGAGAGGAGGTGTAGTTAGTTTTTGTTAATTGGAATTTGTATTATTTCTTGACTGAGCCATGTGTTGCGGATTGGCCGGCCAAATTATTTTTTGCTGTTGTCTTTTTCTGACTTGTCCGCATTATACACAGAGCTCATAGTTTTGTTTAATTTGCGAGCATACAAATAGTTAGTTCATTTGTCAATTAGAATATCTGACAGTGATTTAAAACATTCATTTGATGGGTCAGGGTGAACCCCAAGATTTGACAGATAAAATAAGCAAGGGGGTAAAAATAACTGGTCATTATTGTCATCTTCTAATTTTGACTTATGTATGTTATTGGTGTGTGTGTTAGCTAGTCTTGTATTGTTAACTTATTTTATTGGATTATCAGAAAGTTTTGTTTAATTTCTAAGCATTCAAATAGTTAGCTTGTTTGTTGATTAGTATGTTGGTGTGATTCTAAAATACTCATTTGACAGGTCAGAGTGACATAAGATTTGACAGATAGATAAGCAAGGGAGGAAAATATTCACCTGTCATTATTGTCATCTTCTAATTTTGACTTATGTATGTTATTGGTGTGTGTGTGTGTGTGTGTGTGTGTGTGTGTGTGTGTGTGTGTGTTAGCTAGTCTTGTATTGTTAACTTATTTTATTGGATTATCAGAAAGTTTTGTTTAATTTCTAAGCATTCAAATAGTTAGCTTGTTTGTTGATTAGTATGTTGGTGTGATTCTAAAATACTCATTTGACAGGTCAGAGTGACATAAGATTTGACAGATAGATAAGCAAGGGAGGAAAATATTCATTCACCTGTTGTTATTGTCATCTTCTAATTTTGACTTGGGTATGTTATTTGAGGGTGTGTTATTTAGTATTGCTTTGTTCACTTATTTATTGGATTATCACCCCTGTGATTACATAACTTATTGGTGCTGTTGTCAAGAGTCAGCCATTGTTGGACATTAGAGTTATTTTTTCTATAAAAATAAAGTTTCTCAACTTGACTTACCTTGTTTTTCCTGAGTTTCTAAATATAGATTTATAGTCTATATGTGACATTATATGGAATGAAAAGAAATTTATGTAAGATGAAAATAGCTAATGTCACAACAAAATGATGAAAGGTTCTGCTTCTTCTTCTTCTTCTTTGACAAAGATGGATGCATGATTGGAGCTTTATGTCCTGTATTCATGCAGTCTATATGTGACATTATATGGAATGAAAAGAAATTTATGTAAGATGAAAATAGCTAATGTCACAACAAAATGATGAAAGGTTCTGCTTCTTCTTCTTTGACAAAGATGGATGCATGATTGGAGCTTTATGTCCTGTATTCATGCAGCTAATTAGGGTAGGAGGAAGACAAGTCAATGAGGCTGAGGTTGATTGAAGCAACCACCCAACATAGGGCTATGTGGCCAGACGATATCTTCTATGGTAAAGCTTTCACAGAACTTCTCAATGAATGATTGGAGATGATAGAAAACTCCATTTTCTTCGACTTACACTTCTGACCAAATACATTGGTGAACTATTTGTTGTCATAGCATCAACTGCTGACAAGCAAAGCTCTCTCTTCTTTTTTTTTCCCGAGTGAGCATTGAACCTTTAAATTGAAAAGAAAGTTGGAGTGAACAAAAATATTGTCAGTTTCAATACAAATTTATTACCCGGTAACTTTGTAGAATTGGTGAATATTTACAGACATTGGCAATTTCAAATTTATGACACAATAATTTACAACAATTTACAAAAATCAACAGTCAAGGTCATTAGCCAACAATAGACATTCAGCATTGGCAAAATCAACATTATTGATCAATATATGCATGTATAAAGTTCACCGCATTGTCCTGGAGGGTTGTCAATCGAGTGTCAATACAACAATGTCTAAAAGTTATGCACAAACGCGTGAAAAATCGCCCTCATGACACCGAGTGCCTGAGTCTCCTTCTCGGTGTGACATGACGGAATGGTAAGTGCCTCCATGGCAATGCCGTAGGGCGAGAGGTAGCCGACGTCGCCCAGGAGGTCTTTTATGTAGTCTTCGGTCGGGGCATTGTCGTGATGCCCAAGGACGAGCAGCGCTTCCCTGCAGAGATGTTGAAAGTATGCCCACTCCTTTCGAACGTCATCTTGCGCTGCCCATCCTTCGTCAACACTTATTTCACTCCCGTCGTCCGGGTAATGTTCCAAGATTTTCTTCTTGTAGATTTGGACGGCCAAAAATCTACAAACGGCGTCAGGATTTGGCATGTTGACTGTCAGAGCCTCTAACATGTGGGTGGGCGGAGGAGGAGCGGGGACGCCAGCCTCCATCTGCAATGGCGTAGGGGCGTCGGAATCATTCACCACGATTGGATTGGCCTCAGTTCCTCTGGTTCGATCCATGGCATCCAGGTACTGGATCCGCAGCATCTCAAGCACACGGGCGTGGTGGACGTCTCTCTCCCACCACACCCTGTGATCTGGGTTTCCAACAGACTCTTGAACAGCCAGGGCCGGCGACAGGAAGTACTCCTCGGGCGAGTTGTCAACCAAGCTTGTCTTCCTGTAGACGGTGAGAGTGGCAGGTCTCGGGGGCATCTGCACTCTCTCCGTCTGACACTGTTGGATGAAAGTCGGCAGCCATGCAAGTAATGAGTCGAAGTTCGCCAATGACAGCTCCAAGGGTTGTCGCGTTGTTGTCGGCTGCCCAAACACGCTGACGCCCTCCCTCAGGTCAACCAGCGAGGTTGCCCATACGCCGCTGAAGACCCCGACCTTGCGTACGATCTCCAGAGTTGAAGACAGGGACACCCTCTGGTGGTAGTCGCGGCTGTACAATTCATGGCGCAGTTGGGGCAACTCCCGGTGCAGACGGATCAGGTCCTTTCCCCTCAGGAGAACCAAGTCGGAAGGTGCATCAGTGTTGTACTTCCTCAGCATGATGAAGTGACTGTTGAGACTTCCTCCCAACATGAGGGTCATCCTGATTTCATGCAGGCCATCAGAAAACGTGATGCTGGTGCTGACCTTGGTTACTTGGTTAAAAAAGTCAGACATGATGGAAATAAAGTCTTCAAGAGCTTTGAGCAGCTGCAGATGATGGTCTGGGTGGTCTCTTGTCAAGAGCAGAAGTGGGCAGAGTCTTGCCTGTGACCAGCATTATATACTAGGTCCCCTAAAAGCCACCCCACTTAATGAAGTCAAAGGGCAACCCTAAAAAGCCTAGAGCTGCATCTTGATACTGTTGGGATGCAGTCAAAGATGGAAATTGGTAAATACCTGACCCTATTGTCCTGTGCATTTTCTCATTAATCAACATCTAAGTCAAATGGGGAGATTATCCCTCACTGTTGTCCCAAGTCTGCAGCAGTTGACACCTTCCCTGGATTCCCTCTGATATATATACATTTTTTTTTTTATATTAACCCTGTGTCACATTAGACTGTCACTGGAAAGATTACTGTCCCCAGAAGACATGCATAATCCTGATTGTGCAAAGGTGCGGAAATTTTTGTTAAAACTGTTGACCCCTTCCCTGGAACCCCTCTGACCTTTGCACCCCCCTGTGTCACATAGGACTGTCACTGGAAAGATTACTGTCCCCCCAGAAGAAATGCATAATCTTGATTGTGCAAAGGTGCGGAAACAAACTTTTGTTGAGAGCATTCTTAGGCTAAGTGTACCTGGAAAAAAAAGCACCACCCTGATAAGACTGCTGTCTGCCCACCAACATTAAAGCCAATAATGTGGCTTCTTTGATCTAGCATGCAGAATCACAGGGAGGGAAAAATTGCTTAATGGGATGGGGTGTCATTTAATACCAAATTGTCCAGAAAAAGGATAACATAGAAATTTTATCCTATTTTTTCTTCATTATTCTCAGACTTCTTCTGTTTACTTACATGAGGACTTGGGAGTAAGTACCCAGTGCATCCACTGAGCAATATGGACCATAAATTAGAATTTCCAACTCCTAATGAGAGGTTTACCAGGCAAACTGATATTATCAAATAAATTAATGTTACCTGTGTTAGAAATATCACTTCAGCACGTGGGAAAGAACTTCCACATAAAGGCCAGAAAACACTCCTGCCACTACTCAGACTCGGAGCATATGAGTGCAAACCCGTGACATTTGTATCTATCACATCAGTACCATTGTTTGAATTTAAACTCTCCAAATCACCTGAAGGTGCTTCATCAGCCCAGGCCCCCTCCTCCTCTGCATCTTGTGCATTGGACACCTCCTCAAAGTCAATTTGAATAGTTGTGCTCTGCTCAGACATGACCACCCTTATCGATGTAATGCTACTGTGCAACTGATCTTGCATTTGTCAAACAAGCGTTTTTATTTAATTCCATTCTGAATATTTGGCCACAGCTGTCATGATGATCCATGCAGAGCGGGAACAAAGTCGCCGCTAGGGGTGCCACTAGTAGCGCACCAAGTTCCCAGCATGCAGCGCTCACGGTAAAGTTTGACAAACTTGATCAACAAAAATGTCAACATGCTGCATTGAATCACGAGAAACTAAGTTAATAGAATATAATGAAAACTACGGAGGCCACCGTTCAATGGGAGCACGCTGGAATAAGCCAAGAAAGGATTCGTGACATGGCTGAGCGAGGAAAAAGGTATGGTATCGTTGTTGAACTGTGATTGTTTGTGTTTGTCTAATGGTCGTTCGACCATTGCACTCTGATAAATTACTGTCCGATGCTGTCAGCAAGCAGTTTAAAGAAATTTTTTATTTGGAGACTCTTAACAGTGTTCAAAGGGAGCAACTGTTGACCATTTGTAGAACGTTTTTTATGACAGGACGAGAATTCACGCAGTTGTCAATCGCGCAGTTAATTTGAGAGTTCAGATTGAAGTTAGCTATCCCATAATAGTATTTGCGAGCTGCTGTCAGATTGTGCCGATAGTCTGTTTATACATGACTGATGACTCTTTTGAGTCTTTGGATAAGAAGTGTTTCTTAGCAGTGTTCAAGTCTGCGGACTTTGCGAATGTTTTGTGTATTGGTTGTGTGAACACGAATAATACTGGGCTGAGTGTGGATTGAAGATAGCTATTGTGTACTAATAACAGTTGTGGCTGAGCACTGTCAGAATATGTTGTAAGCTCTTTCAATGTGGTGCATCCCCTGTGTGTCATTGGAATATTTGATGTTCACCACTTCTCAGTTTTGTTTGTTTTGTTTTTTTTTTTTGCAATGCATTATCAGCTTCTATGCTTAGGCCTATCCTCTGCTCAGGGAATATTGAACTCATTGAAACAATTTGTGGTATGGAACTTGCCAAATCTCTGATAACACTGGGGATTCAGAATTTTTATCTATTTTAAAGAATTCACCATTTTGCTTACTGAAATGAACTGACACTGACCAGACAGAGGTATACTGAACTTGATTATTTACCTGTTCACAAATGACTTGACTTTGTGACTTAGAAACTGTAATCTTTTTTTTCATAGAAGAAGAAAAAAATTATTGAGTTATGCAACCTTAGTACTTGCAGAGATTTTACCGCGGTTCATGAGTCAATGTTTTTTATTTTGTGACATAGAACCAAGATGTTTATAGTTTCCACTTAGGCATTTTCCACATTGAGTCACAGATTCATCAAACTTCTCAAACTTACATAGATGTCTGGAATCACTTTAAAATTAGTTTTCACACATGGATTGGGAAACCATTTACTTAGTATATATCCATTTGATTGCAATGAAAATTTGCATGGTCATTTCATGTAATTGACAACTAGTGCTATATAATCTTGGCATACTTGACAAGTGTATATTGGATTGAGTGTTTCTCAATGCCTGACCTAACAGTGACAAATTGTTACAAAAGCATTGGCCTCAGTCCACATTTGAAAGTTCTAAGTGCTTACTGGCAATTACTTTCAAAGCACTGCTTTATTCACATGTCATACTTGACATGCGCTTTGTACACATGTCATACTTGACAGGTGAAGCAATTACGAGCCATTAGACGCATTGTTCGCGTGTCATACTTGACAGGTAAAGCAATTAGGTGACATGACCTATGACCCGAGACCTGAGGCCCCATAGGAACATGCGTGACCTACTTAACTTCACCATCGTGACCTACATGGGTGACCTTTGCCCAATTAAAGGTCACGGTCCCTCTACAAGGGTCCGCACTGATGATGGTGACCTACATAGCCATTTGTGATGGTGTATATATATATATATGTAGTGATATTTGTGTTGTCTTGAGTTGGATACTATTAATGGCACTGAAATAGCCTACCAAGGCACGACTAAACCCATTATTTGGTACCAATTTTTAGCTCAAAACTTTTCTGTCTATTCAAAAACAACATTAATGATTGTGATCAAGCACAGAGTGTTTTCCATTGACCTGAATTTTGGGTAGATGTTCAATTTACTCTAAATTTGATGTCAGAAATTTGTGGATTTGATAAAAATTTCGTCACACCGGCCTCATGGCAGGGTGCATCCTTATGTCTCCTGGTAAGTGCTATTTTATGATAGGGTAACCAAGGGTAGATGAGAGTAGCCAAGGGTAGCAGAGGGAGGCCAAAGGTAGTTAAATGAAGCTGAGGGCCAATAATACCATAACACACAAATAACTCCTTCAATATGACCAAATTATATAAAAATGCACACGTTTCTGACATGAAATTAAGACAAAAGTGCCAACCTTTAGAGGTTGAAATTGATTCTGGTAATTGTGAAAGGATTAATGAAGATATAGACTGGTACAGTGGTGGTATTCAAGGGTGGTATTCAACTTGCTCATACAAAAGAATTAAATATTATCTGCCTCAAGAGACACCAATCATCCTCAGTTTCCCTCACTTTTAGTCTTTCACCCTCAATTACACTGCGTTCCCAATTATTATGCAACTATGATTTTTTGCAATATCTAAAAAAAAAAATTAAGCTATTGGGATATCCTTTATCCATAATGACATGTGCGCCATGAAGCAATTATTCTGTGACTTTCGTCCAATTCTGTTGTTTCAGTGAGGAGTAATGCTATATAATCAGGTTTTTTGGGTGTTCCCAATTATTACGCAATATCTTGAAAAGCTTCCATTGCCACCCAAAATCAACAAAGTTGATCATGAATCGACATTAGAATATACCTCATAACACTAAATAAAAAATAGAACCATTATTTCAAACATGGATGCCTTCATGACCAAGAAATGAATATAATACAACTGCAGTGAAAAACCATTGAAATTGGCTTTTTTCTCAATAAAGAAGCCTCTCATGCCATATATATTTTTATCCAAATATGGCACATCCACGCATGGTAGTGAGCGCACATACACGCGCGTGTACATGCATTTGCGCGCATCATTACGCGTGTATGTGTGTACACGATCACCTGTGTACATGCCTTTCAGCGCACGCGTGTACCTGCATTCACGACCACGCGTGTATATGCGATCGTGTATATGCTATCCAGCTCATGCTTGGATATGCTATACAGAGCATGCTTGGACATGCCATCCAGCGCAAGCTTGGACATGCCATCCAGCGCAGTTTATTTATCAGAACACAGGAGCCCCTCCAGCAGTGGCGTATCCAGGGGAGATGGAGGAGGGGTCTTAAGTTTGTGGTTTCTGCTCTTCATATCAGTTTGTAGCTGAACATTAATAGAGAACATTAATAGAGAACATTGATAGAGAAGTACATTGGATTAAGTATCTAAAAACGGCATGCAGCGGCCCCGACCCCCGCCGCATAAGCTTCAGCCCTTCGGGTTTCGCATCCTGTGGTAGTCCCATCTCTGAACCTGAAATCCCCCCTTTCTCAAATTCCTGGATCCGCCCCTGGGTCCTCTTGCCAATTTGGATGTGCGCTGTAAAGCATGTCCACTCATGCGCTGCATGGCATGTACACTCATGCGCTGTATAGCATGTACACGCGTCCAAAAGCAACGCGTGTGCGCGTTTTGACACGCCCACGCGCGTGTATGTGTCAAATCTTGCACATCCACGCGTCCTAAAAGCGTGTATGTGCGCTCTGGAGCATGCGTGGATATGTCAAATTTGGATAAAAATATACCTCCTCATGCTCTTAAAAATTTAATATCAATAAAATTCCGGGTTAGAATTTATCTATAGCACACCACGGACATGCTGTGAGATGAAACACCAAATCCGGTATCTCTACAAAATATGACACCAAATCAAAAACTCACACTTCTGTTTCCCATTGGAATAGCATTGGCAATTGGATGTGTTCAATTCATTTCAAGATATTTGTCAAATATAGTGGTGCAACTTAATTGCCATTGGTTTACAGGAGAGCTCTAAACCAAAGGAAGGTGGTAAATGAGTTAGAAAATGATTTTTCATTTTGCTTGGCTAACAGAGGGTTTTTATTGCAATAAAACTGTAATTTCAATGTTATTTCAATGCAATAAAATAACATGAATTTCTATGTTTGAAATGATGGTTATAATTTTTCTTTTGAGTTATGGGGTATATGTTGATGGCATCTTCAGATTAGTTCGGGTCATTTTGAGTGGCCATGGATGCATAGTTGCATAATAATTGGGAACGCAGTGTACTCTTGGCTCCCCTCGAAAGAGTACTTGGACCACAAATTTCTGACATGAAATTATGGAAAATTTAACATTTTACTCCATCTTCAGAGCTATAAAAACATTCTGTGCTAGACCAAAGTCAATTGTGCTATATATTCATTGATAGAAAAAGTCTTGGGCTAAAGATTGGTACCAAATAAAGTGATTGTTGGCCTGTCGTTGGGCTGATTAAGTTTCATCCAAAATATCCAATTCAATGAAACACCACCAAACATCTGACTCTACGAATCTCAGCAAGCACATACATTACCTTTCTTTTGATATCAATATCAATATATATACAAATGAGTTTGAAGTCGACAAGCCAAACATTAACTATAAAGTAAAACATGTTGATTTTCCGATATCATTAGAAAATTGTCGAATAGAGAGTCAGAGACATGGAATAGTTGCACAACAAGTGGTTTATTGGTTTTGAAACACTCGCCTTGGTGCGTTTTGTGCAGTTCTAAAGCGGTTGCTAGGGAAGTAAACAAATTCTTGCCCTAGTAATAACTAGGTTGGAAATTACACTTTGAATGTTAGAAACTGAAAATGATTTCTAAAAATTGTGTCAGTAAGGCTTACATTAATGCATTTACTCAGAATCAGTGAGCAAATATATATTGACATTTTTGTTTCCATGGCAACCATTGAGGTGAATATTCAAACCTGTGGAATGATAAGAAATGTCCCATTAAAATATCTTTTGAAGACACAAAAAAATTGGCTTCCTGTCACTATATCTTTATGGCTGGCATCAATTATCAAATTTACATCTCTCAAAAAGTGAAGCATGTTCTAAAACTTGTTTTACTCTGTTACCATGGAGACCATTATATCTGAAAATAATATACACTGTAACATTTTCGGGATAATTAGCCACTTGATCTCCAAAAGTCGTAAATCAATGAAATATTTATGTTTTGGCTGATTCCATGACAACCAAGTTATTCAGAGATTGAATTTTTAAATTCACTAAAATTGTTGCCTTTGATAGAATACATTTTGTCACTACAATGGGTTTTATATTCAATATGGTGGGTCAGACAAGCTATTTATGTCACAAAAAATTGGATAAATAAAAAAAAACATTGTCAGGGTTCCGTTGACAACCCTACCATGAGTATAATAATTGTCCTACACATACAAATGAGATGTCACAAGAAAGCTGAAAAATCAAACGTTCCCCTAAGCCCATATACAGCACTGTAGGCTATCTCTTCAACGTTTTTTCTAGGAAGATTCCAAATATTGCTTTATTGAAAAAGTGTCAAAATGATGACATTTTTTTCTGTTGCCATGGTAACCATGACATCGTTTTTTTCAGACTGTGTGTTAAAAGCTGACCCCTACCTAGTATGCTAATGTTATGAAGACAACTAAAGACTTCCATCAATCAAGGCAATGTGGTATCCATATTAGAGCTAATATTTTTTGTCCCTAAAATTACTGACTTGTTGTTATGGCAACAGTTGCCACGCTTTTCGCACCAAAATGCACCATTTTTCATGGCCGATATCAGATAGCTGATATCCTGGGGAACAATTTGGTATATAACACTTGCTGTTCCACCGGCCTGCGGGGTAACTCCTTAAATAAAGCACTTTTTTGGGTTCTGCTGCTCTACTATTAAGTGCCCGCCTTCCTCCCTCACTAAATAGTATTTCTAGTGCAATTTGCACCTCAACGAGAGGCACACCGCCGAGAGAGACCACTTCATGACCAAAGAAGCGGCGATCTCATAACGCAAGGACCACTGTATTACGATCAAATTGGTTTAAAAAAGGGGATATTTTGGAAGTAGGTAACTCTGGGAAAAGAGATTTTTTGAAAAAAGAGAGCTTGACTGCTCCCCTAATGATTATGCAGCTCTATCACAAGGTCGTGTCCTAGCTGACCGCTCTAACTTTTCCAAAATATTTGTACTTCATGTCTAATTGAAAATAATTTTGATAGGCGTGACCATGCCTAAGAGTGCTCATCCTGTTGAGTTTAAAAATAGAAGTTGAAAATTCCAATCACACTCCTTAAACTGACATTTTAGAATAATATTTATTATTAAATTAAAATTAAAATTTGTAGGGATTTTGATCCTACTTCCTAGATTTTGCTTTCACTTTATTTTGTTTTAATATTTATTATAAAGGATGCATCACTGGATAAATACAGGAACAGATAAGGATTTCCCCGTATTGATACTGTGAAATATTTATTTGGGACTTTTACAAAAAAATATTTGGCACATCCTGAAAAATTTCGTATGTCACATATATGTATTTCAGAGCAACCACTGTTGCCTGTAACAGTTGTCAACAAACTTAGCGCATAAGGTATGGATTTGAGTCCCCTCTTTCATATCGGTGCCATTTTGTTTGGAATCCTGTGTTGCTGCCATTCACAAAAGGGTAAGTGCTGTCCTTTTTCTCATGTAATTAATAAATATAAATTCGTTCCCATTAAATGTGGCATTTATCAAAAATTTTAAATCACACTCTACATAGATGACAAGATAATGCAAAGGTCCGGAGTCAGAATCCCGCTATTGCTGGGTCACCTTGGCCTGTGTTAGACAGCAGTTTCAATCGTCCTTCTTTGCCTCTAAGTAATCCTCACTCGTGCTGATAGGACGTAAATCATTCCCTCACTTGAAACATCCTTCACTGCACTGTTGTGCCCTCCTCCTGTCCATTATCCTTCCTAGTGCATAGATACTGATGTAAAGTCATCTTAGACCGGCAGCCCAGGGGCTCTAGCCTAGTCGAATGAGGTACCACTAACGGAGCATATGGGTATAAAGGGAATAATAAGGCGCACCAGAAAACCCATTTCTGGCGCGGCGTATCGGTCGCGTTTACCCCTGGCGGCGATTTTCCTAGATGGCCGCCATAAAAATAAGTGCATGCAGTTTTTAGTCTAGATCTTTAATGGCTTATCCGATTTTGATAATTTTTGGGTCAAAATATATGTATTTCAATATTCCCAATGCAATGATGTCATAAAATTTCAGTATTGTAAGCGATTCAGGCTGTTTTTAAGGATCAAATGCAAAAAAAGTGAAAAATTTGGAAAAAATCAGGATTCTCTGGCAAAATAAGGCATCATAGTCAATGAATGGTTGGTTTTAGGGTAAAAATAACATCATAAAAAACTTCCTGACATACAGAAATACCAGAAACCATGTCTTATTTGTTGCTGTGTGACATTTAGTGTTGAAGATATTCCCATTTACATGACATGTCACGTCAAGTGAGAATTGTGACGTGACGACATCACGTTTCGGCAGTGGTGCATCTTATGTGTCTGATTTAGCATAACTCTCCAACAGCTTATCAGATTTTTATAATTTTTGTGTCAAAAAATATATTTTTTAATATGCCCAATCCAATGGTGATGCCAAAAATAGGAAATCACAAGTATTTTATATTCTTTCTAATGATCATTTGTCAAAAAAATATAAAAATTTAGGAAAAATTAAGGATTTCCAGGCAAAACAAGGTATCTTATGACTTGTATTATTGACTTTAGAGTAAAAATGCCACCTTTAATCAATTCTAAATGTTCTAAATATCAGCAGGTATGCCTATTTTGTTGCTATGTCATTTTTTTTTTTTTTAATATTTACATTTATGTGAGAGACCAGGTCAAGTAAAATTGTGGCGTTGTGACGTTATATTTCCGCAGTGATGCATACGTTTGTCTAATTGGATGTAAATCTTAAACATATTATCAAAGTTTTGGATCTGCATATTAGCATGGTGCATTTTCTGCTATTATGCAGTTTTGTCAATAATAAGTATTAGATTTATGCTTTTTTCATGGTCAAATACAAAAATGTGAAAAAAACACAGAAATCGCACATAATTATCATTGGCATTGTTGTTAATTGCCTTATTGGTTGCAGACTGAAAAATTAAGCTATAAAAACAATCTCACCTATTCCATTCTATTCCTACAACCAACCATGCAATGATTGCATACAATCCCCCATCTCTTCTTTATCAATGAATGGTTCACCTGCAACACCTGGGAATGGTCCCAAGCTATTGATAATTGGACATGTTCCTTGTAAGGAACAGGTCGAATTATCAAGATTGGTCCAACACAGATAGTTTACACTCGGCAGCAAAATTATTCAACCCCTTTGATTTCTTCCCAATAGTAAACAGGTTTTGTAAAATGAGTGTGATGACATCAGAATGTTCCAAATCACAAAAAGTATGATAGCATCACATACCAGACAACATATGCTAAATCAGCTGTGGAGAATAACTAAATCTAGTTGGCAGGACTGGTTCCATTTCACAAATGGGTCAAAACGTTTGAACAACTATTTTAAAACCCTGTGCTCCAATGCTAATCCAATGGCAGCAACGGGGTTGAAACATTATTGACATTGTTGACACCTATGCGAAATACAAACCACCTACCAGGTTCTGGTGCCCTTCCTAACAGTTTGGCATTGTGTTGTCTGATACAAATTGATGTTATCCTTTTCATGATTTGATATATATGCTGATGTCAACACACATTTGTCAGCCATTGAATTCAATGGAAAAACATCAAGGGGTTGAATTATTTTGTTGACAACTGTAGGGAGTATTTGCCTGGACTATATCCAATACATACTAGTAAGTTGCCCGCAGCTTGGAGGGCACAAAATAGAAAATATAGGATTGTGATAAATTTAGAAGGATTGATAGATAGGCCCAGATTGATTTATTGATTGATTGAAAGGGCCGAGATAGGCCGAGATAATCTGATAACAGGTAGATGGGGATTTTTATGAGAGTATCGTTTCACAATCAATAGTTAGAGTAGGCCTACCCGTAGATTGGAAGGAACAGAATAGAAGCGATTGGTAAATTTTTAAAATATAATTTGATTTGATAGTGCCGAGATAGACTGACAGAGTAAGATTAGAAAAAGATGGGCCTGGTAACTGCGAGTGTGGGCTGCTGTGGGTCAGAGATTTATCACATGGGGCAGGCTGGGGGGGCTGGGGCAGGCCGGGATTTTTTTTTTTCGTTGTTTCACATTTTTAGTGGAGGTGAGTACCCATCTCTCCATTTATGCAGTCACAATGAGAGAATGGAAGTTGTGGTGGGAAATTTGAAATTTGAGCATTTTCAGAATGTCTTTTGGGCCCTGACTTGGCCATTTTGTTCGGAGATGTTTCGAGTCAAGAAATAAGTATAACTCTAAATCTCACTTAAAATTTTTGAAAAAAGGTCCAAATTTCTGACTTGGAAATATGGAGGCACCCCGAAAATCTATCCTAGAAAAATAGGTTTGATATGTTAAATTATCATAAATTGACATAATGCTTTCAGATTCAATAATGTCTAGAGAATCTAGTTCGATTCACATCTTCACAGCCAATTTTGAGGTATCACACTCAATCTTTACATCAATCAGCATGATATCCATGCAGATCTGGATCGATCCAGAAGTGATAACTTTCTAGGCCTTACGGTTGAGCTTCAGCAGCCATTTCCCTAAAAGTCTGGAAGTTAAATTAATTAATCACATGAAGTTGTGCTGATCGGTTCAGTCTCGGGAGTGGTTTGCTGTATTTAGCAGAGGCTGTGCTGGAGTGGATTGCATGAATTAGATGGATAGATTATAAAGATGAAATTGGTAGCTTACATTGATTACAATAGTTAGATAGATAGATTACAGATTTATCAAAAGGGTTTGGTAAGCAAGAGCAATAGGATGCAATTTGGTACATAAATACAGGACTTAAAGCTCAAATGGTCCATCCATCGGTCCGAAATATCCATGCCAATCAGACATGGGATTTGAACTCTTTGCAAAGTCTAGATTGATAAACTGAGTTCATTTTGGCACTCTTCCAAGTTAGCGGGTAAATGTGAAGCATGTGAGGCCTTCTGGTGTCTCCCATCTCATCAATCAACTCTTGTGAGAGCCCAGAGCTGCACTTAGAGGGCTGTACCTACCATATCTCTCCATCATTCTATCTATCACTAATTATGCAGGTCTATACACCTGTAAATTAGTGTACCACTGCCATATGTGAGAGATCCTTTAATTGCCCTGCAGACACTGAAACAAGCGATTGCCAATTTAATGTCAGATGCGAACTAGAGTTTCCAGTCAGTTAACTGTAACAGTTAGCTGTTACAGTTAACAGTTTGAAATAGCATTGAAATGACATTTGAGTCAACTGAACAGTTAACAGTTAATCTAACAGTTAACTGTTTTATCATTGTGACAGTTTTAAGGCTATTTTTGACTAAAGATGAATTAAGCACTTAATACTATGTCAAAACTTATAAATGGCACACACAAGAATGTTAAAATTGTGATAATCAAGTCAATATTGTTCATATTTTTATCATTGGAAAAGCATGATCATAGTCTTGTTAACGACCTGTTGTTATTTGTTTATACAGTGAAAAGTGAATCATCTGTAGTGTTTGCATTTTTTTCCATCCAAAAATATAGTTAAACAAGCAGAAGAGGTCAAAGCTAGTTATTAGCTCATATTTGCTATCTTGAGGCATTAAATTAGTCAATCCCACCAAACCTATAACTCGCATAACAGTTAACTGGCATTTAACTGTTAACTGTTAAGAAATGAAACAGTTATACTGTTTGGCAAGTAAACAGTTAAATTGGAAACTCTAATGCGAACAACATCCAGCTGGGGTTTTGCTCATGAAAGTCTGCTGAGTTTTTCTGGTTCCCCACACCTTCAACGGAGAAGGTAGGAATCATAACCGCTCTGCCACCTAGCTGCCCAATGAGAAAGTAAGATCTTTATTGACATGGTTGTATGGAACTAAGCAGGTCTTAGGATATATATATGACAGCTGGGTGGCCAAGTGTTTTCAGTCCTGAGGGTCTTCTTTGCCTGGGTTTGAATCTTGGGCAGACAATTTAGAATATTTTCAATGTACTCTCAAGATCAAAGTCCCAGGTGGATGTCATTCAGATGAGATGTTAAATCATTGGCCCTTTCAATCTTTTTCAAATGGAGTAAACGTGTAACGTGTAGGCCTAGAGGACATGTGCTCTATCTACCATCTCATTGATCAATCTAAGGACCCACTCCTCTTAAATGGCTGCACATGTGCATACCATATTTATCTATCTGATATCTATCTGATATCTATCTATCTATATATATCTATTTAGATCTATCTATATCTATGTAATATCTATCTATCTAATATCTATCTATCTAATATCTGTCTATCTATTTATCAATGTCTTCAGAACCATATCTATCTGAATAGTTATACTTACAGCAGTGCTGGACAAATTATCTGCTGGATTCAGAGGATTTGAACTAAGACAACACGCCACCTCCATTTAGCAACCCGTAGATTCTTGTTGGATTTTACCATGGAAAAAGATACAGCATAAACTACTTAAAATTGACAAATTGTCCTAAAACTGTTAAATATGGCATGCATAAATATACGTATTTAAATTGAAAATTATAAAAATCTGATATGTTTTAATGATTCACACCTGATAAGACAAATGTATGCAAAACTGCAGAAATATCATGTCACAACGTCATAATTTTACTTGACCTGGTTGCTCACAAAAATGCAAATATCTTCATCTCCGAAAGTGACAAAGCAACAAATCTGACATACTTGCTGATATTTTGGAACATGTGAAATTGATGAAAGGTGGCATATTTTTACTCTAAAATTAACATTACAATCATCAAGAGGCCAACCAACAGCAACAATATTTTTTGGTCTTTGGTGGGTCTCCTCATCATCTGTATAAGACTGTATTTACAACTCATCTCATGTCGTTATCATACTCTATACTTTTTTATAATAATACAATGTTATTCAAATGATGATGATGAAATAAAATAATTTTTCTGTCTGCCTGTGTGTCAAAGTCAATAATGCAAGTCATAAGCCTTGCTTTGCCTAGAAATCCTGAATTTTTCACATTTTTGACAAATGATCATAAGAAACAATATAAAATACTCATAATTTCTTCTTTTTGGCATCACCATTGGATTGGGCATATTGAAAATTATATAATTTGACACAAAAATGATAAAAATCTGATAAGCTGTTGGAGAGTTATGCTAAATCAGACACATAAGATGCACCACTGCCGAAACGTGACATCGTCACGTCACAATTCTCACTTGACGTGACCAGTCATGTAAATGGGAATATCTTCAACACTAAATGTCACACAGCAACAAATAAGACATGGTTTCTGGTATTTCTGTATGTCAGGAAGTTTTTTATGATGTTATTTTTACCCTAAAACCAACCATTCATTGACTATGATGCCTTATTTTGCCAGAGAATCTTGATTTTTTTCCAAATTTTTCGCTTTTTTTGCATTTGAGCCTTAAAAACAGCATGAATCGCTTACAATATTGAAATTTTTATGACATCATTGCATTGGGAATATTGAAATACATATATTTTGACCCAAAAATTATCAAAATGGGATAAGCCATTAAAGATCTAGACCAAAAACTGCATGCACTTATTTTTATGGCGGCCATCTTGGAAAATGGCCGCCTGGGGCAAATGCGACCGATACGCCGCGCCAGAAATGGGTTTTCTGGTGCGCCTTATTATTCCCTTTATACCCATATGCTCCGTTAGTGGTACCTCATTCGACTAGGCTAGAGCCCCTGGGCTGCCGGTCTATCTATAGATCTTTCCAATGACAGCACAATGTACTTGGTCCCTTGAAAAATGTTTTCATTGAACAACAGTCTAGAATCTGAAATATGCATGGTGGTATGGTGATTTTCAGTAACAGATGATTTTGTAATTGTAGACACTGAGTGTTTTTTTTTTCGAGGACATGTATTCTATACGGAAAATTGACAACAAACAGCTTCTGACATAATTTTTCCCACCAGAATTCATGTCCTAGAACATAAATCGAATTGAGGCTCAGTGTTTACAATAATGAAATTGTCTGTAATAATCTGCAAGCAGATGAAACAAAATGGCAATTTATTTTTGAAAAGTGGTTAGTGAATTATTCTCATGAAATCAGGTCATTAATAAGAAAGAGAATAATTCGCAATACATGTACTTCAATATTAACTGACCAAAATATCATGTCTCTGCTAAAAAAGTAATGACAAGATGGACAAAACTCTTTGAAATGCCCTTGCAGATGCATTGAACAGGTTAGATATGGAGTGGGGGCTTAAGTTCACCATAGCAATTTCTTCGAAAATGTTTTTACAGTAGATACAAATCCTGCTTTTATCGCTTGTACATTACTTATACACATTTTCTCTTATTCCAGAAAATATCGGTCAGTATTTGTATATTAATGATGACGACCGAAGAGCCATTTTTCGAATGCCCACTGCAGGTGGGACTGCTGAAATAATCAATGCCACCTCGGGCATAAGCAAACCCCACGCCATCGCATATGATCCTGTGCATCATGACATTTACTGGACTGACGCAAGCAGAACACAGCTACAAGGAATTCGAAGATACCGTCTGAATGATTCCTCCGTCAGCTTCATGCCGTTGTCTGGTACGAACATTTTTGGATTATAATCATGGGACATTCAAGTACTTTAATGTATATTACCAATTGTATAAAAGGGAATTATAACTATGCTATATTTTAATCATTAAAATTTAAATGATTTAATGATTTTGACAGATTTTCTGAAAAAAAAAAGAAAAAGTGTACGGAATGCTGCGGTGCCTCCAATAATTACAGCAACAGAAACATTCACAGTCACTGTTGAGATATATTTGTGTCATTATATTTTTTAACCAATTTCAAATATACAGTTGCTCTCAGAAGTAAGTACGACCTACAGTGATTTGCCATTGAACTCCATGCTTTACTTGTCTTGCAGTAATGGCTGTAAGAACACTAATATTAACCGCATCATCAATGCGATGCTTGCATCATACCATTGAGGTTTCCCCCTGTATCTACTAACATAGTCATTTAAATTGTACATGGGGTCTTATGCCAGATTGGGGTTATAATCTTGCAAAAGTAAGTACATCCTCTCTTCCTATCTTTTAGCATTGTACTAATTGTGTACTTTACTTATGCAAACTTATAACCCCTATCTGGCGTAGAGACCCCTTATACAAATTCATTGACCAAGCTAGCACATGTACATGTATATATATAAAACCTCAATGGTATGATATAAATATCGTTTCAATTATGCATGCAATATCAGTGGTGCTACAGCCAATACCATGGGACAACTTTAGCATAGTTTTCAATGGCAAATATTTGAAGGGTGTACCTACTTTCAAGAGCTTATTGAAACCTAAGACATTTTCAAAAATATTATGGTAACTTTTGAGGTACATATTTTTCAATATTTTGCATGTGGACGAATTTGTAAACCTGCAAAAACGGACATGTTTGTGTAGGTGTCAAATATTGTCATTCACGAATTTGTACAGGTGTAATTACGAACAAACAAACCCTGAACTTGGCTAAAAATAACCCAACACCTAATTTGACCATATAAGGGCCATTCTCAAATTTCGGGACAAAATGCCCTGGAAAATGTGGTAACGGAGGGGACTTTTGATGCAAAAAACCTGCATTTTGAGCAACTAATTAAAAAATAGAAAAAAAAAAAAATGTAAGTCCTATTTTCAGAAGTACTACATCTCAGATCAATCGTATTTTTTAATTAAATTTGTGGTAACGGAGTGGACAGGAATGGTAAAGGAGTGGACAGGAAAGGTTTGGTTTTCTCCTAATAGTGGTTCCTATTTGGGAGATAAACATTTTTGATTGAATTCTATTGAATTCTGTCACCTTCAGCAATATATACATACAATTTCTTTGAAAAGGTATCGCTGGTAAGCTCGGAATTGGAGGTAACGGAGGGGACATTTCAGTGGGACCAAAAGATGTTCCAATGAAAATTATGCCTTAACTTGTTGAATACCTGTTTAATGAAAATCTCCAAAGCTGTGGTAGTTTGGCGCATGTGCATCTTACGACATTGAGTGGAAATTGCTCATTAAAAACAATAGCGAGCCGAGCTATGCCTGGTAACGAAGGGGACAAAAAAATTAACATAAACTAGTGACACGTCTTTTACATCAATTAATTCAATGAAATGAAACAAGAAAAAAGTCAAATATGATGTATATATTAATTCAGGTAAATA
This sequence comes from Platynereis dumerilii, assembly GCA_026936325.1. Classification (NCBI taxonomy): domain Eukaryota; kingdom Metazoa; phylum Annelida; class Polychaeta; order Phyllodocida; family Nereididae; genus Platynereis; species Platynereis dumerilii. The sequence goes on from JAPTHN010000013.1 coordinate 29,289,612, forward strand.
TTCTCATGAATCGTGCATAGAAGCTTTGCAAATGATGGTACTTTGGGAGGAAAATTAACACTTGATTTTTTCATGTCAGGTCCAGTGACAGGGAAAAACCACTGATTTGGCACGGATTATTGGACACAACGCACCAAAAAAAGGTCTAATAAATTACTTTTTGTTCCAAATGCAGTGGTTCTAAATTGAAATATGAATAACAGATGTGGAGTGACGCTTCAGATATTGATTGCATTCAAATTAATGTCAGGGAACTGGAGTGACGCAAATTGTCCCGAAATTTGAGAATGACCCATAACCGGAAGCTGTAACAGCTCCACGAATGTTTGAATTGGCACGTCCACAAATGAATAATAATGCACATCCACGAGTGTTTGTTATCACATATATACACAAGCACTAATGCTCGTTTTTACACCTCATCAAATTTGTGAACATGCCAAATAATGAAAAAATATACATGAACGTTTGGTGCATTATCTAAAAAAGAATTGTCGAGAGAGTTTCAGCAAAATGATAAAATCTAGTTTTGTTCCAAATATGTATACAGATTAAGATCTTTTATTTGTAGTTGTTTTTTTTTACCTCAATTGCTATATATTATTACAGAGGCTGGTAATATTAGAAATTTTGAAAGAAAGATAAAGTGAAGACGTTTCCAAAGAATATAAATATTTATGGTAAACCGCTAGACAAGGAGACCATCCAATTGAGAAGAAACTGAAAAATTTACCGCGGACATAACAATTTTATTTTATTATTTTTTTTAGAATATATTTAGGCAGGGTGACAGATTCAGCGAAATCACTGTTTTTAAATCTGGCCCTGTATAAAAAACAATTTACAATTATAATAAATATAATTACAATTATAGTATAACTATATATGAAATTAAAAACAATCAAAAATTAAAAAAATACGTTTTGGCTTTACATGTAAAATCATCAATATTTGTGCACTCCTTCAGGTTCCCTAAACTGTTCCATACAACAAGACCTCTATAAGAAAAGGCTTTTTTTGTACATTCAGTGGTAGCATATAACAGTTATACATCATTTTCATTTACATTTCTTCTTGCTCTGTCTGACACTTCGATAGCCATAACAATCTCATTAGACAAATATTCAGGTGCAAGACCATGTACACATTTAAATACTAAAAGTGACATAAAGTAATCCCTCCTATGTTTGACATTCATAACTCTCATTTTTGCAATAAGTTCTACCCCTGTAACATTGACATAGTCATAATTATTATAAATAGCTCTTACAGCTCTGTTCTGCATTCTTTGAATCTTACTTATATTGCTTTCACTGGTGTAGCCCCATACGGTAATCGCATAATCAATTTTAGGTTGAACATGACTTTTGTAAATTTGTATAAGAGATTCAAAAGGTAAGAATTTTCAAAGTCGTGATAGAACCCGAATTTTGTACGTAATTGCTGACATAAGGCATTGACATATTTATTCCAGGTTAAATTTTTATCAATTTTAACACCAAAATAGTCACAACATTCGACCTCCTGTAATTTATCTTCACCTAGAAATAACTGCATTTCATCAAACAACAGAGCTTCTCTCTTGACGAGTGGTGACTAACATTGTACTTGGCTTGGATGCATTAACAACTAATAGATTACGGTCATAACATTCTTTTATGAGTAATTAATCCATCATTAACATTCCATAATCAATCATCAATAACTTTGAACACAATAAGGATTCGTACATGTACTAGTATAAATTTTATACAGCTTGTCAAGCAGAATGATCGGAATAAATTTTTTAAATTTAACACTACCAGGAACTTGGCCATTTTTTTCATTTTGTAACTGAAAGTGTATATGTGAAATACCTTGCCATATATATTATTATTTCCCAGTTATGAAATTAATCTGTTATCCTGGATTGAGAACTAGATTTCATTATTTAAAGTTCTTGAAGTATTTTATTTGCATTTTTGTCACAGACGTTAGTGCTTTCCATCTGTCAACAAACTCTTTTGTATGACTATAATGATAGCTGCAGATTTATCTCCAGAAACTGTGCAACTTTGGTTCCTCCCATTTTGCCCCATATCATATTATCAACCCATTTTATTACTTGCCAGAATGAAAATTAAGACTATTCAAAACTTTCAAAAGTTAGAATTAGTGCTGCTTGTTTCTTTGTGGGCATGTGAAATTGTTATTTATCATGGAACTGACCATATTTTTAAAGATATATTTCATGATATAGAACCTTGGTATGAGTTTTAAAAATAAACTTAATCACTGTGAACTTTACAGTACAATCCAAAATAAAGTAAGAAAATATCTTGTCAGAAGCCCTCCGTTTACCTATTTTGATCTCCTTTCTCCTCTCCACCCCGAATCTTCTTACAACTACCTTTGGATCCTTGCAATAACCCTAGTCGATACCAAAAACTATATCAAGACAGCTACCAATCTAATTGTAATTTGCAAAAGGGCACAATATCAAATTAATCAAACACAATGAGGGTGATGGAGTTTAAATTGGTGTTGTTTGAATGAAATTTTAATTTAATTTTAAAAGGTAGTGTCAAGTAGGTAAAAGGAGGAAGTGATTCAGGTAGCCAAAAGGTGTGAAAGGGTGAAGTAGTGCCTGATTCTTCCTTCCTGCTGGGGTAGTCATACTTTATTTTTAGTTGTACTGTAGATATATTTTTCTGCTTTCCAAAGATACCGTATCAAGAGGAATAGCTGTAGACCCAGGCACAAATAAGGTCTACATCACCAATGATGGGAGTAAGAAACAGATCAGTTGCATTGATTTTGAACGGAAGACAAGTACAACCGTCATCAGTGGAAGTCTTGGCGAGCCTTATGGCATTGTCATAGATCCACTAACTAAGTAAGTGTTGATCAATTGATAGTTCCTGGTTGTTGGAAGATAGGAAGGTTCAAAATTTGTTACTGTGAGGGGGGGGGGGGAGTTGGGAGTTTTGTCCGGGGGAGTACTTACTAATTTTTTACAGGCGGGACGTATTAATTTTTTCACATCATGTCTGGGGGTTAGGGTGGGACTGGCATCCCAATGTGTGCATTTTTCAGGTCCATCTCGCAAATGGGGATCTACATGATAAACTTCAAGCGCTACCACTAAATATTAATAGAATGGGCTGAAATTGTACACACATACTCTCATATACCAACCTCACCAGCAAAAAAAATTCAGGTTTGGTCCGCCTAAGATTTTCCAAATGTGGGGCACCAGTCCCACCCTACTGGGGGAAGGGGGGGGGGGTTAACCAAGTCAGTACCTTTTCCCTTCAATCTGGCTTTACAACAGGAATATATTTTTTAATTGGGAATAAGAGGTGCCTAATTTTTGTAACAGCATTTGCTTTCTCCTGACTTTTAGGATCTTTATGTCATGGGTTGATCATGAGAGAGATCGATAAGATTTATATGAATTTAAAATGATAATTGGGGGACAATACGATGATGTTTTGCTTTTAAGATGGATGTACTGGTCAGACACAGTGAACAGTCGAATAGAGAAAGCCAAACTTGACGGAACTGGTCGCCAATCATTGGTGCCAACAGGTGTTCGATGGCCAAAGGGCATGGCGTTCGATCAAAAAGGTAAGTCAATCACATTACATGTGTAATAAAAAAAAGAAGGTTGTTCATTCATGAAGAGTTTACCTTGCTTCAATTTTACGGAACACTATAGAAATGCAATGGAAAATTTGCTCTGACCTAATTTGGGACTGAGCATGCCCAGGAGTGACCTGATTCCACTGAGCATGCTCAGACCTATTGAGCACGTGCAGAGAGCAATAACAAATGGTGGCCATTTTGAAATTTCCCTGATTCAAACTTTTAAGGCCAGTTTTCACTGCAAGGTACATGGGGTTCACTCATCAGATAAGGCTCATATTAATCTAAATTTTGTAAGGAATTTTTTGGTGTGGGTCTGATCAGTGAACATTATGTAGCTCACTTTTGGGTGATAATGGATCAAATTTTACCATGAATGATAAGGACAGTTTTCATAGTGCGGAAATCGCATTGAGGGGAGCCAATAAGAGGTAAAGAGGCGAAGATAGTATATTTCATTACTACACAAGGTCTTTTTCGGTCTAAATGAACATTATGAAAAATGGTTTTCCTGAAATATTGATATGCATACATGTAGATACTCTGGAACTTATGAATATCACTCAGGAAGTTCCAGTTTTTAGAGATGCTTGCTTGCTTCCAAGCCAAGAGATGCTTGCCTGCTTGCAAGCGGCATCTCTATTGTAGGAGGAAGGCTCTGAAACTTATGACAACTGCCTTGGTCATGCTGTTTCATCTCTGCATATTACAGTCTCAATAGAATTTTTTCTTTCATTCATCTGAGATGAAGAAATTAATAAAGAAAACAAAATATATAATAAGCTCAGCTTCTTCAGGTCAAAAGTCAATCACCAAAAGTAGGTCACAGGCAAGATACCCTCCAGCAGGTATTGGTGACAAATACCCTTTTGCAGGTGACAGGCGTAGATACTATCATGGGCAGTTTATCTACAAGCATCTCATAAAGTGCTTTCATGTTATTTTTAAAATTTTTTTTGTATTTGGGTTGGCCCCTCGATAGCAACCATTGGGCCTTAGAGGGGTCTCACCATGATGATGTTTCTTAAGATACCATAATTTTTTTTTTCTTCTAAAATGTATATCATTTATTAGTCATTGGTCTGTCTGTCAGTCACCAAAATCAGCAATGAAACATTGAATGAATACAGTTCTCTGATTGGTAATTCTTCTTCTTGAAAAAGTGTCTATGATACTTGTGCTAAAAGTTATATTACTCAGCTTTACAGCTTTATTATTAGAAAAAATTGTCACTAGGCAGCTACTTTAGAACACATCATCAATCTAAAGTTTTCACGATGAAACTTCTTTGTTTTTCCTTGTCAAGTTCAAATTTCTGCAACAAAATCATTTATCCCAGTATCACAACTGTTGTCTCTTTTAAGATTCAAGACTATATTTCTGCGACGGACACGCTGACAGCGGATCAGTTCAATCAATCGGTGAAAAAGGAAATGACCGGCGGACTCATTTCCGGGACAACTTGAAATCATACGAATTTCTTGGCCTTGCTATTGATGACAAGTATATTTATCTGAGCTCATGGAAGCCAAGGTAGGCTTAATAAATTTTCAGTAATTTTTTATCGTAAATTGAAATGATCTGTCATGGATCATATAAGACAAGCACCAATATGAACTCAATTGTTCGGAATAACCGTTCCTGGAATTTTATTAACCACTCAGATTAAATTAATGGAATGAAGGAAATAATAACATCGAAACTGCTGAAAAGAACAGGTCATTGTCAAATATTTAATTATATATATTCAATTATAACTTTTTCTTCTCTTTTTAAGTCTCATCCTGCGCATTTCCAAAGATACAATTGGTGCTTCAGGGCATCTTGAAAGTCTCGGAGAAACTAGTTCATTAACAGACTTGCGTGGAATTGCACTGGTGGGTTTACGAGCCCGAAATAATGATGAACCTCCCATTTATATGAAAATTGATTTCACCCATGAAACAGATGTTGAACTTGCAAGCAAGCCAACTATGCAGTTCCAAGGATTCGAAAATGACGATACCCAGAAAATTTACAAGTGTAAGAATCAAAATTTAAATAAAGTGTTATCAGATACAAGTACTTCTGAAAGATACATTGCACAATTAAACAATAATTGAATGTGGTTGTATGTGAGGTTTACCACTACTTCTTGGGTCTAACAGGCATTAATGTAAGAAACAAATTTATCAAAGTATCACTTTTATCCTGAGCAACAAAACTGGTTTTTTAAAATCCAAAATGGTTTTTTGAAAAATACATATTGGTTTTTGCATTGAAGTTTGGTTTTTCTAAAAACCATTTTCCATTTAAAAAACCAGTTTTGCCCCGAAATTTCTTAGAGTGTGTGTAGAACCAAACAGACACTTACATGTGTAACTGTCAAAGTTTGTCAGTTCTATTCTTTTCAAATTCTAAGTGAAGCTTTTTATTCTTGTCAAGCACATAGGAAAGACCCAAATATCTATTTCTTGTCAATTGATTTTCCTCAATATAGTTTTATTTTGGAGGCCAATGCCATAATTTATGATTTACCCTGTTTATTTATTGTTTCAGATGTGTCACTTATTGTCGTTCCTATTATGTTGGTCGTTCTGGTAGTAATTGGCACATATGTCTGTTTCAAGAGGTTAGTAACATGAATTAAATTATTTCACTTGCATTTCTTTTATCAATAAACATTCAGTGGCGAATCTAGAGGGGGGCGGTTTCATATACCCCCCCCCCCCGCCTATGGCCTGTAAATTTTAATTTGCAAAACAATTAAAATCCCGATATTTCTTCATATTTCCAGTTGCTAACCCCTCCCCATCCGACGTTTTCCTGATCTGGCCCTGAACATTTTTAGGCCCCATTTAAGCATGTAAATGTAAATGTGAGAACTCCTTGAAGTTCAACAATTCCCAGCATGCCATGTAGCTCCATGTAACTCCTCCTAACTCCCTTTGCCTTTACATCTTACCATGATGCTTTTAGCATTGGAATAGCTGTGCTCTAACTGTCAGTTCTGCATTTCAAAATATAAAATCAGATGATTTATTTGGTCAAAGTTACAAATTAAGAGATATGATTAAACAAGCGTATGAGGTCTTAGTCAGTAAGACGCGGGTCAAGATGAAATTATAAAAAATGCTTTTTGCAATCCTCAAAATCGGCGTATAATTAATACTTATAACTGAGGACCGATTTCACCAACAAGCCTCAAACCAGGACCAGGTTGTTCTAAACTAAAACTATAGGTTCAATTTCAGTGATGAAGTGGCAGCACCTCCCAAAGCAAAATACTTAAGACCTGGTTAAGCCTGTAATCTGGTCTTAGCTATGTCGCTCAAATCGGCCCCAACTGCTGTCATGAGTCCCACTATAATCTGCGAACTACTGTCCGATGCTCACCGATGCCAGCCGGCCCCCATAATTTCAGTAACTCACTAAAATCGCGTAACTCCCTTCACTCCTGCATGACGAGTCCCACAACTTCACTCTAAAGAATGTCGGGACAAAATTAGTTTTTTAGATACAAAATGGTTTTTTGAAAAACCAAATTTCAATGCAAAATCAACATGTTGGTTTTTTGCATTGAAATTAGGTTTTTCAAAAAACCTTTTTGAATCTAAAAAAACAATTTTGTCTGAAATTTTTTTCAGATTGTAGCAGTAACTCCTGCCAACTCGTTTTAAAAACTCCCTGAAGTGTTAAATGTGCCACAAACTCAAGACAACTCCCGTAACCATTCGTTTTAAATATATATAAATACGTTTTTAAAAAGTTTTTGTGTCATCTCTCAATATGCAATGATGGCCTCTGCTTCTGACTTTGAATTGAAAGTTTGAAAAATATCAAAATAGTAATTTATTATCATCTACTGCATAACACAACTAAACTGAATATTATTAAAAATAATATCAATCCAATATTTTTCAGAGGCAAATGCTCCAACCGCAGGAAGAGCAAGACTACAGAATGTGAAGGTAAGAAAAATATACACTCTGAAAAATTTCAGACAAAATTGGTTTTCTAGATTCAAAATGTTTTTTTTTTAAACCAAATTTCAATGCAAAAAACCAACATGGATTTTTTTAAAGTCCATGTTGGTTTTGCATTGAAATTTTGTTTTTCAAAAAACCATTTTGAATCTAAAAAACCAATTTTGTCCCGATATTTTTTAGATGGTACTTGTATATTTGCCATGCAAATTTTAAATTTATTATTGGAGTTAAAAAATTGCCCCGTATTTGATAAATGTTTTGGCCCCCTCAGGCCATTTCTAGATACACCCCTGACTCATATACAGCCCATGAAATTTGTGCTAGGATGTGTGGAAATACATACCTTTCAGTTTTTAAATGTTTAAGCATGCCACTCAGCATAGTTTATATCTTCTAAAATGTGTAATTATATTCTATTTTTACAATCAATGTTGAATCTACATTAAAAAAAAAAACAACCTATACTTATCTTTACTTCAGACTACTATGAAGACATCGAAGCACTCCAGAGACAAAACGTTCAGCAGTAATTTTGTGAACACGCAACATACACCCTTGATTATAAATATGGTATTGTCATCAATATTCATAGAAATTTTTTCGATCAATTATTTGTAATTTGTTTGATGGCGGGTAATTCCAAAACCATTTGCCAGAATTAATGTCAATGAGGATCATTCATTATATCATATTATGGTTTTATTCATATATTCAATTATTATTATTAATTTAAATTTCCTATACTTCCTCAATCCTCATCAACATGGTCTAACATAAAAGTTTGTATTTAGCTCCAGGCACCTCATGCAGTTGTATTACACATACACTCTAAAAAAATTTTGTCGGGACAAAATCGGTTTTTTAGATTCAAAATGGTTTTTTGAAAAACCAAATTTCAATCCAAAAAACCAACATGGATTTTTTTAAAAATCCATGTTGGTTTTGCATTGAAATTTGGTTGTTCAAAAAACCATTTTGAATCTAAAAAACCAATTTTGTCTGAAATTTTTTAGAGTGTATCCATGGTATTGGACAGAATTATTCTTGTTTTAATTGTCATTCACTTCCGCATTATCACCACATGCATGCATCGTCAACCGCAAATAAAAGCAATCGCACCCTTTGTATTCAATTGTATCATTCTGCGCGTGGATTTTTTGAGAGGACTAGCAACATTTTTCAATGATGTTAGTTTGGTCACCTGCCCAAAAGTAGAGGAAATTGTGTTTGAATTAATCCAACACCAATTCAAACTCTACCACCCCTATTGTGTTTATTTCTTTGATATTGTGCTCCTTTGCTTATTACAATAACATTACCATGCTGCCTTAATAGAGTTCTTAATGCACTGTATGGGTTAAGTTTGTGGTGAGGAGTCAGTATTTTGTTCTGATTACAGTGCCGCCTGTAAGTTTATTATTGGAGTTCAAAAATTGCCCCGTATTTGATAAATGTTTTGACCCCCTCAGGCTCATTTCTACATACACCCCTGACTCTTATAGAGCCCATGAAATTTGTGCTATGAAGACATCGAAGGGCTCCAGAGACAAAACGTTCAGCTGTAACGTTACATGATACTGCTGTCACGACATTGCGCATTTGCCCCCCTAATTCAGTATACATTGAAATCATCACGAAAGAGTACTTTGGTGCAAATGTATTTTTGACATGATTTGCAGAACTTAGTTAAAAAATACTTAGCTATTTTAGTAAGAATGGTCTTTGAGACGCAACGGTAATTTTGTGAACACGCAACATACACCCTTGATTATAAATATGGTATTGTCATCAATATTCATAGAAATTTTATCGATCAATTATTTGTAATTTGTTTGATGGCGGGTAATTCCAAAACCATTTGCCAGAATTAATGACAATGAGGATCATTCATTATATCATATTATAGTTTTACACATATAATTAGGGTGTAACCTTATTCAATTATTATGATGTCATGTTCAAGAATTTAAATTTCCTATACTTCCTCAATCCTCATCGACATGGTCAAACATAAAAGTTTGTATTTAGCTCCAGGCACCTCATGTAGTTGTATTACACATATCCATGGTATTGAACAGGACTATTCATGCTTTATTTGTCGTTCACTTCCGCATACTCACCACAACCACATGCATGCATGTATGTTCCTCTGTGGCCTAATGGTTACAGCAGTTGATTTTGAATCCACTGGCCTGAGAGGACGTGGGTTCGAATCCCCGTCCTGGAACTAAATTGGAGTGAGTTGGAGACAGTTGTGGCCGGGGGGGATGGCCACTGTGTAGGCAGTGGTCCATCCTCCTGTCAGGTGTATGTGTGCAACAAAAATGCCCCAGCCAGACTCTATCGGAGTGACGAGCAGTGGACCATGATGAGCATCAAGGAAAATATGGAATGAAGTCATCTGGACGTAAATCTACAAGGACAGTCATCACTGCTTCGATTGTACACACATATATAAAATATAAACACATTGTAAAGTGCACCTGAATGCCTGAGTGATGGCAAATGGCAGCACTATAAATATCAATAATAATAATAACAATAATAATAATAATCGTCAACAGCAAATAAAAGCAAGTGCATCCTTTGTATTCAATTGCATCATTCTGCGCTTGGATTTTTTGAGAAGACTAAAACATTTTTCAATGATGTTAGTTTGGTCACCTGCCGTAAAGTAGAGGAAATTTTGTTTGAATTAATCCAACATTAATTCAAACTCTACTACCCATATTGTGTTTTATTTCTTTGATATTGTGCCCCTTTGCTTACTACAATAACATTACCATGCTGCCTTAATAGAGTTCTTAATACACTCTAAAAAATGTCGGGACAAAATTGGTTTTTTAGATTCAAAATGGTTTTTTGAAAAACCAAATTTCAATGCAAAACCAACATGGATTTTTAAAAAATCCTTGTTGGTTTTTTGCATTGAAATTTGGTTTTTCAAAAAACCATTTTAGAGTGTATGGGTTAAGTTCGTGGTGAGGAGTCAATATTTTGTTCTAATTACTTCTCCTTTCTTATTAGGTAATATATTGATCTTGGTTAATTCGGAAAGTTGAATCTACTATTTAAAAAAATCTACACATAGCAAACTAACCTATACTTATCTTTACTTCAGACTACTATGAAGATATAGAAGCACTCCAGAGACAAACCAAACAGTAGTACGGAATATGAAACTGCTGTCTCGACATCGTACATTTGCCCCCAAATTCAGTATACACTGAAATCATACTTTAGTTTATAGATTAGAAGAGCGACAGACAATTAAGAAATCTTAATCCTAAATGTACTCCTCTTGACAGTGATGAAAATATTATAAATATATTAAGTTGGCCTTGAATTTAAACTTAAGGTCTTCAATTGTAATCAGCTAAAAAGTGGCATTGATGAATAACTGTCTCAGCAACACACTAATCTTTGAAGCAACCTTGCTCAAAATATATAATTTTGATCAGCTTAGTACTTAGGCATGTAAGGGCTTTTCATATCTGGCCTCGTTAATGACAAGAAGCAGGAGCCTTGTACATGGAAAATTAGCAACGTCTTTGCATCCTAATAATAGCATTATTTTGGACGATTTAATCTTCCGATTGCATTCATAATTGCTCGACAATAATTAATTCTGATCCGATGGTCCTAAAGGTGTAATTCAGTCACAAGTTCCTGTTTGCTTGCAAATGGAGTCTATCAAATTAAACCTCAGTACCTTTGAATGACCTGGAGAGTACTGACCAAGATGTATATATCTATGGGTAATCATATTCCCCAGAGCTATCGCCTCCATTCTGTCGCTTATTGATTTTTTGGCTTATTACAAATGAAATAATTAAATGCACTTGCAGAAATTATGTTTCAATAGGAGTGTATCTACAGAGAACTCTAGCTCGCATCAAATTATTATTGAATGTAACTTTTGTACGTACAGAATTGCACAGTATCATCCCTTTTAGTTGCGGCTAATATGGTGTGAGATTACAATGAGACGTCCTTCACTCTAAAAAAATTCAGACAAAATTGGTTTTTTAGATTCAAAATGGGTTTTTGAAAAACCAAATTTCAATGCAAAAAACCAACATGGATTTTTTAAAAAATCCATCTTGGTTTTGCATTGAAATTTGGTTTTTCAAAAAACCATTTTGAATCTAAAAAACCAATTTTGTCCCGAAATTTTTTAGAGTGTTGCAAGAAAGTGGGAAATAAGGTCAAGAAATTGGGGCAATCTCCAGTCACCCACATCATGTCATAAGAAAAATGCTGCAACTAGACAAACATCAGAGACAATGCTTTTGATGGGTGAAGTAATGGACAGATTATTGTAACTCATACATATACAATTTTATAAAGTGTAAATATATTTCCATGGTATATTACATTGAACATAAATATATAAGCTACAGGAACTCCTCTAAGGCAATATTGGGTCACTGTCGAGGAGTCCCTGTCTTTATTTGTCCATGCGTCATGAGGTACAGTGGCTGGTAGCCTTAGAAATGTTTTTAAAGGAAAAATTTAGAAAGAAACAGAACACCTGTAGTTGACAGACCTGAAGAGGTAACCATCTAAAATTTGGAGTAAGGTCTGTCAAAATTCGCTAAAGGGTGGTCCTTGGCCGGAAAAACAAAGCAATTTGTAGGGCAGAAAATCGACTCGCCAGAGCAGAAGATTAACTGTCTCCGATCGTCACATTGCGCAGCTGTCAACATGCGTAAATAGTAATACAAAGTGTTGTCGCCATCATTTAATGGTGCAGTGCCAAAATACAATCCCTATATATACATATACAATATATGCAGGGTGCGGACCGCCTCTTTTCCCGTGCTTCGCCCCCCCTTCTTCGCTGATGCTGCCCCAGCCGCAGCGCAGCAAGAAGTTGACACGCAGACAAAGGGTTGATGCTTAAAATAGAACAACGCACGCACTCAGGTGCCACCCTGTCTGCTGCGTTGGGGGTCCATAAGCCGCGGCGAGGACCCTCACACTTGCGGCGCACATGTGACTTGCCTCGACGTGTGTCTGAAACACGTGCCATGAGGCAAGAGCTTTCTGCTACGCTGCTGTTGCTGCAGCGAAGCTGTTCTTGGCGCGCTGAACCTCTTTCAGGTTTTTCAACTCCGGTATATTCTCATAGAAGAGCAATTATTTAGTTTTAAGATCTCTCAAGCATGAAACTACCTACCAAACAATGTAAAAGACAATCTATGATCACCCCACTCGATATACAAGCTCAAAGAATATTTGTTGTATGTATAACCTCACCTGTTCTCTCACTAATTGTTATATTTGCCAAAAATCAAGTTGAAAACACCATTACCATCCCACAAACATCATCATCATTCATTTGTTCTTCATCCATCAATCATATTCAGCTTTCGTTCATACAGTGGGGTGCGAAAGTTTGGGCACCCTTTGACGTGTGTCTGAAACACGTGCCATGAGGCAAGAGCTTTCTGCTACGCTGCTGTTGCTGCAGCGAAGCTGTTCTTGGCGCTCTGAACCTTTAAAAACCTGCGGCGCGCAATGATTTCTTGATTCGCTTGTTCTTGCATCGCCACTTCTTCCCTCGCAAAGATTCATCCGGCTGAAACTTTTTTTCCTGCATCGTCAAATTTCTAGGAATTGCGTAGCAAGACTTCTTAACACGGCGCATGCTGTTCATGTCGCGCCGTAAAGCCAAAATTAACGGTGTACATGCTCAAATCTTTGCCCTTTCCTGGAAAAGTAAGAAGCGCCGCGACAAGAAAGCCCTGTTACGTCGTCGTGAGAACTAGGCATAAGGGTCCTGTAAAAAGCAAAAGGTCTGACATGTGATGCCAATGACTAATCATCTCATCACACCACATGCTGTACCAGGATAGCTCTTCCATAGTTGCAACCAAATTAGTCAGCAGTTAATGGAAGTGTGCATGACCTTTCAGTAACGATCTAGATTTAACCATGCATGGGCAAACACTGCTGGATACCAGCCTCAATAAGACTTCCAGAGGGAAAACAGGCAATCTGCGAGCTACACTCTGACACTCAGAGTGACACTCATTGTGTCTTGATATGTTTTTAGCAGGTCTTCGTGAAATAGGACTTTGGGGCAGTAGTTAGGTGTATGTAGTGAATGTATTTCGGTTGATAATGTGCAACAAAATTATGGTGATAACAACACTTTGTATGACTACTGCACGCAAGGTGACAGCACTTTGAATCTTCTTGTCTGGCGAGGTAATTTTCTGCCCTACTTCTTCTTTTATTTTGGTTTGTTTTGCCCGCCAAGTACCAGCCTCTAGCAGACTGTTAAACCTTACTTCACCAATCAGAACAACGGTCTTTGATGTATGCCTGGTTACATAATTTTTATTATTATTTGCTCTGAGTGACTCGAAATGACCACAATTACTTGAACTAGTTCCCAATTTTTTGCAAATACAATTTGCAGTCAGCTGGAAGTTTCTACACACTCCCATTGTAAATAATCTAAACTAAATTTTCACAAAGAAACTACTCAATGGAGAAGTAGCTCTGGGGAATTTGGCTACCGATAGATTTATACAGCCTGGTCAGTAATCTCTTTCAGGTTATTCAACTGTGGTATGTTCTCATACACCCTGTTCTTAATGATCTTTTTGTGAGTGAAATAAAGCTGAAATATAGTGAAATGACTTATTGTGTAGCAATGATCGGAAGATCTAATCCTCAAAAATAATGTTATTATTAGGATGCAAAGACCACACCGATTTACCATCTACAAGGTTCCTGCTTCTCATGATTAACGAGGCTAGATATAAATAGCCCATACTTGCCTACTAAGCTGATCAGAATAATATATTTTGCGCAAGGTTGCTACTCAGAATAGTGTCTTGAGGAGATAGTTATTCATCAATGCCACACTTTCGCTTATTTCACTGGAAGAGCTTCAGTTTCGATTCATGGCCGACTTAATCAGTCAACAATAATTCCATCTCTGTCTAGAGAAGTAGATTTTGGAATGATGTTTCCCAATTTTCTGGTCAAGATGAACTTGCCACAAGTATTTCACTCTTCTCAAGCCAAACTCAACATGACTCTTCTCTTCCGGAATTAAGAAATTGCAGAAAAATAAAACTATCATTGTTCAGCCCATTTCTGCCCTGTTGATTCTCAGTTTCAGATATCGCATGAAACAAAATTCAGGCTTAGATAAGGTCAAATGAAATGTGCCAAGTCAATTTCCATATTATTTGGCAGTTATCCTTACTTGGAGAATTTTCTGTTTCCAGTTCATACATATGTAAATTGTCTTTTCAAGTGGTGCTCCGTCTTGCTTCAGTTAATGAATGTTACAGTAGACAAACTTTGAGTGCTTACAAGTGACTGGTTTCAGAGTATCAATGAGGTCACTAAAGCTGTTGCTTCAATCTTTACCATTGAAACTGGTGGCTCTTTCACTGACTCATAGGACTTCTAATGACATGTATAGATGCAGCAGTGACCAACATCTGGCTCAGTGACGTGTATCAGAGCAATGCTAAGTGAATGGGCAGTAGAACAGTTGTCATATGAAGTGCAGTCACTGAGTCATAAATCTGACCCATTTGACAATAATAATTGCTCTCTTCATGAAAGATGTGGTGTTGACACAGTCAGTCAACATGAAAGCTTATCCATCTGAATTGCGATAGTGAGTTATGAATCATGGCAGAAGTGCGACGGAATTATATGCATGCTTGTGTCTAAGCAGGGTTTTTGTGTATATAAAATGTAGCTACCTGTTTGGTGAACAAGGGAGCTACACAAGAAAGCCAGGGGCATCCCTCCATTGCATAGCTCATTCACACTTGCCTTGCCAACAAGTTCAATAAAATTCTGTAGTATTCTAATCCTTCACAGCTTTTTCTGGCCTGAAATATCTATTATTTAGATAATTGTTTGTGTTTTTCCTCAAAGAAATATTTCGAACAACAAACAGACAACAATTAAACATTCAAACATAGATACAATTGCTTTGAATATCTCAAACTGTGACTTCTGTTTGTCACACCAGAGGAAGATTAATCTGTTTGTTATAACTTCGCTAAAATGAAGCACTTGTGGTCAGGATGGCCAGGAGTAGCAGACGCCAAGATCAGCTGTGGATCAGTAGCATTGACAGTGGTCAAGCTCTGTTGATTGCAGGCCTATTACTCAGAGAGACAGGAGTGAGGTCACTGGTGAATGCTATGACACCTATCACACAACATGGTATGTATGGGCTATGAGTCAGTCACACGTTTATGAGGTATCAAAGTTATGGTTACTGACATCACAGCCCTTCCCAGCCATGTGATGTCAGTAACAGCCCAGAAGTGTATTGCATGTAAACACTCGAAGTTTGTCTACTGTAACAGTGAAACAAATTGGTCAAAGACAAAGCTGATTTTGATGAAGTGATGACAGTAAGGTGTTGCAAAAAAATAATAACAGGCCCTACTGCAGACTTTCTACACAAAAAGTTTTTCCTTATCTGCTTGTTGTTTGTTTGTTGTTGACCTTTGCTTGTGTTCTAATCGGCTTCCTGGAAACCATTTTGAAGTTCCCTTAAGTATGTAGAAAACGCTCGAACCTCTCTGTTTTAGAAAATATTGTTGCTCTCTGATGGAATGAGAGCTTCTTGACATCTTCATAAGCATTTCTTCCTCCGGTGATCGAAAGTTGGCCAAAAATAAAACTGTCTCATACAAATGATGAATAAAATGTCTCTTATTGTGGTACACGATGAGCATCTTGACATTTTGTTTTGCAGGAAAATGTGCTGTAATTGGGCTTTTTCCTGCTGGAGGCCTACATATTTGCTGAATAATTGAAAAGTTTCTTGGTTTTTAAGAACATAGTTCTAGGTTAATTATCTTTTTCGTATGTTCATTACTTTTGATTTTTGTTTGTCCATGTATCTGCCAGATCCTCCTTTTGGTTTCTTTCATTTTTTTTCCCACTAAAGGCCAATTTGTTTACATCTGCTGCTTGGTGTTGTGTAAAAGGCAACAGAACTGAAGAAATTCCATGTCATGTGACATTTAGGTGTACAGTAGTCTCAGCATTATAACACTTCCTGTTATGAGACCAACTTGCCTAATGTTACTGCCTTCAACCAGTACTAAGTAGTATTTTTAGTGCATCTGGCGACTCAAGGAGAGACAACACACCAACCAGACACTGCTTCAAAACCGCAGAAGCAGTTGTGTCATAATATGTCTTATGACATCAAATGCTGTCTAAGAATGCTAAACTGATTTGCATTGCAGAGCATTTTTTAATGGTTTTCAACTGGGAGACTAACGGAAATTTGTCGCGTCATGATACGTATTGATGAGCAGAGCTCTATAGAGATACATGTGTAGGCCTCTGTCCATCACAATATATTTTTATGATGATTTGCTTGCCAAGGGATGTTGAACTGTTGAGCTTGATGCTAATTTAGGAGTTTCGCAGATGCCACAAAACATAGTCTTGACTAATTCCTTTTTAATGGGAAACCAAGAAGATGACATATGCAGAAGTATGTAGAAATAGTGAAGAATATTTTTGAAGTGAGAACTACAAATTAAGATAACCAAAAGAGAAATTGATGAGTGTCTGGAAAATATTGGTCTCCCAGTGATGCAAAATTTGAACTTTGAACTTTGTTTATTTCATTACCACCATTGTAACAACATTTTACAAATATACATTAAACATATATACATATAGTAGGAAGTAACGGATGGCAATAGGAGTACACATGAGATGCCATTGCCATATAGGTGGGTGTCTCCTGATTTTAAACAAACTGTACAGGCTGATGTATGGCGATGAGATGATTATAATGATGAATCAATTTTCAATTACAAATATAAACATCACTAATTAAGTGCTAAGTTTACACATACAAAGTCGTCACAGTTTCATTCATTACCCATTGAATATTAGCTCAAAATAACAAGCCAACTTACATACAATTTTCATTTTCACTGGCTATAACAATCTCTTCACTACACCTTAGCCGCGGTTGCTGCCCAGGTTCAAGTCAGAGTATAGCCACAGGCGGCCCAATCACAATCTTCACAAATGTAACATAAACTAGTTATATTATTTTTATTTATTTTATTTTTTTATTTATTAATTTGAACTCCCATCAATGGGAAAATTGAAGATACAATAGTGTAAACATAATAAATAAACAGTTTGCATACGATAAAAACAACAAGTGTAAAAACATGCTAAAAAGCTTTAAGTAACAATGTACAAATAAAGTGCTCATCACAGTAAGGCTTCATGAAGTACTCATGCATTAACAAGTACTTTAAACTGTCCACTACACCATCTTGAGTATTGCCAGGAGGTCTAGAGGCAGGTTTTGCGATGAGATCCATGGGTGAATGTCCTGATTTAACAAGTCTGTCCAGCAGCGAGTTCTTAATGGTAGTACCATGTAGCAAGTAATTAGCCAGTAAGTGGCACTGTAATGTTCGAGCAGGGGAGTCAACTTGGAAAATTCTATGGAACAGACCAGACGCGTTCCTGTCCAAGAGATCAGGTATAGTTGGGATCTTGAGAGCTTGCAGTAAGTTGGAGTGTCGTGATCTCTTACTGAAGCCCATTGCTTTCTTAATAATCGTGCCTTGGGCAGATTTCACACTCTTTATATCTTTTGCTGACAAGGCAATGCTGTCCATGCCATAGGTCATAGTCGGTGCACCAATTGTATTCCATAGGTAAGCTTTAACATCTGCAGACAGTCCGGGATAGGACATACCTATGGAAGTATTATTAATAGTTATAATTATAATCAACCTTTTTGCCATCAGCCATACACTTCCCACTTGGACCTTAGCCCCTCTTGGTGCCTGGGTACCAAGCGAGAGTGATAAAAGCCAATTGGCCCATAATACAATTAAATAGTAAAGTAATATACATAGTATGCTTAATATGTTACAAATTTAGACGTACAGAATTGCTTTTTAAATGATGTTTTACTCTTTGAATTTTTTTTATTTTGGGATAGATGTAACCAGAGGTGTGGGGCTCTTCCTAGGAAACTTTCGTTATAGATTTGTAAAGTATGAATAGGAGTTAACAGAACATTTCTATTACGTGTTTGATTACATGTTTGGAATTCAAATAAGTTTGCGATTCGTTTCGGCAACACATTATCTACATATCTATAAGAGATATTTACTAATGAGAAATCGATTATGTCACCAACTTTCAACAATTTAGCCTTTTTGTAGTAGGGACTTAATCTGGTCCTCCTTTTCAGATTATAGATAGACCGAATTGCTTTATTTTGCTGAACTTGCAGCTTGTTCCTGCAGTTTGCACTCATCATAGGACCCCATATACTCAGAACATAGTTTAAATGGCTCTGAAAGTTAGGCAAATATATTAGTCGTTTTGCTGAGTTTTAATGGAATGATGAATAAAATGTCTCTTGTTGTAGTACATGATGAGCATCTTGACATTTTGTTTTGCTCGAAAAAATATGCAGTAATTGGCCTTTTTCCTGCTGGAGACCTGCATATTGGCTGAATAATTGAAAAGCTTCTTGGTTTGTAAGAACATAGTTCTAGGTTATTTACCTTATGCATACGTTAATTACTTTTGATTTTTGTATGTCTATGTCTCTGCCTGATCCTCTTTTTCTTTTTTTGCTTTCATGGTTTTTTTTTCTACTAAAGGCTAATTTGTTTACGTCTACTGCTTAGTGTTGCGTAAAAGGCAACGGAACTGAGGACATTCATGACCACAGATGCTGTTGCCTCATATACATATAGCTTGAGACATAACAGCCATGCTGTCAAAGAATGCCTCATCTAATTTGCGATGGAATCAGTTAGCATTAAGTGGAAGTGTGCATGACCTTTCCCGGCAGAATATGGTTTTATCCATGCTTGGACCAACATGCTTATCAAGTGATTGTCTTTAAGGTGGCTCGATACTCGTGAACTTTCCAAGATAGGATTTCTTAAAAACAGTTTAGAATGATCCAAAATATAGTTTATAGCAAGGATATGTAAACAAAAGTGGTCGCTACCAGCCTTTAAAAAAAAATATTTGGGATTATGTTCCAGAAAGTCAGTCCACGCAAACCTGAAAAACTAAATTTTTTTCTTATTTTTCTTACTGTGAAGTTTGCCCTGCCATTCAGTGGTCATGCATCCCCTATTATGCAATGAAGCATGAAATTAAAGAAGACACAGGCATCATCCTACTTTAGCCCCCTTGAGGGTTTAAACATTTTATAGGTATTTCCATCGATATTGATCAACAAAAACTGAAACTGAAAAATAACTCAAAAATATGTTTCCAGTCTGTATGTCACAGAATAAATACTGTGAAAGTGTGAAGGGAGATCATTACCAAGAATACTCACAGTTATATGTTTCTTAAAAAATTCAAACTGAAGTGTGATATATTGCAAAATACTGTCTTATTATATACTCCCACTTTAGCCCCCTTTCCCATTGGCTGTACCATTGAAAAGGGGGCTAATGTAGGAGTATATATAGACACTAGGATATAGCAAAAACTGTCTTATTATATTCCTGCTTTAGCCCCCTTTTCCATTGACAGTACCATTGAAAAGGGGCTAAAGCAGGAGTATATATAGACAGTTGGATATAGCAAAAACTGTCTTATTATACTCCTGCTTTAGCCCCCTTTTCCATTGACAGTACCATTGAAAAGGGGGCTAAAGCAGGAGTATATATATATAAGACAGTATTTTGCTACATTTTGGTGATATTTCTACTGTATAAGCGTCATTGTGTTTATACAAAAGATGGCGTTTATACAGTCAATGTAACAAAGAAACACTTGTCTCTTTCTAAAAAAAATACTGTCTTATATACTCCTGCTTTAGCCCCCTTTTCCATTGACAGTACCATTGAAAAGGGGGCTAAAGCAGGAGTATATATAAGACAGTATTTTATATATCCTACTGTCTTATATGTACTCCTGCTTTAGCCCCCTTTTCAATGGTACTGTCAATGGAAAAGAGGGCTAAAGCAGGAGTATATATAAGACAGTAGGATATATAAAATACTGTCTTATATATACTCCTGCTTTAGCCCCCTTTTCAATGGTACTGTCAATGGAAAAGGGGGCTAAAGCAGGAGTATAATAAGACAGTATTTTGATAAATAGTTAGACAATTATTTCTTTGTTACATTGACTGTATAAGCGTCATCTTGTGTATAAACATAATGACGTTTATACAGTAAACATTACCACCACTATTTCCCATGAAAAAGGGGCCTAAATGTTTAGACCCCTGAGGGGGCTAATGTAGGATAATGCCAAGACACATTCATGGAAAAGGTGGTTAAAATTTCAAAGAGATATATTAAGATTAAAGGACTTTCCAAGGGACTCAGAATACAAGTTTCGATTTTGACAATTTTGACTTTTTTTATAAACCATGGCGCCAAAAAAAATTGACGAGATAGGATTTTTCATTTCTTTGTCATTTATTTCCAAAAATAGTTGGGAACAATATGATGATATAGACAAGCCTTCCTACCACACTTGAAATTGAAATAAACATTTATTTATATCACAAAGTCATTTTTGCGAAGTTAGACCTGCTTGCCGAAAATTGCCTGTAAAAATTTTCTGTTTTGAGTATCAAGTTGAATTTTCGGCTAAATATAGTACTCTTCATGGCGCATCTAATGCTCCAAACGAGAGGTCTCTAACCCCGATAGAAGTGGCGCAAATTGCAAACAAAGCGGCCGACCCACGAAATTCTCAAATTAAAAAAAAACCTTGAAGCAGTGACAGCAGAGTGGTGACGTCACGATAGATAGGGCCTGCCTGGCTGCGCGTGAATGTGCGCTAACTACCACTTTACATGAGTAGCGAGCCACCTTAATCAGATTCTGTGAAATTGAAACAGCACGAAGTCATGTAGCATGACAACTAAACATAACTTGGCCGCTGCTTCATGTGACCAGCCCAATTTTATTTTTTCTTGAATTCGAATCTTGCTCTTTTGAGAGTTTTTCTCCCAACCTGCTTCGTTACCTAAGTGTCTTGTTTTTCTGCCCAAGGATGACATTTTAGTGAACTATGATTGGCCTTACTTCCACCTATCATCATCACTGTCTCCGACATGTGTCAGGTTACACTCTACAAAAATTCAGACAAAATTGCTTTTTTAGATTCAAAATGGTTTTTTGAAAAACCAAATTTCAATGCAAAACCAACATGGATTTTTAAAACATATGTCAGGTTACAGCTTTTTTCTTCTTACATGCGGAAGTGAATGCAAATTACCACAATCTACTGTATCTCACCTAGTTTCTTGACTTGAATAAAAACTAAAGGTATGGGATGTGATTTTGGCAGCTCTAAATTAGGTATAAAAAATGCTAGTTTTTTTGTAAGAGAAGTATACGCTGTAATAGAGCAGTAGTAGATTAATCTGTATATCTTGATCAGACAATCAAAATGTATTTGACAAGTGTGACCTTTCCCTGGTTGACCTTAAAGGGCCTATTAGTCCCAAAAAGTCATTCCTGGATATTTTCTCATGCTTGGGCCAACACACCTATACATCAAAAGATGCTGAGATTCTTCATGAAATGCCATTTTTTCTTTGTTTTTATTATAAAAAGCAAATTAATTTACAAGTATATTATAATAAAGCTAATTATAAAGCTAATTAATTTACAAAGAAAATTGATTTACAAGTAAATATATATGACATGACATTTTTATTTGAAAAATAGAGAAGTCCAAATTTAAAGTTTCGCTTCTTTCGCAAGCTCTTAAAGCGATATACAATGTCACACAGATTGTAACTCTGCATGGTTTATATTTGGCCAAATATGTGTTGATAGTTTTTATTTAATATACTGTAACTACCATTCAAGAGACCGTTTTAGAAAAAAAAATGTTCTGAATGGAAATCGGCTGCTTGCGGGTAATGTATATTTGACGGTGATCCAAAAGCAAAGTTAATTTTGATACAGTTCGATATTTTAAGGAGTTTCTTTGTAAGAAGTATAGCAGAAATATAGAGTGGAAAAGCTAACCCGCTAACAAAAAGCTAACTCGCTAACAAACTGTAATCATAAGTACCTTTCACAGAAGTTTGCCTTGAGAGGCCCTTGGATTAACAAATTGTCGTGAGGCAATGATTGATTTGACTAGATCTATGATTTAATCTCCTAAAATTATAGGATGAAAAGATATTATCACTTACAAGGTTGCTGCATCTTATAATTATCAAGGCTATATATACTATGCCCATACAGCTATTTCAGGCGTATCAAGCTGATCAAAATAATATAATTATTTTGAGCAAGGTTGCAACCAAGATTAGTAAGTTGTAGAGAGAGTTTTTTTATCAATGCCACTTTTTAGCTTATTACTGGAAGGGCTTAAGTTTTGATTCAAGGCCAAATGAGTCAGTTCAAATTAATCCTTCACATGTCAAGCGAAGTACGCCCCTCATCGAGGTTTTCAAAGAATTGGAATCAGTCAAACGAAAAAATTCATAATGAACTGGCTATAATCTTCTCAATCATTGCTCAGCGCCGTCCCTCCAACTTACATTTTTCGAATAATGGAACTGTAAGACAATTGGATGCTCCCGTGGTGTTATTATTTATGATATATCATGATATATTTTATACATGTACCTGTCATTGAGAGAGTATGCAATTTGAAGGTCATCATTTTGGCATTCAATGCCATTACCTTTCAGGATTTCTACACTCTAAAAAGTGTCGGGACAAAATTGGTTTTTTAGATTCAAAATGGTTTTTTGCATTGAAATTTGGTTTTTCAAAAAAAAATTTTGAATCTAAAAAACCAATTTTGTCTAAATTTTTTTAGAGTGTAAGGTATCTGAGCAGTCACAAGATGCATGGTCTTGTGCATGACAATACATCAGTGAGGTGCTGTGGCCCAGTAGATATCTTGCTTGCCTGCTAACTAATGCAGTGAAGGTTTGACTCCCAGCCATGGCATTGAAGAAAGAGCAAATCCTCCATAACTCTTTGCTTCAGTTCACTCAATTGTAAATGGGTATTTGGCTGCAGTACAGGCAGTGATGGCCATTGTAGAGTGCTTCAGGCTTGTGGAGCCGGGAACGGCTACCTGGCTGTATTGTTTGCAGTGATTCAGGCTTGTGGAGCTGGGAACGGCTACCTGGCTGTATTGTTTGCAGTGAACTCTCTCCAGGAGAGTTTAGAAAGACTCAGACTTGAACAGGGCTGCAAAGGATGTAACTTCATTGCCAAGTCGTTTGAGATCTTTTCTGTGTATTGATTTCATAACAATTAATCAACATGGAGTTCATGAACATTTGTATTCATTCATTCCTTAATGCATGGGGGTCATTCCATGTCAAATCAACCAATGGTCCCTACCATCACCATCTCCGTTTCTAACGAAACGTTTTCCTCAGGAAGCATATTGTGAGAAACTGATATATCCAAAATTTCAAGTGGATATCTTCAAAATCGACTGAGCTGTGAAATTTTGAAAATCGGAAAACTTTTGAAAATCTTCAAAATCAACATATTTTTAAATGGATGTAAATCTGGAATGGCAAGTGATATGAAAACTTTACAATGCAAAATGGTTGTTATTGTGTCATTGAATGGTTATGTGAAAGTTATATATCTATGCAAATTGTTTGCCTTTGGGAAAATAGAAAAAGAATGACAGCTTTTGTTTTGTGCTAAATTGCATATTTCAGGGTCCCGTAACTTAACCTATAATGGGCAAAACTTTTTTTGTTTGCATGCAGCACTTCATGTCATAGCATATTACCATTCTGTGCAGTATAAAGAAAAATCACATTGTTTTCTTAAGAGTTATTAGCCCTAGAAGTTACGAAAACGCCCATTTTTCCGGTAATTTGGAGACAAAAATCATCATGTGGGATAGGTAGGACAGCTGAGATTTGTTTAGTTGCTTAAAGCATGGCTTTCTACCATTCATTTGACACCAGATGCAACTGGCCCCTCAGAGTCCTTCATTATGAAAAATTGACATACTTATTGCTCAATGGGGTGCTCTACATATGCATTGAATTGAAGATTTTATGTACCCTTAATATTTCAAACGCCATTTAAGTTGGGACTCAAAATGAAGGTCTAATTGAGGCCTGTCAAATTACAAAAGTGAGATGAACGTATGATTTGAATTGACAAAATTATAGTATTGTGCGGATTCTGGATATTGCAGATTAGGCTGAAATTCGAGTGTTAAGTGCAGCATGAAGGAATCCGAGGGGCAAAACAGTTCTAGTATGAAATGAAGCTGTCACTCAGGTACCTTCAGTTGGTACTATCTCTAATTTGCTACACCCTATCCCACATGGCGTTTTTGGACCCCCAAAATATCCCATTTTCCACATTTTCCAATAATTTAGGGCCTACCTATTGATAACAACATGGCTTACAATGTTGAAACTGTTTAAATCTCTTCTTCTTATACCAGAAAATAAACATGAATTGTGATGAATGTCCTTCTGATTTTTAAATAGGAGTTATGGAATGTTAAAAGTCGGCTTTCAGTCCAATTTTTTTCTAATGTTCAAAAAATTCTGTGGGAGTAGCTGTACCTTTCAGTACTTGATTAAACCCTATTTACTGGTAGTTTTATTCGATATGAATATACTCATATAATAAATAATAATAATAGGCATTTGTATAGCGCTATTCCAGTAAACTGCTCACTAGCGCTTGTGCATGCTGGATTTATCTGCAGAAACTTTTAAATAGGTAAGTCTTAAGATTTTTCTTGAAACCATCAAGTGTTTTGGAGGCCTTGACTGTCTCTGGGAGTGGGTTCCACAGTTTCGGAGCGGCATGCGAAAAGGCTCTGTCTTCATATTTGTTTTTATTGCAAGAAGGTGGTTCATTTAAAGCATTTTGTTATTGCTTCTCAGATTACAGTTTCGTTCAGATTTTGGCTGAATCATATTTTTAATATACAAGGGAGCTTGCCCATTTATTGCCTTCCAAGTTGTTAACTCAACCAGTTTTTATGGCTGTGCTTCTCATATTTTAAGAGATATTCTCCTTACAAAATATGTCAATATTGGCAGTTTCAAGTATTTTTGCCATATTTCTGTAGCTTGCCATTTTCAACACAGACCTTTCAAATTTTGCGAAATACCATGTTTCCATATTGTCATTCAGTGTTAGGAATTTGGAAAAAATCTGAGACGGGTCAGGTGGGAGATTTTCTGAAATTTTGTTGATTTATCATGGAATGACCCAGGGGTGGATCTAGGCTGGGTAGTTTTGGAGGGGCCTCAGGCTTCTTGTGACCTATCGGTTGGGGAGACTGGGGTAAGTTGTGCCGCCGGGTAAGTCGTGCCGCCCACTGTTGGGGTGTAATGAAGAATGGGGTAAAGAAAGCAATGCCACCCATATACACCCACTTAGTCAATATCAATAGGCACCAAGAAAAATACTAGCAAATATAATGGAATGTAAAGCTACACTCATAAATTTAATTTTGTCGCTGAAAACTTGATGTGCCGAGGACTGACCTTCTTGTTTCTTTATCATTCGGTATTTGTAATAAGATGATGTCCCTCTGGTAGGATGGAGGTAGGAGGTATATCTATACATTTGTGTTGTTAGATTTCATCTCGCATTGTATGCTTATTTTTGACAACCAGTTTTATCCACAAAATCAATATGGGGTAAGTTGTGCTGTTTTGATTGGGGTGAGTTGTGCCAATGGTATGACATACGATTTAATTTTGTATTCATCTTTTTTTGTCTTCATTCTTTGCAAGGCCTAAACATGTTGTGAAATAACTTACACTAAAAGGAACATGTGTTAAAAATGTTATACCAACCTCTAAACAATAAATACCCGGGTAATTCTAGTTTTGCAGCATTTTAAATGTTTGCATAAAATGGCTGATAAATGTTTGATTAGTATCAGGTAACATGTCATAAGTTAAAAACATGATAAAAATGATCTATAAGAAGAAATGGGTGAAAAACAAGGTTTTTTTAGAATCAAGCGGAAAAACTTACCCTGTCATGCGGTACCGGGGGCAAGTTGTGCCACTTGACCTACTTTTTTTACATGCCTACCATGATCTTCTAAATGGTCGGACTGCCCTGAAACTTTGGTTGATTCTGGCCAATGTATGTATTATGTTTTGATGTGTGATTTTCAGATTGCATGATTAATTTTAGGTTTTTCGGAAAATCAGTCTGACGCAAAAAATGGCACAACTTATCCCGGTCTCCCCTATCCGCGGGCCCACCGGGAAGTCACATCGGCATTCGGTGGCCCGCTTTGCTCCATATTTTCTTCAATGTTGCTTCGATCCTAGTTTTGCTTATCTCTATTATTATATGTCCCTGCTGTCACCTGAGGCTCTGACTTAAATGGTACTTCAAAGGCATTTTCATGTTAACCTGATTTTGTATCAGGAGACATGAGATGTATGTATAAGTACCTCCAACAGAAAGTAGCTCATATTTTGTAAGCTGCTTTTGACAAGTTTCTCCTGATGTGTGCATGCTTGAATGTGTGTTTATGAGACATGGGTATATGTGGGTGAACGAATACGATAAGGAAAAGAACAAGCTCTACTTATCTATATAGATGTCTTTACCTATGAAAAAACCTATATAAAAATTCTTAAAAACACATCATACAAAAAGGTCACAGAAAGTCTCAAATTATGAAGCCCATTCTTATCATGTTATTTGTGTTATTGTAGAAATGTACATTTATATAACATTTATATAATTTCTGTTTTTACTTACCGAAGAACGGGGTAAAGTTGGCAAGCCAGGGGAAAGTTGGCTGCCAATTTTAACCCACTTAATGGAAGAAACGCCAACTTTTCTCACTGAAATAGGTTTCTTTGGGAATTTGCATTCTGTGTCAGTGAGAAAAGTTGACATTTCTGCCAGGGTTGAAATATGGGGCCAATTCCACAGGGTTGCCAACTTTACCCTGTCCAATGGTATATCTTTATAATTTCACTACTGAATCGATAGTACTGATGTACTGTTTCATTTCTTAATATCCTATTTTGTCTAAGTACTAACTGCTGTCTCTTTCAATTTCAGAATATTGCGAAGACCTCATCACACTTAGAGTAAGTCATGTCACTTCGTTCATTTATTAGCATGCAGATGTAAAATGTGTACCAATGTTCATACTTGTTATATGTGTTTGAATAAATAACACACACGATTTAAAGACAAAAAATCGTAAAACACAAATGATGGTTGAAACTCAATGACTGACTATGTTGACTGGTACAACAGACTTTCTGTTATGTAAAAAAAAGTAGTACTTTCTTCCACAAGATAACAGTTCCAATGATTGATGAAGTTTATGTGGTTGTTCAGATATCTTAATAGTTTGTTATACACATTTAATGTTCGTTCCAGTCACAGTAAGTCACACAAATTGTTATTCATGCATTGACATAGGCCTATAAAAGCAGGCTTTAACCCGAGAATGTGAATTACAGGATCTATCAATGGACAGAAACACTAGTCTTTGCAATTAACAACAGAACTTAGGTTCAGTGTTGCTAGTTATCGGTTTACAAAGTACAAGAGGTGTTCAACTTATTTTGACAAAAATTAAAACTGTCACTAAATTGCGAATTTTTGCTTCGTTGACCCAAAATTGCTGTGAGTGATTTGTATGATGCTCATCTTGCATGTCATATCACCTAAATGTCTCAGAAATATAGCAACGGTAATTAATTGCATTTTGTTTGGAAGGTGTGATAAAACACCTTTTGAGGGGCGTTTTCACTGCCTCAAGCATACTGTCTTGTGTCATGGAGGATGATTATGGTATTTATTTGAGCTAATGTTCATTGTGAACCGCTGCACAAAGAAAAAATTGGATGTCACCCTCATAAGAGGTTTCAAAATTGAATTCCCCTAGCCATGGTTCATGGCCAAATCAGGGGTGATAAACAAAATGAGATCGGCGATGAAGTGCTGCTATCAGCGTATTCATACAAATGTGGCACAGCATTCCAATAACTACACAGGATTTGGACACAAGTCTCTACTTGACTTCTGAAAGTGTAAGTTACAAAAATATAGCCGAAAGCAACACAATTTTGAAAAAAAAGTAGCGTAAAACAAGGAATCTTATAAATTTGCTCCACCTGAAACTTATAAACATAGGACCATAAAAGGTTTACACCGAATAAGACTAAGCTTCATCTGCAAGACTACACCAATTAATAAATATTTTTCAGCACAAAAGAAATTTACAGAGTGCTTTAAAGTTGGAAGATTGAAAAGTTGAGCAATTCAGTACGAAAATACATGCATAAATTGTCCAGTGATTAAATACAGAAAAAGTCACAATTTCACCTCTAGAAATTCAAATAGGATAGGCTAATACCCGGAAAGCTTAAATCTAAAATCTGTTTCAGAAAGAACCTTCCTAAGGTATTTCCACAGAGAGAAAAGAGATAGTATTCATTAAAAGACTGTTCGGGGCCATAGTGCCTAAATAAGATTTAATATCTAAAAAAGAAGCAAGCAATATCCCTGAACCTTGGTGGATAGGTCACCAAAGACAATCTGATGATGTCTGAAAAGTTTTAGCAAAATTGGTATAATTATAAAGAATCTACAAACACACTTCTAACCACTGTCACTGGCCGAAATATTGCTCTCAAAGCTGATGAGAGGCCTATCTCAGGAAAAGTGTAATAAAACTGTGCAAACTGTTCCAAAATATTTCAAACACATATCTTATATTGACAAGACCTATATTTAGCCCTTTCTATCATTAAACAGGAAAAAAGTAGCATTTGGCAGTTTTTGTGTAGGGTTTAACTTTTTGTTAAAATAAGTTGAACACCTCTTGTACATGTCATCGATTTACATATTAGGGTAATTAAGAAATCTATTTGATTACTTACAAAAACTGTCATACTCGGACTACAGTAACTTTTCTTTTTTGTGTCAGCTATACTTTTTTAGTTACTTAAAAGAAAAATAGTTTCGTTTGCCACAAAATGACCTGTCAATAATCAATAATCAAACAGGTGATCTCTGTTAAATAAGTGTTGCCAGGTGGCATCCAGCTGTAGTATTGGTTAAATTTTTTGTGCTACCTTTTCTTATACAAAAATTCTGTATTAAAAATGTGTTCTTAAGTTCAATAAATCACTAAAAAGTCTGCAAAATACCTCAGCTGTCGGTTTAAATTCATGACAGTTTTGTCTAGAAGATAAAAGTAATCAAACTTGTAAGCTATTAGTTACCTTGTTCCCAAAAGTAACTTGTAACGTAGCTAGGCTACTTTTTTCTGAAGCAATAATTATGAAAGCAGTGACTTGTTACTTTTTCAAAGTAACTTAAACAACACTGCTTAGGTTACAACAAATAATGCTGCTTCAGATCAATTTCATCAAATCAGGCCTTTTATGTTTCTTTCGAGGGTGTGCTGGCAGTTGACCTTTGATGCATGACATTTATATTAACATATAATATAGTATGATTTTATATAGCGTCCATTCCAGATAAATGTGCTCACCGGCACCGACCAAATATACTGAATGGCAATCATACCAATCATTATAGTGAAAACCTCTGTACATGACTGGAGCGGGAACTCACATCCACTGCGCACAAGGCAGACAAACTAACCATTATGGTACGGAGCCACACATTTATGTAATCTTGTGACTTGCCACCAGAGGGAATTTAATAGCAGCGTGTATTTTTTGTGATAAATTGATTGAAAATTTACTTGCACATAAGACGTTGTATGTGAGATGGCTCGTGGAGATGTTTTTTAGTTTAGAACTGAGTGGTCATTTTTTGCTATAAATTAATTGGCATAAGTCCACATTTTGGTATGGACAATTTCCAGGTAGTACTGACAAGCTGACATCAATCATTTCTGGTTTCTCTAATTTGCTTAACAAGCAACTCGCTTCTCTGCAATTCCCAAATATGCCGATTAGTGCGGAAGACAATTTTCTCTGTGTTGCAAAATTATGCTGTAAGCTTGAAATGGTGCTTTATGATTTTAATAATGACCATGATTGCCTCATGAAACTCAACGAAATTTTCAACAAGAATTTTTGGAAGAAAATGATGGACAGTCACATAACGAGAACACGAACGAACACACAGAGAGTGCATACAGAGGTCTGCCAACCTGCCATAATAATATATATGCATGTGTTGACACTGTGCAGCATAGTTGAGGTCTGTATAAATGTAGTAAAACACCAAATGTAGAAGTTACGGAGATCTGTCAAAATGGAAAGGGGCTTTTATTGTGTCACAAGGAAGCAAACTGCAAAGAAACAGATCCATACATGCGTAGTTTTAACAGGATTTGGTGCACAGGGTCACACACAGGATAATCTGGTGCATCGCAATAGGCCTGCTCAGCAGAGCTGGCAGGCCTAATGAGGCAATCTGATAGGACAGGACACTTCCGGTGCAGAACATAACAGTTTATATCAGTCAAGTTGTAAATCCATTCAAGAGTTTCGAGGATTTGGTATATTTCCATTGAATATCACAAATAGCTGAAATTATATTATCTTTTGACGCGATCAGAATTTCAAAACTTGATTAATTGATCTTTTGAATAATTGTGACTCAATTTCATTAAGGAAACTTCAGAACTCACTTGATTAATAGAGTTAATTTAACTTTTGAAGAAACCCTTAAAGGATAATGAAATAATTCAATTTTGGTTCTAATAACAGTTTTACCGCATGCGGCTTTTCTGAGAAATTAATAGTGCTTTCCTTCATTGAGGAAATTAAGAATCATTACGTGTTGATAATTCAAATCATTCTATGAGTTATTTCATTTCTACCTTATAGCTATCCATCCTCTGCCAAGTTTATTACTTCAATAATCCATTTCTAACTGGATTAAATTCTGGAATTTTAATTCACTACTTGATGTAGAGCAGGGGAGGATCCAGAAAATGTTGGACATGGGGGGGGGGGTTTACAAATGAAAAATGTACTAAAAATATAGGGATTTGAAATTGTTTTACCTATACTCAGTATACTGGCCCAAGGGGGCCGGGCGGTGAATCCCTAAACTCCACCGCCCCCCCCCCTGCTACTGTATAGTCCAATCTTATATCTCTTGCTGGATAACTTGGGCCAAAAAAGTATTTTGGACCGCAGTTTCAATCATTCTTTGTCTCATTAGTCCTGCCCTAATTACCATAAGAAGTGCATACAATGTAAATACAGGATGTATAGTCAATAATTAATTAACATCCATCCGAACCTTTAGGCTAATATTCAACTCTTTGGCTTCATTCAAATGCATTTTTAAAATCTGTAACCAATACCAATACTTAGCCAAGCAAGTTGCGCATGCCCTCACTGGGACATACATAGCTGTTATGGATACTGTTCTTAATATGGACATTGTGTAAGTGTGTTATATTAATTTACTCAAATTAAATTGAAATTTTTTCAGAATAGTTTAGTTTTGTGTTTAAATATTTAAAACATCCCATTTTCATTGTGTAAAGCGTCTCAAAATTTCAATTTGTTCCAAAGGGACTGTGGTGACTGTACTGAGTTTATGAAACAATGGGTGAGGGGGAGGGGAGGATGTATATTATAGGCCTTCTCATTTATATTCAAGTTCTAACCATCAAAAGCTATCTATCTATCTATCTATTTTCTATCTATCTATCTATCTATCTATCTATCTATTAATCTATCTATCTATCTATCTACATATATCTATCTATCTTTTATGTGATTAGAACTGTGTCCAAACAAATATGAAGATTGATATACATACCCCGAGGTGAATTATCTCAGTTGATCAAACAGACCTCAATCGTTTTCTTGATGATTTGTGACCTGCTCCACCAAAATGGGTTCAAAGTCGGCCTCCTATCATATTTATTTATGCAAATAACTGTATTCTACTGGATTGAGCTTTAAAATGATGTTTAGTATGCGCTGATATCTCCATCCAATCCAAAGATATGGCACCTCAAACATTGATGATGCGAAACATCAAACTTTAAGAAATTGGCATTTGAATTTCCCACCATTCCAATGAAAGAACTAAAAATATCAAGAAGGATGCCCTATTTAGATAATTCAAAATCAGTT
Source organism: Platynereis dumerilii (assembly GCA_026936325.1). Taxonomy (NCBI): domain Eukaryota; kingdom Metazoa; phylum Annelida; class Polychaeta; order Phyllodocida; family Nereididae; genus Platynereis; species Platynereis dumerilii. Next base: position 29,322,294 of record JAPTHN010000013.1, read on the forward strand.
TTTGGTTAAAATGGTCTTAGATAATCAAAGAAAATCACTTTTGCTAAAACATGGTACCAACAGCTAAAAATCGGCAAAATGTGACCTTTTGACACATTTTGCTAATTTCTGAGAAATATAGAATGCCTACTTTGAACTCATTTTGCTGGAGCAGGTCACATTTGTCAGAATCAGGCCTAAGTGTACCCTGCTGTGGCTCTGCAGCCAGACAAGACATTATCTTACCCCGGAACAGTTGATCAAACTGCAGGGATCCAGACTGGGCGAATTTCAGGCTCAAGCAATGTACTTAATCCTTTGGTCATGGCAATAAAACCAAGAAGAAATGAATGTTATGTTTTTTTTATGAATGCATTTATCTATATCACATTACTTTCCTGCTTGTTTCAAATAAATGGTCTTGAATATTTGCACAAACTGCAAATACATATATCACAGTAGATGGCTACATCGCTTGATACCTCAGTATGTTATTGTAAAGATACAATAGTGGCACTCTTTAAAATATGTTCATTTCATTATTTTGTGTAGATTGATGTAATAATTTGAATAATTAAGGTATTTACAAAATCAGGATAACTGTTGGAGCGAAGAATTATACCTCCAAATGCAGCTATAGGCTTATATTTATACTTTCAAATGCAGCCTTATGCTTATATTTATGCAACGACATGGACATAAGACACTTTGCAAGCAAACCTAACACAAGAAGTGGAATCTGAAATCTGTGCACTGACAAAGCAGGGAATACGGTCAGTTGAATCAAGCTTTTTATCAAAAATCTTGTTTTCGTATTTACAGCCAGGAAATTTATTGTGGTAGTGGAACATCATGTGTCAGGTAATATAAGGTAACATTGGCACCTCAGGTGTGGAAGATGAAGTCACAAATTCAGTCAGCCAATGATGGCCAACACTGAATAGGGCATGACTCTATGGAAGGCAAAACAAGTTATACCAGTGGGCTAGGAATGAAAGTGCTCAGATTATGGAACCACTGATTAGCTTGAAAATAGGTATAAAACAGTACCTGTGTTATGAGACCCGCTGCTTTAGGACTGACTTGACTTATGTGACCGCCTTCCTCCTACACTAAGTAGTATTTCTAGTGCAATTTACATCCCAACGAGAGGCACACCGCCCAGAGAGACCACTTCATGACCAAAGATGGGGCGATCTCATAACGCAGGTACCACTGTATTACAATCAAATTAAGGTATATATTTTTCACTATTTGACATGTACACGAATGAAGGTGAAATTAAGAACATTGCAACCTTAAACTTGGCTAAAACCAACTCTAAACCTAATTTTAACACTAAACCCTAATGATATATAGCACTTCCACGAATGTTCGAGTTAGCAGATACACGAATGAATAATAAAGCACATTCACGAGTTAGTTATTACATTGTACGGAGCACGTATGCTCGTTTTTTCATGTGCACGAATTCATACATGCTCGTTTTTACACCTCCACGAATTTGTGAACATGCCAAATAATGAAAAATATATACATGTCAAATTGGTTTAAAAAAAGGGATATTTTGGAAATAGGTAACTCTGGGAAACGAGATTTTTTGAAAATGGAGAGTTTGACTGCTCCCCTTATGATTATACAGCTGTACATCACAAAGTCCTGTTCTAGCTAATTCTGCTCGCTTATCCAAAATATTTGAACTTTAATTCTAATTCAAAATAATTTTGCTAAGCCTGATCATGGCTGGCAGTGCCCATCCTGTTAAGTTTAAAAATAGAAGTTGAAAATTCCAATCAAACACCAATAATTGGCATTTTAAAATAATATTTATATTTTATTATTAAACTATTAAAATTAAAATTTGCGGGATTTTGATCCTACTTCCTACATTTCGATTTTTCGTTATTTTATTTGAATATTTATTATAAGGATGCATATTTGGATAGGGGAGAGCGGGGCCAGTTGAACCAAATTTTAGAAATTGCTCCCCTGTGTGCATACCTTTATATTATAGCTTTCAAGGAGTACAAAGATGGAAAAGGTACTTAGAAAAGTTGTCTAAACATCCCAACTTTAGGTTTTTGCATATATCTTACCACAGCCAATATATGAGCCTCTAAAAAAATTTAAAAAATTGGTTCAACTAGCCCCACCCCCGGGGCCAGTTGAACCATCCATTGGGGCCAGTTGAACCATTGAAAGGATGATGGGTGAAGTGTGTGGCTGCAGTCCTTTATTTTTGCTAACAAGTTAAGCTAGGAGCATAGCATGTTTTGGCTAAATTTGGCATGTCTCGCACTTTTCTTTCTGTTCAAAGAATAGGCTGGGGCCAGTTGAACCAGTCGACGGTTGAACATTATTAAGTTTTTTTATTTTTTATCCAATGTAGTGGCGTAACTGGGGGGTCTCAAGCGGGGGGCACCTGGGGGGGGGCACGCGATTCTCTGGGGGGGCATCTGCTATACTAACTGTATATTTTAGTCAAAGTTGGGAAGTTCATATGGGGGGCACCTGGGGGGGCACAGGTCCAATATGGGGGGCACGTGCCCCCCCCGTGCCCCCCCATAGGGACGCCACTGATCCATTGTAATGGGCCTATTAGAAAAACAGTTTTACTGAATAGTACCTCTCATTGTAAATGTATTTTGCAAAAAAATTTATTAAAATAAAAAATTCATAAACTCCCCTGGTTCAACTGGCCCCACTGTGACCTCCATGTATCTATATATCTTATGATAATGTGTCATTCCTGCAGACCAAGTAATTTAAATGTTATGAAAGCTCCAATCTCAATGTGACAAACTACAATTTACATGTGAAAAACGAAAAAAGTGTGATAGTTTCGTTACCATGTGTCTCAGAGCCAAATCATCTACATGGAAAAGACTAGCCTAATACGGCCTAACACAAGGTTGTATGTATTTTCCCATGCCTGCTCCACCCGGTTAAAAATCAAGGTTGGTTGAACTGTCCTGCCGGTTCAACTGGCCCCACTCTCCCCTACATGTAGACACGGATAAGGATTTCACCTTATTGACACTATGGAATATTTATTTGGGAATATCCCAAATGACTTTTTCCATAAAATATTTAGCACATCCTGAAATATTTTGTACGTCACATATATATATATGTATGTTAGAGTAACCATTTTTGACTGTTGTCAACAAACTTAGGGCAAACGGTATGGATTTGAGTCCCCTCTTTCATATCAGTGCTTTTTTGTTTGGAATCCTGTGTTGCTGCCATTCACAGAAGGGTAAGTGCTGTCCTTTTTGTCATGTAATTAATAAATTTATATAAATTATGTTGCATGTAAAAACCACTCTACTGTTGTAAGTCTAGAACTTTAGTGCAAGACACCAGCAGCTGTTTAGGACAAATTTGAGGTATTTATGTACCAAGGGGATATTTCAAGTACATCATCTGGTTTATGATTTATCAGTTCTTTCAAATTGAATGAGATGGTTAATACATATATGTTATCAGCCCCCCCCCCCCATCAAAGACAATGTTTTGACTATTCAAAAATTAAGAATATTACTGTAACACCACCGAATATTGTAACCAAGTGTTCTTGCTATGATTATGCATAAAGCAACCAGCTATTTGCCATTGAAACCAAGAGCTTCATTAAAATGAGAAAAGCGGCTCCTGCTGCCCCCCTCCAGGGGCGGACTGCCCTATGTGGCAGAGTGGCAGCTGCCAGGGGCCCATCCAATCACGGGGGCCCATTCAAGATGTCAAAAAATATAAAAGTTAAAAAAAAGAAAAGAAAAGCGAAACTTAACCATCAGATTTATGATTTAATGATGAAACAAAATTATCTGAATGGGACAGAAGCCTCTTACATGGGGCCCCATCCTAATTACTTCACCAAACTATATCAAGATGTAGTATTTTCCTTTTCTCTTTTGAAATAACACCGACGGTTGGACCTTCGGGGGCCCCGAGACTTATTTTGCCACGGGGCCCGAAATGCCGCCAGTCCACCCCTGCCCCCCTCTCCCCTACCTTGGCTCCATGAAAAATTGTTTTCATTGGTGGTACAGTGTATGCAGATTTTCAGTTACAGATGATTTCATAACTGTAGACATTTCCTTAATTTGTTTTTTTTTATCTAGGACATATATTCTATAGGGAAAAGTGACATCAAAAAACTGTTGCCATTATTTTCCCCACCAGAATTTATGTCCTAGAACATAAAACACATTCTTCTCAGTGTTAAAAATTATGAAATTATGTGTAATAATCTCAGCAGATGAAACGAAACGGCAATTTATTTTAAAAAGTAATTAGTGAATTATCTTCATGAAATCAGATCATTAATAAAAAAGAGAATAATTCACAATGCATGTATCTCAATATATATTAAATGACCAAAATTTCATTTTTCTGCTTGAAAAGGTAATGACAAGATGGAAATAAGTTTTTGAAATGCCCTCGCAAATGCGTTTAACAGGTTAGATATGGAGTGGGGGCTTCAGTTTACTATAGCAATTTCTTTTATTGGAAAATGTTTTTACAGTAGCTATAAATCCTCTTTTTATCATTTGTTCATTGTTTATCCACATTTTCTCTTATTCCAGAAAATATTGGTCAGTATTTGTATATTAATGATGCCGACCGAAGGGCCATTTTTCGAATGCCCACTTCTGGTGGGACTGCTGAAATAATCAATGCCACCTCGGGCATTAGCTCCCCCCATGCCATTGCATATGATCCTATACATCATGACATCTACTGGACTGACGCAAACAGAAGAACGAATCTAAAAGGAATTCGAAGATACCGTCTGAATGATACAAGTAGTTCTGTCAGCTTCATGCCCTTGGCTGGTAAGAACAATTTTTGAACATCATAATGTGGGGTTCAAGTATGTTACAGTCTGTCACTCTGATTTAGAAAGAATGAGGACCAGTTCACTGTGAAAAATGCACTTTGTGACTCATGATAGCCCATGTAGTCACATTGTAGTGTCATCTTCTCTTCTTTCAACATGGGAAACATAGAGGCTGTTTGATTAGTCATGATCAAGAGAAGGCCATTTGATTGTCATAACTGATTTTAGAGGACAATCAGATACATTATCATTTTGCTGTCACCAACAAGTGGGATTAATCTCCTTACATCAAATTAACATTAAGAATATTTTGTATGATTATGACAAGTCATCAAAATGGTGCCATTTTCAAAGTGCAGTAGACCACTCTTTTTCTTTAACAAAGTGACAGATTGTAATGGATGTTGTCAATTGTATAAAAGGGAATTGTGAATATTTTATTTTCTGATCATTAGAATTTTCTGTGAGCGATGTTATTAAATTTGAATTCAAACATTATGCAAAAGAAAAAACTTTGATAATATTAATATGTGTCTTCTTTAAGATCTAACAATTTTTCATAGCTGAACTGGTCTTGACTCTGCCTGTCTCTATTAGTAATGCTAGATCTTATAATCTGTGGTCTACAAGTGATTTTAAAATCGACTTGAAGGGACCATTGGAACACCAAATTATGATTATAAATGTTTTTTGGTACAGCAGTTAAAAGTTAGATAGAGGAAACTGTCAAATAGCCGAAGTGGTATGTAAGAAATTCCCTTATGACAAATTTACGTTAATTAATTTGAAGATTTTGCCACATTTTATAAAATATAACCTTATGGAAATGCTGTGGTCCCCCAATAATTAGTGGCCGCAGCATGCTGCGGGCCATTCTTGCAGTGATCTGGCTTTGACGTCTCATCTACCTGTATTATCGCTCGCATAGCAACGCCTATTGCAGATGAATTCATTCTGCACGACAGTCAATGGCCTTTAAAGGTGTGCAATTTATTACCACAATGACAAAATCTCGCCTTTGAATACTTTCTCAAAGTCTGAAAAGCTCTTTGTATTGAGTAATGCGTCATTTTCTTCGAGTCCAGCGACTGCTCTGTACCTCGTCCGCCATTGTTGTGAAATTGCACTTTGGCGCTGCCTAGCGTTTTGTACATTTTTACTTACTATCTTGTAACCGGCGAATCACAGCGCTTCATTGCGGAATCCCCGTGACGTCATATCGTATACATTATCCGCTTGGGGCGCTCGCAACGAACAAGAAGCCAAGATGGCGAAGACACGAGGTCTGAGCGCCCGACAACGCAGTGCAAATGAACCTAAAATACGGCGTCTAAATGCCTGGATTCCGAGCGAATGAAGCCTGGTTGAGTTTCACGTGGTATGTTACTATCGGAACCCTGTTGGCGGCCATTGCATCCCTTGGATGCCTTCTAGTTTTAGCAACAGAAACATTCAAAGTCACTATTAGAATATATTTGTGTTATTGTATTCTAGCCCACTTCATATGTAATCAAAATGTACTCAGTTGGGAATGAAGCAGATCAAAAAGTTTTAGGATGTGGGTATATAATTAAGGAACAGCAGGAAATTTTCATTTTCAAAAGATTATGATGTTTTGGAGCATTTTCCAAAAACAAAAATTGTCTTGAAAGTTTTCCCGAAATGATAAAAAAGCGTTATCTTCCAAACTGGAACATAGGTTCACTCCATTTCAACAAGCTCATTGTAATATCAGTTTGAATATTTCAATTATGTATACAACTTGTCAAACAAAATGATCCGAATTTTTTTTACAAATTTAACTCCACCAGGAGCTTGGCCACTTTTTTATTTTGTAACTGAAGTTATATATATACGTCAAATACCTTGCCATAGGCCTATGTAATTATATGAAATAAATATAGCATTATTTCCCAGTTATACAATTAATTTTACATTCTGGATTGAGAAGTAGATTTCATTGCTTAAAGGGCATATTTCTTGAAATATTTGAATTGCATAAGCATATATTAAAAAACTTTCAAAATTAGAATTGGTGCTGCTTTTCCCTCTCTCTTTGTGGACATGTGAAATAGTTATTTATCCATGGAACTGCCCAGATTTTTTGAAGATCCATGATATGATATACAACATTGGTTTGAGTTAAAATTTAAGTTTATCATTTTGAACTATTGATATATTTTTCTGATTGCAAAGGTACCGTATCGAGAGGAATAGCTGTAGACCCAGATAAAAATAAGGTCTACATCACCGATGCTTCGAGTAAACAGATCAAATGCTTAGATTTTGAGAGGAGAACAAGTGCAACCGTCATCAGTGGAAGTCTGGGTGAACCTTATGGCATTGTCATAGATCCACTAACTAGGTAAGTTGACTAATTGATAGTTCCTGGTTGTTGGCAGATAGGACCGTTCAGAATTTGTGACTGTGAGGGGGGGGGTGAATTGGAAGTTTTGTCCAAGGGAGTACAAGTTTATGCAGGTTGTTTCAAAGGGGGAGGACATAGGCGTATGAGGTGGGGGCGGGGTGCTGCAGCCCCCTAAAAAATTTTGGAAGATCAATTTTTCATGCACTTTTGGGCAGGAAATTTTGTGAATTTACAGTGATGCACTTTGATAAAGAAAAAATGAGGATCAGTTTACTGTGAAAAATGCACTTTGTGGTTCATGATAGCTGATGAAGTGTCATCTTCTATACTTTCAACATGGGAAACATAGAGGCAGTTTGATTAGTCATGATCAATATAAGGCCATTTGACTGATTCCAGAGTGAAAATCAGATACATAATCCTTTCGTTTGGCTGTCACCAACAAGCGGGATTAGTCTCCTAAAATCAAATTAACATTGAAAGTATTGGGTATGATCATGACAAATTATCTGTATGATGACACACGAAGTGCCATTTTCACAGTGCAGCAGTACACTCTTTTTCAGTATCAAAGTGCATCGCTGTAATATATTTAGGACTATTTGGGAAATTTTTTTTACAATACAATGATGTCTTGCTTTCAAGATGGATGTACTGGTCAGACACAGCGAACAGTCGAATAGAGAAAGCCCAACTTGACGGAACTGGTCGCCAATCATTGGTGGCAACAGGTGTTCAATGGCCAAAGGGCATGGCACTAGATCAAAAAGGCAAGTCACCCACGTGTAATAACATATTGTTAGGTTGTTACGATTCATAAAGTGTTTACCTCGCTTCAATTTTACGGAACTCGCATTGAGCGGAGCCAATAACAGGCAAAGATAATATATTTAATTACTACATGGGTTGGCCCCTCGATAGCAACTATTAGGCCTTCAAGGGGTCTCCCCATGAATGATGTTTTTTTTAAATACCGTAAATATTTTTTAAAATTTGTAAAATGTATATATCATTTATATGTCATTGATGTAAATGAATTACTTTTTCAGTGTAACATTAAATTGCCAACAATCTGATTGATAATTCTTCTTCAAAATGTATCTATGATACATATGCTAAAAGTTATACATCTTAGCTTTACAGCTTTGTTATTCCAAAAAAATTGTTACCACGTAGCTGCCTTCAGAACCATCATCAATCTCAAGTTTCCACAATGAAACTTCTTTGTTTTTCCTTGTCAAGTTGAAACTGCTGTAAGAAAATCATTTATCCCAGTATTACAACTGTTGTCTCTTTTAAGATTCCCGACTATATTTCTGCGACGGACACCCAGACCATGGATCAGTTCAATCCATCTGTGTCAATGGAAGTGTCCGGAGGACTCACTTCCGGGATAACTTGAAATCATATGAATTTCTCGGCCTTGCCATTGATGATAAGTACATTTATCTGAGCTCATGGCGACCCAGGTAGGCTTAATAAGTATTTAGTAATTTTCTATTTAATTACAAGTGATCCGTTGTGGATCATTTAACACTAGTACCAATATGAACTTAAATGTTCTGAATACCCGGTCTAAGCATTTCATTAACCACTGAGATTAAATTAATAGAATGATGGCAATAATAAAATCGAAACTGCTGAAAATAACCGATTGTTGTTATATATTTATATAATTACTGTAAATATTGTATATAGTTACTGTACATATATATATATATATAATATATTTTTTGTTTTTTTTAAATATTTTAAGGGCATTACTGAAAAACAGTGTTTTTATACTGAGTGATCACCCTTGTTAAATATATTTATAAATAAATAAATAAATAAATATTTAATTATGATTAATTTTTTCTTCTCTTTTAAGTCTCATCCTGCGCATTTCGAAAGATACAATTGGTGCTTCAGGGCATCTTGAAAGTCTTGGAGAAACTATTTCATCTACAGGTTTACGTGGAATTGCACTGGTGGGTTTACGAGCCCGAAATAATAGTGAACGTCCCAGATATCTGAAAATGGATTTCACCCGTGAAACAGATGTTGAACTTGCAAGCAAGCCAACTATGCAGTTCCAAGGATTCGAAAATGACGATACCCAGAAAATTTACAAGTGTAAGAATCAAAATTTAAATAAAGTGTTATCAGATACAAGTACTTCTTAAAGATACATTGTACAATTAAACAGTATTGAATGTGTTGTATGTTAGGTGGACCACCTCTTCTTGGGTCTAACAGGCATTAATGTAAGAACCCTCAAATTTATCAAAGTATCACTTTTATCCTGAGCAACAAAACTGTTTTTTTTTAAATCCAAAATGGTTTTTTGAAAAATCCATATTGGTTTTTGCATTGAAGTTTGGTTTTTCAAAAAACCATTTTCCATTTAAAAAAACCAGTTTTACCCCGAAATTTCTTAGACTGTGTGTAGAACAAAACAGACACTTATATGTGTAACTGTCAAAGTTTGTCAGTTCTATTCTTTTCAAATTCTAAGTGCAGCTTTTTATTCCTGTCAAGCACATAGGCAAGACCCAAATATCTATTTCTTGTCAATTGATTTTCCTCAATATAGTTTTATTTTGTGGGCCAATGCCATAATTTATGATTTACCCTGTTTATTTATTGTTTCAGATGTGTCACTTATTGCAGTTCCTATTATGTTGGTCGTTCTGGTAGTAATTGGCACATATGTCTGTTTCAAGAGGTTAGTAACATGAATTAAATTATTTCACTTGCATTTCTTCTATCAATAAAGATTCAGTGGCGAATCTAGAGGGGGGCGGTTTCACATACCCCCCCCCCCCGCCTATGGCCTGTAGATTTTAATTTGCAAAACGATTAAAATCCCGATATTTCTTCATATTTCCAGTTGCTAACCCCTCCCCGTCCGACGTTTTCCTGATCTGGCCCTTAACATTTTTAGGCCCCATTTAAGCATGTAAATGAAAATCTGAGAACTCCTCGAAGTCCAACAATTCCCAGCAGCCATGTAGCTACATGTAACTCCTCCTAAGTCCCTTTGTCTTTACATCTCACCATGATGCTTTTAGCATGTCAATGCCCTCCAGAAAATATACAACCAGATGATTTATTTGGCAAAACATACAAATTAAGAGATATGGTTAAACAAGCGTATGAGGTCTAAGTCAGTAAGACGCTGGTCAAGATGAAATTATAAAAATGCTTTTTACAATCTTCAAAATCGGCGTCTAATTAAAACTTATAACTAAGGCCCGATTTCACCAACAAGCCTCAGACCTGGACTAGGTTGTTCTAAACTAAAACTATAGGTTCAATTTCAGTGATAAAGTTGCAGCACCTCCCACAGCAAAATACTTAAGACCAGGTTAAGCCTGTAATCTGGTCTTACCTAGCCCTAGGACCTATGCGTTCTATTGAAAATCTTGAGATTTTGACATGGAATCAGGAGATTTGCTCTGAATCAGTCAATTTTAATCAAAATTTGATGAAAGTTTGGCTTTGGGTAGCCCACATATTTCCCTGCTGACGGCACTACTTTGAAAGTTATTCCACGAAGATGAATATTGAAAAATCACTTTTAAATGAGTTATATGCCAAAAAATTGCGAGAGTTAGCAATCAGCCTCACTTTAGAGTGTGATAGCACCATTGTGACGTCACCAAGGCTATTTATGATGTCATAGACGTTTGTTGTGACATCACTATCTTTTGGCCAATCAAAAGTGGCCATTTTCCCAATGTATAACCTTCCTTGGATAAAAACCACTTCTTCAGTTTCAATGGAATATTGTACAGTTATCCCATTGACTAAAGAAGATCAAATCAGGTGCAGTCAGCAGCAAAAAATGTGAACTTTTCGAGAATACCAACAATTTAATACAAAACTAAGGGATAAAAGGTTAAAATTTTATTCTCCCAGACCATGTTCTTCAAATCTCATGATTTTCCAATGGGACGATTCATGACCCCTGTCCCACAGGGGTCCAGGGCTAGGTCTTAGCTGTGTCGCTCAAATCGGCCCCAACTACTCTCATGAGTCCCACTATAATCTGCGAACTACTGTCCGATGCTCACCGATGCCAGCCGGCCCCCATAATTTCAGTAACTCACTAAAATCGCGTAACTCCCTTCACTCCTGCATGATGAGTCCCACAACTTGCAGTAACTCCTGCCAACTCGTTTTAAAAACTCCCTGAAGTGTCAAATGTGCCACGAACTCAAGACAACTCCCGTAACCTTGCGTTTTAAATATATATAAATACGTTTTTATAAAGTTTTTGTGTCATCTCTCAATATGCAATGATGGCCTCTGCTTCGGACTTTGGATTGAAAGTTTTGAAAATATCAAAATAGTAATTTATTATCATCTACCGCATAACACAACTAAACTGAATATTATTAAAAATGATATCAATCCAATATTTTTCAGAGGCAAATGCTCCAACCGCAAGAAGAGCAAGACTACAGAATGTGAAGGTAAGCAAAATATACACTCTAAAAAATTTCAGACAAAATTGGTTTTCTAGATTCAAAATGATTTTTTGAAAAACCAAATTTCAATGCAAAAAACCAACATGGATTTTTTTTTAAATCCATGTTGGTTTTGCATTGAAATTTTGTTTTTCAAAAAACCATTTTGAATCTAAAAAACCAATTTTGTCCCGATATTTTTTAGATGGTACTTGTATATTTGCCATGCAAATTTTAAATTTATTATTGGAGTTAAAAAATTGCCCCGTATTTGATAAATGTTTTGGCCCCCTCAGGCCATTTCTAGATACACCCCCGACTCATATACAGCCCATGAAATTTGTGCTAGGATGTGTGGAAATACATACCTTCCAGTTTTTAAATGTTTAAGCATGGCACTCAGCATAGTTTATATCTTCTAAAATGTGTAATTATATTCTATTTTTACAATCAATGTTGAATCTACTATTAAAAAAAAGCAAAAACCTATACTTATCTTTACTTCAGACTACTATGAAGACATTGAAGCACTCCAGAGACAAAACGTTCAGCAGTAACGTAACATGAAACTGCTGTCACGACATTGCGCATTTGCCCCCCAAATTCAGTGTACATTGAAATCATCACGAAAGAGTACTTTGGTGAAAATGTATTTTTGACATGATTTGCAGAACTTAGTTAAAAAATACTTAGCTATTTTGGTAAGAATGATCTTTGAGAGGCAACGGTAATTTTGTGAACACGCAACATACACCCTTGATTATAAATATGGTATTGTCATCAATATTCATAGAAATTTTTTCGATCAATTATTAATTCCAAAACCATTTGCCAGAATTAATGTCAATGAGGATCATTCATTATATCATATTATGGTTTTATTCATATATTCAATTATTATGATGTTATGTCCGAGAATTTAAATTTCCTTTACTTCCTCAATCCTCATCAACATGGTCTAACATAAAAGTTTGTATTTAGCTCCAGGCACCTCATGCAGTTGTATTACAGATACACTCTAAAAAATTTTGTCGGGACAAAATCGGTTTTTTAGATTCAAAATGGTTTTTTGAAAAACCAAATTTCAATCCAAAAAACCAACATGGATTTTTTTCAAAAAACCAACATGGATTTTTTAAAAAAATCCATGTTGGTTTTGCATTGAAATTTGGTTTTTCAAAAAAACATTTTGAATCTAAAAAACCAATTTTGTCTGAATTTTTTTAGAGTGTTGCAAGAAAGTGGGAAATAAGGTCAAGTAATTGAGGCAATTTCCAGTCACCCACATCTTGTCATAAGAAAAAGACAAACATCAAAGACAATGATTTTGATGAGTGAAGTAATGGACAGATTATTGTAACTCATACATATACAATTTTATAAAGTGTAAATATATTTCCATGGTATATTACATTGAACATAAATATATAAGCTACAGGAACTCCTCTAAGGCGATATTGGGTCACTGTCGAGGAGTCCCTGTCTTTATTTGTCCATGTGTCATGAGGTACAGTGGCTGGTAGCCTTAAAAATGTTTTTAAAAGAGAAATTTAGAAAGAAAAAGAACACCTGTAGTTGACAGACCTGAAGAGGTTACCATCTAAAATTTGGAGTAAGGTCTGTCAAAATTCGCTAAAGGGTGGTCCTTGGCCAGAAAAACGAAGCAATCTATATAGGGCAGAAAATTGACTCGCCAGAGTAGAAGATTAACTGTCTCCGATCGTCATATTGCACAGGTGTCAACATGTGTAAAGTCATACAAAGTGTAAGTTGTCACCATCATTTAATGGTGCAGTATCTACCAAAATACAATCCCTATGCACACCTAACTACTGCTCCCAAAGTCCTGTTTCAACTGGACCTACTTAAAAACGTATCGCGTCAGACTCCAAGAGCCCTTCTAGTGGCTTACTGTGGCTTATGCATATGACATTATGACATGATGCAGACTGTCCAGTGGTCATTTAGAAAACATCGAGCTGAAGATGATAATATATTGGGAATAACAAAAAGTAAAAAGAAATTGACAAACGAAAACAAAATTATACAGAAAAAAAAACAACAACAACACGTACAATGCAATTAACCCTAAAAGTTTGTGCTCAACAGAAAAACTTATCAAATTATTCAGCAAATATGCATGCCTTTAAAAGAATAAAAGCCAATTATAGCTAAACTTTAAGCAAATCAAAATGTCAGGCTGCCCAACATGCTCCACAGGAAGAGGCGTTTTATGTATAGGTGGCATGTGACATTTAGTTTGGCCACTTCGGGGAAAATATATTTTTGGCCAACTTGAGAGCACCAGTAGTGGACAGAAAGCAGTAATTCTTGAGCAGAAGTCAAGTAGTTCCTGTTCCATTAAAGGGCAACTACATTTTTTTAGAATGGAGACATTTGAAGGATACTCTACATGTTTAAAGAGTCTTAGAACTGTTTCAAAGAAGGCAGATCGGAGTGCAAGCGAAAGTCCATGAGAACAGTCAAAACAACAAATTGTGAAACCTACTGGGTGAAGTGTTCAATAGCCTTTCTTGCAGTTATTTTACTAAAATGATTGCTGGTTGTTTTGCAATAATTTACTCCATTAATCGAGACACGATAACCTGGGAGGGGCGAGAGTGTATCAAAATTTATGGACTGGACACATTCATGTACATTTTTTCATCTCAGTGATCGAGAGGAGGAGGGGGGTGGATAATCCTGGATCCACCACTGCACATTTCATTTTTCAATTCACGAATGGCATTGATACAACAATAACGTTAGAAAGCCGAAATGCCAACAACAAGCCAACTATGAACAAAATAATGCACATTAGGTGTGTCATCACATGTATTACAGCGAAACACTTTGATATAGAATTAAAGTGGACTGTGGCACTGTGAAAATGGCACTTCGTGACTCATGATAGCTGATGAAGTGTCATCTTCTCTACTTTCAACATGGGTAACATAGAGGCTGTTTGATTAGTCAAGACAAAGAGTAAGCCATTTGACTTCTCATAACAAATTTTAGAGTGAAAATCAGATGCTCAATCCTTTTGTTTGGCTGTCACCAACAAGTGGGATAAGACTTAGTCTCCTTCAATCAAATTAACATTGAAAGTATTGGGTTTGATCATGACAAATCATCAGCATGATGACACAAGAAGTGCCATTTTTACAGTGCCACAGTCCACTTTAATTCTATATCAAAGTGTTTGGCTGTAAAAGGATGGTGTATTAATACCCTGAGATAGCATGTGTTGCAGTATTACAGGGACATGGAGCCACCTGGTGTGCAGTCCTTTGGAGTTCAATGTCATTGGCACTTAACACAAGGATTAATATGTTTTCGTAATGACTGGTAATTGAGCTTGTTAAAGTAAGCCGAATACGTTTAATGCAGACTGAATGTCTCGATCCTTTTAAAAATATGTCAATTTGTGTCATAAGGTCGTACAATATGCGTTACAACGCCATTTAACAAATTGGCCTCACCAAAAAAAAGGCCCATAAACTCACTGAAGAATAACTTTATCAGGTAATAAATCAAGTTGTTTTGCAGCAATTTTGACTTGGGGCAGACATTACTGGCCAATATATTTGAAATATTCCCGAAAGTATCAGCCAAAAGTGACATTTTATGAGACAGTGTGTAAAAAATGCCCCAAAAACTGTCTGACTCTATGACAAGCAATTTATTCAGCTACATTATTGAAATGTTTTTTCGATTTGTAGTTTCACAGTGATGTCTCCTTTCGGATAAGTGCACATTATTATGATGTTGAATTTTAAAACTAAGTACATGGTCATAATATCACAGTCATTATGAGAAAACAAACAAGCCAGTGAGCAAGTATTACGCCCAGCGTTGTCTTCCACCAGTGGTTAACATTCATTACAGTCTGTCACTTTGATATAGAAAAAGAGGGGACTGTTGCGCTGTGAAAATGGCACTTTGTGTGTCATCATGCTGATGATTTGTCATGATCATCCCCAATACTTTCAATGTTAATTTGATTTTAAAAGGAGACATATACTGCTTGTTGGTGACAGCCAAACAAAAGGATAATGCATCAGATTTTAACTCTAAAATCAGCCATGACATTGTCAAGTCAAATGGCCTTCTCTTGATCATGCATGACTAATCAAACAGCCTCTATGTTTGAAAATAGCGTGGTGACACTTCATCAGCTATCATGAGTCAAAAAGTGCATTTTTTGCACAGTTAATTGGTCCTCGTTTATTCTCTATCAAAGTGACATCTGGACTGTAACATGGGCAAGGTGAAGCGCCACTTAAAAAGACAATTTAAATATGCATGAACAGGAAACCTAAATTCGCCAGGAAATGATTTGTTACAAACAACATGGACAATTGGAAATTGACTTTGCACATTATTCCAGGTGACCTCATCTGAAACTATACATGTACTTGTTTCATGCAATATCAAAAGTTGAAAAGCTATAAAGAAAATATTATAGCAGGCAGGTGACACTCGGAGATGGTAAGCATCAAAGGGCTAGTAGTTTCGTCCGAGGCAAGTTTTGATTTTAGTTGATTTTCTCTATCAAATTTTTTGTGGGCTATTTTTGGACAAAGTAACCTTTCCTAATAAAAATACCATAGAATTACAGTTTTGGTGAAAATATGGTTGGTATGAGATACCTGAATTGGGACAAAAATGGAATTTAAAGGGGATACCAAGGGAGGGGCTAATAATGTTGTCCTCAAGTGTATGACAGTCACAGATACATGGTCCATACCTCATACATGAATCAGTATACACGTCATCACAAAATGTTACAAAGGGATTTGGGTTAGACATAAGGTGAAATTTACAACACACAACAATAAATTTACACAAAATGTTTAAATTTCATAGATATCTGGGGCACGTATGTCATAGTTACATTTTCTGTTAGGGGGCCACTATCTATAATCTTAAGGGAGGGGTTTGGAGTCTTGTAAATAGATAATTTCTAGCTCAGTTTTGGTGAAATAAATAGATAATTTTTGGACAGTCTTTAAATAATTTCTGGAGAGGGTATTTCTTAATAAGGCATTGCTTGATTTGAGCATGAATATTTGGGGACTGAAATAGATAATTACTGATACCGCTACCGTAAAATAAATAATTTCCTGCCAAAGAAAACTCCAAGCCCCCCTGATCTTTAAATGGTTGCCCCATTAGTTGCAACTGGGCCTGAGATGTATAAAAATCACACATTTTAAGCAGCAGAGCACATAATATGCAAATGTGTTCGGAAAAATAAATAATCTAATCTAATCTAATCTAATAAATATTTATGCAATAACTGTATGAGTTTGTTAATGAAAAACTATTCCTCCAACATTGTATCAGCTCTTATCTTCACACACCGTTTCATGTGAATTCATTTCAAGAGAGGACTACAAATTGATTTTGGGTATACAATGAATACATTCTACATGTTTTGCGCAAGCATTTGAAAGCATAATGGAAAGCATTGAGCGCAAAGCAAACATAATTATTCAATAACGTTGTACAATGGGATATCAAACATTTAAGAAGCTCCAAGTATGTTGAAGAACTGGTGCAACTATAGGTTATCCAATGGCGTGGGCGGATTTCCCTGATATTGTCCTAAATGCCATATTTTTCCCTTAATTGTCATATTTTCCCTCTAAATGTCGTAGGCCTATTTTCCTTCAAACTTTAATATATTCCATAAAAATTATGTGTTTTCATAGAATTTCCATATTTTCCCCCTAAATTTCTCATTTTCCCTCTATAGATCATATCTTCCCTTATTTTGTCATATTTTCCCTCATTTCGCCTTATTTTCCCTAATTTTGTCGTATTTTCCCTCATATCCTCCCCGATTCTTTTACAGCTCTAGCAATTGATCTGAAGAAATCAGTTTTTTTTTTCTCATTGCCAGAGTGGACCTATGATGTCATAGGTGGACACTCCATTGCCAAGCACTAGAGGATATGCAAAATTGGTGCTATCAATGATGCCGTAGGTCAAACTGGCCAATAGCATCCGTTGCGGACAGTTTCATCATAGCCTTGCACAAGGCTTGCAGTTACATCATTGCCAGAGCGGCCAATAAAATCACAACAACTCAGGTTAAAGGTTGGACTACTCCTGGGGAGGGGGCACTCTGCTCAAAAGCTGTCAATTGATCCTTATGTCTCCATATTAACTCCTGTGAACTGTGGTAACCAATAAAACAATATAGGATTGAAGTAATTGTTGGTAGTTTCACACTGAAAGGAGCCACCAAAAAAACTGCAAACAGTAAACAAAATGCTTGACTTGACAGCTCCATATCAAATCCAATTTAGATCAGAAGCATGTCGGTGAACAACTGTGATTAATTTCAAGTTATCCTATTAACCATGCTTGGTTGAATTTCAGGCACTTTTGGTATCACCAAATAACAAACAATCCCCCTCCCACTTAACACCTGAGTTTTTGCAGTAGTATCATTGGCTCATCTGGCCATGACATAATTGCTAGGCTTTGATGAAGTTGTCTACATGAAATGCTATTGGCCAGTTTGACCTATGACACCATAGCTTGCACCAAATTTGTATAGGTTCCAATGGAGTCTCCAGCTTTGACATCATAGGTCCACACTATGAAAAAAGTGTATTTCTTCAGAGCAATTGCAAGAGCTGTAATATTTCAGTATAGGTGATAGAAAAACAAGACTATTTACAATGGAATTATCTCATTCACAGTTTTGTGACCTGGACGATATAGGCTACATGTGTGTGAAATTTCATTGAAGTGAATGCAATGGTGGCAGAGTCTCGTGCCAGAAACGCAAAAAAAATAATAACTTATTTAAACGAAAAAACATGAGTATCATGGTAAAAAGTGACCTACGTATAGGATAATAAACATATTTCAAGCTCTGCATTTTGCAAGTTAAAATATCATGTGTATTCCATTTTGGAGCAATGAAATTATGAAATGAAATTTCAAAAAATAAAGATTTCCTTCATCACAAATTTATGGTGTCGATTTCGGATGTGTGTGTTAAAAGATTGATGTTTAAATAAAATTCAAGAGTGAAACTTTTGAGCTTAAAATGTTTCTCACAAAATGCCCCGGCTCATGCAGCTCTGCTGTTACGACATCGAATTACATCAGTCATTGACATTGAAGGAGCCAGTGTACCAGTATTATGCCAAGCTTTCTCTGTTCCAACTTTAATCCAGGATCAACATTCATTAACCCTGGCAAGGTGAAGCACCACTTTAAAAGACAATTTAAATATGCATGAATGGGAAGCTTAAAATTCTGCAGGACAGGAGTACTGCTAACTACATGGAAATTGACTCAATTCTTGAATATGTCTGACCTCAACAGTTACTAGTAAAATTTGTGACACACGTGACTGATGAAAGGATATTATATCCTGATATTGAATAATTTAATTTCCTCTGCTTTGATTAAGTGTAACGCAGTGGCAGAGCCAGGGGGGAGGGTCCTCCAGGGGAGCAATGACGTGACTAGGGGGTTTCGAGTGTGGGGGGGGGGGGGCACCTGGGTGGGCACGCGATTTTTTTAATAATTGTATATTTTAGCCAAGGTTGAAAAGTTCATATGGGGGGCACCTGGAGGATGGGGCACAGGTCCAGGGGACTGCAGGGGAGGGAGCTAGGACTCCCCATCACCACTGAAATTAAAGTATAGTTTTATAGTCCTATATGTCATGGCCTGGTCTGAGCCCCCCCCCCTCAAGATCCTGTCTGTATGTGCCACAGCACCTCTTGTAGCTTTTTTTTTAGTTAATGCCACGAGAGGAACATGGCAAACTTTCCCAAAAATTGTCATATTCTATTTATATATTATTCACTGTAATCACTAAATTTTAATTAACATTTATGACGTGTTCGGTATTGGTCAGCAAATGTATCTATTTATGAGGAAGTATCCCAATATATTCCGATAACTATTTATAAATCCTGGATGATCTCACCTATAATGTCAGTCCTGGTGCCAGTTGCCTATCCTGGATGACTGTTGACAACAAAGTCAAAAAGCATGGAATCACCTTTTCTTCTTACTTTTGGTACCATTTCGCTCTGGATCTTATGTTGCAACTGTACTGAAAATGGTAAGTCCTATCTTTATCATAATATTACTATATATCTAAGTGATTGTTGTACCTCCAGTGTGACTAACTTCCCTATGATTGGTGTGGGGTCACATGACATGGATAAAAAAAAAAGACTTGCCCTCTCAAGGCAAAATGATTTTATTTATTTTTGTTTTGGAATTTGGGTGGATAACTGAACAATTATTGACTGCTAGCTTGGACGAAAATGCAGTCTGTTGGTAACTTTTGAGTGACAGTATTCTATACTAGTTAGCTGTTTTCGCTTAAAGAGAAAGCAAAGTGAGTCTCTTTCCTCTGCAAGGGTCAAATGGATTGCATTGTTGCCCTGGTATCAATCAATATTTGTACTTATCATACCTCCACCATGAAAGCAGAGCTGTCATTGGCAGAGAAACTGGTCACATGTCAGTCATTATTTAAGTATGTTGCCCTGGACTATTGACCTCCAAAATATTTTTTTTCCGAAAAAAACATTTTTCCCTAAATTTTCTTTTTCACAATTCTCTTTTTGCTTAGTTTTTTCTAAAATTGTTTTTTAATTTTTTTTACCCAATTTTTTTTCCCCAATTTTTCTTTAAAAACTGACTATCTTAAGCATTAGTCAAATCTATTTCCCTCTTGCGTGTGTAAGGAAAACTATTTCCCTCAGCCTTCGGCCTCATGAAATAGTTTTCACTTACACACCCTTGAGGGATATAGATTTGACTATTGCCCTCGGAATTAGTCAACATTTGTATATTAATGCACAAATTCATCTAATTTGGCACAAGTGATAGAAAAACCATCCGTGGATCACTTTGTCGAAGTCCGATTTTGACGTTAAAGTAGAAATTAGTATACATTTATTATGAAATAACATCTTTAACATTTGTGCGATTTTGGAATTGAAATTAACCAAGCAGTTAGACGGTAATTCAAAGTTGCCCAATAGAAAACATTTCTTTTGAAATCCACTAATAATACTTAATCTTTGCACATCCTTTCTTCTTCCAGTAAAATATGACGCTAATCTGTATATCAGTGATGCCGACCGAAAAGCCATTTTTCGAATGCCCGCTTCTGGTGGCATTGCTGAACAGATTAATGCCAGCTTTGGCACTGGTTCACCTCATGCCATTTCATATGATCCTGCACATCATCACATTTACTGGACTGATGTAGGTGTAAGGACCAGAGGAATTCGAAGATACGGCTTGACAGATGGATCAGTTAACTTCCTGAAATCAAGTAAGAAAAAGAAAGATAAGAGAATTCCTTAAGAACATTAATTCAAATAAGGTATTATGTAGTGCTGTATTGTAGAATTATTGGTCTATTTTGCATTTTAAAGCAACCGTATCTCGAGGAATAGCTGTGCACCCGGGTACAAACATCGTCTATATCACTGATGCGAGAGAAAAGCAAATAAAACGCATTGATTTTGAAAGGAGAACGATTACGACTGTCATCAATGGAGACCTTGGTGAACCTTATGGCATAGTGTTTGATCCTCAAACTAAGTAAGTAAATTGAATTGCAGTAACAGTATATATGGTAAAGTTTTGTATCATTTATTGATGAATATTATTTACAGCCTTCCACTTTGATATAGACACAATGGGGATCAGTTCACTGTGAAAAATGCATTTCTTGACTAATGATTGCTGATGAAGTGTCATCTTCTCTACTTCAACATGGGAAACATAGAGGCTGTTTGATTAGTCATGATCAATAGAAGGCCATTAGACTTGTCAAAACTGATTTCGGAGTGAAAATCAGATGCATAATCCTTTCATTGGGCTGTCACCTACAAGCTGGATTAGTCTCCATAAAATAAAATTAACATTGAAAGTATTGAGTATGATCATGACAAATCATCAGCATGATAACACACCGAGTGCCATTTTCACAGTGCAACATTTTCACAGTGCAAATTGTCCATCACAACTCAGGTTCAAGCCCTTATTGGATAAATAACAATTCCTTCCCTTCGATGAATAATCTACACTTGAGATTGTCCATTTAAACGTTAATAACGAGAAGGAATATTTAGGCAATAAATGTTGAAAATTGAATGTTTCAGCAAAATTGAGGTGACTTATTCTGGAAGATATGTGAGATAAAGCACATAATGCTCACTAATAAATAATTTAAGTGGTGAGATAAAGCTATGCTGTTTTATTTTTAGGTGGATCTATTGGACAGACACAGTCATGAATCGCATTGAGAAAGCCCATGTTGACGGTACTGCTCGACATTCGTTGGTGTCAACAGGAATTCTATGGCCAAAGGGCATGGCTCTGGATCAAAAAGGTGAGCGTACAAATTCTATAATGAATTAATACATTGGACAAAATTCACTGATGAATGCGCAAAGAAGACATTTAAAAAAAAGTGCTGTATCAAAAATTATTATTTTTCCAAGAAGTACCAATGATCTTCTTTTGCAGATTCAAGACTGTATTTCTGTGATGGACATGCGAAAAATGGATCAGTCCAATCCATCAATGTTGACGGAAGTAGCCGGCGAATACACTTCCAGGATAACTTGAATTCATACCAATTTGTTGGCCTTGCTATTGATGACAAGTATATTTATCTAAGCTCATGGTCTCCCAGGTAACTACTTATGCCAGTCTGTGTTGGTGCTAATTTTCTATATCATTTCTATGTATGATCTCTTGTAGGTCTTAAAAGACAATCACCAGTCTAAAATTAAATGTTTTGGTATGGAATACCTGGCATTTCATTAGCTGCACTCATTAAAAAACCAGAATAATAATTATAGAATTGAAGCTGCTTAAAACAATTAATCATTTTTATATTATTATCATGGTCAGTCAACACTCTGTTGTTCTCTTTTAAGTCTCATCCTGCGTATTTCCAAAGAAACAATTGGTGCATCTGGGCATCTTGAAAGTCTCGGAGAATCTATTTCATCAACAGGTTTACGTGGAATTGCATTGGTGGATTCGCCTACCCGAAAATATGGCGAGGGTCCCAGTAATATCCAGCTTCAAAACAATGAGATTGATGTACCCCAAGGTACAGATGTTGCACTTGCCAGTTATGTTCAATCAAGAAGTGCCGAAGGAAGTCATTTGCAAGGATTAGAAATTGATGTGACCCATGAAATTTCCAAATGTAAGAATAATATTCTCAATACTGCCATCATGGAGTCTTTAAATCAATTTAAACTGTTCAAAATTATGTCATATTGGTTAACTCAATTTTTTTTTCTGCAAAAAAAGTTAGGCCTTACCACAATCATCATGGCAAATATCCAAAGTTTCTGCAATAAAACTGATGAACTGTTCTGTCGTGTGAGATCTCAAAAGGATTTTAAAAACTGTTGCATATTTAGTTTTTCTGAGACATGGCTGACCCCCTCCCACCCTGATTCAGCCTTACAACCACCAGGATTTACTATCTTTAGACAGGACAGGGATAACATTATTACTGGAAAATCTCAAGGAGGTGGTGTATGTTTTTTGATTAATAACAATTGGTGTACTGATGTCAAAGTGATTTCTAGTGGGTGCACCCCAGATATTGAATATCTCACTATCAAGTGTCGACCTTTTTACATGCCAAGAGAATTTTCTTCAGTGACCTTAACTACAGCCTACATCCACCCCAGAGCAAACACAGATGAGGCCACTAATGTGTTGGCCAATGTTATAACTGACTATGAAAACCAAGACCCTGGAACATTATCACTTGTACTAGGGGATTTTAACCAGGCTAATTTAAGAAGTGCCCTCCCCAATTACCATCAGCTGATAAAGTGTTACACAAGAGGTTCTAATATTTTGGATCACTGCTATTCTACAATCAAAGGGATTTACAAGCCAATAAAGAGAGCCAGTTTGGGTAATTCGGACCATGCTACAATCTTCTTATTGCCAGCTTACAAGCAAAAGCTGAAGCAAACGAAACCTGTGAAAAAGACTGTAAGATTATGGACTGATGAAAGTGCTGAACAACTTCGTGGGTGTTTTGAGTTGACAGATTGGGATTCATTTGGTTATGGCTGTGACTTAGATCAGTACACAGAAACTGTGAGTGACTATATCAAATTCTGTGAAGAAGTCTGTTTACCAACAAAGACTGTGACCCAGTACCCTAATAACAAGTCATGGTTCCACTCAAGTCTCTACAACAAATTAAAACAAAAGGATCAGGCTTACAAGATCAAAGACACTGACCCCGAAACATACAAGAGAGCCAAGTCAGACTGGAAATCAGCTGTTAGGAAAGCCAAAAAAGACTTTAAAAATAAACTTGAGGAACAACTTAACACAAATGACTCGCAACAAGTGTGGTCTTCACTTGGTCTCATCACAAACTACAAGGGTCCAAACAAGAAAGTTACCAGCACTGATTCAACCCTTCCAGAACAATTAAATGACTTTTATGCCCGTTTTGACCAAAATAATGACACTGTCCCTAACTTTGCTTCATCTGATGATGCTACACCTCCATTTGTGATATCGGAAAATGACGTGAGGAAAGGCTTCAACAAATTAAAAGAAAGGAAGGCCCCTGGTCCTGATGGTGTTTCTCCACGTTTACTTAAAAACTGTGCCCAACAATTATCCAGTGTTTTTACAAAAATCTTCAATGAATCTCTAGAACAAAGGAAAGTGCCTGCCATCTTCAAAAGAGCTACAATCATTCCTGTGCCAAAGAAAACATCAGTGTCATGTCTAAATGACTATCGCCCAGTTGCTTTAACTGCAGTTCCCATGAAAATTTTCGAAAAGATTGTATTGAAGTTCATCAAGTCACTTCTGCCATCAGTGTTCGATCCCAATCAATTTGCATATAGGGCCAATCGCTCAGTTGAGGATGCGATTTCTCTAAGTTTACACAAAGTCTTGAATCATCTAGAGTCACCGGCTACATATGTAAGAGTACTGTTTATTGACTATTCATCTGCTTTCAATACGATCATTCCTGCCAAACTACATCACAAGCTCATTAACAACTTACACTTTCCTGCCACGCTATGCGACTGGATCCTGGATTTTCTGTTAAATCGTCATCAAGTAGTCAAAATTAACAACACAATGTCTTCATCAATTGCTCTATCGACAGGTGCCCCACAGGGCTGTGTTCTTTCACCCTGTCTGTATTCACTTTTTACATCAGATTGTGTGGCCAATGATAACAGCACTTCAATTGTGAAATTTGCGGATGACACTACGATCTGTGGCTTCATCTCGGATAATGATGAGACACAATACAGATTACAGATTGAAAATACCGTGACCTGGTGTGAGGAGAATAATCTCTTACTAAATGTCTCCAAAACGAAGGAACTGATAATCGACTTTCGGAAATTCAAGAACATCAAGGAAAATCTAGTCATCAATGGTCAGGCAGTCGACCAAGTCACAAGCTTCAAATTTCTGGGAACACACATCGCTGATAACTTGAAATGGCAGGAAAACATCAAAGACATCTGTAAAAAGGCACGCCAAAGACTTTATTTTTTACGAACTCTAAATTCTTTTAACATACAAAATCAAATTCTAGTCAGTTTTTATCGTGCTACCATCGAGAGTATACTTACAAGATCCTTTCTAGTCTGGTACAAGGCAGCAACACAAAAAGATCTCAAGAAAATCAAATCAATCATAAGGACTGCTGAAAAAATCATCGGTGCTTCTTTACCACCACTCGATAAACTGTACAATGAAAGGACTCTGAAGAGAACTCTTGCTATTATCAAAGACACTAGTCATCCTGCAAATGTTTACTTTGAATTTTTAAGATCTGGTAAAAGATTAAGAACTTTTATTGGCAAAAAGCGTTTTACTGATAGTTTTTATCCTTCTGCTGTACATGTTTTTAATTCTCACCCTTAAATAACTATTTGTGTGTCACTAGTCAGTCTACCTTATTGTTCTTATTCTTTACATATGTACCAACTGTTTACCATTTTATTGTGCTTTTAATTGTTCTCAGAAGCAGCGAATTGCATTCCATGTATATTTATATATATTTGGCTAAATAAATCACTTACTTACTTACTTACTTACTTACTTATACTTTCAAGCTGTGAGCAGTTGCCTTTTTAAGTACAGCTGCAAAAGCTTTTCATGTTACAATCAACGAATCATGAGTACTTACATTCAGCTGTTGAAGGCATTAATGATTTGACTTCACGCCAAACATTTTACATTGAAATGAACGGTAAATGTGTCATTTAAGACTTGTGACCTCACTTGTAAATAGTTGACCTTGTACATCTCACTTATTTTGATAATGTTCTGGCATGCAAAGCTTTTCTCTTTTATAGTATTTGCTTATTTTGAAGAAATACAAAACTGGTGGGAGCTTATTCCAAAGTTACATTACAAATTCCAATAAGAATACTAACATAGCAGTGATCACAAACTGTTATACATTGTTTGTTACTATGTTTGCTTTTAGCAGTTAAACATGAGATAAAAATATATAAGAATCTGAAACTTATAGAACTAACAACACCCAACAATAACTGTGAATTTGAGAAAATGTTTTTCATAGTCAACTGTCAAATTTGATAGAATCTGTGACAAATATATCAAAACATACATGTCCAGGGTATTTCTTGGACTTGTCATATGCTGGTATATGGATGGATTAAAATTTACAAACCCTGATATACCATGTCTATCAATGACTGGTACCTACGCTTGTGAGTTTGACTCAGTCAGTGATGTCTGCTTATAGCATGTCATTCATAGGATTGACCTTGCTCACTACATATGAGTCATTAAGCATAACAGGGCAGGTATAGGGACAACTTTACAAGGAGCATTTTGGTGCATATATCTGTGTACAGACACAAGTTTGTAATTCATTGACACTAATGCCCTGCTACAAACATTACAGTAAATAAACAGATATAATATTATTTTACAATAATACCCACTTAAGATATAGGTAAGCAAAGGTATGAGGTCTGAGCTAGTCAGTCACCTACTTTTTGGGTTCTGACTTGCATTTTTGTTAGTTAGACTTCTCAAAATCAATTTCTAAATACCACATAACTAGTATCCTAACAAACTTTAATGTAATGAATCAAATGGACATTTTACGAGATCTGATCTACACTATTTATAACTTTATCTAAGCTTTTATCCGAGTACACGATGGTGTGACAGTTTGCAAACATTTCCTTAATTTAGTTAGATACAGCACACCATATAGGATTTACATTATCTTTCATGTTCATATTTTCAGATATTTCACTGATTGCTGTTCCAATTATCGTGGTTGTTCTGATTGCGGTCGGTGCGTATGTCTGCTACAAGAGGTCAGTTACATATTTGTAATCTGTTACTTTACCGGAATTTTCTGTAAATCAATGACATTGGTTTCCTCATTTTATAGCTGTCGTTGTGGTGTGACAAAACTTGTCTACTGGGGGGGGGGGGGGGGGGCTTTGTTAGCCTCCTTTTTCAGCTCAGAATTCCTATTGAGTTGGGCTTAAAGATCTTTTGTTATTCCTCTATTTAGCTCTTTTTTAATGACTTTCACCTAAATAGCAAATTATTCAATTACAAAGAAATTGCCAATTGATCACTTTCACAATGAAAAGAAATTCATAGAGTAGCTAGGGTCTTCTTAACGAGGAAAAGCCTCTTGCATCAGATATGGTTGATGCCTAGTATGTGTATCAATAACTTCTGAATACCCCAAGCCACCACCAGGCTTAGTTCTACGACGCTTTCTGACATACTGTCCGAAGGTTGTCCGAGGCAGATTAAGAAATATGTGTATAATTTTTTCCTTCCATCCTTTGGGAGGGGGGGGGGAGTAAAAATTCATCAGAGAGGGGAATGAGGATTTTTTAGATAAATAGATCCTTCTGGCATTGGATATCCTTACACTGATTGTTGACTTACAAAAAAATATTTTAGGGAGATGTGCATACTGCATCGGCTGCATCGGCCACATCCATAAATATAATTGTCAAATAAAAACTCATCATTCATTAGTTTTGTCGTGAATCAAATATGGTCAAAATATTTGTACTGCTGATTAATGTATTATATATGAAGTTGCATGATTTTTTAAAATCCACTATCGGTGTCTGACTGCTCTTGTAGGGGAGTCTTCGAACAGCAGATAGTGTAAAACTAATGAACTCAAGGTTATGAAATATGATATTCACATATTTTTTTCAGAGGCAAATGCTCTAACTGTTGGAGGAACAGAACTGATAACAACCAGGAAGGACATAGTAAGTGTGTTTTACATGTAAATCCTACTGTAGTGGTTACCCATACACTCTTGCTCATTAATATTGTATATAGGCAGATATCAATTTTTTTTAAAGTGAGTCAAAATTATATCAGAAGTGAGTCAAAATTTGAACAACATTGTTTAGATAAATATGGGTCCACTCAGTGTCACAAAGCGAAAATCTTATAAATTTGGAGAAAATCTTGAAAACTGGGGTTAATAATGGAAATGCTGAAAAACAACAAAATATTCTGAATTTTTAAGGGTACTGGGTTGAGGTTTTACTATAAAAAACGGTTTCTATTTATTTGTGTACATGTTTTCTATGCATTGTTGTTTTATGTACTAGACATACCCATAGAGGGACATTTTTAGGGGGAATGGAGCAGCCGGCCCCCTCCCGACCCCCCACTATATGTGAAAGTGAAGAGGTAGATTCCCAGTGATGGCACTGGAAAGATTGACTGGGCAATGATAAAAATCTGCAGTTTGTCTGAAAGCATGTGCTTTGATTGAAATGGTAGAGAAATACATGAGCAGGGAAAATATGTGAATGGAGTTCAGGAAGTATATTGGTGATATTTTGGCACATTGCCAAATGCTACACAGCAGGCGTGTGCACTGTATGTTTAGGGCTTGGAAAGAGCTTTAAAATGAGGGTAAAATGACGAAGATACGATGAGTAGAAGTAGGTCAGCCAGGGTGCAGGCATGGAAAGCAGCTGACACTGGAGTGTGGATGTGTGTGGATGTTTTTGGCAGGAAAATGGAGCAGTGGCGCCAGTCCCTGGTGATGTGATAAGCGGAACTACTGAGCAGATTCATGCGCCTGGTGGCAGAGGACAGTTGTCGTAGAAAAAGGTAAATAAGACAGCAGTGGAACTGTTTTCTGGTGTTATCAGAAGGACAGGATAAATCAAGAAGGATAGGTGGATAGTTTAGGTGAGTGGCATCGCTACGGGAGAAGTTTTAGCTGTTGCAGGAGTGCGCATGTCACCCATGATTTTTGTATCTTATACCGGCAGGGATTGTCTAGTGCAATCTTGGAGAGCTAGTTTTTTTTTATTTTGTGGTTTTTTGTTTTTTTTCAAATTTTCAAGGTAAATTTGGAGTAATTCCTTACTTCTTTGAAATTCAAACAAATTTGCCAATGTTTCCTTTTACTTCAGATGACTATGAAGACATCCTAATGACCAAGAGATCCAAGGAAAATCCCCATAGTGGCAATGAATATGAATCACCCATTATGACATCACAAATTAGCCAGCAAAATTCAGCATACGCAGGATTAGAACAAGTCAGAAATCCTCATAGTTGCAATGAATATGAATCTCCTGTTATGACATCACAAATTAGCCAGCAAAATTCAGTATACACGGGATTAGAACAAGTTAGAAATGTATCTAGGTAGAAAGTTTGTCATGTTCCTGCTTTCCATTTTGTTCTCATCAATGTCATCATTAAAAATATCGAAGAATGGAGGTATATATTTTTCAATATTTTGCATGTGGACGAATTTGTTAACCTGTAAAAACGAACATATACACGAATTTGGCATTCGTGTAAGTGCCAGAATTGTTTTTTACGAATTTGTACAGGTGCAATTACGAACATTGCAACCAGAAAATTGGCTAAAACCTGCTCTAAACCTAATTTTAACACTAAACCCTAATGATATTGCACTTCCACGAATGTTAGTTTTAGCAGATACACGAATGAATAATAAAGCACATTCACGAGTGTTAGTTATAACATGTACACGAACACCTATGCTCGTTTTTTCAGGTCCACGAATTCGTACATGCTCGTTTTTACACCTCCACGAATTCGTGAAGATGCCAAATAATGAAAAATATATACATGAAGAATGCCATACTTTCGTATAAATTTAAGTTTGTCATGATATGCAGAATTGAGTATAACCAGCCAAATTATGTTATACCAGTTAGATTGATTATTATTATTATTTGTATGTATACACTGAAAGCCATTAAAAATGCAACATATCATCAAACAACAAATGTTTCTAAGTTCTTATTGATCAATAATTATTATCATTTCAGAGGCATTGTCTGGCCATTAACGCCCAGTTCGCGGGCGTTAATGAGCGTTATTATTATTCTGCAGAGCAATTAAGTAGGCCGTTAACATTATATTATGGCGGCTCGATACTCGTGAACTTTCCCATGATAAAATTTCCTCATAATAGTTCAAAATGATCCAAAATATGGTTTGTAGCAAAGAAATGTAAAAACGTGGTCGCTACCAGCCTTTTTTTCAAAACTATTTGAGGTTATGTACAAGAAAGTCAATCCACGCAAAACTGAAAAGCTCATTTTTTTTACTGTGGAGTTTGCCATACCATTCACTGGTAATGTTTGCCGAAAATAGCAGGTAAAAATCTTCTGTTTGGACGAGGCCTATAAAGCTGAAACCTTGTCAGATTGTAGTGCTACTGCCTCATGCGGTTTTGATGATGAACCCAGCAGATAACGTCACATATTTCACAATGAGGCTGGGTCTGTTGGTCTGTTCATTACCCCACCTGCAATGCTGTTGCCATGATGCCAATTATTGATGATGTCACAAAAATGGTGCTAGCTTATGTCAGCTTTGACCAGAGAAATACATAGAACGGACATGAGGCTCTGGCAGATGAAGCAACCAAATCCACCATCTTGGAACTGCCCTGTATCCTGGCACAATGTAACCGTGACGTCACCAATAACAGTGATGTCACTTATAACAATGGCATGACGTCACATCATAATTAGTCTATTGTGACGTCATGTCTCAGGGCAATTCCAATATGGCGGATTTGGTGACCTCATCTTGAGGTGGCATCATACAGCCTCATGACCGTTCTATGTATTTCTATGGCTTTGACACATGCAAAAAAATTGCTAAGTATATCCAAGTGTGAAAAGCTTTGTCTCCAACCATTTGAAGACCTGCTGTCTCAGTGCTGCGCGTAGAGACCTGTGGTCTCTATTAAGATTTGATTCTTAAGGATGTTCAGGTAAAGCAATCAATCATCATGGTTTGGTTTTCATTGTCATCCATTCTTAATCACAAAGGAAGCATATTGTCCATGCATTTGTAATTTCTTCTTCTGCACCTGCAACCTACCATCAGTAATTTAAGGAGAAACCACCTTTTTGAAATTGCTCTATTTTTCTCAACATATAAAAATCCATTATTGCTGTGAATTGTGACATGATAACTACATTCATATTCATTTGGTTTGCTCCAAAACAATTCTCATTGCTCTAGATGGAGTAAAACAGATTAAATATTAAAATGTTCAGGTTTTGCGATTGTTGTGAAACAACAAAAACTGACATAATTGATTTATTTTTAACTTTTGTGAAGAAAAAAAAAAAACTATCTGATTCGCTAACTGCTGGTTGCTGATGAAGTTCCAATCAGTACGTATCCATATACAAATGCAGGATCTCTGAATAATTGATTGTGCGTATTCAAATCTATATGATAGGCCTGACTGGGGAGACAAGTTATTCGCAGAGAATTTTTTTGGTTAAGATGGCTGATCTCATGAAAGTCTGAAATTATGAAGCATCTGATCTCCCTGTGACAATTATGTTTCTATACAGAAATGAAATGACATAATAAACAAACATAATCTTTATGTGTGTATAGCAGTATCATATTATGAACAGATGACAGTAACTATTGGTATAATTGTGTTCTACATAATTCTATCATTTGACCAAATATTAGATCCCGTGCTTACATCAAACAGTTTGTTTTCCCCTGTATTGTTGATAAGTGTACATACAGCCTCTCACTGAACACAGTCCTAATGAGTGTGTGATATACATCCATGAACAAATATATAGCATCAGGCAGCAGAGCTCAGCTGATAATCCTACCGTACATTGTCGTTCTCTGAAAACTTTTTGATGTATCACCCCAAGAGATGTCAAGCACAAGCTCTATATTGTCTATGTTGCAATAGCATGCCATAATTCTGTGGTCAGGCATTGTTGCTTTTGTTATACGATGTACATATTCATTGTACTGTTGATGATGGATGGTTTGATATCAGATGCAAAAATGATGAAGAAAATTGGAGAACGTAAACTGTGAAACCAATGGCAGTAGGACATATACGAATTGTGAGGACAATTCTCTATTTTGGAATACTGTGTAAAATGGTTAATGCCAATTTAAATGAGAATAATATTACAGTATATATATTAGGGTGGTCCAAAAAAATATATGTCTTAATTTCATTGATGGTACCCCCTAACTTTTTTCCTTTGACCATGTGGAAGAAGTGTGCAAAATTTCAGCCAAATTGATTAATATTTAGAGGTGGCTCATCAAGGTTGAAGTTTTGCTATATTTAGCATTAAAACGCCTATATCTGAATGGTGAAAATTGTGTAAAATCATATTTTCCTTTCATTTGAGGCCTATTAAGGCACTAACCAACTGAGGAAAAAGCAACATAACACTTGTATGTATATCTTCCTCTCTAAATTAAAAAAAAAATTGATTTGTCACTTATATCATTAAAATTCTTATGTCAATTGATGTCTATTGGGCAAGAATTTGGCAAAATTGGTACACCAATATAGATTTATTAATAAATATTAAAATTTAATGGAAAGGTTTTTGGATCATGACTGAGTCATGCCATACTACTTTCAATAAATTATTCTAGTCCAGCATGATAAAGAATGTAAATCCATCCTCTTGGTTGGTAATTATTATAAATAGCCCCTTTCCTCAGTCGTGGAAGTTTCTCACTCTCAGAAGCTTCAGATGTGAACATTAACATGATTAGTTTACCCTATACAATTTCAGTTGTTTGACACCTTATTAAGGTGGCTCGATACTCGTGAACTTTCCAAGATAGGATTTCTTAAAAATAGTTTAGAATGATCCAAAATATAGTTTATAGCAAGGATATGTAAAAAAAAGTGGTCGCAACCAGCCTTTTTTTCAAAATATTTGAGGTTATGTACAAGAAAGTCAGTTCACGCAATCCTGAAAAACTCAATTTTTTTCTTAACTTTTTTACTGTGAAGTTTGCCCTGCCATTCAGTGGTCATGCATCCCATATTATGCAATGAAGCATGGAATTAAAGAAGAGACTTTCAGGGAGAAGCTGATAACAATTTCAAAGAGATATATTTAGTTTAAAGGGCGCTCCAAGGGGTTCGGAATAAAAATATTGATTTTGACAATTTAAACTTTTTTCATAAATCATATTATTCATGGCGCTAAAAAAAATTGGCTGGATAGGATTTCTCATTTCTTTGTCATTTATTTCCAAATATTGTGAGGAACAATAAAATGCATAAGAGAAGGTTTGCTACCGCGATGGATTTTGATATAAAAATTTATTTGTATTTCAAAGTCATTTTTGAGAAATTAGACTTGCTTGCCGAAAATTGCCTGTAAAAATATTCTATTGGGACTATAAAGCTGAAACTCTGTGGGATTGCAGTCCTCTTCACAGCGCATCTTATGCTTTAAACCAGAAGTCTCTAACCCTAATAGAAGTGGCGCAAATGGTAAATGAAGTGGCCGTCGCATGGAATTATGAAAAGACAAAAATGCTGCCCACAGAGCTCAGCAGGCTGCTGTTGCTATGGTGACGTCGCCATTGCTTGGCCACGAGTAGCGAGCCACCTTAAATTAGTAAGACCACTCAGTTGTGAAAGAGGTTCTGATGATCCAAAAGTATTTTTTTCCCTGCTATTGTCAGTTACAGTAACCAATGTTTGAGGCAGTTTATCTTTTGCAGGGATACCTGTTCGGGAAAGACAACTTACTGTGTTCTATTATCAAAGAACAAACTTTGATTTTATCTGTACTTAATAGCTTTTGAGCAAGGATCCTTGTATAACCAACACAATTATTTCTAGGGTATCTCTAATTTCCACAGGGGTGCATGAACTACCCGGCACATAAAACTTAGTCATTCGTCCAAGATCTCACCTAACAATTTATTAATTGGTCATTTGCATACTGGTATATATTGAATGTGGAACATGTAGTTGAGAAAGATGGAATTGCTACCTGCACCTCTTTTTAAAAGGTTTCTGTATCATGTGTCAAAATAGCACTTGGCCAGAGATTTAGAAGACAGTATGGGATCTAATCAGAGGAGATAATACACTAGACATCAGAAGGATTCTATGTACTGTGTAATAGAAAGCTGCCGTGACTTTTGATAGTGTGATGTTCTCAACATCTTTTTCATGCTGGACTATAATAATTTATTGAAGGTAGTATGGCATGACTCAGTCATGATCCCACAACTTTTATTTAATGATCCTTTCCATTAAATTTTGATACTTATTAATAAATCTATATTGGCGTACCAATTTTGCCAAATTTTCGCCCAATACACATCAATTGACATAACAATTTTAATGATATAAGTGACAAATCAATTTTTTTAAACCTGGAGAGGAAGATATACAAACAAGTGTTATGTTGCTTTTTCCTTAGTTG
Source organism: Platynereis dumerilii (assembly GCA_026936325.1). Taxonomy (NCBI): domain Eukaryota; kingdom Metazoa; phylum Annelida; class Polychaeta; order Phyllodocida; family Nereididae; genus Platynereis; species Platynereis dumerilii. The sequence continues at coordinate 29,356,752 of JAPTHN010000013.1, forward strand.
GTTAGTGCCTTAATAGGCCTCAAATGAAAGGAAAATATGATTTTATACAATTTTCACCATTCAGGTATAGGCGTTTTAATGCAAATTACAGCAAAACTTCAACCTTGATGAGCCACCTCTAAATATTAATCAATTCGGCTGAAATTTTGCACACTTCTTCCACATGGTCAAAGAAAAAAAGTTAGGGGGTACCATCACAGCATTTTACACTTTTATTATTTTCCATTGGATGTTGGACCACCCTAATATATATATATATATATAAATATTCCATATGCAACACAGGAATTATAGTCTGCTGTATTTGGAGCAGTGAAGAGTAATTCAACCTAGGAATTTATTCATCTTCCAATTGGTCATCTACCTAGACTTTGCTTAAAAATGTATTGCCTCATTTTTGCTCTCTGACCAACCAATGACTTCTGATCCTTTTAATGGATATGGAGGGAGATAGTTTAATTTTATAGGCTTCTCAGTTCTTCTGTGATGTATAGAATCATTGAGGCATCTAATTGGGCAGTTTCTCTGGCTTTGATCCTTAGTAGACACTTGGCAAAGGCTCTTATATTTGCCAATGGCATTTCAAATGTAAAATCAAAATATTTTGTAGAGAATCGCAGCGAATGTACCATTTACACTGGAATTCAGTTACAAGTGGCCTATTTGACTTTTGATAGCTTCAAATCCATCAGAGAATTTATGTGACCAATTGAGAAAATTTATGTTGATCGATTATCAAATAGTCCTTTGAACATGTTACATTCCATTTGAACAAATGCTTTTGCAACCATGTAAACAACTAAGATATAATGTATATAATTGTTCTAAACTATACATAAATAGAAAAGTTGATAATGCTTGTTGAAATTATCTGGGTTTTTTTTTCTGTACATGTTCAATTGTTAATTCCTAAATCCTCAAAGAGCGCTTTAAGATTAACAATTTCAGATAAGTGTGGCTCATATATCATCATGATTATGTATTGTTTGCCCATCTTAGAGAAGCTAACAGAACAATGTAATGGATTGAACTAAATTATCTGGCAGGCTTTGATAAATGAGGTTTGAGCTACATGGAGTAAAAGCCATTTGCAAAAAGCTGTCTATATGAGGCTTATTGTCTCATTAACTGTGATTTTGATATGTATATACACTTCTCATTTATCAATGTTTGTCTTCTTCACTTTGTGAAAATTCAACTTTTAGCAACATCAATATTTGTTGATCACTCAATTATGAAGTTTAATGTTTTATTTTGTAGATGAAATTATCGATCTTCGTGGCTATGACGTCATTGTCATCCATTCTTAATAACAAAGGAAGAGGTTCATTCATCTATTTGTAGTTTCTCCTTCTGCATCTGTACCTCATCGTTAGTACCTAAGAAAAACAACCTTTTTGAAATTGCTCTATTTCTCTCTACATTAAAAAATCCATTAATTCTGTGAATTGTGACATGATTCCTGTTTTCTAATTCATGCGTTTGCAACATTGCAATGCTAATGGCTTGAGATGGAGAAACAAGTGTCTAATATTAAGCAGTTGTTACTATTGTTGTAAAACAATTCAATCTGATATAATTGGCTTATCTTTTACTTTGTCACGATTGTGAAGAAAAAAGGGCAAAACAGTTCGATTCACTTGCAGCTGACTACTTATGAAGTTATAATCACCATGTGTATCATGCCGGCAAAGATATAGAGTCCCTGCTGGCATCAACCAATTAGTTTTCTCCTTTGTTGTTGATTAGTGTACATACATTCTCTCACTGAATAAAGCCCTAATGAGTATGTGATACACATTGGTGAAAAGATATATAGCATCAGGCAGCAGAGCTCAGCTGATAATCCTACCATACCTCATCACGTCGTGAAAACTTTTTGATGTATCACGCCAAGAGTTGTCAAGCGCAAGCTCTATATTGTCTATATTGCAATAGCATGCAATAATTCTGGAGTCAGGCATTGTTGCTTTTGTTATACGATGTACATGTTCATTGTACTGTATATGATTGATGGTTTGATTTCAGAGATGCAAAAATGATGAAGAATATGAAAAAGCTTAAAGTGTGAAACCAATGGCAGTAGGACATATTTATAAGAATTGTGAGGACAAATCTTTAATTTTGAGTACTGTGCAGTGTGCAAATGACTATTGCTAATTCAAATGAGAATAATATTACAGTATATTTTTATCCCATATGCAACACAGGAATTATAGTCTGCTGTGTTTGGAACAGGGAAATCTAATTCAACCTCAGGATTTATTCCTCTTTCAATTGGTAATCTAGCTAAGCTAAGCTTGATACTTTATTGCCCACATTTTTACTCTCTGACTTCTGATCCTTGTAATGGATATGGGGAGAGATTATTTAATTCCACAGGTTCCCAATTCTTCTGTGATGTATAGAAATAATAATAATAATCAATCATTGAGGCATCTAATTGGACAGTTTTTTTGGCTCTGATCCGTAGTAGACACTTGGCACAGGCCCTTATAGTATGTGCCAATGGCATATCAAATGTAAAATCACAATATTTTGTAGGGAATTGCAGCCAATCTGCCAATAAGACTGGAATTCAGTTACAAGTGGCCAGTTGAATTTTGATGCCTTCAACTTCATCAGAGAATTTATGTGACTGATTGAGAAAATTTACGTTAATCAATTATCAAACAGTCCTTTTGAACTTGTTATATTCTGTTTGAACAAATGTTTTTTGCAACCATTATGTACATTAAGACTTTCTAGACATATTTGTTTACACTATCCTGTACACAAATAACAAAAGTTCAAGATTCTTGTTGAAATCTGACATGGGTACATTTTCGAAACATATGCATGACAAGAATGCAATCTTATCTCTTTTTTTTGTGTATATGTCATTCCTAAATCCTCAAAGAGCATTTTAAGATTAACAATTTGAAATAAGTGTAGCTCATGCATCATAATGATTGTTATATTGTTTGCCCATCATAGAGAAGATAGAGCAGAATAATGTAGTGGATTGAACAAAATTATCCAACAGGTTTGATGAATGAGGTTTGCGTTATATGGAGTAAAAGCTGTTTGCGAATAGTTGGTTATCGGAGGCTTATTGTCTCATTAACTTTGATTTTAATATTTTGCACTTCTCGTTTATCATTGTTCGTCTTCTTCATTTTGTGAAAACTTCGATTCTCAGCAACATCAATATTTGTGGCTGTAGGAAAAGTACAATAGATGTTGATCGTACAATTTGATTATTAATGTTTCATTTCGTAGATGAAATAATCAATCTTCATGGCTATGACGTCATTGTCATCCATTCTTAATAACAAAGGAAGCATTTCATCCTCCTATTTGTAGTTTCTCCTTCTGCACCTGTCCCTCACCATCAATAACTTTAGAAAAACAACCTTTTTGAAATTGCTCTATTTTTCTCTACATTTAAAACTCCATTAATGCTGTGAATTGTGACATGATTCCTGTATTGTAATTCATTTGGTTTTGTCACATAACAATGCTAATTGCTTGAGATGGAGTGAGATTGGTCCAAGGTTAAGCAGTTGTTACTATTGTTGTGAAACAATGCAAACTGATATGATCAGTTTATTTTTATTTAGCCACAATTGTGAAAAACAAAAACACTATTTGATTAATTCACAGCAAGTTACTGATGAAGTTTCACTAAATAAATTTCCAAATAAACATACAGAGGCGAGAAAATCCATGCATAAATTTCTCAGCTGAGCACCTACATGTATTCTCCCTTAATATTGACAAAATATTCTCGCTGTCTATACTTTCGTCCGATCCTGTAGATAACAATGGGTCTGTCTAGATATGTCGATTAAGACAGGTTGGGTGAGCCCACCAAATGACATATTATCTGGTTTGTTTGCTAAGTAAGTGAAATCCGCTGATCAACAGTTAATAATAATCTGGTTGTTAAAATGTTACAATCTCCCAATCTGTATGATAACAACGCTCTTTTCTGTTGAACTGCTGTTTTGAGAACATAATCAATACAGTGTAGGGGACCCTAACAATCAAACATTCAACAAACGCACTCATTAAGTCAGACTCCTTGGCTTTGTCAACAATACCAACTGCCTTGTTGAAAGGTCCTATTGCTTCGAGACACCACCTGTACATAGATTCAAAACTACAAATGAAGACAGACCTAGTGGTAAAACGCAGCTCCGAATATACACCCAATATGTCATTCCTGAAAAAAAAAATCAATTCCATGCGAGCATCAAACAACATTTATTCCCCTTATTGTTGATGAGTGTACATACAACCTCTCACTTATTACAGCCCCTTATGAGTGTGTGATATACATCCATGAAAATGTATAGCATCAGCAGCAGAGCTTAGCTGATAATTATATGATCCAACAGTACCTCACCATTCTGCGAAAACGTTTTGATGTATCACGCCAAGAGTTGTCAAGCGCAAGCTCTATATTGTCTATATTGCAATAACATGCCATAATTCTGCAGTCAGGCATTGTTGTTTTTGGTGTACTATGTACATGTTCATTGTACCGTTGATGAGGGATGGCTTGATATGAGAGAGAAACAAATGCTGAAGGGTATAGAAAAACACAAGTGTAAAACAAATTATTAGAAGGAAATATAAGAATGGTTGTGAGTATGGGCGTATCGGAAAGGGGACTGGCGGAGAGAACGGGGGAGGGGTGTGGCACTGCCCCTTAAACTACTTTGAGAAAAGACCCAGTTCTGGTAAAGAGGCTGAACATTTTGGCAAATGATCAAAAAATAAATATAATTTAATATCAATGGTTTCTAACCGACTTAATTTTACATGGAATAAAATTTGGATCGTGAACTTCGGGTAAATTTTGCTCCCCTCCCCCTCAAATTTCCACCCGCAGTATGCCTATGGTCGTGAGGACAACAGCATCATGCACCATGGTTAATTGATGCAAAGTTCATTGAAAATGTAGTCTTAACATTTAGGATATGTGTCTCTCTTGGAGGATATGAGTCATCAAATTTAGAGTGGATATGGCAAGGGAACTTCGAAGTATTGACTTAACACAGAGCATCAAGGTAATCGATTACATTCAAAGGCTATAAGATACTGGTGTTCGGAATTCAGTGCTAAGTGACAATTATGTTTCCATAGAGAAATGCAACAAGGCTTAAAAAAAAAACATATTGTTGGTCAGTGTTTGCATAACAGAATCATATTTTGATTAGGCAACAGTTGGTAAAATGAAGCTCAGAATATACACACCGTGTATCATTATCAAACTGACAAAAAATCTGACTCAGGCAACAAACCCTTTTTTTCCTGATTTACTGTTGATTAGTGTACATTCAGCCTACCAAATGCAGCCCTAATGAGTCGATGATATACTGACAAGAAGCGCAATAGAGTATGTGTCTCTGAGCTCAGCTGATAATCCTACCATACCTCGTCATTCTGCGAAAACTTTTTGATGTATCACGCCAAGAGTTGTCAAGCGCAAGCTCTATATTGTCTATATTGCAATAACATGCCATAATTCTGCAGTCAGGCATTGTTGCTTGTGGTATACTATGTACATGTTCATTGTACTGTTGATGATGGATGGCTTGATATGAGAGAGAAACAAATGCTGGAAAGTAGGGAAGAGCATAATGTGTACAATGAATGGCAGGGATGAAATTCAAAACTGGCGATGAAGGCACTTTACAATGCGTCTTGGTTTGTAACAGCAAACAATTCTGTTGCAACTAAGAATTGCAGTCTGTTTTATTTGGAGCCTGATAATGTAATCCAACCCAATTGCGCAGCTGAGGGTTCTAGAGCGTGGCTCACCTGGGAGGTACATGATTCTCTGGGGGGCACCCTGCTTCTAGCTGCATATTTCAGCCAGAGTTGGAAATTCATATTTGGGGCACCTGGAGGGTGGTACTGGTCCAATATAGGGGGCATGTAACCCCCCTACGTGCCCCCCCCTCTAGGAACGCCACTGATCCAACCTCAAGATTCATTTTAAAAATTTTATTGCACAATTGTTTTCTGAAGCCTTCCACCTTAGAATTGCTGTAGGATTTTTTGCGTTGATCGTCAACAATTGAACATAATAATCACATGAATAATTTTTGCATCAGTTGCTGATGGAATATGAAGCTTCTGTTTGGATTTTGCAGCTCGTAGGAGTATGAATATTTAGCATTTTTGGACATATGGTATGTTGAAAAATGCTGATATACCAGAAAAGAAAATTGGTTCATTAACCACCCACCTTGTAAATATATATTTATTTGATGTAACATGACACATCATGAGGTTTAAGCCAAGCTTGCCAAAATTATTCCATGTCAGTGCACATGAATGAAAGACATCTTTTGATGTCTTAATATGGCATTCTGATCTCAAAGAAAGTATAAGCATTTAGATAATTTTTTATAGAACTCATTTTTCTGTTAGACAATAGAAAGTAAACAACATCCTTAGTTGTTTGTCTTGCATATTATTATAACAGTTTAAATTCCATCCTTTGAATGATGTCTTGTTTAATTATAATATACTTAAATTTGGGTGTAAAATATCATTACATTGCAGGTAGACCTGCTCAAGTATGATCCCTTCTCGACTTTACAGGCGGTATGAAGCAAATCTGTCATTTCTTGTGCCATTATCGCTGCCAACATGCAGCCAAATACAAATTTACATTTAGGTGTTGTGGAGCAAAATGTTATTGAGGATCTGTTCAGTTCCACCCAGGGGCTTCTATCCCCCCCTGAAGCAAGGAACCATATTCCCCCCAATCCCCCCCCCCCAGCCTTGCACTATTCTTCCATGTGCACCTCCTACTCGGCACTGCCGCAGCCACTTACGGACACATTAAACGACCGTTTATACAGCTTTTTAAACATTCAGCAAGCCAAAAATTGTCAGTAATTTTCAGAAATACTAAATATGTTTACTCGATATCAGTATTGCTTGTGATATTGCAATAACAATACTGTCTTGCTCAATGCTCATAATTATGGAATTCCTTTTGAATGTTATCAAGGTCAACTAAAGGTCTGGTGATGGTCCCTTATTATATATAATACCTCTTTGTAAGGCACCTTCTCTATCTTAGCAAGAATTGGGAATTCTTGGTTGGATGCATCATGCACTCCACCTTCATAAACCCCAATTATGTTCTCCAGTGGAAGTTGCTAAATTTATCAGTATCTTAGGACAATGCTGATGCATTCCATATTCAGAAGAGTGCATTTTCAAAATACATCGCCCAGCCCCAGCCCTAAATTTTGCCCAAGCTAGCCCAGAATTGATTCAGCAGATAACCTGCCTGTTTAGTTGTGGGATTTCATGGGGGGGGGGGGCGGGGGTTCCTTCCCTCTGTTTAGTTTTGAAATTTATGGAGGGGGAGGATTTGTTTCTCTGCCTGTTTAGTTATGGAATTTCAGGAGAGGGAATTTCTTTCTCCCTCCATTTAGTTGTAGAATTTCAGAGAGGGGGGAGTGGGAAATTAATTTTGCCCAATTTAGTTGTGGAATTTCATCGGGAGATTTCTTACCCATGTAGTAGTGGAATTTCAGAGCGCCTACAGCTGAAAGGGGGAGTTTCTTTCTCCCTTGTTCAGTTGCAGAATTTATGGGAGGATTTCCTGTTTTGTTTTGGGGATTTCATTCTTACCCATTTAGATGATTGTGGAATTTTAGAGGGGGGGGGGGTTTCTTTCTCCACTGTATATATTTCTTTCTCACCGGTTAAGTTGTAGAATTTCAGGGGGGATTTCGTTTTTTCTGCTTTGTTCTGGTATATCAGGGGGGGATGTGAGTTTGTGGAATTTCAGAGGGCTGAGAGGGGGGGATTTCTTTCTCTCCTCTGTTCAGTTGTTGAATTTCAGGGGGGATTTCTTTTTTCTGTTCATTTCTGGAATTTCAGGGGGGGGATTTCATTCTCCCCCCCCCCCCCCAATTTAATTGAAGTGTTTCAGAGGGAGGGGGATTTCATTCTTCCCCATATAGTTGTGGAATTTTAGAGGGGGGATTTCTTTCTCCATTCTTTAGTTGTAGAATTTCAGGGGGGGATTATGCTCTTGCCCGGTTAGTTGTATAAATTCAGGGGGCGGTGGATTTAGTTTTTCCTGTTTTCTTCTGGTATATCGGGGGGGGGGGGTATGTGGAGTTGTTGAATTTCAGAGGGCCCCTTGCTGAGAGGGGGAAATTCTTTCTCTCCCCTGTTCAGTTGTTGAAACTTCAGGGGAGATTTCTTTTTTCTGTTTAGTTGTCGAATTTCAGGGGGGGATTTCATTCTCCCTCCCCCAATTTATTTGAATTATTTTAGAGGAGGGGATTCCATTCTTCCCCATTTAGTTGTGGAATTTTAAAGGGGGTATTTCTTCTTCGCCAATTAAGTTGTAAAATTTCAGGGGGGGATTTTGTTTTTCCTCTGTTTATTTCTGGTATATCAGGGGAGGTTCTCTTTCTCCCCTATTTCGTTGGAGAATTTCAAGAGGGGGGGGTTTCTTTCTCCCTTGTTCAGTTGTGGAATATCAGGGGGGGGGGATTTATTGCTTTCAGTTGTTTTAATAAAAAATCTTCTATTTTTGAAAGCTTTAGTTCATCGCATGAATCAGCAAAATTTCAGGGGGGGATTTCTTTCCCCCCCTGGCTTTTGTTGGAAGCGATTCGCTTCCACAAACCCCTCTGTAGAAGCCCTGGTTCCTCCATGCCATGGACATAGATGTCTTGAAGGGATCACCCATCTTGGAGCAATTTTTATTTTCTAATTCAAATATATTGTGGATGTAAATGTTGCAAGGCCATGGCACTTGTGATGTCATTCATAAATACAACATTTGATTGTGCGTCCTTATGGTTTCAAAAGAACGTTTGTTTGTGGTACTACTGGTGCTTCTTAGCAATAGCACGCACTTGTGCAGATAGGGCGTAAAACACAAACTCACTCATTTATTTACTTGTGCTACTACGGGCTGTGAGGTTGTAGGTTAGACTGCAACTCCTGAACTCATATCATGACTGAGAGCAAATAAAATACAATCCAATTAACTATTTAATTTGCATTGGATCATTTATATTTTTGTTGAGTGTTTAGGTGTTGTGCGATCATTTGTCGAACTGACAATAGCTTTTTTGAAAGTGCAGCTGTCTATTTATCATACTGTTTTCATTTCCAAAATTCAAATTTCGGTTTAGAATGATTAGTTGCTGCCTAAGTTTTTAAAATGATTGTTATTGCTGGTTAGGTGCAGGTGCAGAAGTAGAAATTGCTAATCAGCAAAAGCCTTGGAACCCTTTGTTGTGTAGAATCATAACAAATCATCTTTGCCATTGTGATTGACTGCATCTCTTTGAGAATAACAAGTTAATCAATCAAATCAGCAGCCTTTTGGTCCATTCAACTGTTAGAATTCTTCCCTTTTAGTTATGAATTATTGGTTGTTTCAATTTCTAACCGACGACATCTAATTTCTTCCACATAGGTGTACTGGAAGGGGCTGGGGTGGAGCCGTCCTTCAAAAAAAGGAGGAAACACTATTGAAAAATTCAGAGGTGGAGGCTAAAAAATTTAGATGGTATGAAATCTGGCAAATGTCACTCATCCTCCGAAGAACTTTACAAAGCGTTTCAGTTCAATTTATTGTTCAAATTATTCTACTTTCAGTTTTGAGTATCTTCTTTCAATTTTCTAACCAGAAACGCATCATTAATTTCCTATCATGAACTATGTGGGTGTAACGGAGGGGGCAAGGAGGTGGTCACCCTCCGAAAAATTGGAGAACGCTGTGGAGATGGTGTAAGTGACTCAATTAACAATGATTGAAACATAAAGGTCCATTGAGGAACTGTGTCTCTCAAATGAGCAGAGATGGTGTGACTTGATTAAGCAAGTGAAATGCACATGCTGGAGGAGTTTCCGCGTGCAGAAGGATGCTCGCTGCATATAAGCGATATGTGTATGTGTATGTGTCTCATATGACAATGATTACATGAGAATCATTCCAGATCCCGTTCTAAAGGAAGTGCTCAGACATTGCACACATGACAAATAATAATAAGACAAAGCTGCAGCACCACAATTTGAATGGCATTGCAAAGTAAATAATTTCAGGTATAATCACTATATTTCATTATTACTTTATCTTGCTTTATTTCATATTTACAGCCAAGAGTGAATTATGAAGTCAATTATTTTCTTATCAACCATAATGCTTTGACAGTAAACATCCCATTACAGTAAGGACAGAATGGGAACCTTAGAAAAGGAGTGGTAATTGCCTTAGTTTAGGAAGGGGTTGGGAGTTGCACCTCATGGTCAAGCTGTTAAAGCAGATCTTGATACAATAAAGCTATTGTGCACAAGAGTTGTATCAACAAACCTCTATCAAAGACATAGGCAGAGAATATGGGGCTGAACATGAAGCAGTTCCAAACTAAGGCAATCCCAAGTCTATTAGTTCGGTATTTCATATCTATACATACATAATTTTCCTTGGATACAACATGTATGCTTATTGTGACATTCAGTATCATACATATTCTTTTTTCTATTTTAGTATTTTATCTTATTGAAATATTTTCTGTGTGCATGAAATGCCATTATTTATAGTAAGCTGTGATATGACATCGGTTCATTAAAGGAATCCGCAACAATCAAGAATGATTTTTATGTCATTGAAGACAAAACCCTGATGTCTGCAAATGTTGAAATGCCACAGGCACATTCATTCTGCCACGTTTAGGTGATCCTTATTATTCAACTGCTTTTATTAGCAGACCAACCAGCACCACTTTCTATGAATAAATTAGTGAAAAATCTCTTTTATCCAGTTACATGTAATTGTAAATTCCATAATGTAGTGATTTAGCTTATTACACATACATATTTTGCTCTATTGGCAGAATAAAGATAGAAATATTTGCAATCTAATGGAGCAGGGTTATCTGTAAACGCCATTGACTGTCAATGGAGACATGAAAGAACATGGTCTTATTTGGTCATAACTGGAAAATCTTTTTTTTAACCGTCCACAATCGTTCTATTCTAATAATATGTGGGATATAAACTTCTTTTCTTGTTAACTTGTCTTCATTACTTCCAGCATAGTTCAAAAGGCATGCAGAGGCGTATGATAAATGCTATACCCATAAATAGAAACAATTTTACAGACACAACAGGGTCTTTCATGAACGTAACTGAATACATCAAAGAACAAGCACATGAATAGATGTGGTCCAACGTACACTGGACTCAATCTTTGGCTTTATTCTGAATATAAGAATTTCCTGTCATAATATGTATGCATTGACATGTTTAGAAAAGTTCTGTCTGCAAATTACATGGATCAATGACCTGTCTTCTGCATGTTAGAGAAGCTTCTAGATATGCTTGTCGATTTCCGACATGACACATAAAATAGTCTTCATTGAATAACTGAGCATGCCAAGATGAAAATTCAATCCAGGAAACCACCCATTTCCTCATATTTGTTTTCTAATTTTTCAAATACACTTCATTTCTCCACATACTGGTATTTCAATTGTTCATTATCGAAAGGATGATCAGCACCCCTGTTCCGGTATGTTTGTTCAAGATTATCTTCCTATTGGGGAAAGTGATGGGCTGCACTCTAAAGCAAACATTGCCACTCACGAAGTTACATGAGTGAAGGCCATTTCTTGGATCTTTGCCCTATTTTATACTTTGCCAAAGCCGGATCTTTTTCAAATTAATGGATCTTTCCAACTGAATTTCTTCTCAATATGGGCACAAAGTCTGATACATTCTTTAAGACACTGGAAAAAACTCAAATCCAGAGGTTTTCCACTATTTTTTTTATTTCTAGCATACTCATAAAACTTCATGAATGAACAATTGTTACATTATCAGATCTGTAAGTAAATTGTTTCCTGTTCAGCAATCAAAATAAGATATTTCTCTATGTTATCAAGCAAATTGGTCATTTCCTTAGCTTTATAACATAAGGAGACTATTTTATGTCCAGTGCAGAAACATGTTGCCCAGAGACATCACTTTCTTCTCAAAGAACTATATCATCATTATCAGGAGTAAAGACTGCAATAAGTGGAGAAAAATAATGCTTATTGACATTTTTTAGTACTCTCTCCAGGGAGACAATATATTGATGATGATTGATGCACTTGGCAATTCATATATGAAATTTTTGTGCACAAACCTGTGCTTGGTGTGGCTCACAGCAGCTCAGTTCTGACAGACATATTGAAATTCTTTCAACTGTCTTTTTTCAATGGAATTGCAGATATTTTAATACATCTATGGAATCTAAAATGGACTAAAATCTTACTTGAATAACTTGTTATTTGATAGTTCAAAGGAAAATTTGTGTGTCAACCTTTAGTTGTTACTCAGTTTCTAATGCCTGTACCAAAATTTAATTTTTGTCATTAGCCATATTCAGCCGGCTGCCCTTGACATGAGCAAATAATCTTCCTCACATTTTGACACTTGTCATTTGTGCACTTTTTATTTGGAAGAAACTCCAAGCAGTGCATTTAGAAACAAAACTTGATGCCCGGAATGGAATTATATTTCACAAATTAAAAGCAAACCATTTCAACTGCAACCATGCTGATAAAATTCTGTTCAACATGCGTTCAATGAAGTTAATTTACCATGCAATCATTTTGGCATGTAAGGATTTGTCTGCCTTGATTATGTATCTACCGTGACTGTGGAACCAAATCATAAATCCATATCATAAGCCAAACATTTATCAGAATAATATTGAATGGATGGTAGGCCAATGGGACATTATGTCCTGAATTTATCCACTCTTTACTTTAATTTGAGGAAGAGGACTACACAGCAATGAGGCTATAGCACGAGCTAATCTCTTCCCCTGGAATAAGCAGGATTTCCCCTTATATGGTGAATTTTATGAATGAAAGTTTGAGCATCTGGAAAATATATTGGGCTATACTGATTGTCGTGAATGATTGATGTTGACTGTCTTTCAAGATTTCCTTATAATGTGAATATTCTTTTAAGGGATTTTCTATTGCCTTTTTCAGTATTTTGTTTAATTAAAATAATGTTGTATACAAGGCAAGGTATTGTTGGGTGTTGTCTGTTGAATGGTTTTTTTTTCAGGGGCATTACAATAAAATAACAGACTGGTGAGGTAATTTTCGAGCAGTTTTTCTAGGCCTCAAGGAAAACTATATACTGTCAAAGATAATAAGATACAAAATGAAGTCACATAATCTAAAATATACCTCATCACTTCCCATGTAATAGTCTTGTTTTGATTAGGATTATTCCGTGTAGATTAAATCCTACCCAGCCATGGCATTACCTAAAAAAGGTCATCGAAACATGAAAAGCTAGACGCAGTGACTTTGGCCAGAAAAGACGGGACCTTTAACATTTAGAGAAGAAAATGTGTTGTAAATGTCACCCTGTCAGATGCCTGATTTCGTAAAATGGGTCAGAATGTATGGATAGAAGCCAATCTAGTTTTGAGTCTTGTTGTTTTTGTGGTGACTGTACTAGATTTGTTTTTTTTTAAGATTTGTTCTTTTAGATTTGTTTTTGTTTAGATTTCTTTTTTTCTTTCTTGAAGCTATCTTGATGTACAGACAAACACATTATTTCCTGAGCCTAAAGCCCTAATATGACAATTTACTTAAGAAATTACTTCGATCGACAGGAATTATTTTTGTCCAACGGAGGCTGTTTTGCCAAAGCTGTATACAGCATGGCTTACAGTCAGCTAAAATTTAATAATAGTCTTAATCAAGAACAGGTGAGTGAGACTGATTACTATTTGAAGAAAAAATTGAATCATCCATGATAATAACCCCATTTGACACTAATTTTTTTACTCTTAACTAAGGTAAATACATGATAATTATGCTATCCTGAACTGCATTGTAATTGTGACTACCACTGAAAAACAACTTGAGAAGGAACAAAACTAAAGCCAGCGAACATGCATCCTACAAGAAGTGAAGCTAAGTCTCCGACCTGATCATGCATTCAACAGATGCAATGTTAATCCACTTTTTGAGAGCTGTCCAGGCATATTCAGAGGACATTTCCTGGACCTGAATTGTAAATCGAGGTGAAGGAAAAAAGATCACATAAGGCATTGACATTGTTTCAAAGAACAAATACTGTCAACTACTTCAACCCCCCCCCTCTTATTTTTTGCCAGTATAGAATTAAAAATTGCATTTTAATGACACTGGCTTGATAGAAAGTGCTTGTCAGAGAGCATTTTATCCTAAGTATCCCTTATTTGAACCCCTTCTTCTGATCTCAATTTTTTTTAAATTTAGAAGCTGTCCATTGAAATTTAAAGTAAAGTGGGAGAATCAATTTGCTACCATATTGACTAACATAACTCTTTATTATCTTCCCTTATAGTTTAAAATGGAACGCATTTGAAAAAAATATCAAAACTTCATAATATTGCCAACTCAGATAAAAATACAAGAGAAAGAAATTCTATATTCATGGTACTAAAATATTTGGAAATGAATTGTCAAGTACATCCAGCAGTATCAACATATGATCTCTCTTTACGAGCACTAAACAATGCCAGTTAGCAATAGTTTTTCACCTTATTCTTGTTTTATTGCAACATTTTCTGATAAGGATGATATAATTCCTTGGAAGGAAGTAATGTCTCTGGGAATAAAAAGAGTCTTCTATCATGATAAAACCATGGAATTGGCCAATTTACCAAAATATGACAATAGATATCTTATTTTTATTGCTGGACAGGAAGCGTTTGTTTCAGATCTGATAATTAAACAATTTATTGAGAACATTTTACGATCATGTTCAAAATAAAAAAAATGGCGAACCTCTTGATTTGAGTCATTTGTAGAATCTTAAAGAATGCATCAGTCTTGGTTGTCATCTTGACGGAAAGTTAAATTGGCTCGATGCACTGCTTTAGATAAAGATCATTCTTCGGTAAAGTATTTTGAGGCAAGATCCAAGATATGGTCATCCATGCGTTCCATGCAGTAAAATCACCATTCTGCACGCAATGATTTTTGTGTTTAACAATTTTGTCCAAGTCACCTGTACACTCATAATGGAAAATCATAATCCATATCATAAGCCAAACAATTTTTAAGAATAAAGTAGGGTGTATGGTGGGCAGATGGGGCTTCACATCCTATATTCATCCCCTCAGTAGAATAGGTGAACATTAACCAAATGAGTGCACAGTTGAGTTGGACAAAATTGTTACACACAAAAATCATTGCGTGCAGAATGGTGAAATAACTGCATGGAACTCATGTTAAACAGAATGTTATTAGCGTAGGCGATGTTGAAATGTTACTCTTTTAATACTTGAAATGTCATTCCTGATATCAAGTTATGTTTCTAAATGCACTGCATGGAGCTTTTTTCTAATAGGCCTCCGCAGAAATGAAAAGTGTCAAAATGTCTGGAAGATTATCTGCTCATGTCAAGGGCAGCTGGCCGGGTATTTCTCATGACAAAAATTAAATTTTGGTGCTAGATTTAGGAAATGAATAACAACTAAAGGTTAACAAACCAATTTTCCTTTAAAATATAACAACAGATCAAGCCATTCAAGTAAGTTTCTAGTACACAATTAATTCCACTTCTAGGAAAGGATACTTTGGGGTTATTCTTGCGAAAAGTATGGGGGAATTGAAAAATACCAGTGGTGAAGAATTTCACTTAGGCTTTTCAATACTTATTGTCATGAGGGCAACCAGCTTCATATTTTGACAGGCAATCATCACAAAACAATATAGAGAATGGAGGGAAAGCTATTGGGTTTTTATGTTGTGGGATTTTCTGTCTGATTGAAGAAGTTTGGAAGTTTCTAAAGAATGGTGATTAGTTGTTTGTGAGAGAACCTTCATCAAAGAGCCATCTCTATTTCTTACATATGATTTCTAGTAATATAATTTTTGTTTGAACTGCATTGGCCACTGGAATTGTTTTCCTCGGAAATTTGGAATTCCATTAAATATTAGATAGAAGTGATCTTCTATGTCAAGATTACAGTGAAACACTTTGATATAGGAAAAATCCTTTCAGGTTCATGTTGATTTTTGCATTCTGTGAGTCATGATACACCATGATTTGTCATGATCATTGCATCAGTATTGGAAGCATATAATGCTGTTGATGATTCATGATCGAGATTACATGCCATAGCTGTGAATCTGTAAGATCCAAAGCTGTGTATGAAAGATATTGACATGGGATGATTGGTCATCATTTGGATGATTTGTCATAACCAGGCTCAGGCAGTGATTGGTCTTCCTTCATGATGACAATTTCCTATTCATCTGCCAAAATGAAGGCGTATCCACCTGAGCTGAGATGGAGAGTCATTTATCTGAAATATTTGCATGATAAAAGCGTACGAGAGATATCTGAAAGCCTTTGTGTCTGCAAGGGATTTGCGTATACAACTACATGCAGAAACAGGTGGTGTCCATAAGAAGGAAAAGCCTGGAAGAGTCAGGAAATTGAACAGTAAGTACATTTGGGGTCAACCATAACATATTGGGGGGGGGGGGTTGGAGGAGAAAGTACTGTACTGTGATACATGTACCAGAGTCAGTTATTTATTTCAAGCACTCGCTATATAAAACTTGGTTTCAAGATCGAACAACACATTGTAAATAAGAGAAAGAAGGAATGATTTTTTTTACTGAGGCTAGACACGACATTATTGTCATTTAGGCCAGACTTTTAAAATTTTTCGCTTCTCAGAGCGACCAAACCAACCGTTTTCTGCCTATGGAAAAAAAAAATTATCATTCCCACAATTTTCATCAAATTGACATGTATAAAAAAACTGAGATTTCACATTCTTTTTCGTCCTACCGACCTACCCTAAAAAAGTGCCTTGAGAAGATTAGAGAAACTAAAGATATGGAAAGCACCAAGCCAAGCCAAGGCCGATTCAACATAGCAGTACCCAAGCTAATGATGGAAGTATATTTTTATATTATCCATAACCGCTCCTCCTCCCATGGCATCATCCTGTTGGCCTCCAGTTGCCGTGGACTGGCATTGGTGCTCTCAACAGCTGACGAACAAAATCTCTTGATCGTATGGGCTGTGGTTATGCAGTTATGACAAATCATGCCTATGATGACTCATCATCCCATGTCAAAGTGTTTCACATATTTAGTCACATTTACAACTATATTACACGGTAGTGATCATGAATCATCAGCTGCATATATTTTTCCAATACTAATGTAATGATCATGACAAATCATGGTGTATCATGACTCACAGAATGCAAAAATCAACATGAACCTGAAAGGATTTTTCCTATATCAAAGTGTTTCACTGTAATGGTCTTTACTGCCGTTTACGGTGGTTTGTTACTGACTAAAAATGCTAGTGAAAAAAAAGAGGTGTAAAACCTACCAACGCCACCCCTTCATACCGTATTTTCCTTCTTTATGTAGGTTTATGAAAAACACAATGTACTCATATATGCGAAATTAACTCATTTTGAAGAAAATGTCAAACAGATCTCTTACTAAACTTTCTAAATTGCTTCTTGGTAAAAAAACTTTCCAGACCAAAACTCATTTCATTCGACTAGAACTCAGGAATCTTCAATCAGACAAAAAATCCCACAACACTATAGCATGGACCAAAAGTATAAAAGGGTAATCCTCAATTACTTGCCTAGATCCTTCACTTCTGCTAAATAATCATTCATACATATTGGTATTCTGACTTGCTCATAAACTTTCTTTTAACAAAGTTGTGTTGCCACCCATGACTCTACTATGATATCTTATGGAATATAATAACATATTGTTGCAATACAGTGCCACCTGTAAGTAAGTGAAACGCATTCAGTGGTGCCATTGCATCAATGCTAAACATCATCAGCAAAACTGCTTGTGGAGGCATGAATTCTCATCTGATGAAAGGAAAACATATTTGGTCATAAAGGCCGATATGTGAAGCATGTGGGATAACAATGACAGCTCATTTTCTTTGCTGTAGTTGGAGTAAGGTATGGGTCAAAGTCTTTGATAAGTGAGTGAAACACAGGCTCAATTTTATTTAATAGGGAAGGGTGGTTCACTTATCAAAGTTGAAGAGATAGAGTCTTAAGAGTAGGATGGCATCAGATGTTTATGCTATGACGCCTAACATCCCACTACAGTAATAACAGTACGGGTCCCTCGGAAAATGAATACGCAATTACCTTAGTTTAGAAAGAGGTTGGGAGTTTCACCTCATGGTCAAGCTAAGAAAGTAGATCTTGATGCCATAAAGCCATTGTGCATAATTGCTGTATCAACAAACTTCTGTCAGAGACACACCGAGGGGATGAGTCGCAGAGAGGGAAACCGTCCTAAACTAAGGCAATCCCAAATCTATTAGTTGGGTATTTTGTATATACGAGATTTGTCATGTATATGTTATGTGAGTATGCTTATTGTGGCTTTCCGCATCATTAATCTCCTTTTTCTATTTCCATATAATTCCATTACTGACATATCTCTTCTGAGTGGGAAATGTATAGGAAGTTGCTATATAATTTTGGTCCATAACAGGAGTTAGAAATAATGAAGAATGATTAATTGTTATGAATGTAAAGATATAGCCTTGACATCTGAAATATTAAATGCATGTAGCTGCTGTTGGGGGCACGAAATTCTACAATAATTTATAAATATCTATGAGAATTTACAATTTTTTCTCACAGTCAGTAGGAATTAGGAAATTTCCTGAAAAAAAATGGCTTGAAACTCCAGCAAAAATCGAAATTTTCTTTTTTTTTCAAATAATAATAAAATAATGAATTTGAGAAAAATTCAAATCCGATAATGTCAGCCACTTCGTCATGAATATAGTTGCCTGTGTTCTGGGCAATTCTGGGGAGAAATATCAAAAGTGAAGCCTGAATTATCAGGTTCCTCCTAACAGCAATCTATTATATTGCAAGATAAACAGCCTTTTATTATGTTGTCAGTCATAGAAAAATCTTGGAATGGTGGAATTATTTGCCATAGTGTTTATCGTGTTTGCCGTTCCAGTATAGACCTGCACCTGGGTAAACTGAAGGTATAATCAGTCCAGCTATACAGATGACAAACCAAGCAATGCTCTGTTCCTTGGTGCATCATCCATTCACACCCAAACAATAGTGCTGATAATAAAGCAGTCCATTCTGTTCCTATGGCATCCTTGATGGTCGAATGAAATAATGCGCATTTGCCCATAGGAATGTATTGTATTACCAGATTAAGAGTTTAGACAACGACTTGGAATGAAGTTAGTCTTTTACTCTTTTTTAGATTTAGAAATATTTGTGTTTGCCACAATAATAAACAATGCAGGAACGGAAGAAGGTTTCAATTGGGAAAATTCCCGAATGAATTAGAATTTTTTCACCTTTATGTGGGAAACTATACTATACAATAAATCTACATGTACCATGTCGCAATCCAGTTGTATGTCGCCAAAAAAAGAAGCGAAATTTAAAAAAGTAAATTCCACAGTGGAGTCATTTAGCTTCTATAATCTACATATATTATTTTTTTCTGTGTCCAGAATGATTCACACATATGGGATTATATGCCAGAGCAGGTTCATCTGAACATGCTATGGATCGGTCAATTTCTGAGAATAATATCTAGGATTGTCATCCGTGACATGAAAGAAAATGGTCGGGTCTGGTTATAAAGGGATTTTCTTTTGACACATCACCAATAATGTGTGAGCCGTCGCCCACTCCTTTTCATGTCAACTAGAGGCAAAGATCTAACAAGAATACTGAAGAATATGATAAATGCTATACCCATAAATAGATGCAATTTTGGAGACAGACTAGGGTCCTTCTTTTATTAACGTTTAGTCGTCAAAAGATCAGACAAGTACCATAAGAATAGGCCTGCCTTGTCCAATATATGCTGGATTCTGACATAAGCTTTATTCTAAACTTTAGAACTTCCTACTATCTTAAGCATACTTAGAGCCTTTTGTTAGAAAAGAAGAAACAAATTTGTTGTAGGAAAGCAACAACTGCACTAGACAAATTTATCAACCCATATCTCTACAATTTAGTGACTTATTGCTTAATAACCTGAGCACTAAGAAACAATGGATGATAATATGTCATGTGAAAGGTCATGATGTAGCTTGATATTAAAAATGTTTTCATTTAAATTTATATGATATTGAATCATTATCTTGACCTTGCATGTCAACACACTGAAAAAGTCTCACTCTCCGTGTATTGATCTGAGGGAAGCATTTTCACAAAGAAAATACGTGAAATGACTGTATTTGTTTCAGGTGCCCCCAACATCTTACGATCCAGCTTGACCTTGGTCTGGTATTGCAGTTTATATAGTAAAAGTCACATGTAAAATTTTGGCCCGTTCTATAAATACTTACCTTTACCAGAATTCACTTGAAGCTTATAATGTAATTGCCCATTGGCAAACATGCAAATTTTCAAAATATTTCAAAAACCAATGAAGAAATCAATATTTTTTTCTCAATCCACAGTTCCTGAGTAAGTTTTAGGAGGGAAATTCAAATCTGGTGTTATTTTTTGCAAAACCCCATTTGCCAAGCTGCCAGAAGTTGTCAAATTTGGGAAAATCTGCATAAAATGGCAGAATTTTAGGAAATTCAACACTTCCTAGCTCATTAGGAAGACCTGCTATATAATAGCTGATGCCAGATTTAAATTGCCCTCCCAAAACCACTCAGAAACCATGGATTGAGGAAAAAATATCTATTCCTTCATTGATTTTTGCAATATCTTCAGGATTTGCAAGTTCGCCAATGGAGAATTACGTTATAAACTTCAAGTGAATTCTGGTAAAGGCAAGTAATTATATAATGGGCCAAAATTTTACATATGACTTCTACTATATAAACTGCAATACCAGACCAAGGTCAAGCAGGATCGGAGAATATTGGGGGCAACTGAAACACCCTACTGTATGAGATACTAGGGCTGAAATTTAACCACATGTTTTTCTCAGTCCTGGTAAGAACATATTCTTTGCTCAAAGGACACATTCCCAATATTTTACTATTTGCAGAGATAAGAGACTCTTGGGCTTTGGAACCATCAAAGAAAAAACATCAAATGGTTGATATAACTAACTTCTTCTGGAAATTAATCTAGCCTTCAACCACAGGATTTGGCACATCAGCCACACATAATTCTCTTTAGAAGCAAGGATAATGGATTTATTGTATTTGGTTTCAATCAGGTCAGGCACACCAATAACCAATACAGACACAATAAGGAAATTCCTAACTACCAATCATGTTGAACAATGTGCTGTCTGTCACAGAAGGAATGCTATCAAAACTTAGGAAATACTGCATCATGTGAATGACACTGTCTGGCATGGAACATCAAATAGTCCACTCGGAATGACTGATCATGGCAAGATGACAGGATGATTGAGCAAACCATTTATATTTGTGTGCCACCTTTTCCATGGATACTTCAGTTGTCCACACATTGAAAGAAAGAGCAGCACTACTATTCTGACATTCTTGTGCAAGAATCTCTTCCTATTGAGCAGGCAGATGGACTGCCCTCTAAAACAAGCATTGCAATTCAGGTACACAGAAATGACAGAATGGAAGAGTACTTTTTTGATTCTCATAACAAAAACATGAAATTCGTACATGAATGAGGGTGGAAGACTATCTCTTGGATCTTGCCCCTATATACTTTACAAAGGAATGATCTTTATCAAAAGTAATGTATGGAGGCAATTAAATTTTGCGTCAAGATGACAACCAAGGCTAATGCATTCTTCAAGACACTACAAATGACTCAAATCAAGAGGTTCATTACTTTTTTTTTTTTGACATGATCGTAAAACTTTCTCAATAAATTGTTGAATTATTATACGAGGGGTGTCCCAAAAGTTCTGACCAATTTTTTTGGCAGACCTTTCTTTTTGCAGTAGCTGCATGAAATTTTCACAGAATCAATTTCAGGTATTTCACTATCCATTTGGAAAATATGGTACCTGTTGAAACATTTTAAATTAATTTTCTGTTGCCATGGAAACAGAAGGTCAGTGCACCCAGCGCAGCTCAATTTTTTAGGCCAAATCCAAGTGTCTAGGCTTGTAAATACAAGGAATTTGCTGAAAATATGCAATGGATGATCATGAAAAATATTATTTGGAAACCTAACAGTATCTCACAGTTTTGCATTTACATTTAAAGTCACTGTGAATCAGTTTAACCCATGTGCTAAGGCGATCACCTGGGTCCTCCGAACTGGGCTGTTCTTAAATTGTGGAATTTTAGTGCATGTGGAGACTGCTTCATTTCTCGTTATGACCATTATTTCTTTAATTTTTGAACTGGTATATAAATTATAGTATCGCACAAAGTTACAGAAGGTCAAATCTGGTAATTAAAGGAGTTGAGATTGGGTTTTGAACCTAAGGTTCTTGAGCAGATTGTTTCAGCCAAACCGTCTCAAGCGCTGTTAGGCAACTGCTGGAAAACGCCTTTGGTAATTGCCTCAGCTGATCAGCTTGAAATATAAATAAATGTTTATAATCTAATGGAAGGTATCTTGAAAGACTGCAAGCCTATCAGGAAATACATTTCTTGCAATCATTTGCTTTTTTACTATAAATTCTCTGACTTTTAACACAGCTAATTTGATGAATTTCATCTGAGAAATTGAGCTGCGCTGGGTGCACTGACCTCTCCTAACCATGGTGACAGAACATGGAAAGTGGAAGAGATGAGGCATTTTTGAGATTATGTGACTTGATTTTGAATATTGATATTTGACAATCATACCATTGTTTTGCTGTAAGATAAAAAGCCATTCAACAGAAAACACCAAGTAAAATCGTTTTTAATTGGAAAAGAACCTACGAAAAGGTGAGAGAAATCACTGAGAAATATATTCAAAATATGCGAAAAAGTGGAATGATGACCTACATCAGTTACTGTAATAGCAGACAATTGTGTAGGTCGTATAATAATATATATATTTTTTATAGTCATAGATTGGCCTTTTGCAATATGTGGTCTTATTGCAATGATAGATATACAGTGGTACTTGTGTTATAAGACTCCCTGTTGTAAGACTGACTCACCTTATGTGGCCCACTTCCACCCCCTCTATATATATATATCTTTATTCATACACTCTTTGGAGGTATAAAGTACATATGAGTACAAAATATGAAATAATAAATGAAATTTAAGTTAATTGATTAGACACAATTGATGATTAAAAAAGAAAATTGAAAATACATATTTAGTCAGTGCACAATTGATACAAAGACAACTCTCTGTTGACAGAGTCCAGAAAGTTTATCCTGTCCTCACGAATGTCCTTGATTGCTTGGACCGCACACCTCCGATAAGGATTCTGAGTATATTTTGCACCCCGACAAGAAACTGCACTCCCATGAGAGACCGTTTAGCAGTTGATGATGATTATCTTTGTTGTGGTACGACCTTGTGAACAGATTAGAAGTAGAAGTCTTGACGTTGTGTCACTTAAAACATTTAATTTGTGGAATACCAGCAGTTCATGATTGTATCCAATTTTATGAACAATGATAAATCAACTGCTTCTGAAATCTTGGGCCATTGTCACTTTATCTTGGGCCATTATTCAGTTGCAAATGGGTGTAGTGTGAAGTCAAGAACCATGTCACAATCCAGCGTGAATGATTGTAGTAATGAGAAAATTAAAGATTTACTTCAAGAGGCAGGTTTTTTATTTTAGTTATTGATTGTTCACTTTCGCGCATCAGGTAAAATGCAGTGAAACTTGCTGTTCCTTTGTTGTTTACAGAATGGATAAAATGGACAGCATCAATGCCATCATAATTGATTGCTTTCTGTAAAGAATAACACTTTTTCAATGACAAAATGTAGATACACAATGATCATTGAGTCAGATAAAGTGTTATCTAAACCATCGCATGCAGAATGGTAAATTAACTGCATGGAACGCAAGGTGAAAAGAATATTATTTGCGTAGATGCAGTTGAAAGGCATGGTTGTAACTCTTGAAATGTTGTTCCATTGCAGACATCAGTTTTTGTTTTTAAATGCACTGCATGGATTATTTTTTGAAGGGGCTGAAGCCTCTGCACAAATGAAAAGTGTCAAAATGCACAAATGAAAAGTTTCAAAATGCGCAAATGAAAAGTGTCAAAATGTCAGGAAGATTATCCGCTCATGTCGAGGGCAGCTGGCTGAATATGGCTTATGATAAGAATTTAATTTTTGTTCTGCCATTTGGAAATAAACAACAACTAAAGGTTAATATACTGATTTTCCTTTAAATTACTATGCATAGATCAAGTTATTGAAGTAAGTTTTCAGACCTTCTTAGATTCTAGTAACTGGGAACGATACGATTGAGTTAATACAAGTGAAAAGAAGGTGAGAATGGAAAATACCAGTGGTGACAAGCTTCCTAAATACTGTTGATACTTATTGTCAATAGGGCAACCAGCTTCATATTTTGACAGGCAATCATTGCAAAACTATACTAGACAGAAGAGAAGGAGAGATGTTGCCTTTTTATTTTGCAGGATTTTCTATCCCATTGAAGAAATTTTGAAGTTGCCAAAGAATGATGATTAGGATTCTTTATGTCAGAGAGCTCCTATAAAGGAACCATCTCCGTTTCTTGCAACTGATTTTCTGACAAATTCAGCAGCAAATTCAGGAACAAACTAAATTGGCAGCTGTAATTGTTTTCCACATTATAGTGTCCCTTCCAAATGACAAGAGATGATGAAAGTGGAACTTAGTCTGATTCCAAGCCTAGGAATGTTTGAAATCCATTGAATGTTAGATGGAGGCCTGGGATAGTGGGAAATAGATCAAATATTTGATAGATGCGATAGTCCATGTCATATCCATCTTTACCACTAATTCCCGTCAGTGGCGTAGCTATGGGGGAGCCTGGGGGGGCCAGGGCCCCCCCAAATGGATAAGTGGCCCCCCCACTGGCCCCCCCATTTCAGATTTGAAAAATTTAAAAAAAATATTGGAGCAGTAACAGTCAGTGGAACATGTCCGTTGTGGCCTTCGCCGGTGCTCGCTTATACCTGCCTTCCAGTATGCCTATGTATCTGGAGATTTCATGTAACATAAATCAGGTTGTTTTGAGCCGTGAAATCTTTCCTTTGCTATTGCTCAGTTAAAGAAATAATGCTCCTTTGAAATTTTTCTAATTAAACAGATCTGATTTATCACAAATTGCTACTACCTTTTAGGCCTATTTGAGGAGATGGGTAGATTTCCATCAAAAGGATTTTCATAAATTTTCAATTTAGACTTAGGAAATCAGAAAGAGGACATTCTTAGCAGGAATATACCTACTTGCAAAGACAGTCATGAAAAAAAAAAACAAGAGGATCATTTCACTGCGAAAGATATTCTTTGTGACTCATGGTAATTTATGAGGTGTCATTGTCATACTTTTAATCAAAGTGCTTTTAATATTGGAAGCATAGAATCTGTTTCATTATTTTTTGACAGGTCAAAACTGATATCGTGTAAGTATCAGATGTATGGTCATTTTGTTTATCAGTCACAAAAAAAAAGACAGTCAATATAGCTTAGTCATTCGTAAAGAAGGCAAGTAACGCTGTGTCAATTTTTATCCATGTATTACCACAAAAATGTCGCCAAAAATGCCGCGAAAGGTTGGCCCCCCTAGTTCAGACCCTGGCCCCCCCTTTGCCCCCACACTCATGGATTTCTGGCTACGCCACTGATTCCCGTATTCCATTTCTGATTAAAAATGGCAATGTGAAAATGAAGGATGCAAAACTTACTAACCCTACCAGTAGGGTCATGCAAAAAAGTGAAGTTTTGAAATGTTAATGGGGCACTCCCTGAAATTGTTCCAATATATATGAAAAAAAAATTCAGTAAAAATTTGAGCTCAATCGGACAAAAATTAGAGGGTGCTACCGCATCATGAAAATTAACATTAGTATTCAATACAAAAATATCCAATATTTTGGCATGTAGCGAGTTCAACTATACCTTGTGCACCAAACCAATGCGGCATGGTCATAATTTTTGGGTCTGGTTGTCAGAACAGCGGATCAATACAAATTTGGATAATTTTTTACTTCTCCATGCTGCTACCACCAGACTGAGGAAGATAAAATAGTCAAAATATACCAAATTTGCGGTATTTAATGACATTGCGGGTTTTAATGTCACAGAAATGAAAGTTACTTCAATAGATCGAGCATGAAAAGAGCTTTAATTTGAATACCAACACTGCTATATTCTGACCATCTGACCCCATTGAAATAGGTTATTTGTCATTAACAATTATTTGCGAAAATTCCATAATTTATATTCAAGGCAATGCTGTAATACTGTAGAATATAGGAACACACAGTAATGTTGGTATTCAAATTAAAGCTCTTAATAAGATGGTGTAACCTAAATTTGTGTACCTTTATTCTTGGTTATGTTATTCAATATCGCGTATAACTTTAATACTGTAAAAATCGGGCAAAATTTGTTGCTTTACGAGTGCCCTGCAGCCTGAAATGACCGGATATTGGCAAAATATGAAATGATTTGTGATTAGAATAGTGGAAGGCTTAAATAAGAAAAAAAATTACAGACACTCTTGTGGTAGGATAACTACCTTCACCCTTCACCCATAAAACTGGGATTTCGCCTATAGCAATACAATGTTATATTTCAAATTGTGGTAGCACCCTCTAAAATTTGTCCGATTTGGCCCAAATTTTTACTGAATTTTTTTTTCATATATTGGAACATAATTGGGGAGTGCCCCATTGAAACTTCAAAAATTTATTTTTTCCTACCTACCAGCCCCACCCTTTTATTCTTATTTTCAATCTTTACGCAGGTCGATGAGAAAAACAACATACTCATTTATATATGTATTTCATATCAACTCATTGACGAGCAAATTTCGAAGAGATCTCTTGCTAAATTTTCCAAATTGCTTCTTGCAAAAAAGCTTTCCAGACTCAAACTCATTTTCATTCCACTAGAACTCAGGAATTTCCAATCAGACAAAAGATCCAACAACAATATAAGTTGCACCAAAGGCATGAAAGGAAAATCCCTAATTTACTTTCCCATATTCCCTTCTGCCACTGAAATCATCTGAATATATTTTCCTAATGAATCAATTTTCTGTTACTTTTACTGAAATTTGAATAAGTAGGCCTATGAGTTGCTTGGACCACTTGCTTCGTCGTTTATAAGCTTCTTCTAATTGGCTGATGATCAGTTGAGGTCCAACAAGAGGAAATTAAAATGATACATAGCAAGAAGCCTTGCAACTCATACCAAGTGAAATTGCAATAACAAAGTTGTATTGTCATTCATGACTCTATTATGATAATTATCTTGCCAAATGTGATGGTATACAGATGAATCAGTATGAATGATTTGATCCGGCAATGTCAAAACGTCTAATACTTTAATGTAAATAGTCGGTTAAGAGGTTCTGGACAGTACTTCAAATATTTTAGTGTCTGGGACATACATGCCTGCAAAGCTGCCCAATGAACAGCCCTACACGCATCTTATAAAAAGTAGGCACATTTTGTTGAGCTTTTCTTTGACACTTGTGACGTAATCTTTCTAATCATGTGTTTTTATTGAAATTTGGCTCCACCGTAACCTAGGTAATCTTGTGTTAGTAGCGGTTTTTTTAATATATTGAAAAATCAGAAAACCAAACTAAATATGTTCAATGACTTTGTAGAAATATTTTAGACTCAAATTCAGCTACATGTACGAGAGCCTCCACTTTAATTGATATTCTGCTTCTCAGATTGACAAAAATATATTTTTTTGATTTGCAAGCTGTCCTTGACAACAGCAGTCAATCTTTCAAGCATTTTGACACTTTCATTTGTGCAGAATTTTTAGCCCAATCAAAAACGGTTTAATCCAGTGCATTTAGAAATAAACTTGATGCGTGAAATTGAAAGCATGACATTTCATGCTGCGCACACACTAAAAACATTCTGCATTACACACATTCTATAGAATTTGTTTTCCATTCTCATTGCGTTTTGGTGCTTTTTAAAACAATCACTTTTGCATATTGATTGCATGAAGCTAGTTTTTGAAGAACCGAATCAGGCATGGAATGGTCACTGACATCCTCACCTCTTTGATTGGTCTGGTGTAAGCCTACCCTGACAACAGCTACTGTATTTTTCTAAAGTACAGTACAACCCAAAATAAAGTAAGAACATTTTTTGTTAGAAGTCCTCTGTTTACCTATTTTGCCCTCTTTTCTCCTCTCCATCCCAAATCTCCTTAAAACTCCCTTTGGCTCCTTACAACAACCTTAGCCTATGTTAAGAACTCTATTTAGACAGCTACCAATCTAACAGCAATGAGCAGAGGTGCAAAATATCAAGTAAATCAAACACAATGGGGGTGATTGAGTTCAAATTGGTGTTTTTTAAATGTGATTTTAATGTAATTTTAAAAGGTAGTTTCAAGTAGGTAAAACTAGGAAGTGATTCAGAGGTAGTCAAAAGGTGTGAAAGGGTAAAGTAGTGGCTGATTCTTCCTTCCTGTTGGGGTAATTTTACTTAAGTTTGGGTTGTACTGTATAACGAAACGATTAACCTTCCTCCGGCGTGACACATTCAGAAGGAATTAGGCAATTTCCCGAAAGATCAAAATTGCTTGAAACTCCAGCAACAAACAAAATATTTTTGTTTTATTTTTTCAAATTATATTAGAAGAAGAAATTTGAGGAAAAAGTCATATCCGATATTGTCAGTCACTTCGTCATGAATTTAGTTGCCTGTGCGATTCTGGGGAGAAACATCAAGAGTAAAACCTTAATTATTTGGTCTCTCCTGACAGCAAATCTTTTTTACTGCAAGATAAACAGATTAACATTATGTTGTCAGTCATAGAAACATCTTGGAATGGTGGAATTATTTGCCATTGTGGTTTATTAGCAGCGCAGCTGCTCTTACCCCTAGCATTTTTCTACAAACTCTGACCATATAGGCGATCGCACTGTTACACCTATCACTCTGAAACTTGCCATATGGTCTCATCATGAGTTTATCTTGCTTCCATCAACTTTTGGTAAACTTCTGTGAAAATAATTTTTTTATTTACTCAACTAAAAAGCTAGTTTTCCCGGGAAATTTAAATGATTGTAAATGGTGAGCTGCTGCTGCTGCTCTGCTGCTGCACTGACAGCCAGACACTGTCTACACACCAAGTGACCTAATTAAGGAGTTCTCTTGTTTACATTTAGCTGGTTCTCATATACACAGCAAACAACACACTTTGCCATGTAGCCAGTATGCTATCTTATAGTACAAATAATACACATCAAAAATTAGAAGTCAATCAGTTAAGTTTGCTTTGAGATTAGGCAGTTTCAGTACATTTTAGTGCATTTTTTACTAGAATTTAAAGCCCACGTTGTACTGTTCATTGGTCAGTGGGTTGCCACTCCAAACTCATCAGTGACAGATTATTCAGGCCTGCGCTGCTTAAAGTGCTTGCACGTTATTTTCATGTTTGCCGTTCCAGTATAGACTCACACCTGGGCAAACTTAATATACTGAAGGCATAATCAGTCCAGCTATATAGATGATAAACCAAGCAGTGCTCATGTTCCTTGGTTCATTATCCATTCACACCCAAACAATAGTGCTGATAATAAAGCAGTCCATTCTGTTCCAATGGTGTCCTTGATTGCCGAATGAAATAATGCACATTTGCCCATAGGAATGTATTGTATTACCAGACTAAGAGGTTAGACAAAGACTTGAAATGAAGCTGTATTGATCAGGGAACTAGAAATTAGTGAAAGATGTATGTTCTCCATCACTTAGTAAAAGACTCTCTCAAAAATTCCTCCTATCCTTATAACCAGCTAGTCTTTCACTATTTTTTAGATTTGGAAATATTTGTGTTTCCTCAATGATAAACAATGCAGGAATGGAAGAAGGTTTCATTTGGGAAAAATCCCAAATGGATTATTATTTTTTCACCTTTTTGTGGGAAATTATTCTATAAATCTATATGTACCATATCGCAATCCAGTTGTATGTCGCCAAAAAAAGGAGTGAAATTCAAAAAAAGTAAATTACATAATGGTGTCATCTCGCTTCTATAATCTGCATATATTACTTTTTCTGTGTCCAGAATGAAACACACATATGGGATTATATGCCAGAGCAGGTTCATCTGAACATGCTATGGATGGGTCAATTTCTGAGAATAATATCTAGGATTGTCATCGGTGACATGAAAGAACATGGTCAGGTTTGGTTGTAAAGGAATTTTCTTTTGACGCCTCACCAATAATGTGTGGGCTGTCGGGCACTCCTTTTCATGTCAACTAGTGGCAAAGATCTAACAGGAATACTGAAGAATATGATAAATGCTATACCCGTAAATAGATGCAATTTTAGAGACACACTAGGGTCCTTATTTTTATTAACGTTTAGTCCTCAAGAGATCAGACAACAACCATAAGAACAGGTCTGCCTTGTCCAATATATGCTGGATTCTGACATAAGCTTTATTCTGAACTTTAGAACTTCCTACCATCTCAGGCATATAGAACCTTTTGTTAGAAAAAAAAAACAACAAATTTGTTGTAGGAAAGCAATGACTGCACCAGACATATTTATCAACTTGTGTCTCTACATTTGGTTATACAGTAAGAGTGACTAATTTTTGTATCATAGCTTTTATTTGTACCCTTAGTAAGCTGAGCACCAAGAGACAATGGATGATAATAGATAATTTGAAAGGTCATGATGTGGCTTGCTTGATATCGTTATTCATTATTTCATTTAATTTTTTTGTCAAATTTCAGTAAAATCGAAATACAAACATTTTGACCTTTCAATCACTCACAGCAAAGTGATAAACTGCCCTCTAAAATCAGCACTGCCATTCAGGTACATGGAAAATAATAGAATGGAAGAGTATTTTTTTTTATCTCAAAACAAAAACATGAAATTTTTACATGGATTAGGATAGATGATCATAATTATTATCTTGGATCTTGCCCCTATATACTTTACAAAAGAATGATCTTTATCAAAAGTGACGCATCATGCCAATTAAATTTTGCGTCAAGATGACAACCACGTTTCATGTCTTCTTAAAGACACTGCAAATTACTCAAAATCAGGAGGTTCGCCACCAATTTTTATTTTGAACATGATCTTAAAACTTTCTCAATAAATTGTTGAATTATCAGATCTGAAAGAATTGTTTCCTGTCCAGCAACGAAGATAAGATATCTATTGTCATAACTTGGCAAATTGGCCAATTCCATGGTTCAATCATGATAGGAGACTCTTTTTGTTCCCAGAGACATTACTTCCTTCTTAGGAATTATATCATCCTTATCAGAAAAAGATGCAATAAAACAAGAATGAAGTGAAAAACTATTGCTAACTGATATTGTTTAGTGCTCCTTCCAAGAGAGATCATACGTGGATAGTGCCAGATTTACTTGAGAATTCATACTAAATATATTAGTACCATGAATAGGGAAATTCTTTCTCCTGTATTTTTAACTGAGTGACCAGTATTATGAAGAATTATTTCTAAACTGGCAAAAATAAGGGAGTGGGGTAGTTGACAACATGTGTTCTTTGAAACAACGTCAATGACTACTTTCTGCCTTATGTGATCTTTTTTCCCTTCACCTTGATTTACGATTCAGGTCCAGACAATGTCCCACAAACATGGCTAGAAAGTTCTCAAAAATTGGATTTATATTGCGTCTGTTGAATGCATTATTAGGTGGGAAACGTGGCTTCACTGTTTGGGGAGGGTTGCTGATTTTTGTGTCCGAGAGCAGGGCCTCGGGCCCTTTGTCGTCATCAATGGGATTGTCATATCAAAGTTGGTGTGGATCGAAAAGCATTTCACAGATGCAAGAACAACCCAAAGTTATGATGCCATTATGATGCCCAGTGTTTACACTGTTGCACTAGATGCCCTGGCTTTAATCTTATGTCTCACTGCTCTAAATAGTTAACTTTAATCCCCCAAATTCCTCCTTGCTCAGCAGACGATTTCTGAGAAGCATCTTCTTCTTCTTTCCTTTGGCCTTTCCGCCCTGAGACAAAGTGGGGTGCACGACAACCTGAGATTTATACTTCAGCCAATTACTAAAGATAGACAGACAGACACATAGATAGACAGATAGATAGATTGATAGGTAGATTGATAGATCTATAGATAGAATGCAACTTTTAACAATTTATAGAGATGTGTTAATGTAATGATCATATCCCATTGAGTTATAAGGGTTATTAAATTGCTCGAGGACACGGTGCATGCATTGCATGCTATTTTTAGTTTTGTTCTTCTCAAGCAATTTTTTATGCTGTTGTCAGAATTACAATGCAGTTCAGATGGTATATTTGCCATGTATTTACCATAATAATTATTAAGAACAAACAAAATGATATGGTGTGCAACAGAAATATGTGACCTATCTAGTGGGGTTATTATGGATATTTCAGCCTCCCAAACGATCAGATAACACCACTTGCTCTTATGACACAATCTGTCCGCATTGATATATGGATAAATATTTTTCTTTGGATAGTAATCAGTATCACTCACCGGTTCTTGAATGAGACTTTATTTCATCTACTGGACTGTAAGCCATACTGTATAAACCTTTGGCACAACAGCCTCCGTGTTATACAAAATCTCAAAGAATTGCGCTCGGTCTAAATAATTCCCTAAGTAAATTGTCATAGTAGGGCTTCAGGCTAAGGAAATAATGTGTTTTTCTGTACATCATGATAGATTCAAGAAAGAAAAAGAAACAAATCTAGTACAGTCACCAGAAAAACAACAAGATTCAAAACAAGATTGGCTTCTTTCCACACAGTCTGACCCATTTTACGAAATAAGGCATCTGCCGGGTTGACATTTACAACATGTTTTCTTCTCTGAATGTTATAGGTCCAGTCTTTTCAGGCCGAAGTCACTGTGACTGGCTTTTTGTTTTCAATGACCTTTTTTCAATCTACTAATGCCATGGCTGGGTAGGATTTGACAGTAATCTACACTGAATAATCCTTATCAAAACAAGACTATTACTTGGAAAGTGATGAGGTATTTTTAGGATTATGTGACTTCATTTTGTATCTTTTTATCTTTGACAGTCTATACTTTTCCTTGAGGCCTAGAAAAACTGCTCGAAAAGTTACCTCACAGGTCTGTTGTTTTATTGTATTGTCCCCGAGGTAAAAGCCATTCAACAGACAACAGCCAACAATACCTTGTATTGGACATCCTTTTAAAAAGATCACTGAAAAGGCGATGGAAAATCCCTCAAATGTATATTCAAATTATGAGGAAAACTTGAAAGACAGCCGACATCAATCATAGCAGACGATCAGTACAGCCCAATATATTTTCCAATCAAAAGCTCTCACTTGCATGATAAAATTAACTATATAAGGGGAAATCCTAGTAATTTAAGGGGAAAGATATTAGCTCATGCTATGCCTCATTTAGGGTCGCATGTCACAAGGCCGTACAATTTGCTTTACATGGCCCTTTTGGACCAAATTTTTTTTTCCTCAAAAAAGACTAAAATAGACCAAGTACAACCAATTAAAACAAAAATTAACAACGATTATGCAATAACTAGGTCTGTATATGGCATAAACAAATGATTTCACCTCACAAATCGATGTAAAATCCAGATTTAAAATGCATTTTTCTCGAAAACTACTTCATTCCACTAAAGCTGTTGTAAAATACCAAGTACTCCATGTATCACCATGAAATTGTCACTGAAGTTGGCCAAGATGATGATCTTACTGATTTGAGCAGTAAAAAGAAGTATCTCTTCTCCAAAACCTAATACATAGATCCACAAAGTCATGATACAGCAACCCACAAAAAACTTTTTCAAGCATCATGTGTATAACTAAGCTAGAAGCCTGAGTTCATATTAAAATCTCAAGTAAAAGGTTTCAAAACGTTACCAATATACCTAAGAACTAGTTCAAACATCTTACTTCAATAATTATCAAAAATTCATGTCACATCTCACATATATATCCAGTCTCAATTTTTGTGCGCTGATAAAAAATCAATATCTCAAGTGAGTATGTTATTTAAGAGCAATTCTTATATTTTTACAGAAATTCCTGCCGTTTTTCAAGATATGAGGGCATAAAAGTAAATTATGACTTGTTATTTATTAGTTTGATCACTTTTTGGTCATTTTTGAAGTCCAGTACATTGCCATGAAGCCAGCATAAAAATCTGTACCAATCATGCGTAGGGTTTTTCAGAGCATCACAGAAGTCACAAAATCATTGCTAACCTAACCATATTTTATACCACAGTTAACCCTGACTTATGAGCATTTGGAAAGTAGCACTTTCCACATTGTACGATTTTACTGGTTGTAGCTCTGATGGTTTAAAACCTATAACCCCTCTCCAATTTGACAGTTTTTTACAGGTGTTACAAAAGTTTCAGTGTAAACTAGACAAGCTACATAGCAAGTGGTTTACCTTCACACAAAATCTGAGATATGCATTTGAAAGTAGAACTGAGAGCATTTCTTTGGTACATGTTTGGAGTTCCTAGCTTCAATATTAAGAGTTTCAAACTGAATTTAGAAAAACATGTTAATTTTTTTTGGCAAGAGGGACAGGTTGAGGTTGCTTTGCATTAAAGGCTCTACAAAAGACATGATGATAGTTAGAGAGACAATGCAGGCTTTTTAGGCTCGACAAGGAATTGGGTACTGCTACAGAGAAAACCAGAACAAGATATCTTTTGTCATTGGCCTGCAATCTCACTTTCAAGATGATTTTTTTCAAATCTGATGCAATGCGGGACACAAACAAATCACCTGTTTTCTCAAGGTTTTTGGTGGCTAACAGCCTTATTCTGTATGGAAGATTATTTTTTGGGGGTCAATATGAAACTGCAGATGCTAGGCATTCCAGTGATATATAATAAGTGATGGTACTTACAAGATATGTGCTTGTAAAAGTACTGAGTGAATAAATTCAGGACATAATGTCCCATTGGCCCAGCAGCCATTTCAATTTTATTCTGATAAATGTTTGGCTTATGATTTAGTTGCAGAGTCACGGTAGATACACAGTCAAGGTAGATAACTCTTTACATACACGCCAAAATGATGGCATGGTAAATCAACTTCAAGGAACACATGTGGAACAGAATATTATAAGCATAGGTGCTGGTGAAATGTTTTGCTTTTAATTCTTGAAATTACATTCCATTGCACACATCAGGTTTTGTTTCTAAATGCACTGCATGGAGTTTTTTCTAATGGGGCTTAAGCCTCTGAGCAAATGAAAAGTGTCAAAATGCACAAATGGAAAGTGTCGAAATGTCAGGAAGATTATCCGCTCATGTCAAGGGCAGCCGGCTGAATATGGCTTATGATAAGAATTCAATTTTGGCAATGCTGCTTGGAAATAAACAACAACTAAAGGTTAACATACCAACTTTTCTTTAAACTATTACAGAACAAACTATTCAAATAAGTTTTTAGTTAATCTTAGATTCCACTGACTGGGAAAGATACTATGGAGTTAAAACAAGAGAAATGAAGGTGAGAATGGAAAAATACCAGTGGTGAAGAACTTTTCTGAAGTTTGCCAAGACTTATAGTCAGTAGGGCAACCAGCTTCATATTTTGACAGCCTACCTTCGCAAAACAATAGAGAGAACGCAAGAAAAGATATTTGCTTTTTATGTTCCAGGATTTTCTGTCTGATTGAAGAAATTTCAAAGTTGCCAAAGAATGTTGATTAGGATTCTTTTTGTGTGTGAGAACTCCCATCAAAGAACCAACTCCGTTTTGTGCAACTGATTTTCTGACAAATTCAGCAGCAAATTCAGCAACAAACTAAATTGACAGCTGCAGTTGTGTTCCACACTATAGTGTCCCTTCTAACAGATGATAAAAGTGGATCCGATTCCAAGCCTGGAAAAGTTGGAAATCCATCAGATATTACATGGAAGTGATCTCATATAGGTCTTTACCGCTATTTCCATTGGTCCGTTTCTGACTAAAAATACCATACCAATGTGAAAATAAAGGATGTAAAAGCTAACAACCTGCCCAGTCCACATTTTTATTTTATTTTCATCTCTACGCAGGTCGATGAGAAACACGACATATCAGTACATGCAAAATCAACTCAATGTGCAGGAAATCAAAAAGAGAACTCTTGATAAACTTTCCAAATTGCTTCCAGCCAAAAAGCTAACCAGACAAAAACTCATTTTCATTCCACCGAGAACTCAGGAATTTTCAATCAGACGAAAGATCCCACAACATGGGGCCAAAGGTATCAAAAGAAAATTCCCAATTTACTTTTCTATATTCCTTCACTTCTGCTGTAATCATCATAGGCGTATCGGAGGGGGGGCAGGGGGGGCGATCGCCCCCCCAAAATTTTGGGAAACAGTAAGATTCGGGCAAAAAGGCTAAAAAAATTTGGGCAGATGATTAAAAAATCACGATTGAAAATTAATGATTTCCAGGCAATTTCGTTTGAAATGGTATAAAATCTAGATCTTGAAATTTTGGCAAATGTCGCGTGCCCCCCCCCCAAAAATTGCACGCGCCGTACGCCTATGGTAATCATCAGTAATACATATCAGTATTCTTGGGAGTCTGTGTCCAGAGTTGGGAGTCATTTTGATGAAATTTGGCTCTGCTATAACCTAGGTTATTTTCTGTGGGCTTCTTTTTTTTAAATGTTCTAAAAGAATCAGAAAACCCAACAGACTATATGTTCAGTGAATTTGTAGAAATATTTCAGACTCAGGTTTTATAACAAGGTCCTCTACTTCAATCAATATTCTGTATCTCAGAACGACAAAAATACTTATTTTTCGATTTGCAAGCTGTCCTTGGAAACAACAGATAATCTTTCAAGCGTTTTGACACTTTCATTTGTGCAGAAGTTTTAGCCCAATCAAAAACAATTTAATCCAATGCATTTTGAAACAAAACTTGATTCCATGAAATTGAAAGCATGACAATACATGCAGCGCCCATGCGAATAACATTCTGCTTAACACGCATTCTATGCAATTTGTTTCCATTCGTGTTGTTTTATGGTACCATTATATAGCATGCACCTTTGCGTACTGATTGAATAAAACTAGTTTTGTCTGAGAAGTACCAAATCGGGCATGGAATGGTCCATGATGTCTTTCCCTGTCTCGAGTCTCTTGAGCCTTTTTATGAATTGTTTCAATATATTGCCAGTAAGAGAATATAGTGAACATTGCCTGCTTGGCAGTGGGCTATATACCATAGTGTTGACGAAACAACATCATGGTCTCATCTTTTGTATTAGAAGTTCAACAGTCCCACAACAAGATTATTCAATTGTATGGTTTTTAGGAGTGAGTGACATACATTTATAAGAGTATTTATATATAGTTATTGAAACATTGAGTAGGATTTTTAATAAAATCTGATGACAATATAGTGTAATTTTCCGATTGTAAACTGACCAGAATTGTCTTACTGGCTCCCGAGAAACAATAGCCTAATTGATTTGCCTTGAATATTTCCTAACTCAACTCATATCATATCTGAAAGAAATGCTTCGTGAATAGGTTTTTGTGTTGCAACACACTGCAGATAGCTAGACAGAAAGACAGACAGTTTTGTATTTTTGCCATCTGCAAACAAATGCAAAACCGAAAACGACCTGTTATATGATAATTAATATCCTCTAAAAATATAGCTCATCGGATAACAGATTGTTGTCCTTAAATGGAAACCGAGCAAAGATTTTTTAATTAGTTCTGTAGATCATGCATTATTTATATTAGAAGGCTTATAATATATTTTAACTGTGATTGATTTAGGTTTCTGTTACAAAGTCTTGAATGCATTTGTTATTACACTGGCCAATAAAAAAAGTAAATGTGTTTTACATTGAATGTAAGCAGTGGATTAAAAACTGAAACTGTATCTTTCCAGCTCAAATTGAGCATTATTGAGGCTGGCTTTATCAAATTCCTCATATAAATCAAGGAAGTCATTGTAAATATAAAAGATAAGCTAGTAGGCTTGTAAGCTCAGACTAAAAAGCACAAAAAAGTTCTCTAAAATTGTTACTTATCAAACTAGCAAGAAAGAATTTAAACATTAGAGATTCAGCTTTTCCCTGGAATCCTCATTCCAGGGATTGCACTGAGTGATATATCTTATCAGGCATCATCATCATCCGTTTGCATTTGTGTAATTTCAAAAAATGTTTAAATTGTCGCAAAGCATAAATTCATTGTTTTATGTCAACTGGAAGAATGTCAACTTTGGGATGTTAATCATATTGAATACAAGGAATTTGCTTGTCAACAACACTGTGTTGTGCAATTATTAATATCATTGTGCATTTCATTTTCCAGGTTGACATAGTACTGTGCACAATGAAAGGCGCTTTCTCACCATACTTTTAATTGAGGTATGTGCTGCAAAATTAATTCACCAATTGGTGGGGTTTCATGTAAGCATCATATATATGTTCCTGTAAATCAGTTTATGTGATTGTCTATCCTTACGAATAAGCATTTTGACTTGACCTTGACTCTAACCTCTTCTAGCTCAGTCATTATTGCGAAGGAGTAAAAAAAATAATAAACCTGTGAGGCTATTACATAATATATTTTACACACTACTCTTGGATTTTCCACTACCATTTGTTTACCAAGAACTTGTCACCCCATGTCTGATGAGAAATGCATTCCTAGCACAAGTTCCGTTATATGTGTTTTTGTTTTACTTTTTCCTCCTCCAAATATTGCTGGCTTGACATGGAAGCTAACAATTTGTAGCTGACTGTGTATCAACTGTCTGTTGTTTTCCTGCTGAGAATAACATCCGGCTGAAATGACACTTATAGCATAATGGATCTCTGCCATTAATGATATTGTGCTGCAAAGAATCACAATGCATTTGAAGGGGCTCAGATGCAATTTTTTAATCTCAACTGCGGACTAAAGATCTAGGAGATGTATCCTTTGCCTTGATTAACTTGTTGAGATTAATGATATGCTGCTTGTAATAATAATTTAATTCCAAATTGGGGAAAAAAAATGTATCTGAGTCTGATAAAAGACAGGACATGATTGATAGATAGATAGATAGATATGGTAAGTGCAGCCCTCTAAGCCAAGTTCTGGGCGCTCACGAGGGTTGATTGATGAGATGAGAGAGAGAGCAGGAGTCCCCAACATGTTACACATTTACCCCATGTGAGGGATCTTTTACTTGCCCAGCACAGACACTGATACAAGGGGCCGCCAATTTAACGTCTCATCCGAACGACATCCAGCTGGGATTTTGCTCATAAAGGTACACTGAAAATTTCGGGTTCCCCAATCGGGAGTCGAACCCACGCAGGCAAAGACCTTCAGCGGAGCAGGCTGGAACCTTGACCACTACACCACCCAGCTGCCTTAATTTTAGTGACATCATTAATATCTGAAAATAGCTGAATGTAATCACTGTTCCATTCCCAGCTGAAAACCATAGCATAAAAAGGTGAGTATGATGCCCAGGCAAATGATTTCTCAAGACGTTATTACGTGTAGGCGTGTTGTCTTTGATACTTTTACTTTGATGTTTCCGGGACTAAATGTCTTGCAGCAGAATAACCCTAAAATGACAGCGAATTGTGTCTATTTATGTGCATGACCTCAAATATCTTCCTTTTTTCTTGTCTGATCTATTCAATAAGAAAGACCAGATGAATATGAGCAGAAATGTCATATTCAGATGTATTGTCGACAAAGATAAACAGCTAAGATTTATAGGAAGGGACAGATCAAAATCATTTCTAGATAAAAATACTCCTCCATATTGGTAGGCCGCCGGTTGGTTCAGTGGTCAGGGTCCAGACTTGCTCTGATGAAGGTCTCTGTCTGCTTGGGTTCGAACCCCGTGCAACTGCAAATATTTTTCAGTTGATCTTCAAGAGCAAAGTTCCTCCTGGATGTCAGTTTGACCAGATAAATCGATTTTCAACAAAAATTATATGTAGCATTCATGCCACAATAAAATGTGAGACATGCCTTACTGGTTGTTAAACCTGTCATACACAACAACTGATACACAAATAAATATTCCAGATTCCAATAAATACTGCTTGGACATCAGAAATAGGAGACATACAGGTAGTGTAAATATGTTATGGTGGCATACATCCAGTGCACTAAGGTAAACACACTATTTCTGAATAAGGCAGGACTGATTGACTAGAAATTGCCTTAGTTTAGGAAAGCATATCCTGTTTTGGACCTGGTTCTTTTTTCTTAGCTCTGAAGGGCCTGTCATTGTTACAACACAAATATTGACTCTGTCAAGAACCAAAAAATCTCACCCTTCCGCAAACTAAGGCAATTGCCATGTTTTGCCTTATGCCTAATAATCTGTTATATGGTGATAACAAGATATATGATTTAAGTCGATACCTTCAATATCTGACGTGGTATTTAAATGCATGTGTCATTGTCTTTAAAGATTATTTGCTGATTACGATGCATCACTTAACATTTCTGTGAATGCCACATATTAGGACACAACAAAACAATTAAATCAAAGGCAAAAGTGATTTTGTAAGCTGTCAGGGATCAATTTAATCTGACATCTTCATTAAACCATATCACTTGGAGCTTCGTCTTAGGGGCAAATATTTTAATCCCCAGTGGAAAATTGGTGGCATATGATGCAAGGAAATCAGTGGTTTCCTCAATCGTCATGTCATCTTGCCATGCTCAGTCTTTCTGGATGGCCATTTGATGTGTCATGAAAGAAGCTGTTAGGCATGTAATAATTGTAATTCAGCTAGTACTTCAGGTACTACTTTCTTAATTGCGGTAGCATGTAATCTCTCATTTGCATAAGTAATGCTATTTTCCTTGTCATTAACAGAACAAATTAACTGCATACGATGTCAAAACCGTCGTGTCGCAAGAAAATGTTTTCCTGATTGATTTGCAAAATGATGTCTTTTTATAGAAACAACATTTATTTTCACCTCTGTCATCATGTTAGACAAGCACAAACAAGTATATTGGACTATTACTGGTATGACATGAAAATAAGTATTAATTCAAATAATCTCAATGGCCTTCATTCATGACAGTATTTGCTTATTTTTTGACATGACAATTATTTGGGAAGAAGGTGATATATTACTCATTTATATAGTTGGAGTAGTTGCTGCAATGCAATTGTTTCTTTAGAAGGATCTCGTCAAATTCAGTCATAAGTCAATAATTTCTTATGGTACTGTAATTTCATTATCATGGGGGCCCCGTAACAAAATCTTACTGACCCAAAGAGGCACATTCTTTAACCATTTCTTATGACTATATTAACTTACCTATAATATCAAGTCATTCTTTCGTATGCATATAAAACCTTCTTTAAGAAAATATAATGCTTCTTCAGCGAGCTTATCTCATATTGATGTTATATCAACTTTACAGTCTGGTATTCCCTTTAAGTCTGCCTATACTGTAGCAGAAGAAGTCTGAAGAACATATTGGATCATAACAAGATCCGGAAGCAGTCAAAGAATATTGGATCATAATATTATTCGGAAGAAGTCTGGAAAGCCTCATATTTTGTGCTATAACATTGCCTGAGAGACATTTTGGGGTAATCTGACTGCCCTTCAGAGCCAAAGGTTGCATTTTCCCATAATGAATCAAGTAAGGGTCAGGGACCATACAAATAGTGTCAGAATCACTAGCCATTTCCCTTTTTATGAAAGACCATCACATGAGAAGGACACTCTAAAGATAAAGTTCCTGCAAAAACCCTTAGCGGTTTTTCAGCTTGTCTACCACATTATTCTGATTAGGGTTTATACTGATTTTCTCCTAATGTATAAGAGTGCAGACAGAAAGGAGATTTATGAAATATGGTTTTTTGTTTTAGAATAGAGAATATAAATGCTCATACTCAGGGAAAGGTAGTCCCTTTTTGTTTAGGCTTTTTATAAAACAACAACTATTTACAAGATATCGGCATATGAAATTTGAGGATTTATCGAATGATGAAATGATAGCTTATGGGGATTTTTGTCAGGTCATGATGATCAAACGCTTTATAATCTTGGATAAATTTCATGCCCTTTTGTCTGAATGTATCTGAATGTGTTGTCTCTTAAAATACATCAGACTTCATTGGCGTCCTGCACTTTTTCATCAACAGGAGCTTATTAGATACTTGATGTCATGACTTAATCACAACATGCAGCTAAACTCCAGGTATTAATTGGTAGTACTTGCCAGCGAGCCTTATGGAACTATAATCTATTTGATAAAGAAAGCAGACAATACCTACGGACCACTCATTTCATGCTTGTTATTACATATTTGCACACCACAGGCCTTATGAGTTTTCAAATACTACGAAAAATTGTTTATTCTGCCGAATTAAAAGAGGTCTGTGTCAGTATGAAGAGGGATATTCACGGTAAGTTTGGTGCGAGTTGTTATATAAACCAGTTATGAGTTGATATCATTTCACTTTGAAACTATCTTTGTGAGATTCCACTCATTTCTTTTTTCCGAATCAATATAATATTGTATCATAGAGGAGTTCCAAAACCGCTCATTCATTTGCATACAAAAGAAGTCAGATATATTGAGTCTGACCTGTGATGTCACCTGTGTGATTGGGAAAGCACCCCTGCCCACATCCGTAACATTTATTACAACTCATTATGCCAAGGGATGATTCACATAACCCATAACCAATTCATAAGGTGATTGTCATGTTGGTGGACACCACCAAAGCTGAAGCACTAATAAAAATAACTCTCATGGAAATTATGTTTGTTTATCATGAAGTTCCTACCCTGATACTACTGACTTTAGAATGCCTTCAAGCTTGTTAAATTGCTTACACAACTATTTTAGAAAATGCCAACATTTAATTTCAGTTTTATGTTCACTCAACGATTCTGTTTGATATGCAAAATTCCATGACCTGGTAGCATTAACAGGTTAATGGTTTTGTACGTGAAGATTGTGATCAGACGACAGTTACTGTACATATAGGTGCTTTCTCTTGAACCAATGCATCCTATTCAAAACCCTGAAAATTTGGCATGGTATGAAGAGAATTGGTCTAGATTAAACAGTCTTTATCCAAATTAAAACTATGTAAGTCAGTCTCTTTATGCAATTTTAACTGGGCCCCAAATAATTGTTTTAATACTAAATGCAGGACAATTAATCCAGCACTCTATTAAATATGCTCTGGAATGGGCTCATTTCTCCAGTATCTTTTTCCTAGTATTTACTGGTCTTCTCTTCCCATGCTTATACTTGGAATTCCTTCACAATGAATATGCCTCTCCTGAGAAGGCTAAAACAGCCCAGCTGTGTTGACAAGTCCTGATTGTACAAGTCTCTGCACTCCGCGCCTTCAGAGCATTCTGCTACACTGTATATTATCTAGCATTGCTGATGGGTGTGTACGACTGTATATTGAGCAACAGCTACTTCATCAAACTGCTGTCTGCATGCTGGCATTGGTTAATTATGTGAAATCTAGAATCGTATGTGTCAACCATTATGTATGTTTATTCCACAAGCTAAGAAAACAAAATTCAAGCCTCAACAATCAAGGT
Source organism: Platynereis dumerilii (assembly GCA_026936325.1). Classification (NCBI taxonomy): domain Eukaryota; kingdom Metazoa; phylum Annelida; class Polychaeta; order Phyllodocida; family Nereididae; genus Platynereis; species Platynereis dumerilii. The sequence goes on from JAPTHN010000013.1 coordinate 29,400,446, forward strand.
TTTGAAAAATTCAAATTTCTAATGGGGTAATGCGACTAATAGACTAGTACATACCTCAGTAACTTGACTGAACAACATTGAAAATGATTGTGAAATTTTACAAAAAACCAACCAGACAAACACTCAGGCTTAAAATTTCAATTGGCGCTTAGAGAAAACTGCTGTCAGTTGAATATGACAAAAATGACAGCAGAAATTTAATCTAAAATTGATCTGGCATAAATCTGAATTGAAGACACTGTTCCAAGCTTCTCTGGGGGGCGGGGAAGAGGAGGATTCATTTTGGATGCTTTACTTTCCAAACTGCTAAGAAATTCAGTTTGTTAAATAAAAAGACAATTTATCTGATTGCAATTGTATATTCTAAATCATGCCTAAAATAGAACTTATGAAATCATCCCTCAAATATATTATCTTCTGAATAGTATCGAACATAATCATAAAAGTTTGTTTTTGTCAACAGCTTTATTTATTCTACATTCCTCTGTCCAAAAGGAAGCTAATATCTTGCGTCTGATGAGTAATAACTGTATCTCATTTTCCTGCTGGGAACAATAACAGGCTCAAAGCATTGCGTTGCAGAAACTATGCAGCCTGGAATCAATAACACAGTGTTGTGGCAGTTTTATAGTTTATAGTTTTGTGACAAGAATATTTTAAAATGATGATTCTCCTGAGACAAAGAAAACTTCTACAATCGATGAACATTCAAATCGATTTACTTCTTTCTGGATTGTATATAATTGTGTGTTATTCTATACTGTCTTAATTTCCTACTTTTTATGTGCGTTTTGTTATTTAAAAAATCCATAGCAATCTATAGGTATTCATTAATTTTAAAATTCATTGAAGACATTTATCCTACCTTCAACAACAGACCAGCAACAGAGGCAACGGTCCTGAACTATCCTCAATAAGCAACAACCTTGCACCTCTTCTAAATAAACATGCCATTGCAGTCACAAGAAGAGAATTTACATGACCCACAACGAATGTTATTGCAGAAAGGACATAGATCTCAGAGACCGACGCAACTATGTTTTCCTCCCATGTGATGTTCACCTTTTTTTTTTTGATCGGCCATTATTCAAATGTGGCTTTCCTTTTGGTCCTATTTTTGTTTTTTCATGCATAAAAGGTGTGTTGCTTCTGAAACAGGGAAGACTTTCCTTAGTCAAGCTAAATGCCATTTTAATGAGATTTTCAATCTGGCCCGCTTTGTGATCGTTTCCAAATACTGTCCATGCCAAGAACAAGGACCACCCAATTTATATCTCAATGCCTAAGCTACCAACATTTACTTGATGTATGGAATTATATAAAATGGAGGTATGCAGTGTGGCAGTCGATGCCTGATTTTGAATAAGCATCATGTCTTGGTGAAATATGGCTTTTAGATGATCAATTCAATGATTTTAAAGTGCTTAAATGTATTTTGTTTAATGTCTACCATCCTCCTATGAGCTCGGCCAACATTTACAATTACATCCTTGACAGGTCTGATCAAGCTTGAATCTTTCTCAGCTCCCTGGGGAGTATACACCAGTGTGCAGCGAATTCCATGCGCTCCTTAGTTAAGCATTCCACAATTGCCATCACCGCCTATTGCCAAGTAACCATTTGCACCTGGGTGGAGTGAAGCAATGGTTAAGGAGGATCTGCTCAGTTCCTTCGTGCCGTGACTGGTGTTCAAACCCACAAACATGCGCGTAGCAATAGATATTGTTGAGGAGTACAAGAAAAAGCTCATTTCTGTTAGTAATTGCTTTAGTTAAACCTTGATTCCACAATGATTATTTCTCAGTATGGGGATTACAATTAGATATTAAGGCTTCAGTTTTTTACAATAAAAAAATTCCTGCAAAGAGACAGATTCTTCTGGTCTGTCTTGAAATATATAATTCCTGGTCAGGTTATGTCATAACATCATGTAGCTTGATTGAGAAACAGATATTTGAGGACATTGCATGCCCCAAATAAATGAATTTTCTGAACTTTACTGTAATATAAATACATTTCCTTCAAGTAAAACACAAGCCCTCCTAGGGATTATCTGATGGTCTCCCCATAATGCATGAACTGCTATGATTGTGTAGAGAAATCCACTCAGCTATTGAACAATTTCATCCTACAGTAGTTAGTCAGAACTGGAATATTAATTCCTTTGATGTCAACTGTGTGATTGGGAAAGATACCCACCCAACACCCGTAAAGTTCATAACCACTTATGTTTCCTTAATGGAACTAACCCTGGGACCAACGTTAAGCGGATTATGTCTTTTATGAGCTCGAGGGAAGGTTGGCATTTTTTGTTTAGCCAAATAGATTAATATCTGAAGGTGGCTCACAGCCTTTGTAGTTCATGCTTACTTTGTAATTACGTTTTCATGGAATGCATGTTGAACCGAATATTATTAGCAAAGATGTAGTTTCCATGTTTTCCTTGTAATTCTTGAAATGTCATTCATGGCATCAACTTTTGTTTCTAAATGCATTGCATGGAACTTTTTTTAACGGGGCTTAAGCCTCGGTACAAATGAAAAGCTTCAAAATGCACAATGAAATGTGTCAAAATGTCATGAAGATTATCTGCTCCTGTCAAGAACTGGCTGAATATGGCTACCGATAAAATTAGATTTCTGTACTGAATTTTGAAACAGACAACAACTAAAGGTTAGTCTACAAACCAGGTTAATCTAAATACCAAATTTCATGAAATAAAACAGATCAGACCAATTAAGTAAATTCTTAGTCCGTAATTTTAAAAATTCCACGTCTAGGAAAGGATATTTCGGGGCTTATACAACCTAATGAAGGCAGGAATTGGAAATTACCAATGATGCAGATAATCGATTGTTAAGAGGGCAACCAGCTTCATATTTTGATAAAATATTGTCACAAAATGATAGAAAATGGGAGGAGAGAATTTGCCTTTTTGTTGCAGGATTTTCTGTCTGATTAATGAAATTTCAAAGTTTCTAGAAAATGGTGATTAAGTTTTTATGAGAGAATAGTCATCAAGGAGCCATCTGCATCTATTCCAAGTGATTTCTTGAGATTGATTTCTTGAGATACAATTTTGGTTTGACAAGTTTAACAACAAACTAAATTGGCCACTGTAATTGTTTTCCACAGTGTGGTGTCTTTTTGCAAATGGTAGCAGATGATAAACTTTGATTCCATGCCTTGGCAAGTTGGAAATCCATTAAATATTACACGGAAGCGATCTTCTATGTCAAGACTTCAGGTCTTTACAGTCTAATTACAATTGTCCAATGCTGACTGAAAATCCCTGTGCAAAAATAAAGGATGTAAAACTGTATAACCAGCCCACCTCAATCTTTATATTGTAATTTCCATTCCCGGGCAACTCGAGGAGAAACAAAACGTACTTGTAGTTTCTAAATCAACGCATTGTGGCTGAAATCTCAGACAGATCTCTTGATAAACTTTCTAAATTGCTTCTAGCCAAAAAGCTAACCAGAGAAAAACTCATTTTCCTTCCGCCGAGAAGTCAGGAATTTTCAATCAGACGAGAGATCCAACACTTAAAACTGGAGCAAAAGGTATCAGAGGAAAATTCCTAATTTACTTTTCTATATTCCTTCTCTTCTGCCATAATCATCTTTGATGCATATTGGTATTCTTACTTAGAAGTCTTATTCAAGAGTCGGCAGTCATGTTAATGAAATTTGGCTCCACTATAACCTAGTTTATTTTCTGTGGACTTCTAGTTTTTTGTTTTAATATTCTAAAAGAATCAGAAAACCCAACAGAATATGTGTTCAGTGTTTTTGCAGAAACATTTCAGACTAAAGTTCTACTTCAAATCCTCCACTTCAATTAATATTCTGTATTTCAGATGAACAAAATTGTTATTTTTTTCGATCTGGAAACTGTCCTTGGCCACAGCAGATAATCGTTCAAGCATTTTGACACTTTCATTTGTCCAGGAGTTTTAGCCCAATCAAAAACAGTTTAATCCAGTGCATTTTGAAACAAAACTTGATGCCTGAAATTGAAAGCATGACATTACATGCAGCGCCCACGCTAATAACATTCTGCTTAACACGCATTCTATGGATGTGATTTTCATTCTTGTTGCATTTTGGTGCCGTATGCAGCATGCAACTTTGCATACTGATTGAATAAAACTAATTTTCTTTGTGAAGTAATAAATCGTACAAGAAATGATCCATGATGTCTTTTGCTGTCTTGAGTCTCTTGAGCTTTTTTAATTGTTTCAATATATTACCAGTAATATAATAAAAGTGAATATTCTCTACCTAGTGATATTCACCTTGACCGACGGCCGTAGTGAATATCACTGGTCAGGTCCATAAAACCTGATATTGACCTCAACTGAATTCCATAATTGTGTAATATATTTTAGTCACTTTTGTAGATATTCCACTACCATTAATATACCATGAACTTGTCACCCCATGTCTGATGAGAATTGCATTGCTGGCACAAGTTCTGTTATGTGTGTTTTGGTTTTACTTTTTTCTCCTCCATATTTTGCTGGCTTGACATGGAAGCTAATATCTTCTAGCTGACTGTGTATCAACTGTCTGTTGTTTCCCTGCTGAGAATAACATCCGGCCGAAGTGACACATATCGCATAATGGTCCTCTGCCATTATACATTCTGTGCTGCAAAAATCACAACGCATTTGAAGCGGCTGCTTCAGACTCAGACACAGATACAGATTTGTATATCAATTTGAAATTAGTTATTATTACAAGCAATATATCACCAATCTCAACAAGTTAATCAAAGCAAAGGAGACTCTTTCGGGTATTTTAGTCAGCTATCGAGTGGCCACCTTGTGGGGTAACATTACAACTTAACATTAGACCTTGTATTAATACCAAAATGGAAAACTCACAATAACTCTGTCAGTCTGTGGGTACGTAAATCAGTAATTATTAGTTTTTGTACTACTGTACTGTACTGAATCAAAATTACCTTTATTAGAAACAATTGTATAATAAATTTGTATTAAATTCAATGAAAACACTGTCTTGAAATTGTGCTGGCTTTGAGTTCCACTTAGACTTCATAGATTTTGACCGGAATGTAATTCAAATACAAAGAAGAAAAGTGACAGTCATTGGTCTCAGACACACCAAAGAAATATCCTTCTTCATGTTGCAATAAATTTTCATCTAATCTGGTGAGAATCCGAACTCTCAATTTGGTTGAGGATTTCTAGCATTAACCCATATACAAAATATCACCTGTTTTACTTCCAGCAACATTCTTATGATTTGGGTGTTTGCAAATAAATTTTTACTGAAAGCTGTTTTGTCATGAATGCTGTAGGTTTCAATAGAAAAACCAAACCTCTATTGGCAAAATACATTTTGGTGGTTTAAAAAAAAGGTGTATTACAAAAACCAGGTTCGTACTGAAATGTTTTAGTTTGTAACTAGAAATGCACCTGTGCCAAGACGGAGAAAGATTTTTTTGTTCCATGTGCAGACTGCAGATAAAGTTCTGTATGATTGCCTGATAGATCTATAGACAGATAGATATTAAGTGCAACCCTCAAAGTCCAGTTCTAGGCACTCACCGCTGTTGATTGATGAGATAGGATAGAGAGAGTGGGAGTCCTCAACATTTTACACATTTGCACTGGGTGAGGGATCTTTTACTTGTCCAGAGCAGACAGATACAATGGACTTCTCCAATTGTATGTCTCATCCGAGAGATATATCAAGTGGGGATTTTATCCATGACTGTCCACTGAAAATTTCAGGTTCTCCAAGAGAAGTTCGAACTCATGCAGGCAAAGACCTGCAGTGGAGTATGCTGGAACCTAAAGCTCAGCCACTTTGCCAAAGAGCTGCATGAACAGCTTGTGGCATATAAATGTAACTGATTTCCCCCATTATCCTGTCATACTTAGCCATGCCAAAAAGGATTTTTGATGCATCATGTGAAACATGCGAGACTGTGTTTCCCAAATGCAGTTTTTAGCATGTCATAGTTTGTCTACAGATGTCATGACATCGCTCCATTTGTGGATAGAAATTGTCTGTAATTTTTTTATGTTTATATCGAAATACACTAGAAAATAAATTACAGCTGGTGGAGAATGACAAATGATAAACAAAAAGCGGCTTTTGATTGACTGATAGACAGACAGATAGATAGACCGATGAATAGATATCTTTCATCCAAGATTGTTCGTATAACTTATATATAACACTTTAAGATTATTAGAACAAAGTGCTTTGTTGAGGTGATGCACATGAGTTATTAAAACTATATTACAATGTAGTAATTGTGAGATTGTATCCCAATATACTGTCTTATACCTGATGACTCATATCCAGATTGAGAGTTACCCTTGCCACACTATCACAATCCCCATGGCAAATTAGCCAATACTTTCTATGTAAAAGATAAGATGTGCATAGACATCATTAACAGAGGCGTAGTTCCCCCCCCCCTCCGGCCCAAAATTAATTTGGAAATTAACAAGGGAAAGATATGATAAGCCGCAAATTGCCACTGCCCCAATGGGCCATTTCCAGATATGCCCCTGATAATTATACTTATGTCCTCGAATAGCTGAATGTAACCGCAGTTTCATTCCCAGCTGTTAACCATAGATGCCCAGGCAAATTATTTCTCGAGAAGTTATTATGTGTAGGCGTGTTGTCTTTGATAGTTGTACTTTGATGTTTCCTGGACTAAATGTCTCACAGTGGAACAACCCTGTATGACAGTCAACTATCTATTTATGGGTATGACCTTAAATCTTTGGTCTTTTTTCTTTGTCTGATCCATTCAACCAGAAGGACTAGATGAATATGAGTAGAAATGTCAAATTCGTATGCATTGTCGACAAAGATCAACAGCAAAGATTTATAGAAAAGGACCAATCAAAGCCATCTAGATGAACATACTCCATCTTACTGCTAGGCAGCTGGATCGCTCAGTGGTTATGGTCCAGATTTGCTCTGCTGAAGATATGTGTCTGCTTGGGTCGAAACCCAGGCAACTCCAAATATTTTTCAGTTGATCTTCAAGAGCAAATTTCCACCTGGATGTCGTTTTGACCCGATGTATCGAGGGTCAACTAAAATTGATGCAACATTCATAGCACCATAAAATGTGAGCCATGCCTTACTTGTTTTTAAACCTGTTATACACAACAACAGAAACACAAATATATGTTCCAGATTCTAATAATTACTGCTTTGTCATCAGAAATGGGATACTGATAGTGTAAATCTGTTATGGTGCCATACATCCAGTGCACCCAGGCAAACACTCTATTTCTGAATAAGACTGGACTAATTGACTAGCAATTGCCCAACAAACACAATTACGTTTAAATTACGTTTATAAACAGTCGAAAATCCGTTGAAAAACCGTTTTTTCATTACGTTTAAATAACGTTAAATTGGATGGTCCAAAAAACATGATTTTAACGTTTAACATAAACGGTTAAAATAATGTCATGCCGATGTTTCCAAAAACTGTTTCCAATTGCGTCAAATAATCAGCAAAATTACGTTTGGATTTAACGGTTTGCCAAAAACGTTTTTTAAACGTTATTTTGATGTTTTCTCCCAAGGTTATAATTTGTCATTTATTTGCTGTTTATATAACATTTTTAATTCACTCTTTTGGCAAACATTTATTCAACGCTTCAGAAAGATGTTTTTAGAATGTTTGCCAATGCATGCTTTTATAACATTATTTGGAGAATGGTTATTTTACGTTATGAGAAAACCATTATTTGACGTATTTGGAAAATGTTTTCATTACGTAATGGAGAAAGCGTTATTTTTACGTTTTGAGGAAACATTTTTTCAAAATTTTTGGGAAATGTTTTTATTACGTTGTGGGGAAAACCATTTTTCAACAGTTGTATTTCAACATTGGAGGAGGAATGCTTTTATTATGGTAAGGGTGTCGGGGTGGCGCTGTATACATTTGATTTGTTGTTTGTATTTTTCTTTTTGTTGCATCCAAAGGATCCTGTGTCACTGCTGGCCTCATCATGTTCTTCCACTGCAAAGAAAGTATTTGTGATCAGTAAATTTTATTCACTAGTTACATGATAAATACAAAATGTAAATAATACATTGGCCTATTTATGTGAATAAGTTACAAATCTCATAGAAATAAGGTTATAAGCCAAACAATAAAACAAACCAGCAGAGATTTAGAGAAGGCAGGTAAATAAGAAAGAAAGACAACATCATTGAAGGAAAGAGAAACAAAAATACAAATGGGAACTAGAGTATTCAGGATTTTAATGTAAAAAAATTGAATCCCCATATTTTTAGTATATTTTCATTTGTAACCCCCCCCCCCCCCAATCTGACATTTTCTGGATCCACCCCTGGGGAAGATAGGAAGGACAGGATGTGATAGAAAACATAAGACTGGAAGGATAAGGTAGATGAGCCAGATAGGAAAGATAGAATAGATAAGCTGCATTGCAAGGACAAAGTAGATTAGTCAGAAAGAAGAATAAGGTAGAAAGTATAATATATGAAGGATACGACAGGAAGGAAAAGATAGATAAGTTACAAAAAATTGATGAGATGAATTAGATAGACATTATCAATTTGATAGGTTTGATGGCCCGATTGATGGATAGACAGATAGAAAGATAGATAGAAAGATAGAGAAAAAGATAGAAAGATAGATGGATAGATAGGTAGATAGATAGCTAGATAGCTAGATATATAGATCGATAGATAGATATTGATTTTATTTTGGGTAGCATAAGTGTCCCTATTCACCCCATATTACCGTAACTCTAATAAAATACTGGTCTTTGGTAAATTAAAAACATATGCTAGGAGGTTAGGCCTAATCAAGGGAAAACTGTTTTTTTAGATAGATAGATAGATAGATAGATAGATAGATATTGATTTGATCTTGGGTAGCATAAGCAAGATTATGATGATAACAATACCTGGAGGCTGTAGCCAAGAATTCCTCAAGTGATTGTGTATCTGCAGAAAAATCCTGGAAGAAAAAGTGAAGTTATACAATTAGTGTTCTTTACATATTTCAAAATATTACCACCCAAATAATGTAATGCATGTTTCTCAATTGATAAGAAATATTGAAAAACTCACCTATGATGTTGCCTGGACAAAATCTGGACACTTCTAATTCTATCTACTCTATAGCATGTGCATTCAGCCATGGAGGTTGTAAAAATTTCTTGCATAAATTATAGGGGGTAATTAGGGGGTAATTAGCCACTCTGGAAATGTAATTCGACTATGCTTTACAATGATGCAAATTATATTGCAAAATAAATTCTTGTATATTTATATCTGTGTATTTGAATCTTAAATTAGCATTGCATTTAATTAATAGAGTTTGCAAAAAGAAACTTAAATGTTTGATTATTATTTGGAATATGCCACAATATAGTTATAATTATAGCATGCCTATATTATAATATTGTGTTACATGTAGATCTATACAATTTACATATTTGACCTGTCTACTTAACTATCTAGTTATCTATTTAGTTATCTATTTATCTATCTTGTTATCTATTTAGTTATCTGTCTTGCTATCTATCTAGTTATCTATTCAGTTGTCTATCTAGTTACATGTAGATCCAAAAAATGCACAAATTGGACCTGTCTACCTATCCATCTAGTTATCAATTTAGTAATCTAGTCATCTAGTTGTTTAGTTATCTATTCTTCTGTCTAGTTATCTATTTAGTTGTCTATCTAGCTGTCTATCTAGCTGTCTATCTAGTTGAATGTAGATCCATAAAATTTACAAATAGGACCTATCTACTTGTCTGCCTATTTATTAAGTTATCTAGTTATCTGTCTAGTTAACTTATCTATTTTAAAGTGATCTATCTAATGATCCATCAAGTTATCTATCTATCTATCTATCTATCTATCTATCTATATATCTATCTATCTATCTATCTAAGTATCAATCTAAGTATCAATCTGTCTATCTATGTATCTATCTATCTATCTATCTATCTATCTATATAAGTATCTACCTATCCATCTATCCATCTATCCATCTATCCATCTATCTATCTATCTATCTATCTATCTATCTAATCTTTCATCTGTCTTTAGAATGCTAGGACGCATAATATTGCATTGTCATTTTAACATGAGAAAGATTGGACGGACCTGAGAGGAAACACCATGTGTTCTGTGCTGCTGCAGCCACAAGTGACAAAATGTTGTGCTTTTCAATTTTAGTAAAAAATTCATAGCACAGCAACCGAGGTAGATAGGAAGATGATTTTTGGTGCAAAAGATGCGCATATTTACAGGCTAAGTGGATATAAGCTTTCTATCCTGGTTGTGTAATTTTTTTTTCAGAATAAAGCATTAAGTGGCCGAAAAATGGCATTTCTTCCGATTATTTAGTGCCTTTTTTTGCTTAGAAGTTGGAGGTCTAAAGTTTGCTATAAATTTTGGGGAAAACGATTTACCAACACCCATCATCAAGTATATCATATATAGATTCCAAAAGTGTGAAACATTTGTTTGTGGGTGAAATAGTTGTTGATTGATGACGAGATACATTTTAACATGCAAGTCAAAAGAAACACAACTTGCCCTCATGCAATATTAGTCACCTTGGTGCTATAAAAACTGTATTATATATATGTGCTGTGCGATAACATATAACATAACACAATAATTTGGATTTACATTCTATGATTAAATCTCTTGAAAATTGATTAAATGTTTTGAAATGGGATTTTTTATATTGAGGTACAAGAAACATTGAATTCGCTTTAAAGTATTTTCATAGATCTAGGCATATACACAGCCATTCTGTCATAAGTATAATCCAAAACTTCGAAGTTTCTTTCACAATCGTTGTACAATGTTTGCTATTATGCCAATTCCATGTAAAATTCTATTGCAGTTTTAAGATTATAAATTGATACATAATTAAGTATAGCATACACTTCCAATAAACGAAAAATTAATCTAATTGGCTTCATTTTAAAACTACAGGAGAGCCTCAATTGCTTGCTTTACTGAGTTTCTACCTTTGACTTCAGCAACAAAAGAATCATGGGTTTTTCATAGCATTAAAACAATTTATTTTATGAATACCTCAGGTATTCAACCACACACATTTTGCTAGAATCAGTCCTTTTGACATTTGCTGTAAACACTTTCCATATATTTACAGTGCAAGAATAACGTTTTTTCAATGTTGCTGAAATACGTTCTAAAATAACGTATTTTTAACGTTTTCATTGTACATAGTAGAAACGTTAAACAATGAAGTTAAAAGTTTGACATTGTCATTCTGTTTCAAAATTCAGTTGAAAAACATTTTCTTCAAAATGTTTTCAAGTTGATCATTTACAATGCTTCAATGACACTTTTCAATGTGTTCTAAAACAGTCTTGGAAAAATGTTTCTGTGACCATAACGTCAAATGTACAAGCTTCATTAATCTTTTTACATATTTTCACGACATTGGAATGATGTTTTTTCCACGTTAAAGAAATACGTATTCAAAAGACATATTTCTAACATTTTCTTGAAAAATTTTAGAAACGTTAAAAAATGAAGTTAGCAGGTTAATGTTGTCGGTCAGCTCAGAAATTCAGTTGAAAAAGTTTTATTTCAACATTTTGAAACGGATTATAGATAACGTTTTAAAGATGCTTTTAAGTTTATGTTCAGAAACACTTTTGAAATAAGCATTTTTTCAACGCTAAAGCCAGATGTTAAATTGACATTAGAACTTTACCAACATTCATAATGTCGGAATAATGTATTTTGTGCATTACAAAAAGTTATTTTCTGGTAACATATTTAAAACATCTTCATTAAACGTTTTTTCCACGTTAAAGAAATACGTTTTCAAAAAACATATTTCTAACATTTTCTTGAAACATTTTGTCAATGCTAAAGTCAGATGTTAAATAGACATTAGAACTTTATCAACATTCATAATGTCAGAATAACGTATTATATGCATAACAGAAACTTATTTTCAGGTAACGTATTTTCAACATCATCATTAAACATTTTTTCCACGTTAAAAACATACGTTTTCAAAAAACATATTTCTAACATTTTCTTGAAACATTTTGTCAATGCTAAAGTCAGATGTTAAATAGACATTAAAACTTTATCAACATTCACAATGTCAGAATAACATAGTTTTGCATTACAGAAACTTATTTTCAGGAAACATATTTTCAACATCTTCATTAAACGTGTTTTCCACGTTAAAGAAATACGTTTTCAAAAAACATATTTCTAACATTTTCTTGAAACATTTTGTCAATGCTAAAGTCAGATGTTAAATAGACATTAGAACTTTATCAACATTCATAATGTCAGAATAACGTATTTTATGCATTACAGAAACTTATTTTCAGGTAACGTATTTTCAACATTTCATAAAACGTTTTTTCCACGTTAAAGAAATACGTTTTCAAAAAACATATTTCTAACATTTTTTAAAAACATTTTTTCAATGCTAAAGTCAGATGTTTTATTGACATGAAAACTTTACCCACATTCAATATGTCAGAATAACGTATTTTATGCATTACAGAAACATATTTTCAGGTAACACATTTTTAACATTTTCATTAAACGTTTCAAATATGTTAAACTGTAACGGTTGGAGTGAAACGTTTTCCATTAATGTTAAAATTTGGTTAAAAAAACGTTATCAAATAACGGTTTGAGCACCGACCGCTATAAAACCGTTGAAAAACCGTTTGTGTTTGCTGGGTGCCTTAGTTAAGGAAAGTATATCCTGTTTTGACCTCTTTCTATGGTCATAGCTCTGAAAGGCTTGTCATTGTTACAACACAAATATCAACTCTATCAAGAACCAAAAAGCTCAGCCTTTCCAAAACTAAGGCAATTGCCACATCTGCTAAATTGTTCATTCTTCTTCTTCTTCCAACTGCAGTACGTAGGTTCAGTCCACCTCTCGCTTTAGGATGATAACAGGATAAGTATCATTAATGCAGACCTTCAATTTAATAAATATATATGATGTTGTAGAATGTTTGAGAATATTTGCTGATTGCAATACATGGATAACAAATCTGGAAATGCCACATAGTAGAGCTTAAAAAAACAATTAAATCAGGTGCCAGAGTGACTTTGTAAGCAGTCAGGGGTCAATTCATTGTCACATCTTTATAAAACAGTATCACTCGGAGCTTTGTCTCAGGGGCAACTATTTTAATCTCAAGTGGAAAATTGGGGGCATATTGATGTGAGGAAATGGGTGCTTTACACAATCGTCTTGTCATATTGCGATGCTCGGCCATTCCAGGATGACTAATTGATGTGTCATGACAGATGCTGTGAGGCATGTAATGCAGAACTTCAGGTACTACTTCCTTAATTGCAGTCGCATGTCATATCTCAAGTTCAAATATCGTGCCATTTTTAATGTCATTGGTAGACACAAATTAGCTGCATACAATGTTAAAACTGCGTGTCACACGAAAAGTATTTTCCTAATTGATATGCACTATGTCCTTTTATAGATACTTCATTTATCTTGTTGACCTGTTTCATAATAGTCAGACAAGCACAACAAGTAGACTGGTACGACACAAAAGTAAGTATTATTATTATAGCGCTGGAAACGGCTGCCTGGCTGTATACTCCTCGGGGAGTTGAGAAAGGCTCATGCTTGAACAGGCCTGCCAAGGGTGTAAATTGTAAAGTCTGTTGAGACTGACTTCGTCAGTGTAATGGACTATAAAAAAGTCTACATTTACATTTACATTTACGATAGTCAAAATGACCCTAATATCAGTCATCAGTAAATAATTTCTTTCTGGTAATTTCATTATCCTGCATGCCCAGTGATGAAATTTTACTGAGCCAAGAGGCACATTCCCCAATCATTTCTGATTACTATATTAATTTACCTATAATAACAAGTCATTCTGTCGTATGCTTATAGCATCTTCTTTAAGAAAATACCATGCTTCTTCAGTGAGCTTATTTCATATTGATGTTATTTTAACCTTCCGGTCTAGCATCCTCCTTTTAGTCTGACTTTACAGTAGCAGAAGAACATATTGGATCGTAACAGGATTTGGAAACAGTCAAAGAATATTGGATCATAATAGGATTCGGAAGCAGTCTGGAAAGCCTCATATTTTGTGCTATCACTCTGCCTGAGAGACATTTTGGGGTAATCTGGCTGCCCTTCAGAGCCAAAGGTTGCAGCTACCCATAATGAATCAAGTCAGGGTCAGGTACCATACAAAGTTTGTCAGATTCACTAGCAATTTGTCTTTTTTTGAAAGACCATTGCATGAGAAGGACACTCTAAAGATAGTTTTTCGGCTTGTCTACCACATTATTCTGATTTTGTCCTAACTTATTAGAGTCCAGACAGAAAGGAGATTTATGGATTATTTTGTTTTAGAATTGAGAATATTAATCCACATACTTTCAGGAAGGTAGTACCTTTTCATTTTGGCTTTTATAAAACAACACAATTTACAAGATTTTTAAAATTTGAGGATTTATCAAATGACAAAATGGTATCTTATTTTGATTTTTTGTCAGGTCATAATTATCAAACGCTTTATAATCTCAGATATACTTCATGCCCCTTTATCTGAATGTATTGTCTCTTAAAACACATCAGACTTCATTGGCGTCTTACACTTTTTCATCTGCAGGAGATGATTGAGTACTTGATGTCATGACTTAATAACCACATGTAGCTAAGCTAAATGCATAAATTGGAAACACTTCACTTATTTTTTATTTGGAATTGGCAGCGAGCTTTATGGAACCCTTATCTGTTTGATAAAGAAACCTGACTACATCTACCATTACTTTCATGCCTGTTAATATGTATTTGCACACCACAGGCCTTATAAGTTTTTGAATACTCCAAAAAATTGTTTATTCTACCTGATTAAAATAGGTTTGTGTCAGTATGAAGAAGGATGTTCAAGGTAAGTTTGGTGTGAGTTGTTATATATGCCAGTAATGAGGATATTATTTCTCTCTGGGTTAAATTCAACCACTTTTGGCATTCTGATAGATATTGAATGCAAAAATTATAGCGTTGTCCTTGTGTGCCTGAAAGTATTGCATAATATGATTGTAGACATATCCATTTCTGTGAATAGTGTGTCTCTGTGACTAACCAGCAGGACACATCTGTTATTGTGTTTCGCCTCAAGTAGTAGATCTGAAAAGGATGCTAAGAAATGCCATATCCACAAATAGACACATTTTGCACACATATTAGGGTTATTCGGCTGCAAAGCGTTCAGACTGAATGGATCAAAGAACAAGCATCAAACAAAACACAACCTACACACAAAAACTTCTGAATAACATTCACCTTAATGTCAGGCTTTTAAAATGCTTTCCTTGATATGAGCTGTGATACTGGTCTGACTGCGAAGTTGTGACAATGTGCGGCAGTTTACAGAAAACAACCAAGTGCATTGTCAGCCACCCACTTGTTGACTTTTGGTTGACACATCCGAATGAGCAATTGGAATGACTAACTCTGACAAGCAAATTCAGGATATCACCAGGCTTCTTATATCTGGACAACTCAGTGAGCCAAGTATACTGGAAGGCATATGTCTGAGTTTTGGAATCATGTAACTCATTAATTGAGCATTCTAAACACAGAACACCAACTGAAGTGGAGACACTGTCATTAAAAATGATACAAGGTTTTTGTATTTACGATCATAAGATAGAATACATGCCTACCAAGCAAAGTGCTGCCCTGAAAATAACTGTTATGGAAATTAAGAAGTTAATAACAATGTTCCAACCCTGAGACTTCTGACCTGATGCCTTCAATCTTGTTAAATTGCTTACAGAATTTTTTTCAGAAATGTCAACATTTAATTTCAGTTTCATGTTCACTCTATGATTCTGTTTGATCTGCAAAATTCCGTGCTCAGGTTGTATTGACAGGTTAATGGTTTTTGGCATGAAGATAGTGAACAGACGGCAGTTACTGTAAATGCAGTTGCTTTCAAGAAGTCAAAATTGGACACAATTATGGAATCTGGTGACATCACTCTTGTTGTACACTACTTACCTGGCTTTTACAGCACTGCCCTGCTTTTGTCCTGGAACCCATTAGTTGGTCCTCCTATTTAAAATCTTGAAAATTTGGAAAGGTAAAAGGAGCATTGACCGGGATTAATCAATCTCCAAATTAAAACTATATAATTTTGGCTCTTTTTTTTTTTTGCTTGAGCCCTAAATAGTTAGGTTATTGTTTAATACTCAAAGCAGGACACCATATCAAGTGATCCATAATATGTAAATGGCACAGCCATGAAATTCGCGCAGCTCTTAAAAAGTTTTTTTAGCACTTATGGTTTTACCATAACTTTCTTTAAATTTATTTCATATTCAAAGTATGAAACGCAGTTATGTTACTGTTTCAAAGAAATTGAAAGACGGATATATAGAAAAATAGAGAGAAATTTAGATTAGAAACTATAAGAAAAATAAAATAGATCAAAAATAGAATATATATATATATATAGACAGATACAGATAGATAGATAGATAGATAGATAGATAGATAGATAGGATAGCAAATAAATAGGGTTAAGAATGAATAGAATTGATAGATAATCAGCTAAATAGTAAAAAGGGAGACTACACTGAAAGCTGCCAAATTAAAGTCTGTGCCAGATTGTTGATATTACATAATAGTGATAACAAAAATGATAACATGATCTGCATGTAGATTAATTGCTCACTGTTACATAATCATCAATTGACAAAGATTATGTAACCTTAATTTTGTTATGTTTTCTTGTTGTCTGTTTTGAAATGAAATGAATCACATGTTTTAAAACAATTTAATTTAGCTTGTCAAGGCTTATAATGAACTATTCCATATAAATAATAGAAACAGGGAATATTAATGGAGAAAATTGAATTTTTAAGACACTTTTGAATATGAATATGTCATGTTTTGTTAAATTCGAAACTAAATAATTGATAAGAAGCTGGTCCCACTTGACCTAATTTCCTGCTGTCGACCATTGATGTTGAGACCATCACTGCACAAATTATTGAAACCTTTCTTGTGCTAAGTTTCGCTTCGCAAAACGGCCTTCGGCCGTTTCGCTACGCGAATATAATATGCTCTGGAATAAGCTATTTTTTCGTCTTCTTTTTAGTCACTTATCCTTGGAATTCCTTAACACTGAATATACCTCCCCTGAGAAGACTAAAACAGCCCAGCTGTGTTGACAAGTTCTGATTGTACAAGTCTCTGCACTCCCCACCTTCAGGGCATTCTGCTACACTGTACGAGGGACGTTCAGAAAGTTCGAGGCTTTTTTTTATATGGACACTTATTTTCAATCTAGAACTATGAATTTTTCACAGGAAAAAATTCAGCATATTTGGAATGGATTTCCAAAATTTTGGACAATTTGGACATTTTTAAGTCATTCTGTGGTTGCCATGGAAACTGAAAGTTTAGCTTCTTGGGGCAGATAATACTGAAACCACTAAAGCCAATGAATTTTGGCTGTGAGAGACCTCTCTCTATCACTTGCATTAGTGAGATTGACAATATTTGACACAAGAAATATAATATTAGCCTTAAAAAAACTCCCAAGCTCACCAAAAGCATTGATTCATACACCTGACCCATTGAAGTAAATGTTTCTTGAAGTCCTCCAAACTAAGTACTGTGAAAGAATTTCAGCCATCCAAAGCCTTTTCTCTTCCAGTGCTTGAAACTATAGCCCCCATGGACTAAAATAAGGGAAAACCAGGACTTATGCAAAGCAGCATGTCACAGGAATAGCTAGGATGGATTATGCTGTCCATTTTGGTCTCTTGTTCATACTGGTGAATCCATGCTTTCACAAGTCCTTATGTAGTCAGGAAAACACACCTTTGCCTCCTGAATTTCCCTCGCCAAATCTGGCATGCAGGAGTGCTTTCCTACATGGGTTCAGTGTAAGAATACACACATTTGGTGTGCTTGAAAGCATATTTAGAAGCTAATATTATATTTCTTGTGTCAAATATTGTCAATCTCACTAATACAAGTGACAGAGAGAAGTCTCTCACAGTCACAATTTCTTGGCATTCTTGGTTTCAGTGTTACCTGCCCCAAGAAGCTAGTCCGACAAGGACTGCCCAACAACGTAGTTGTTGGTCAGACAACAATGCATTGACTGAATTCAGCACAGTGCGACACAGAATATGTCGCACGTCTGCAGGGCTGCCTGGGGCAATATATAGGACATCTTGAGCTGATTTTCCGAGAAACATGTATTTGAAGCCTCCATGAGCTGACCTGACATTCCTACATCTCCCCAAAATGATTAAATCCAGCTGCAAACTTTTGAATCGATGGACTTGAATTTGAAGTATCAGAAAATGGTGGAATATTCTTCTGCTGAGAGGAGTTGCAACGGCAAAATTCGTCTGCTACGGCCAATAGGGGGGCAGGATTTTTTACTCCACAGAGCAAACGAACAACCGTTGCAACATGACAATGCAGGAAAGTCTCAATGCAATGTGTTCTATCTCAAGACAGCCTCCGGCTGTCTTGAATAAGATAGAATTTTTCGATCTACCAAGAAGCTGAACTTTCAGTTTCCATTGCAACCACAGAAGGACTTAAAAATGTCCAAATTGTCCAAATTGTCCAAAATTTTGGAAATCCGTTCCAAATATACTGAATTTTATCCAGTAAAAAATTCATAGTTTTAGATTGAAAATAAGTATCCATATGAAAAAAAGCCTTGAACTTTCTGAACGCCCCTCGTATATCGTCTGGCATTGCTGTTGGGTGTGAATGACTGTACATTGAGCAAGGCAAAATACATTTACCAAACTGCAATATTGATGATCATGAAATTTTACAATTTACGAGATCCAACCCAAAAACATCCAGGCTCAAAATTACAATAATTATTATTGGCCAAGCTGTCAGGCCAAGGTGAAAATGACAAAAATGACATCTGAATTTAATCTAAACTTGATCTGACTTAAACTTGAAATGGACACTTTGTTGCAGCTGCATCATTATGGGTAGAGGATGCTAAATTTTCTACTTAACAACACAGTCTTGCACCAGTGAGTTTTGACCTTTTCTGATGGGGTCATATTATATTTCTAAAATAATTTGTGAGTAGATCAAATTGCAAAGAAATTCAGTACATAATATCAAAAACCAACTGATTTGAGCAAATCAGTCAAGATGATTTGTCTGGTTGCGATATTATTTATATTCAAAATCATAACTAAAATACAACTGTTGAAATCCTGCTTCATATATATTATATTAAATAGGTTCGAACCTAATCGTAAATTTTTTTTTTTGTCAACAGCTTTGTTTATTCTGCATTCCCTTGTCAAAAAGTAAGGTAATAACTGCCTCTCATTTTCCTGCTTGGTACAATAACCGACTGAAAAAAGCATTGCTATGCAGCCACTATGCTGCATAGAATCAATAATACAGTGCTGTGGCAATTTTACATAACAGTCACAGATTTGTGACTAGAATATTTCAACTTGAGGATTTTCCTAAGACAAAGGAAACTTCTGCAATCGAGGAGCATTCAAATCGATTTTATTCTCTAGGAATTGAATCTAAATGTGTTATTCTATACAGTCTTAATTTCCTACTATCTACAGGCATTCTGTTAGGGGGTGACCATTTAATTTCCAGGGGGCTTGGAGTTTTCCTCAGTGGGAAATTATTTATTTCGCGGTAGTGGCAATAGCAATTATTTATTTCAAGCACGCAAAGTCCAAGAATATTCATTCCGAAATCAAGCAGCACCTTGTTATCAAATACCCCATTGGAAATTATCAATTCCAAGACTGCCCAACAAGAAATTATTTATTTCACCAAAACTGAGCGAGAAATCGTTTATTAAAAAAAACTCCTCTTTATCTAGACGAGTCCATATCTTGGTGTATCCATAAATATTTATTGCAGATACAGCAATTGAGACTTAATTTTGGTGCAGACATGATGTTTTGTTGAAGTATGGTTATTAGATGACAAACAAATGATTTTAAATTGCTTGAATATTGTTGTTGTTTTATTATACAGACAAGCTAATTTCCTGTAGTAATCACTTTATTGAGAACTCCTGGATAACCTCATTCTGAAGTAATTTTTTCTCAGTGGGCAGCAACCTTTAGATCCTGCGGTTGGGGGAGGGGTTGGATTTTTTAAATAGCTATTTTCTTGCCCAGTTTCAGGTCAGTCATGAGATAGATAGTTCCCGGTTGAAGTTCTTCTAAACATGTGAAATACACAATTTTCCATAGAGGCAAATTCAAAGCCCCGAACCCACAACTATCTAATGGTCGTCCATTTATACATTTACTGATATGACTGTGTAGACAAATCCGCACTGCTATTGGATAACCTCATCCAGTAGTAGATAGTCAGAACTGGGATTAATCAGTTTCTTTGTTTACACTGCAAAGTAGTCAGATTTATTGAACCTGACCTGTGATGTCAACTGTGTGATTGGGAAAGAGATCCACCCAACACCCGTAAAGTTCATTACCACTCATGTTTCCCAGTGTTAATGGAACTAACCCTGGGGCCAACGTTAAGCAGATTATCTTTTTGATGAGCTCCAGGGATGGAAGGCATTTTTTAAGAATTGGTCGATTTTCTGCTTTATAGAAAAAAAATGTACATCTATATCACAGAATCCACATACATGTATTTCACAGTGCATCAATGTCTCAGAAGTTACATATTTTGATATCTTTATGATATGTCGGGAGGCTTTATCTAAATAAATAGGTGTAGTATTTTCAGGAGCCCATTTTATTGTGAAATCTTGCAAAAAAGCCTTTTTTAGATTCTGCAATTGCTGGCGGTTGCTGTCTGTGTAAGGTCATGACATTTTCACAATCAATAAGGTTGGAAGCTCTAACTTTGAAGTTCTAAATATAGAGCGGAGTCTGAAAGATAGGGTTCAAGCCCACACATATTTCATTCTTTCACAACAGTTTACTCTCTACCATGGTCCAGTTCCAGCATGATACCACGAGAAATGCAACCAGGGTGACTTGCTGTGTAATTGTTTCCAATAGAGTGGTCCACAATGTAAATTTCAAACTCAAATAATGCAAACTTTTAAATCCAAAACTAATGATAACTTCTGTTGAAAGTAAGTAAAACAAACAAATGAAAAATTTCAGCAAACTGATAAATATTTAAAGGTTGTAGAAAGCTTTGCAGTTCATGCTTTGTTAGTGAAAGATGCCTCGGATTTTTGCAAGGAAAAATAACTGATGTAAACTGCAGACCTGCTGCAAAATAAGGTAAATCATAGAAAATATCTGTCCAGAATTGGTCGTTTGGCATATTCTAAAAGTGTAATTTGGTCAAATATACTCAACCAGTGCATTTTTTAACATGGTAACTGGGAGACCAAATGGTCTCCCAGTCGACAGATTTGGTCTCCCAGTCATTGTCAAATTGGTATCACTGGGAGACCAATTTTCCCAGAAACTATCATTAATTTCACATTTAATTTGTTATGATTTGTAGTTCTTGGCTGATTTTCCATATAAAAAAAATTTCTTCACTGTCTTTACAAATATTTTTCTGCCATCTTTCTGATTTCCAAATTTTTTTTAACGTTCAGCTGATCGATAGATAATATTTATATATATATATGGCCTTTTGCAAATGTTTGCATATTTCAGATGAAGCCAGACTTCTATCTGCTATAAACCAGACAAAATTAAGTGTGTATCAGCCTATGGTACCATATTTTGTTGTGAATAGCCATGTTTATAAATGATTAAAATTTCAGAAGAATCGGATCATCGGTTCAAAATATATGAACTCTTGAACAGCCAGAAAAGGATCATTTTTTAGCATTTTAGCGTGACGTGCAATATTTTTGCTGATGTAAAACCCTTAGTTTTGATAATGATAATATGCCACCATTTGTCAAATGCCAGGGTGCTAAATTGCAGCCATGCAAGTTCTGAAACTATGACTATCAATTGATTTTTGATATTTTGTGTACACATCAAGAAGTGGCAATTAGAGTGCCAAGTTGCAAATGAAGCCAAAAAGTTGTCCCAACCCTAATGCAGTTTCTTGTTTCACCCAGTCCCACTCAGACATGCTGCTAACAATTCGTCATTACAATATCTTTCCTTTAGAGTGACTCAGTTCATTATCACAAGAAAAGATGCCCCTGCACTTTTGTATTTACAGTTGATGCCAAAAACTGTTGATTGTCCCAACCCTAACATTCTGTCCCGACCCTAACATCTTCTGTCTAGCACTTCTGCTTGCCCCATGCAGCTTTCTGGCCTAAACCAGTTATGCAATATTGTTGCTGGCTACTCCAAAATAGCCTTTTATGCGTTTGTTCAATTTTTAGACTGTAAATATTTAACTCAGTAGAGACAGGGAACCAGGAGAATTCTGAGCCCTTGATGCAAATGTAGGAGAAGACGTAATTGTAGTCACAGCTTGACATTGAGTTTGTTGGATTTAATCACTACATAGCTAGCTACATTTTGCAGAAAGATTCAGTGCATAAACAACACTTTTATATTTCATCTCTTTGTCATGCTATTATCTGCGCCAGGCCATATATGGCGTGTCACGCCGCTACGAAATCCTGTTGGTCTCCCAGTCAAAAATCCTTTAAAAAATGCTCTGTACTCAACAGTCATGAAGAGGTTTCTAAATAATTCTATAGTTCACAATTAAATCATTAACCTTCTTTATGTGGTAAACAGTTGCATTCTATTCATCTGTACAATAGACTAGCTCCATGTTATACTGATTTTACCTCTCCAACTAACACTCCACTTTGTTTCAATAAACAATGTGAACAAAGTAGTATTGTTCAGAGGACAGTTATTCACACCATACAGCTGCTGGGCATATAGAGTAGTGTCTCTCAAAGCTGGAAGATGCCAGGAGTGGAATAATCAAAACTTGCCGGCAGAACAAAGCTGGATTGTTTGTGCTATCTCAGGCAAAGTTTACTCAGTGTTAAGGAAGTTGGGAAAATGCTTCCGTGGGTGCTAGTAGTGAGATCTAAGCTACTGAACTGGAGGCAATATTTCTAGTGCTGTGCTGTATCCATCTACCACCTTGCTCAAGTTAAGAATGTGTGTCGTAACAAATATGAAAGCAAAAAATTATTGTTATGCTAATCTACTGCATTGATCATCAATATTGCAGTTTGGTAAATGTATTTTGCATTGCTCAATGTACAGTCATTCACACCCAACAGCAATGCCAGACAATATACGAGGGACGTTCAGAAAGTTCGAGGCTTTTTTTTATATGGACACTTATTTTCAATCTAGAACTATGAATTTTTCACAGGAAAAAATTCAGCATATTTGGAATGGATTTCCGAAATTTTGGACAATTTGGACATTTTTAAGTCATTCTGTGGTTGTCATGGAAACTGAAAGTTTAGCTTCTTGGGGCAGATAATACTGAAACCACTAAAGCCAATGAATTTTGGCTGTGAGAGACCTCTCTCTATCACTTGCATTAGTGAGATTGACAATATTTGACACAAGAAATATAATATTAGCCTTAAAAAAAAACTCCCAGGCTCACCAAAAGCATTGATTAATACACCTGACCCATTGAAGTAAATGTTTCTTGAAGTCCTCCAAACTAAGTACTGTGAAAGAATTTCAGCCATCCAAAGCCTTTTTTCTTCCAGTGCCTGAAACTATAGCCCCCATGGACTAAAATAAGGGAAAACCAGGACTTATGCAAAGCAGCATGTCACAGGAATAGCTAGGATGGATTATGCTGTCCATTTTGGTCTCTTGTTCATACTAGTGAATCCATGCTTTCACAAGTCCTTATGTAGTCAGGAAAACACACCTTTGCCTCCTGAATTTCCCTCGCCAAATCTGGCATGCAGGAGTGCTTTCCTACATGGGTTCAGTGTAAGAATACACACATTTGGTGTGCTTGAAAGCATATTTAGGAGCTAATATTATATTTCTTGTGTCAAATATTGTCAATCTCACTAATACAAGTGACAGAGAGAAGTCTCTCACAGTCACAATTTCTTGGCATTCTTGGTTTCAGTGTTACCTGTCCCAAGAAGCTGAACTTTCAGTTTCCATGGCAACCACAGAAGGACTTAAAAATGTCCAAATTGTCCAAAATTTTGGAAATCCATTCCAAATATGCTGAATTTTATCCAGTAAAAAATTCATAGTTTTAGATTGAAAATAAGTATCCATATGAAAAAAAGCCTCGAACTTTCTGAACGCCCCTCGTATATCGTCTGGTATTGCTGTTGGGTGTGAATGACTGTACATTGAGCAAGGCAAAATACATTTACCAAACTGCAATATTGATGATCATGAAATTTTACAATTTACGAGATCCAACCCAAAAACATCCAGGCTCAAAATTACAATAATTATTATTGGCCAAGCTGTCAGGCCAAGGTGAAAATGACAAAAATGACATCTGAATTTAATCTAAACTTGATCTGACTTAAACTTGAAATGGACACTTTGTTGCAGCTGCATCATTATGGGTAGAGGATGCTAAATTTTCTACTTAACAACACAGTCTTGCACCAGTGAGTTTTGACCTTTTCTGATGGGGTCATATTATATTTCTAAAATAATTTGTGAGTAGATCAAATTGCAAAGAAATTCAGTACATAATATCAAAAACCAACTGATTTGAGCAAATCAGTCAAGATGATTTGTCTGGTTGCGATATTATTTATATTCAAAATCATAACTAAAATACAACTGTTGAAATCCTCCTTCATATATATTATATTAAATAGGTTCGAACCTAATCGTAAATTTTATTTTGGTCAACAGCTTTGTTTATTCTGCATTCCCTTGTCAAAAAGTAAGGTAATAACTGTCTCTCATTTTCCTGCTTGGTACAATAACCGACTGAAAAAAGCATTGCTATGCAGCCACTATGCTGCATAGAATCAATAATACAGTGCTGTGGCAATTTTACATAACAGTCACAGATTTGTGACTAGAATATTTCAACTTGAGGATTTTCCTAAGACAAAGGAAACTTCTGCAATCGAGGAGCATTCAAATCGATTTTATTCTCTAGGAATTGAATCTAAATGTGTTTTTCTATACAGTCTTAATTTCCTACTATTTACGGGCATTCTGTTAGAGGTGACCATTTAATTTCCAGGGGGGCTTGGAGTTTTCCTCAGTGGGAAATTATTTATTTCACGGTAGTGGCAATAGCAATTATTTATTTCAAGCACGCAAAGTCCAAGAATATTCATTCCGAAATCAAGCAGCACCTTGTTATCAAATACCCCATTGGAAATTATCAATTCCAAGACTGCCCAACAAGAAATTATTTATTTCACCAAAACTGAGCGAGAAATCGTTTATTAAAAAAAACTCCTCTTTATCTAGACGAGTCCATATCTTGGTGTATCCATAAATATTTATTGCAGATACAGCAATTGAGACTTAATTTTGGTGCAGACATGATGTTTTGTTGAAGTATGGTTATTAGATGACAAACAAATGATTTTAAATTGCTTGAATATTGTTGTTGTTTTATTATACAGACAAGCTAATTTCCTGTAGTAATCACTTTATTGAGAACTCCTGGATAACCTCATTCTGAAGTAATTTTTTCTCAGTGGGCTGCAACCTTTAGATCCTGCGGTTGGGAGAGGGGCTGGATTTTTTAAATAGCTATTTTCTTGCCCAGTTTCAGGTCAGTCATGAGATAGGTAGTTCACGGTTGAAGTTCTTCTAAACATGTGAAATACACAATTTTCCATAGAGGCAAATTCAAAGCCCCGAACCCACAACTATCTAATGGTCGTCCATTTATACATTTACTGATATGACTGTGTAGACAAATCCGCACTGCTATTGGATAACCTCATCAGGTAGTAGATAGTTCGAACTGGGATTAATCAGTTTCTTTGTTTACACTGCAAAGTAGTCAGATTTATTGAAGCTGACCTGTGATGTCAACTGTGTGATTGGGAAAGAGATCCACCCAACACCCGTAAAGTTCTTTACCACTCATGTTTCCCAGTGTTAATGGAACTAACCCTGGAGCCAACGTTAAGCAGATTATCTTTTTGATGAGCTCCAGGGATGGAAGGCATTTTTTAAGAATTGGCTGATTTTCTGCTTTATAGAAAAAAAATGTACATCTTCATCACAGAATCCACATACATGTATTTCACAGTGCATCAATGTCTCAGAAGTTACATATTTTGATATCTTTATGATATGTCGGGAGGCTTTATCTAAATAAATAGGTGTAGTATTTTCAGGAGCCCATTTTATTGTGAAATCTTGCAAAAAAGCCTTTTTTAGATTCTGCAATTGCTGGCGGTTGCTGTCTGTGTAAGGTCATGACATTTTCACAATCAATAAGGTTGGAAGCTCTAACTTTGAAGTTCTAAATATAGAGCGGAGTCTGAAAGATAGGGTTCAAGCCCACACATATTTCATTCTTTCACAACAGTTTACTCTCTACCATGGTCCAGTTCCAGCATGATACCACGAGAAATGCAACCAGGGTGACTTGCTGTGTAATTGTTTCCAATAGAGTGGTCCACAATGTAAATTTCAAACTCAAATAATGCAAACTTTTAAATCCAAAACTAATGATAACTTCTGTTGAAAGTAAGTAAAACAAACAAATGAAAAATTTCAGCAAACTGATAAATATTTAAAGGTTGTAGAAAGCTTTGCAGTTCATGCTTTGTTAGTGAAAGATGCCTCGGATTTTTGCAAGGAAAAATAACTGATGTAAACTGCAGACCTGCTGCAAAATAAGGTAAATCATAGAAAATATCTGTCCAGAATTGGTCGTTTGGCATATTCTAAAAGTGTAATTTGGTCAAATATACTCAACCAGTGCATTTTTTAACATGGTAACTGGGAGACCAAATGGTCTCCCAGTCGACAGATTTGGTCTCCCAGTCATTGTCAAATTGGTATCACTGGGAGACCAATTTTCCCAGAAACTATCATTAATTTCACATTTAATTTGTTATGATTTGTAGTTCTTGGTGATTTTCCATATAAAAAAAATTTCTTCACTGTCTTTACAAATATTTTTCTGCCATCTTTCTGATTTCCAAATTTTTTTTAACGTTCAGCTGATCGATAGATAATATTTATATATATATATGGCCTTTTGCAAATGTTTGCATATTTCAGATGAAGCCAGACTTCTATCTGCTATAAACCAGACAAAATTAAGTGTGTATCAGCCTATGGTACCATATTTTGTTGTGAATAGCCATGTTTATAAATGATTAAAATTTCAGAAGAATCGGATCATCGGTTCAAAATATATGAACTCTTGAACAGCCAGAAAAGGATCATTTTTTAGCATTTTAGCGTGACGTGCAATATTTTTGCTGATGTAAAACCCTTAGTTTTGATAATGATAATATGCCACCATTTGTCAAATGCCAGGGTGCTAAATTGCAGCCATGCAAGTTCTGAAACTATGACTATCAATTGATTTTTGATATTTTGTCTACACATCAAGGAGTGGCAATTAGAGTGCCAAGTTGCAAATGAAGCCAAAAAGTTGTCCCAACCCTAATGCAGTTTCTTGTTTCACCCAGTCCCACTCAGACATGCTTCTAACAATTCGTCATTACAATATCTTTCCTTTAGAGTGACTCAGTTCATTATCACAAGAAAAGATGCCCCTGCACTTTTGTATTTACAGTTGATGCCAAAAACTGTTGATTGTCCCAACCCTAACATTCTGTCCCGACCCTAACATCTTCTGTCTAGCACTTCTGCTTGCCCCATGCAGCTTTCTGGCCTAAACCAGTTATGCAATATTGTTGCTGGCTACTCCAAAATAGCCTTTTATGCGTTTGTTCAATTTTTAGACTGTAAATATTTAACTCAGTAGAGACAGGGAACCAGGAGAATTCTGAGCCCTTGATGCAAATGTAGGAGAAGACGTAATTGTAGTCACAGCTTGACATTGAGTTTGTTGGATTTAATCACTACATAGCTAGCTACATTTTGCAGAAAGATTCAGTGCATAAACAACACTTTTATATTTCATCTCTTTGTCATGCTATTATCTGCGCCAGGCCATATATGGCGTGTCACGCCGCTACGAAATCCTGTTGGTCTCCCAGTCAAAAATCCTTTAAAAAATGCTCTGTACTCAACAGTCATGAAGAGGTTTCTAAATAATTCTATAGTTCACAATTAAATCATTAACCTTCTTTATGTGGTAAACAGTTGCATTCTATTCATCTGTACAATAGACTAGCTCCATGTTATACTGATTTTACCTCTCCAACTAACACTCCACTTTGTTTCAATAAACAATGTGAACAAAGTAGTATTGTTCAGAGGACAGTTATTCACACCATACAGCTGCTGGGCATATAGAGTAGTGTCTCTCAAAGCTGGAAGATGCCAGGAGTGGAATAATCAAAACTTGCCGGCAGAACAAAGCTGGATTGTTTGTGCTATCTCAGGCAAAGTTTACTCAGTGTTAAGGAAGTTGGGAAAATGCTTCCGTGGGTGCTAGTAGTGAGATCTAAGCTACTGAACTGGAGGCAATATTTCTAGTGCTGTGCTGTATCCATCTACCACCTTGCTCAAGTTAAGAATGTGTGTCGTAACAAATATGAAAGCAAAAAATTATTGTTATGCTAATCTACTGCATTGGCTTTTCAGCTTGGTTTCTAAACACTAGCCCTGTGTCTTGCATGAGACATTTGGCTGAAGGTGTCTTAGAAGTGTGACCGCATAAAATTTAAAAGAAAATTAACTTTAAATTTCTTTGTGTGTATGTCTTGATGTGAGTGCTTGTCAAATTAAAGTTGAGAAACCACATTTAAAATAAAAATCATAAAACATTAAATTTTGAATCAAAATGCATTAACTTATTAATTAAATTGGGTCTTGGTGGTTTTGATATCAATATGCTCCTCAACCGATAAATTTCTCAGAATTAAATTACATGATGGCAGTTGCTGAACTTCTTCTTCCATCAGGCCAAAGGGGGGGGGTTGGACCCCCTAAACACCCCCCCCCCTGGATCCAATACTGTTATTTTTTGGAGTGTCGTGCACAACACATTAATTAGTTGTATTAATTCAAAGGGTTCACAACACCAGTAAAGGGAGTCAAGCATAAAGCTGTTGGTTCTCATTGACATGTTATAAGATATAGCTTCTGTTTCGTATATACATTTTCACCAATGCCCACACTCTAATAATTATTATTTTCACTATAACGCATGCTTAATATGAAATCATCCACAGACCAGTAGTAATAAATTATTTCGATCTTGATTTGTTTATTTGATATATATTGGTATATATTACATATATTGGTATATATTACAGGATTGCACAGGAAAGTCAGTGACTTATTTCCACTGTGGTCCTTGTGGTTACCTCCAGTTTAATGGCGTCGATTAAGTGATTATTGTAATATAATTATTAAATTTTAAAAATGAAGTTTTAAATAAAGAGCGATGACTCCTTTGCAGCCGCCTGTGTTCTTAAATACAGTAGTTTTATAACACTTTTTTGAATGGTGTTTTATTACTAGATATTTTTTTATCTGGTGCCAGGTTGTTGCACTCCTTGACTCCAACTACATTGAAATTACCTGAGGTTATTTGGCAGTTGAATGGGTGTTTTTTTCTTAATAACCAGATTGAATAATAAAACAAAAGTAATCAAATATTTATTATCTGCTAAGTGATGAATTAGCTGACAATAACGATTTCTTAATATTGTAAGAACATAAGACAATAATACTGTTGCTAGAATGTTGACAATATCTGTGAAATGAGAAGTGGAAGTATGTAGGTACTGCCGATATTGCATTCTTGTTTCCAGTACATGACTTGAAATATCTGGCACGTTCAAGGCTTCAAAGGAGGAAACAGAAATAGTGAGCAATTGTGTATGTGTATGGTGAATTGGTAGCATTCTTCAATGATTGAATGCTACCATAGCAATTCCTTAGATCTAAGGTGACAAACAGGTGCTTATCATGCTACCGACTGCCAACAATGTCATAATGATATGCATACTCCATGCTGTTGACATGCTTGCCTGCAGCTGAAGATTGATGACACAATTAGCCAGTGATAAGACACTGGGCAGAAAAGGCCAGAAAATGGCAGTATGTTATTATTCTGTGAAAGGAAATTATATTTGAGATGACAGGGCAAGCACATCATTAGTGTCATAATTGATGTGTTTCTAAATATATTCCTTGTGTCCAAATAGGGATACAATGGATACAGAAATGATAAAGGAGGACTCAAGAGGCTTTTGCAACTGTTATGAAATGACAATCCACAATTGAGTATATGCGTATTGTGTGTAAGATCAGTTGAGATTGCCCAGGATTAATAACAATGTGATGAATACAAAAAGAAACATTGATGGATCGAGCAGCAAGGTTTGCAGTGTAATCATTGTCGACAGTGTTCCTGAAATTCTACCAAAGCATCAAAAAGTTTGCTATTTTAACCATTATGGTACTGCATACAAATGGTGTTAAAAATGAAACACACAGTCCAGTCTTGTAAGTATTGAATTGTTCTCTCACTGTAGCATTCATGGGAGAGAGATGCTCGAATCACTACTGAAAAACCCCACAAGACTATGTTTTAAGGACTTTCTTGGTCTATGTATTGAAGCCTGTTTACCACAGCAAAATTGATGGTTGTTCAAAGATCAAGTTCAAAGTAAATTATAAGCCTAACAAGCGAATAGTGAGATACTTGATTACCCATTCTTATCTGACTTCCGAAGGCAGACAATTTATAACTAAGGTGACATTTTATGGCTCATTTATGCTGATTTATTGTGACATGTTCTCACCAAAAGCACTTTTCTAGTTCTTTATTGTGGCATGGCTTTCTCACAGTCAGGTACGATGATTCCATGATTTATGAATATCTGTATAGAAACAGTGCCTGGATAAAATGACTGGCATTTATCAATTATTGGTAAAACGGTATGTTTGATTTGAAGATATTATTTTCCAAAGGGGGTTGCTGCCCTCCAAAAGTTTGGGAAACACAAAGATTTAGGCAAAAAAGCTAAAAATATCTGGAAGATGATTAGATAAACATTATTGACCTACAGTACAACCCAAAATAAAGTAAGACAATTTTCTGTCAGTAGTCCTCTGTTTACCTATTTTGCCCTCTTTTCTCCTCTTCACCCCAAATCTCCTTACAACTAACTCCCTTTCACTCCTCACGACGACCTTAGCCCACATTAAGAACTCTATTTAGACAGCTACCAATGCAACTGCAATAAGCAGAGGTGCAAAATATCAAGTAAACGTCCGATAACACTAAATTGGAGAACTTCCTGACGGCTTCCCCATCCTATTAAGAACCAGTATGTTCTCCTGTATCCATGCCTCAGGCTATTTAGCTCGAAAGAACAATTTGGCTGTCCAACATGCTTCCAGCGTTTTTATGATCCATATGGACGTCTCTAGAGTTCCAGTGACCACTAAAATTGTTTTGAATGGAAACAGTCGAAAGTAGATTATAATAAATATAACTATTGCATACAATATGAAAATTTTTCATTTGAATTACGAAATTGTTTAATTACATGCAGATTGCAGACAGCTCTTCAAAGGCTTTCTGTACGATTTGAATTGTAAGACTACACGTTTCAAAATTATGGTTTAGCCATGAAATGTATTAATGACAATAAATTATTATTGTATTAGGTCGTATCCCTAATCTCGACACAACCGCACCATCTAACTATAAATTACCAAAACAAGGATCAACTCCAACAGGCAGACAGAAAGAAAGCCATATTGTATGCACGTGTCACACAACTAACAAAAGCAAAATGTTGCTCTGCCCGGATTCTAGGAAAGATAATCCTGTTGATCAAAACAATATTCTTGTGGCTGGCCATAAAATACCAGCAACATCTTCAGACAATGGCTGTGCAACATTATCCAGGGGAATTATTCTGAGATAAGTAACATTTGATGTCACACATAATTCTCCATATCTGACTCAAAATGACCCACAGTTCTTTTTATTCCATGGCAGGCCATTTACCAGCCCCGATAACACTCGAAAGACAGAAAAGAGAGAAACAGGCGCTCAGAAAATAATTCATTGTCTGTCGTTATGTTGCACCCTTAATAAAGATTAGAAAAAATCATTTTGTATAACCAGCGACACTGCACGTAATGGTTAAGTATCGGAGTATTCTCCGTTAGAAGTCCTCTGTTTACTTAGCCCTTCTCTCTCCTTAACACCCCAAATCTCCTTAAAACTGCCTTTGAATCCTCACCACCCACTACCCCAGAATGACACTGGCAAATCCCAATTAGTCTATCTCATACTGCACGGACTGAAATTTATAAGTCAATTTTCTCAGAATGTCCTAAATGTGACTTACTAGGTTTTCCCTTTGGACGCTAGCACTATCTAAGCAAGAAACAAACTTTACTCTCTGAGAAAAATGTTCACTTTTGATATTAATAAACAGATTACAAACAAGCTTATTCTTTATAATAGAAGTGTCACAAAATCTGCACTAACATTCTGTCTTGTGTGCTGGTACAGTATGACTTGAAGCAAGGTCATAAGAAAGCCCTTGACAAGGTAGTTGTGTTTGCTATAAGACTAGGGAGTGTGGATGTTGATAGATGTGGTGAAATCCACTTCTGGTTAAGAACACTAGATGCAGGATCATGCAGATCATGAAGAATCCTGAACATCTTTTGTATGGCTGTTATACTTTTTTGCGCTCTGGCCGCGGACTCTCCTCTGTCTATTATATGCAGGACAAGCAGTTTCCTGACTCTTTTGTTCTAACCCACGGTGGTGCGATTGCACAATTCTTGCAAATGGCTTAATTTTTGTATAATTTTGATAACCACGTGTGAAGAATAAGCGAAGTGAGTTCCAATTGCATGATTGGTTAATAAAGTATGCTGTTATCGTCATCATTCTTAGAACCTGACTGAGCGAAATCCACACCACAATAAAATACAGCTAAAGTGCTTAATTGGTGAGAACATGTGGCAATTAATCAACATAAAGGAGCCATAAAATGTCACCTGAGTTATAATTGTCTGTCTTCGGAAGTCAGATAAGAACAGGTAATCAAGTGTCTCATTATTGACTGATAAGGCTTTATAATTTACTTTGAACTTGATCTTTGAACAACCATAAGTTTTCTTTTAGTGCTGTGGCAAACAGGCTTCAACACTAAGACCAAGAAGTCTCTAAAATGCAGTCTTGTGTGTTGTTGACCTTTTTTTTATAGAGTCAAACAAAAAGTAGTGATTTGAGCAAATCACTCTCATGAATGCTGCTGTGATTTGCTCAATTCATTGAGAAATTCCTCAAATTTATATACTAAAAACCCGACATTTTTTACCCTATAAGAGAAGTCAAAACTCAAAAGGCTGCGTGCCTCATTTTGAACATCATTTGTTTGCAGTGCCATTATGGTAATTTTAAATAGCAAACTTTTTGATACTTTGGTAGAATTTCAAGAACACTATAGATAAAAATTAGTTTGCGAACATTAGTGTTCAATGTATCAACCTTTCTTTTGTATTCATCACATCGTTATGAAACTTTAGCAATCCCAACTGATCATACACAGAACAAACATACAATTGTGGAATATTATTTCATAACAGTTGTAAGAGGCCCTTGAGTCCTCCTTTATCTTTTCTGTATCCATTGAATCCCTATTTGGACACAAAGGATATATTTAGAAACACATTAATTATGACAGTAATGATGTTCTTGCCCTGTCATCTCAAATAAAATTTCCTGTCATAGAATAATGCCTTGACATTTTGTCATTTTCTGACCTTTTCCATGTCCAGTGTCTTATCACGGGCTAATTGTGTCATCAATTTTTAGCTGCGGCAAACATGTCAACACCACGGAGTAGGCATATGAGTATTACATTATTGGCAGTCAATAGCATGATGAGTACATGTTTGTCATCTTAGATCTGAGGAAAAACTTAATTGCTATGGTAGCAATCAAACATTGAAGAATGCTATCAATTCACCATACACACACATTATTGCTTACTGTTTCTGTTTCGTCCTTTGAAGCCTTGAATGTACCCTGATATATCAAGTTATGTACTGGAAACAAAAATGTAATGTAGGGAGGGAGCATATACTTACCACTGCTTCTCATTTTACAGAAATTGTCAACCTTCTTACAACAATTGGCTCATATTCATGTTATAGTTATGACATAGATAGATAATAGTATTATTTACGAACATTCTACATGTGTCAGTTGATTTGGCAAAACAGAAATATGGCATGGATAGATTATAACAATATTTATGAAACATTTTAATGTGAATTTGACAAAACACCAATATGACTAAGAAAGTTATGATATTCTATGAACAATTGATATATTTTATATGTGAATCAGTAAATTTGACCTCAATATATCATAGGCTAAGCTTCAGTTTTAAACAAATGTACCAGGTTTCACTGATCATTAAAGCATAAAATTTGTGGTGTGATGAACCAATTTTTTTCCTTTTTTGTTTTAAAATGTTCCCTTGATTGGCTTTCAGAAAACTTTGCCAGTGGCATATTTGTTCAAATCACAAACTTTATTTAGAGATACTGTGTGTATAGTATATTATGATAAGAAATAAATACCTACTTTTGTTTCCTTGTTTAATTAATAGGTCAAAATCAATGTGAAATCCTTCCTTTTGCAGACTGTGCAAAAATATTGTGTAAATCTGACAGTAAACAAATATAATGTCTGACCACCAAACTCTTGACATTTGAATCTACCTTAATTACTGGCAAATAGGCACTCTAAATGTCAGGAACAGTCTCCTGTTTTGGTGAGACGAAGTCTCAAAAAAGAAAAAACCAACCATTAGTGTGGGAGCCATTTTATCAGAAAAATTGCAGTTCATCTTTGCAGTTTGTACCAAGAGTTTATTTTACTGATAAATTTCATATCACGTGTACTTCTAAATTTGTTTTTCTTGATAGAAATTCGCAGTTAGTTCAGTTAAGAATAAAAAGCTAGCATTTGGACCTCCCTATCTCTCTATGTCCGTAGCTTTTAGTCCATTTAATCATTTTTGACCCTCTGACAAAATCCTTTGTCAGTGAATTTTTGACTGTGAAAGAAAGTATTCTTGTGAATGGTGTGATGAGCGGCGCAGGTTTTGACCTTGACCTGATGCATCATGGTAACTGTGCCCCCTGCCCTTTAGAGACTGCAAGATTACCTCCGAATGTCACTGAGGCAACGTCTGATAACAATAAATTGGAGAACTTCCTGACTGCTTCCCCATCCTATAAGAACCAATATGTTCTCCTGTAGCCATGCCTCAGGCTATTTAGCTCAGCTGAACAGTTTGGCTGTTCAACATGCTACTTGCGGTTTTATGATGGACATCACTAAGTTCAATTTGAACTAAAAATATTTTAAATTAAATCAGTTAAAAGGAGATTACATAAAAATTGCAGAGATTATGAACATTTTGGTTATGAATTATGAAATTGTTTAACTACTTGCAGACAGCTATTCAAAGGCTTTCTGAATGATTTAGAGTTTTAGCACTACCTGTTTCAAAATTATGATTTAGTAGTGAAATGTTTCCACGACAATAAATTATTATTGTTTACATCTTATTCCTAGTCTCAACACAACCACCAGATTTAACTGCAGTATCTAAATTCACCAAAGCAAGGGTCCGCTCCTTCAGACAGAGAGCCTAATCATTGCATGTGTTACAGAACAAACAAGAACAAAATGTGACTTAGTCTGGATTCCAGGAAAGTTAATCCTGTTGATCAAAACAATATTCTAGTGGCTGGCCATAAAATACCAGCAACATCTTCAGACAATGGATGTGCAACATCATCCAGTCGAATTAGTCTGAGATAAGTAATGTTTGATGTCACACATAATTCTCCATATCTGACTCCAAACAACCCATAGGTCTTTTTATTCCTTGGCGAGCCATCTACCAGCCCCCATAACACCAGAAATAAAGATAAGAAGAACATGGCCCCTTACAAAAGAATTCATTGTCTGTCATGATGCCATTCTTTTTATCAAAATTAAACCAAACATTTTGTATTACCGGTGACACTGCATGTAATGGTTTGACAAGTGATACGCAATTGTTGCATTTTTGTGATCCGATATAATCTTAAATTTTCCATATAGACAGCATCAGTCAATCAGATGATGTGAAATCAGTCATTTGACACACCGATAAATGATGATATTGGTGTCTGAAAAGTGCAGCTAGTGTCTGAAAAGTGTAATTGCTGTCTGGAAGCCTTAGTGTTATTAATATCTGAAAAGTGTTATTGGTGTCTGAAAGCAATATTAGCATAGTATTCATGTCTGGAATTGACATAAATGAAAAAAAATCTAAAAGTAGAAAGGAATTAAAAAATTAAATTTACCCGAAAAAATAGATAATTGTCCATTTTTTGCACACAGGACTATTTTGAATCTGAAAATTTTGTGGAGAATATAAAAAAGGGGCTTGTCCAGTATTGAGTTTAATAGGCCACAGCAGGTATTATTGGTTTCTATCTATGGCCTCGAATAATGTCACTGCTTCACCCAATAAGACTCAATATTGGTCTCCTCACCTACCAGTATCTATATAACACACTTATCCTTTTGGTACTATGCCAAACCCTCAATACAATTCTCTGCTGTTTTTACATTTTACAATGTAGTCAGTCTAATTATCTATTTGGTAATGAAGAAGAATATATTGTAAGATAAATGGCAAAAAAAAAACCTTCAGTGCCCACGGACCTCTGACACTCGCAAGGCATTCTATGGCTTGTGAATTCTTGGTCCAAGTCCAGGTTTCCCTTATGAGGTGAAGTCAATTAATCAATGGCTGCACAAGAGAAGTGCTTCGCTGGATGACCGTGAAATTGGAAACTACTTAAATACAACCATTGGCAATGTTGGCCATTCTCTTTTGCAACCTGGGACAAAGTAAACAGGAATGTGAGTAAAATGTATCCCATTCGATAAGTCCTGTATTATCAAAGTATTTCAGCTTGGAGGACATTAATATCTTTTTATTCATTTCATTGCATTTAGGAGATTGCGAATGAGTTGCAGTCACTCCCACTCCCACGCAAATATGCAATTTGCTTAGAGCTCGTTAAGTGAAAAGATATACATGACACTATTGACAAGGGCAGATTTAGTAAACACTTTTTTCATGTACCTCACTTGAAATTAAAACTGACATTCACAGGTTATGTTATATATAATATACAGTCAACACAGAAATCATTTGCACGCTTTGATTTTTCATCATATTTCACAGAAAAATGGTAGTATGATAAAAAGAACTACCCTTTGTTTTAGAGTAGTGTTAGTAGGTTAGGTTCGCATGAATTTCATTTTTTACCAAAATTCATTTTCTTGGAAAATGCCAAAAAAACCTGAATTTTGAAAACCAAAACATATTTGCATGTGGCTGTAATTTGTCATCAAAACGATAGAAACGTCAGGATGTGAAATAACAAGACATGATGGCACTACCATATCATATACCCTTGCCAGGAACCAAGAAAACCCCACCGTCCCATAGTGACCCGCATTCCAATGTGCCCCGGTTCCCCCTAATCAAGATACAGTATAGATTCAAATGTCAAAAGTTTGTTGGTAAGACTCTTCTTAGACATTATATTTGTTTACTGTCATATTTACACAATATTGTTGCACTGTCAGCAAAAGGAAGAATTTCACTTTTAACTATTAATTAAAGTTACCCTCAATGATAGGTCAGTTTTTCGCCAAAAGTTTATTTAATTTTCACATTTTCTTGTGTATCATGGTCATACTGCTAAGTGTGTAAATTTTCTTTGATGTGGGATTAGAATTTATACCCCTAATGGCTCTCCAAATGCCCTAAATGGCCCCTGGATTTATTTCGGGTACGCACGGAAAAAAAGACCAGTTTTAAGTTCAATCAACTTTGTGACGTCACTACCATTGTCAGAATTAGTTAAGTTGTAGCCAGAGTTGTAGCTATATATTCATAACAATGGTCAATGTGACGTCATCAGCAATGGATGTGCTGGAGGATGGAGGCACTATCAAGAAAATTAAAGAAAATAAACTAAATAATTTATGTAATCAACGAAACACTTTAAAATATCTGTTATAAATATTCATGATCACAAGTTACTGTTGTAATGAAGGGAAAATAGCCCATATTTGGCAAAGGATTTTATCATTCGGGGTAACTTTAATCAAGCAAAGAAATTACGTGTTTATTTGTTTTCATAATATACTGTATACACAGCACCTCTAAATAAAGTCTTGGGTGACAAATTTGCGCAGTGTTCAAGAAGGCAATCAAGGGAACATTTTAAACCAAAAATGAAAAGAAATTGGTTTCATCACACCACAAATTTTATGCTTTAATGATAAGTGAAACATGGTATATTTGTTAAAAATTGAAGTTTAGTCTATGATATATATAGAGGTCAAATTTACTGATTCGCATATAAAAGATATCAATTGTTCATATGATATCACAACTTTCTTAGTCATATTGCTGTTTACTCAAATTCACATTAAAATGTTTCATGAATATCGTTATGATCTATCAATAAATATTCAATATCATATATATTTCTGTTTTGCCAAATCAACTGACTGATTTATAATGTTAATAAATAATAGTATTATCTATCTATATCATAACTATAATATGAATATGAGACAATTGTTGTAAGATTTTGTGTAAAATGAGAAGCAGTAGTAAGTACACGCTTCATACATTACATTTTTGTTCGCAATACATAACTTTGGATACTAGGGTACATTCAAAGGTTTCAAAGGATGCAACAGAAACAGTAAGCAATAATGTGTGTGTATGGTGAATTGATAGCATTCTTCAATGTTTGATTGCTACCATATAGCAAATTAGCATTTCCTCAGATCTAAGGTGACAAACATGTTCTCATCATGCTATTGACTGTCAATAATGTCATACTGATATGCCTACATGTTTGGCTGCAACTAAAAATTGATGACACAATTAGCCTGTTATAAAACAATGGACATAGAAAGGTCAGAAAATGACAGTGTTATTATTCTGTGACAAGAAATAATATTTGAGATGACAGGGTAAGAACATCATTAGTGCCATAATTATTGTGTTTCTAAATAATATATATTTCTTTGTGTCCAAATAGGGATACAATGGATACAGAAATGATAACTTTTTAGGAGGACTCAAGAGGCCTATATACATGTAACTGTTATGAAATAAAAATCCAAAATTGTGCATTTGTTTGTTGCGATTGCTAATGATTAATAACAATGTGCTGAATTGAAAAAGGACGGTTGGTATATTGAGTAACAAGGTCAGCAGAGTATCCCTTATCAATAGTTTTCCAGAAATTCTTCTAAAGCTGCAAAATTTTTGCTATTTTGAACTACAGTAATGGTACCGTATGCAAATGACATTTATAATGAGACACACAGCATCTGAAGTTTTGACTTTTTCTGAAGGGTGAAGTATTATTGTAAGGAATTTCTCGATGAATATAGAAAATCACAGTAGCTGTACCATTCATGGGAGTGAATTGCTCAAATAACTACTGTTTGTTTTCTGTACCTATAAAAAAGGTCAACACCCAAA
This sequence comes from Platynereis dumerilii, assembly GCA_026936325.1. NCBI lineage: Eukaryota > Metazoa > Annelida > Polychaeta > Phyllodocida > Nereididae > Platynereis > Platynereis dumerilii. The sequence goes on from JAPTHN010000013.1 coordinate 29,440,143, forward strand.
GACTGCATTTTAGAGACTTCTTGGTCTTAGTATCGAAGCCTGTTTACCACAGAACTAAAACAAAAGTAACGGTTGTTCAAGGATCAAGTTAAATGTAAATTATAAAGCATTATCAATCAATAATGAGATACTTGATTTTCCATTCTTATCTTTACACTGACTTCCCAAGGCAGACAATTTATAGCCAAGGTGGCATTTTATGGCTCATTTATGCTGATTAATTGCCACATGTTCTCAACAGTTAAGCACTTTTGATGTTTTTATTGTGGTATTGCTTTCACACAGCCAGGTTCTAAGAATGATTACGATAACAATAAAAACATTTTTTATTAACCAATCATGCCATTGGAACTGACTTCACTCATTCTTCACATGTGGTTATTCAAATTATACAAAAATTAAACTATTGCCAAGAATTTTGCAACCGCACCACCAGGGTTGGAACAAAAGAATCAGAAACCTGCTTGTCCTGCTACAGACAGAGGGGAGTCTATGGCCAGAGTGCAAAAAAGTATAGCAGCTATACAAGGGATGTTCTGGATTCTTCATGATCCTGCATCTAGTGTTCTTAACCAGAAGTGAATTTTACCACATCTATCAACATCCACACATCCGAGTCTTATAGTTACCATACAATGCAACCCAAAATAAATTGCACTTGATCCTTGTCCAACTGACTTATTGAAGAGAACCTTTGAGGTTCATAGCCATCTGATTCTTCAAATATTCAATAGAAGCTTCCAGGAAGGTGTTTTTCCTGATGCCTTCAAAACAGCACAACTGAGTCCCATCATAAAGTCTCCATCATTGGATAAACATCTCTTCAAATATTACAGGCCAGTCTCGAACTTACCAAGCCTGGGGAAGTTACTGGAGCGGATAGGAGTTATGCTTCTCAATGAACATCTACAGCAATCGGGAAAGATCGAAGTACATCAATCTGCATATAAGCCAGGCCATTCTACAGAGACAGCTCTCCTCAAGGTTTTGAATGATACTGCCATACAGCTTGACAACTCAAAAATAGTGATGCTGGCCATGATTGATCTTTCGGCGGCATTTGATACCATCTGTCACACAAAGCTTGCCCGTCTGCTTGAGGAAGAATATAACATCACTGGTACAGCACTGTCCTGGTACAAGTCCTACTTCCATAATCCTCAGCACTTCTGCAAAATAGGTCGTTTCAGGTCAGCTAATCATCATCTGACTGTGGGATGTCCGCAAGGATCTGTAATGGGTCCAATTGCATATAATTTGTACACAGCACCACTTGAAAGAATACTGTTACAGCATGGATTACCTTATCACAAGTATGCTGATGATCTGCAAGTTTACTGTTACTGTGAACCTAGTCAAATGGATCAGACTAAAATGGTGCTAGAAGCATGCATAGCAGATGTTCGTAGTTGGATGCTTAGATGGGGCCTGAAAATAAATGACAGCAAGACTTAATTTATTATCTTCAGCAACAAAATTAATGACATCTCATCGGTTGAAGCCTTGAAAATTACTGACTGTAAAATCAATGCAAGTAAGTCTCTTAAAAACCTTGGTGCCATCTTTGACTCAACCCTCAGTCGCTCTCCACATGTTAGTGCTGTTGTAAAAAGTTGTAACTTCCATCTGAAACAACTCAGCAGAATCCGCAAATACATCTCAGCTGATGCCTGTAAACGTGCCGTTCATGCCCTCATCATCAGCAGATTAGACTACTGCAACTCTCTTCTTGTTGATGCTCCAGTTCTACTGATTAAGAAGCTTCAACATATTCAGAATCGTGCTGCTCGGCTAATTTTGCTGACTTCCCCAATTGAATGTATGAACGCAACACCACTTCTTCGCAAACTTAGCTGGCTCCCGGTAGAGTTACGAATCACTTTCAAAATATGTGTCCTGGTGTTTAAATGCCTGAATGGAATGGCTCCGAAATACCTTGAAGACCTGGTACAACTTTATAAACGGGACAAGAGGTTACGCCAACCACTGATGAATGATCTGCACAAATGGCCTAGTCGGAGAAGAGTAGGAAGATCATCATTCCAAGTATCAGCCCCCTCATTCTGGAACCAACTGCCTGCGGAAATTAAGTTGGAACGTGACCTGCTCAAGTTCAGGAGGAAGTTGAAGACCCATCTGTGGCGGCTCCATTTTGATTGATGAACTTTAGATTTTAATTGACAATTTTAGTTTGATGACAATTTTAATTTATTTATTTTAATTTGTTTTATTACTATTGTAAAATTCTATTTATTTCATATTTTATTTCATTTATTTTATTATTGTGAGCACACTGAAAGCTCAGCTGATTTTGCGCTAATAAGCATCATAATGATAATAATAATAATAATAAATTATGACTGCCCCAGCAGGAAAAGAGAATCAGCCACTACTTTACTCTTTCTCACCTTTTGACTTCAAATACCTTCCTACATCTACTTTCTTTGAACTGCCTTTTCAAAATTACATTTAATTCACATTCAGCCAACACCATTTGAAACTCCATTGTGTTTGATTTCTTTGATATAGTGTTCCTTTGCTAGTTGCAATTTCATTGACAGCTGTTTTAATGGAGTTCTTAATATGGGATAAGGTTGTGACAAGGAGTCAAAGGTTGTTGTAAGGAGATTCTTGATATTGAATTAAGTAGTGGTGAGGATTCTAAGGCATTTTTAAGGAGATTTGGGGTGTTGAGGGGAAAGAAGGGTTAAGTAAACAGAGGACTTCTAACGGAAAATACTCTTACTTTCTTTGGTTGTATTGTATGTCGAGCTCGTATGGCACCAAGTCTCTAAAAAAGTCAGTTTAAAAACGCTTGAGCCAAAACAAAAACAAATATTTGACAACAACTTCCATGTCAGCTGAGCAGACTTAATACCGCATCAGCAAACAGTGACTTTAAAAAAAAGTGCAGGGCAAGCAATTTCGGCCAAAGAATATTGGATACACACAGAGGAGGTATGCTGGATCAGTCTATTGAGAGTAACAAAGCATGCCCTTTGGGTTAAAGATGATATCAATTTATTGTGCACGATAGTCCAATCCTGTGCCAAACAGATTATTAGGCTGTGTAGTTCAAAAGCTAAAAAAACCAACCATGAGTGTGAGAACCATTTTATCCGAAAAATGACACTTCAACTTTGCAGTTTGTACCAAGAGCGATTTTTTATTTTACTGGTAAATGTTATATCACATGTACATCTGAATATGTTTTTAATAGAAATTGGCAGTAACTGTTGATTCAGTTAGGAATAAAACAAGCTAACTTTTGGACCTCCATATCGATGGTGAAAGTGCAAAACCTCGTAAGTCAAAAAAAAGCTGTTTTTCAGAAATTGGAAAAAACTATCACAGATAATTTTTTATGGTAATGTTCATTTATATGCGAGTTAGGCTCTACATGATTTATAGAAAGTGAGACCCTGTTTTAGCATAATTTTTTGTCATAGGTCATTGACCCCTGCATTGATGCTACCATCAGATATGAATGAAAATGTCGAGTTACAAGGTTTTGCACTTTCACTTTTTGCAAGTTAGTGAAAGTGCAAAACCTCGTAACTCGATCATTTATCACATTTCTAAGCAACTAGCAGCATTGTATGTACTTCCAATCTATAGCTATACAGTAAAAATTATGATTTGACTATAATAAATAACAACTGCTAATTCTAATTAGTGGCTACAATAGCAAGAATGAGGAAAAAAGCAATTTTCCAAATTTTTATGAACCATTTTTTTTCAATAGCCTACATCACTAAAACAAATATAGGGAGGTATAGATTTTTTAATAGGGAAATTTCCTGAGAGCTGTAAAAAAGTGCCGCAATCATTGTTTTAAAAAAAAGTTGAAATATCCAAAAATATGAGCTTCTAAGTTCTGATTTGAGTTACAAGGTTTTGCACTTTCACTTTTTGGAACAAATCGACATACAAGGTTTGGTGAAACCATGGTAAAATCATTCTGTTACAGCTTCAAAAAACAGCAAACTGGCAAGGTGACCAGAGATTAGGGATACGACCTAATACAATAATAATTTATTGTCATTGATACATTTCATGGCTAAACCATAATTTTGAAACGTGTAGTCCTACAATTCAAATCATACAGATAGCCTTTGAAGAGATGTCCGCATGCAATTAAACAATTATGATGTATTGGATATTGAAATAGTCATTCCTCCCAAAATGGAATTTGGATATTGAAATAGTCATTCCACACTCTAAGCCCAGACCACACACTTGACATAAATTGTTTAAGTGGAATCAACAATTTTTCTTTTTTTAAGCTGTGTCAGCTTATATACTATTTGTCAGTTTCAATGGATTGATATTTTAAGTCAACACAACACAATCTTTTTCAGCCATACTCGTGAACTTCTGAGACACAAACAGAATAAGTTTACTCAGCTTAATTCGTTTATGCCAGATTTGTTATGCTAATAGTTGAACATCCTATTTATGTTCGATTCATTGGACAAGCAAAAAATAACCTTATCTTAGCTACTTACTCTGTGGCCACATGGGTTAGTGGTTTGTTTTGTAATCTGAAGGTGTTGGCTTCAAACCCAGTGAGATTTAGATATTTCTCGTTACACCTTATATTTATGGTACAATTTATGGTACAAAGGTTGGAGCAAAAGTGAAACAATTTCAATATTTTGATTTGTTTATCATTGTGGACCCTGGTTAGTGTCCTGTCCCACTATGCAGAATCTGAGTCAAATCACATATTCTGTTTTTCATAATCTATTTATAGAATTTTTGAGGAGACTAGGTGAAACAGCTTGTTGCATTTGCTTGACATCGTGGCCACATTGGTTAAGTGGCTGATCTTGTAATGCAAAGGTCTTGAGTTCAAATCTGGAACAGAGTGACATTTTCTTAACAATGCAATCTGTCATTTAAAAAAATGACTTGAAGAAACAACCTGGTGTGATGTGTGGACATTATGGCAACATTGGTTAAGTGACTGGTCTTGTAATCAAAAGGTCTTGGGTTCGAATCTGTAACAGAGTGATGTTTTCTAAATACCCTCTGTTATACAACTTATGAGAAGACTAGCAGAAACAACTTGATGTTTTGAGTGGACATTGTGGCAACATTGGTTAAGTGACTGGTCTTGTAATCAAAAGGTCTTGGGTTCGAATCTGTAACAGAGTGATGTTTTCTAAATACCCTCTGTTATACAACTTATGAGAAGACTAGCAGAAACAACTTGATGCGTTGAGTGGACGTTGTGGCCACTTTGGTAGGGTGACTAGCCTTGTAATAAAGAGGTCTTTAGTTCAAATCTGCGACAGCTTGACATTTTCTTAATTATACTATGTCTTGCTGAATTAGTGAGAAGACTAGGAGAAATAACTTTGTGTGTTCATCGGACATTACGGCCACATTGGTTAAATGACTAGTGTTGTGATACAGACTTCTTGAGTTCAAATCCCTGACAATTAGACATTTTCTGTATATTATGTAATTTATTGTAGAATTTCTGAAAATATCAATGGAAAGAATGTCAACTTGACATTGTGTATGTGCACATGTTGATCATCTGTGTGCATTGCCTTGACATATTTGCAGGCATTATGAGCAACAACTCCAAATGTTGTTATTTAATGGTATTTTTTCCAGCAGTTCAGTTGAACTTGGAGATATTTAAAAAAATTGCCTAACTGTAAGTAGGATCAAAATATTGAATTTTTCTTTTTCACACAATGCAGGGTGTATTACCACCATAACTTTTAATAATTACTTCAGGGAAAAATATATATGTAATTATGCTTCCGTTGAAATACTTAATATTGGTTTGTGAGCGGCCTTGTAAAAATCTTTGAGCAAGCTGACCTGGGCTGCAGGCCATTATTTTATCTTAATTACAACCACAATGATATGATCTACAGATTAGAAAGATCACTAAAAATTACGATAAGTTGTTTTAATAAATGTGACTGAATATGAGTGTTTTTTTAAACATTGACTGGATATCTTGTTATAATAAGTAAAGTGCTGACATCTATATGTAGAAAGTGGTGTTACCCACACTCCAATGTTTTTAGCAGTTTTTCTTGTCATAATTCCTCTTGATGTTGTTAGCAGTTTTTCCTACAACCTCCAAGTGGCTTATTGCCTTAAGGACCATTTCTGACACCTTCAAGACTGTTAACTTGACACAGCAAAGCCATCCTATTGATTTCTCAAATTAGAAGAACTCAATATTCTTGAAGGTAAGAGAACTTGGATATTCTGTAGCAATTAATGCATTTGTCAATATTGAATACTTATTTCATTGTTATGAATATCAATAGAGCATGAACATGTACTTTTTTTAAGACAAAAACTTGAAACTGTAATGTGAAATTCAGTATTAAACTATGGGGCATCATGATGTCAAACTAATTCAAAGCCAGAGATTAAAAACTAGCAAATGGAAAGCAATGTCATTATTGCAATATTATCTTAGTGGACATGAAATTGATAATGACAATTATGTTGTCTCTGACCTGATAAGTGATTCATCTCAAATGCTAGAGTATGGATAGTGTATACAGGCATTAAGGGAATGACTATTTGGTGTCGAGGGGGAGGGGTTAGAGTTTTTATTTAAAAAAAAAAGTTCTTCATCAGTTTTGGTGAAATTGGTGAAATTAATAAATTCTTTTTGGCCAGACTTGAAATAAATAATTTCTTGTGGGGGTATTTTTTAACAAGGTGTTGTTAAATTTGATTTAGAAGTGAATATTTGGTGACTTTGCACACTCAACATTTATAATTGGTGCCGTTAGCCTGAAATAAAGAGGAAAACTCCAAGCCCCCTTGGAAATTAAATGGTCGCCCTTTTTGTCTTGGCATTTTTATGATTAGCTGGCTGGCAACAAAGATAAGCATTCAAATAGCTACAGAAATATTATTTGATGTTAATAAGGTCCATTTGCACTCATTCATTAAAATGTTCACGATATATAGACAGAAAAATGCTGATGTGTCTCAAGCAGCCCTTAGGCTTCGTTTTGAGCCAGATTTTGTCAGAGTGCATAATTTACTAATAGTAATTATGTCCTAAAATGTGAAGATTATGAAGCCGAGCAATAGGACTAGATATTGCATATTGCACTAAATTTGAACGGGCCATACACTTTGTTGTAAAACTCATTCTCAGTCACACCTGTAGCATTCGGTTGGTTGGTGCAAGTAATTAGCATACTATTAAACTTAAATTTTTCTGGCATAATATAATTAAATATTTCGGACAAACTCAAAACACTCAAAATATTATCCAGTAATCAGGACTTCAAATTTATTGTTAATCATATTCCTAATTCCCAATGAATTTGCACATTCATTATATTATGTTTTATATATATAGTGTGCTGCTTGAAAATGATATTGGTAAAATATTTTTCAGATTTATAAGCAGTATTCTTGACATGTCAACCAGAGGATATTTCACGGAGGCAATAGCTGAACTATCTAATTACATTGGATGCAGGAGACTCGAGAAAATTTGCCAGGTAATCATTGTAATACATGTTCTTGGGTTTCTGGTCTTAAAAAACTCAATTCTCGTAAATATACTTGTGTGGAAAGCAGAACATAACTGCACATGTTTATAAATTCCACCTCAGAACAGCTGTATCCTTTTGTTAGATGACATGCTCAACGTAAAAAATGACTTTTTAGTCCCTCTGCGGGAATTATTTTTCCATACATGCTTGTTTGTCTGTCCACTTGTCTGTGTATTTACAACTGACATCATTCTATGTTGCTATCAAATGTTGCCAGATAGGGGAAGGGATACACATGTTGACCATTGGGACTTTTAGTTGTTGGAATTTCAAAACTTTTGTCAATTTATGTTTGATTCTTTCATATTTGCAGAAGAAAATGCATATGAGGCCTGTCACACCTGAGCAGCACTCCAATCATGCTACACTTCTTCAGGGATACAATCTGAGGTCAAAAGCACATTTTTTGCAGGTATGTACAATTCAGTCCATTAAATTAGCTTAAGTGTTCCGAAAAATTGGAGCAGCTTTCCTCTGTCGCAAGTAAATTTGAAAAAAAAAAGAAAAAGAAAAACATAAAACAATCCAAACAACAGTTGAAGAATGTCAACAATGATTAACAGAGATATCTTGAGATCTATGCTGATTGATGATCATTTGCCATGTTGGGTATCCTTTTCAATTAGTGCTAGAGAGCCACTGGTCACATAAGGATGACAATACATTATGCCATTTTAAAAAATTAATAAGGTAAATGAATAATTCTGGAACATAATGAATATTTTTGAGAGGAGAGAAAATTAATTTCTGCAAATATCTTAAAGCCACACAGTTAATATTGTTTGATAACATTATATCATCTACATGCAATACAATGTATGTTTTCTTTTTCAGGATGGAACTTCAAAGGCTACCTTCACTGAGCAACACTGGCTTTGCTTTGTGAGGATCGCGACATTACAACCAACCTCAGTACTGTCACTTATCACACAAACTGTCCAAGAAATTACTCATACTTCCTCCTTGATTTCATCTTTAGACGAAAGAACATTTAACATGAAGTTTTGAAATTTCTGATGTCCAAACAATGAACAGAATAATTAACCGTACCTCAGGACGTTTGAAAAATTTTCCCAATGACTTACCGATGGACAATTTGGTCATTGAAAATTTATCCTTGCTAACTTTCTCTATGGAAAAATGACTAGTTGGCTTTGTTTAAAAATTGTTTGCTTGGCATTTTTGGTCACTAGAAATTTCAGATTTGTTGCAGTCACAAATTTGTATGGATATATGCACAACCTTTGTCAGGTTTTGCTTCAATAAATGATTTTTTATGCGTGAATAATGCAATGTATTTGTTCCTTGTAAAGATCTTACTTACGGACATTGTGTTTTTATGTTATGTCTTTCTATGTGTTTTTGTTGCTCAAGTATAATTTGTCATCCTTTTACTTCAAAATCTTGTGAATGACAAATCGTCTTTTATGTAAAATTAATGAAGTAACAGATTTTCACTTATTGCCTCTCGGCACGATTGACCATTGATTTTATTGACTTCTTGTTTGCTTTATTGAAAATAAATGCCTTTTTAGACTTATCTCTGGTGCTTTATTTTATTTGTTCAATCTATCTGTTTAATTTCTAAGTTCTAACGGTAGGCGATTATTGATTAAAATTCATAGGGTGTCCCAAAGATGTCCAATTTCATCTTGGTTCAAACCAATGATCAGTGGTTGTTTATCATCCGGTCACTTTTTCTACCAATTATGCTATATCTTGTTAATCACTTGAAAACAGCATAGTACAATCTATCCAGAATAATTTAATTTATTTGAGCAGGCTCATCCTTTTTTAATTTGGCAAAGGAAGTATAATTGAATCAATTCGGGTTAATCTAATTGATATGAGCTATGATAACACCTTTTTATCAGGTTAATCTCGCATAAAAGTATTTGTTTATATGAACTTAAATAAAATTTGCCATGTTTTCTCAAGTAATTCAGCATATTACAGCTTAATTTAAAAAAGTCATATTAACTTATTAACATTAAGTCACATTCAGTGACTTGATTGTGTTATTTCAGCCATTCTTGCTCAATTCAGATTCTCCTAATCACATTTTGCTAGTCTGCCTTATTTCTATTATGTGGTTATAAATTATAACTTTTTCATTTTATAGAGTAAAATTGATTTAGTCAGTCAGCCTCAGCTGTGTTATGTCAGAGAAACTTAAAGCCTTTGTTAATTTTGGTTTGATTATATTGTACTAGCATGACCAATTTGCAGAATATTGTCTTGTCCAATTGAAAATTTGTTGTATCAACTCAATTCACTTTATGTGAAACACTGAATTCAGCTTATTTAATGTAGGCCAGGCTAGTGTATCTCAGTTGAGTTCCAGCCCATTTTTTAATTTCTTTAAGTCAGGTAAACTCAATTCACTTAAAATTATTGACACTTAAACTGTGAAAATGTTGACAAACTGAGAGATACAACTTCAAATGAACAAGCTGAACTGACTCAATAAATATATTGCAGCACCGTTGCCCCAATTGAATTAAGTCAAGTCAGCTTGCTGGGGCTTAGAGTGCACCCAAAATCTAAAAATGGCAAAATTTTGACATAGGAGGTTTTGCACTTTCACCATCGATATGTTTCTGTCTCTATATTTCCTTTTAATCATTTTCGACACTCGGGACATAATATCTGTCAGAGAATTTTTTTTTTGCTGAAGACGGTATTCATGATATGGTATGATGAGCAACACAGGTTTTGACTTTGACCTGCTGCATCATGGTAACTGTTACCTCTGCCCTTTAGAGACTGCAAGATTACCTCCGAATGTCACTCAGACAACGTCTGATAACACTAAATTGAAGAACTTCCTGACGGCTTCCCCATCCTATTAAGAACCAGTATGTTCTATTGTATCCATGCCTCAGGCTATTTAGCTCGAAAGAACAATTTGGCTGTCCAACATGCTTCCAGCATTTTTATGATACTTACGGACGTCTCTAGAGTTCCAGTGACCACTAAAATCGTTTTGAATGGAAACAGTTGAAAGTAGATTATAATAAATATAACTATTGCAGACAATATGAAAATTTTTCATTTGAATTACGAAATTGTTTAATTACATGCAGACAGCTCTTCAAAGGCTTTCTGTATGATTTGAATTGTAGGACTACACGTTTCAAAATTATGGTTTAGCCATGAAATGTATCAATGACAATAAATTATTATTGTATTAGGTCGTATCCCTAATCTCGACACAACCGCACCATCTAACTATAAATCACCAAAACAAGGATCAACTCCTACAGGCAGACAGAAAGAAAGCCATATTGTATGCACGTGTCACACAACTAACAAAAGCAAAATGTTGCTCTGCCCGGATTCTAGGAAAGATAATCCTGTTGATCAAAACAATATTCTCTTGGCTGGCCATAAAATACCAGCAACATCTTCAGACAATGGCTGTGCAACATTATCCAGGGTAATTATTCTGAGATAAGTAACGTTTGATGTCACACATAATTCTCCATATCTGACTCAAAATGACCCACAGTTCTTTTTATTCCATGGCAGGCCATTTACCAGCCCCGATAACACTAGAAAGACAGATAGGAGAGAAACAGGCGCTCAGAAAATAATTCATTGTCTGTCGTTATGTTGCACCCTCAATAAAGATAAAAACAATCATTTTGTATAACCAGTGACACTGCACGTAATGGTTAATGACATACAATACAACCAAAAAAAGTAAGAGTATTCTCCGTTAGAAGTCCTCTGTTTACTTAGCCCTTCTCTCTCCTTAACACCCCAAATCTCCTTAAAACTGCCTTTGAATCCTCACCAAGATTGTATTCAATATCAAGAACTCTACTGCAGACAGTTGGCAATGCAATTGCAATTAGCTAAGGGGACAACATTTAAGAAATCAAATTCAATAGGGGTGATAGAGCTCTAAACAGAATGTGAAGAGAGCCACTCTAGCGTCACATTGGCAAATCCCAATTAGTCTATCTCATACTGCACGGACTGAAATTTAAAAGTCAATTTTCTCAGAATGTCCTAAATGTGACTTACTAGGTTTTCCCTTTGGACGCTAGCACTATCTAAGCAAAAAACAAACTTTACTCTCTGAGAAAAATGTTCATTTTTGATATTAATAAACAGATTATATAGCGGGGCAGATTTGTCATGAATAGGGGAGTAATAGTGCATTTATACATAGAAGCATGAAACTTGGCACAAAGTTTAAAAACATCTTAAAGAATAAATTTAGATAGGGAGCCACTTCAGATTTGACCTAGTTGACCCATGGCAGCCATTTTCCAAAATGGCGGCTAATTTTCTCATTTTTCTTCTTCCTGTGAAGTGCCTATGGTTTGACTGTATGAAAACAGTGCTTTTTATTCTTTCTACAGATCTAAAAAACATCATCAATTGATTACAGGATTGAACTGAGGAATTTTAGGGTAGTCAGGGTACATTTTGTTAGAACTGTTGAAGAAAATGCAGCAGTTTCGCGGTTATCCATAGTTTCATGGGATCTCAACTGATTTTTAAACAGACTACATATTTGAATTCCTTGTAAGAAGAGCTTTCAAATGAATGGTCGCATCAATAGTTTTCATGAATTTCTTTGTCAAAATTAAACTGAAACCGAATTCTTCATAAAAACATTTTATTTTCACTTTTTCCATTTTCATAACGAATTTACGGAACCCGTTGATGCGGGTACTCATTTGAAAGCTCTTCTTGCAAGGAATTCAAATATGTAACTAATTTTGAGATTTATAAAGAATTGGCGTAACCATGCGTAACCGCGAAATCCAGTATTTAAATCAATATTTCTACCAAAATGGATTCAAACAAGCCTGAAAATAGTCCAGGCTACCAAAAAATGTTAGAGTAATGTACTGAATACCTAGAGAAGAAACAAAAAACACTATTTGCATGTGTTCTATTTGTAGGAACTACACAGAAAGCAGCAAAATGGAAGAATTGGCCGCCATTTTGGAAAATGGCTGCCAGGAGCCACCTCTGCTAAATCTGAGGTGGCTCCCTATCCAAATATGTTTGTATAGATGTTTTTTAAGTGTTCCAAAAGTTTCATGCTTCTATGTATAAATGCACAATTTTTTTACATACCTGCCACGCTAATAAGCTTATTCTTTATAATAGAAGTTTCACACAATCTGCACTAACATTCTGTCGTGTGTGCTGGTACAGTATGACCAGAAGCAATGTCATAAGAAAGCCCTTGACAAGGTAGTTGTGTTTGCTATAAGACTAGGGAGTGTGGATGTTGATAGATGTGGTGAAATCCACTTCTGGTTAAGAACACTAGATGCAGGATCATGCAGATCATGAAGAATCCTGAACATCCTTTGTATGGCTGTTATACTTTTTTGCGCTCTGGCCGCAGACTCTCCTCTGTCTATTATATGCAGGACAGGCAGTTTCCTGACTCTTTTGTTCTAACCCACGGTGGTGCGATTGCACAACTCTTGCAAATGGCTTAATTTTTGTATAATTTCGATAACCATGTGTGAAGAATAAGCGAAGTGAGTTCCAATGGCATGATTGGTTAATAAAGTATGCTGTTATCGTCATCATTCTTAGAACCTGACTGAGCGAAATCCACACCACAATAAAATACAGCTAAAGTGCTTAATTGGTGAGAACATGCGGCAATTAATCAGCAAAAGGAGCCATAAAATGTCACCTGAGTTATAATTGTCTGTCTTCGGAAGTCAGATAAGAACAGGTAATCAAGTGTCTCATTATTGACTGATAAGGCTTTATAACTTACTTTGAACTTGATCTTTGAACAACCATAAGTTTTCTTTTAGTGCTGTGGCAAACAGGCTTCAACACTAAGACCAAGAAGTCTCTAAAATGCAGTCTTGTGTGTTGTTGACCTTTTTTTTATAGAGTCAAACAAAAAGTAGTCACTCTCATGAATGCTGCTTTGATTTGCTCAATTCATTGAGAAATTCCTCACACTTATGTACTAAAAACCCGACATTTTTTACCCTATAAGAGAAGTCAAAACTCAAAAGGCTGCGTGCCTCATTTTGAACATCATTTGTATGCAGTGCCATTATGGTAATTTTAAATAGCAAACTTTTTGATACTTTGGTAGAATTTCAAGAACACTATAGATAAAAATTAGTTTGCGAACATTAGTGTTCAATGTATCAACCTTTCTTTTGTATTCATCACATCGTTATGAAACTTTAGCAATCCCAACTGATCATACACAGAACAAACATACAATTGTGGAATATTATTTCATAACAGTTGTAAGAGCCCCTTGAGTCCTCCTTTATCTTTTCTGTATCCATTGTATCCCTATTTGGACACAAAGAATATATTTAGAAACACATTAATTATGACAGTAATGATGTTCTTGCCCTGTCATCTCAAATAAAATTTCCTGTCATAGAATAATGCCCTGGCATATTGTCATTTTCTGACCTTTTCCATGTCCAGTGTCTTATCACGGGCTAATTGTGTCATCAATTTTTAGCTGCAGCACACATGTCAACACCACGGAGTAGGCATATCAGTATTACATTAATGGCAGTCAATAGCATGATGAGTACATGTTTGTCACCTTAGATCTGAGGAAAAACTTAATTGCTATGGTAGCAATCAAACATTGAAGAATGCTATCAATTCACCATACACACACATTATGTGTGTACTTACCACTGCTTCTCATTTTACAGAAATTGTCAACCTTCTTACAACAATTGGCTCATATTCATGTTATAGTTATGACATAGATAGATAATAGTATTATTTACGAACATTCTACATGTGTCAGTTGATTTGGCAAAACAGAAATATGGCATCCATGGATAGATTATAACAATATTTATGAAACATTTTAATGTGAATTTGACAAAACACCAATATGACTAAGAAAGTTATGATATTCTATAAACAATTGATATATTTTATATGTGAATCAGTAAATTTGACCTCAATATATCATAGGCTAAGCTTCAGTTTTAAACAAATATACCAGGTTTCACTGATCATTAAAGCATAAAATTTGTGGTGTGATGAACCAATTTTTTTCCTTTTTTCTTTTAAAATGTTCCCTTGATTGGCTTTCAGAAAACTTTGCCAGTGGCATATTTGTTCAAATCACAAACTTTATTTAGAGATACTGTGTGTATAGTATATTATGATAAGAAATAAATACCTACTTTTGTTTCCTTGTTTAATTAATAGGTCAAAATCAGTGTGAAATCCTTCCTTTTGCAGACTGTGCAAAAATATTGTGTAAATCTGACAGTAAACAAATATAATGTCTGAAAAAATCTGACCACCAAACTCTTGACATTTGAATCTACCTTAATTACTGGCAAATAGGCACTCTAAATGTCAGGAACAGTCTCCTGTTTTGGTGAGACGAAGTCTCAAAAAAGAAAAAACCAACCATTAGTGTGAGAGCCATTTTATCAGAAAAATTGCAGTTCATCTTTGCAGTTTGTACCAAGAGTTTATTTTACTGATAAATTTCATATCAGGTGAACTTCTAAATTTCTTTTTCTTGATAGAAATTTGCAGTTAGTTCAGTTTTAAAAGAATAAAAAGCTAGCATTTGGATCTCCCTATCTCCCTGTGTCCGTAGCTTTTAGTCCATTTAATCATTTTTTACCCTCTGACAAAGTCCTTTGTCAGTGAATTTTTGACTTTGAAAGAAAGTATTCTTGTGAATGGTGTGATGAGCGGCGCAGGTTTTGACCTTGACCTGATGCATCATGGTAACTGTGACCCCTGCCCTTTAGAGACTGCAAGAATACCTCCGAATGTCACTGAGGCAACGTCTGATAACACTAAATTGGAGAACTTCCTGACTGCTTCCCCATCCTATTAAGAACCAATATGTTCTCCTGTAGCCATGCCTCAGGCTATTTAGCTCAACTGAACAATTTGGCTGTTCAACATGCTACTTGCGGTTTTATGATGGACATCACTAAGTTCAATTTGAACTAAAAATATTTTAAATTAAATCAGTTAAAAGGAGATTACATAAAAATTGCAGAGATTATGAACATTTTGGTTATGAATTATGAAATTGTTTAACTACTTGCAGACAGCTATTCAAAGGCTTTCTGAATGATTTAGAGTTTTAGCACTACCTGTTTCAAAATTATGATTTAGTAGTGAAATGTTTCCACGACAATAAATTATTATTGTTTACATCTTATTCCTAGTCTCAACACAACCACCAGATTTAACTGCAGTATCTAAATTCACCAAAGCAAGGGTCCACTCCTTCAGACAGAGAGCCTAATCATTGCATGTGTTACAGAACAAACAAGAGCAAAATGTGACTTAGTCTGGATTCCAGGAAAGTTAATCCTGT
The DNA here is from genome assembly GCA_026936325.1 of Platynereis dumerilii. Classification (NCBI taxonomy): domain Eukaryota; kingdom Metazoa; phylum Annelida; class Polychaeta; order Phyllodocida; family Nereididae; genus Platynereis; species Platynereis dumerilii. The sequence continues at coordinate 29,456,040 of JAPTHN010000013.1, forward strand.
TGATCAAAACAATATTCTAGTGGCTGGCCATAAAATACCAGCAACATCTTCAGACAATGGATGTGCAACAGCATCCAGTCGAATTAGTCTGAGATAAGTAATGTTTGGTGTCACACATAATTCTCCATATCTGACTCAAAACAACCCATAGGTCTTTTTATTCCATGGCGAGCCATCTACCAGCCCCCATAACACCAGATATAAAGATAAGAAGAATATGGCCCCTTACAAAAGAATTCATTGTCTGTCATGATGCCATTCTTTTTATCAAAATTAAACCAAACATTTTGTATTACCGGTGACACTGCATGTAATGGTTTGACAAGTGATACGCAATTGTTGCATTTTTGTGATCCGATATAATCTTAAATTTTCCATATAGACAGCATCAGTCAATCAGATGATGTGAAATCAGTCATTTGACACACCGATAAATAATGATATTGGTGTCTGAAAAGTGCAGCTAGTGTCTGAAAAGTGTAATTGGTGTCTGGAAGCCTTAGTGTTATTAATATCTGAAAAGTGTTATTGGTGTCTGAAAGCAATATTAGCATAGTATTCATGTCTGGAATTGACATAAAATGAAAAAAATCTCAAAAGTAGAAAGGAATTAAAAAATTAAAATTTACCCGAAAAAATAGAAAATTGTCCATTTTTTGCACACGGGACTATTTTGAATCTGAAAATTTTGTGGAGAATATAAAAAAGGGGCTTGTCCAGTATTGAGTTTAATAGGCCACAGCAGGTATTATTGGTTTCTATCTATGGCCTCGAATAATGTCACTGCTTCACCCAATAAGACTCAATATTGGTCTCCTCACCTACCAGTATCTATATAACACACTTATCCTTTTGGTACTATGCCAAACCCTCAATACAATTCTCTGCTGTTTTTACAATGTAGTCAGTCTAATTATCTATTTGGTAATGAAGAAGAATATTTTGTTAGATAAATGGCAAAAAAATCCTTCAGTGCCCACTGACCTATGACACTCGCAAGCCATTCTAACTTTCTAAGGCATGTGAATTGTTGGTCTAATTCCATGTTTCCCTCATGAGGTTAAGTCAATTAATCAATGGCTGCCCACGAGAAGTGCTTCTCTGGATGACCGTGAAATTGGAAACTACTTAAATACAACCATTGGCGATGTTGGCCATTCTTTTTTGCAGCCTGGGACAAAGAAAACAGAAATGTGAGTAAAATGTATCCCATGTGATAAGCCCTGTATTATTAAAGTATTTCAGCTTTGAAGACATTAATATTTTATCCTTTTTATTCATTTCATTTCATTTAGCAGATTTCCAATGTGTTGCGGTCACTCCCACTCCCACGCAAATATGCGATTTGCTTGGAGCTTGTTGAATGAAAAGATGGAAATGGATGTTGACAAAACCAGATTAATTTTGGTAAACCCTTTTTTCATGTACCTCACTTGATACTTAAACTGACATTCACAGGGCGTGTTATATATATATAACATATATAAATACCACATTGAAATGTCAAGCTGAAATGTCATCCAAATATTATCTAGAATTGTGACCCGTTCTGTTGAATCCTGACGAAAATTGTAGAAATCAACCCCGCAAATTAAATATAGCGCTTTGCAAAAGGGCACCCAATGCAGTTTAAAAATAAACTTTTAATATGTATGCCCTTTCAGCATCACTCATTTACAGGAGTGTCTTCAATTTTCACGACCAGCAAACCTGTGGTTGTCTCGTTTTTCTCTCACCCTGACAGTTACCCTGCTGACTTCTCACAAATGCAGGAGATTGTTCTTGACATTTAGGTTGCCCGCTTGTCTGTAATTAATGTAGATTCAGATGTCAATAGTTTGTTGGTACGATTCTTTTTTAGACATCATATTTGTTTAGCGTCCAATTTAAACAGTATTTTTGCAAAATCTACAAAAGACAGAGTTTCACTCTGATATTGGACCATTGATTAATCAAGGAAGAAAATAATGCGCTTATTTGTTTTCATAATATATCATGTACACAGCATCTCTAAATAAAGTTTGGGGTTAAAATTTTGAACAAACATGCTGGTAGCACAGTGTTCAAGGAGGCAATCAAGGGAACATTTTAAAACAAAATGAAAAAAATTTGGTTTATCACGCTGCAAAATTGGATGCTTTAATGGTCAGTGAAACCTTGTATATTTGATGAAAACTGAAGCTTTGTCTTTGATATATTGAGGTCGAAATTACTGATTCACATATAAATATCAATATTCTGCATCAAAATTTTAAGGCCAGGAGATCAGTCACATGATACGCCAATAAATAATGATATTGGTGTCTTAAAAGTGTTATTGGTGTGTGGAGAGTGATATTGGCTTGCCTCAGTGCACTCAGTTGCAAACATGTACTTAGTAACCTGTTACTTAAGGGCAAGGCTGTGGTGTGCAAAATTTACTTCTTGGAAAGTCAATCTATCATTTTATAAAGATGCCCGTCGTAAATAATGGGAAAAATTAAGTATATCTCATACAAAAAAAGTAAGTAGTTTTAGAAAAACCAGTATTTTACAAATATGTATAAGTCTGAAAATGTTGGTGCAGAATGTGGCAAATAGTGGATGTTGAGTCGACCAATATTGAGTTTTATTGGCCTTAGCAGGTAATATTGGTCTTGGCCTACGGCCTTGATTGATATTACTGCTTCGGCCAATAAAACTCAATATCGGGCGGTCTCCTAACCATCAAATATCCATATATTATTATCCATCTATATCATATTGCTGTCTCGCCAAATTAACTGGACTATTTCAATTTTTCATAATTTTTGTCATAATATATCTATGTCATATTTCTGTTTTGCTGAATCAACTGACTGCTTAAAATTTTTAATAATATTTTATGTAATTTTATAATATAGTCAAAATCTTATCGCTGTTTTGCCTAATCGACTGATGGCATTTCAATTCATATATATATAAATAACATTATAATATATCTCTCTCAATCCTTTGTATAACTTATGCAGAACATCAGTTAAAAAACAGTTAAAACATAATTGTGATTCTGGGAAAGGTCATTTCTACAAAACTTCATGGAATGTTAGAAAAACAAGGAGACCTCCTCATGAAAACAGCTGCAGAACACATTTGCAAAATTGGCAAATAATTTACACATAATGCCTTTCAGATTTTTGTTTAATTTATCACATTTCATTGATAAAGCTGCTAATCGACATGAAATAAAAGAGATCTGCCACAATGGCACAACAGGGAAGTTGTAAAAGCAAAGAAGAAATTATCATAAACATTTGCTCCGACATTTCTGAATGACAGAAAATCTGCAGGGTGATGCAAACCCTTTTTCAGTAACAGTTTAGATTTTTTTTTTAATGACCGCTCTTTCCAACTCATCATTTCCCTACTTTTCCAGATATTACATAATTGCGTAACAAACAAAAACGCAATATCATGATGTATTCATTTGTTGTCACTGATTTTGCGTTTTCTGGCGTAAACCATGCAGTATTAAAATCAGTTGGATGCCCTGTAATTAAGGCCCAGAACGTCCCCGGATATACCAACAACCATGGACCTTTCCCAAATACACATGTCTAGGCTGTCACGAAAAAGTCATTTACTTGACCAATGTACATGTGTGTCCTTGCACATATTTTTGCCGTACTGTGATGGTATTTTTGATACCAAACCCCCAGTACTAAACACTAAAATTTCCTTTGGCTACGTAGTTTATATCATTAATTTTTGCTGTGTATCTGACCATTGAAGCTCTTTCTTTGCTGCCGTGTAAATTATAGTGTGATCATGAGATAGCCATGCCAAGCCTCCTATATCTAACTAAGTTGGTCTTGAAGCAATATCAATCTTTTTCAATGTATGGAAGAATGGATGATTGGGGCTCTACATCCTGTATTTATGCTCTTGGTAGGCCAATTAGGACAGGAGGAGGTCGCAGCTGTCAGTCAAAGGATGACTAAAACAGTCATCTAACACAGGCCCGGGTGACCTGGTGAGAGCTCGATTTGAACGCCGGACCAAACAATTGCCAACCGAGCACGCTATCAATAAGTTAACCCTCTCCTTTTCAACGTACGCATTCACCATCTCATTCAGTTTCAGAAGCCTTCCAGACTACTGGAGTAGAATTAATGTTCAAGATTTGGTAGTGAAAAGGAATATCACCTGGCTAAGCCTGATTGAGAAAGAGTACTAACCAAATGCTGTAATATTGCTTACAACTCGGTTTGCTACCTCTGGGTGGGATTAAATGTGATTTTTTACGCAGGATTAGTGACAAAAAATATTTAACAACAGAATCTCTCTTTTTAACAGTTTCAATGAAAAAGAACCTATGGCATTAAGTTATACTCACTCCCCTGCTGAACTCTTAAAATTAATGCTACCAATGTGTTGAGTAAGATACTGCAAAAAAACGGGGGCTGGGAGCAGTGTCATAAAATTTAATGTAGGCATGTTGGAACAAAATTGTTCAGGAAATGCCTATATTTAATTTAATTCAAAGAAAGGTGTTTGTTGAGGAGCTATTTGATCTTAAGGTGGCTCGCTACTCATGTGAAATGGTAGTTAGCGCACATTGACGCGCAGCCAGGCAGGCCCTATCTATCGTAACGTCACCATTGCAGCTGAGCACTGCTGACACTGTTTCAGCATCTTTTTTCAAATCTGATAATTGCATGCGTCGGCCACTTCGTTTGCGATTTGCGCCACTTCTATTTGGGTTAGAGACTTCTCGTTTACAGCATTAGATGCGCTATGAAGAGGACTACATACAACCGGAGTTTCAGCTTGATACTCATAAAAGAATTTTTTTACAGGTGATTTTCGGAAAGCAGGTCTAATTTCTCGAAAATGACTTTGTGATATAAATTAATTTGTATATCAATTTCAAGTGTGGTAGGAAGGCTTGTCTGTATCATCATATTATTCCCCACTATTTTTGGAAGTTAATGACAAAGAAATACAAAATCCTATCTCGTCAATTTTTTTTAGCACTATGTTTTATAAAAAAGTTTAAATTTTCAAAATCGAAACTTTTAATCCGAGCCCCTAGGAAATCCCTTTAAATAAAATATATCTTTCTGAAACAGTATCTTTTCCATAAAACTATCCTCTTTAATTCCATGCTTCATTTATTAACATAACATGAATGGCCACTGAATGACATGGAAAACTTCACAGTAAAAAATTCACGAAAAGAATTGAGTTTTTTAGGTTTGCGTGGACTGACTTTCTTTTACATAACCTCAAATATTTTGAAAGAAAGGCTGGTAGCGACCACTTTCGTTTATATATCCTTGCTATAAACTATTTTTTGGATCATTTTAAACTATTTTTAAGAAATCTTATCTTGGAAAGTTCATGAGTATCGAGCCCCCTTAAAACCACTTACGAATCAATTAATGAGTTACTGGGTTTTGATATGAAAGTGGCAATTTGGCCTTTCCTTTTTAAATGGGGTTTGTCTAGCTTAATTTGAAAGAAATTAGATGAAACAAACTTATTTAATTTGAAATGTCTCAGATTTTCTCTGCTTACTGCGTACAATCACAATACACTTGCCTTATAAGGCATGCACAAACAATCCAGCTTTGTTCTTTTGAAAAGTTTTGATTGTTCCACTCTTGGCAACCTCCAGCTTTGAGACCCTCTTCTCTATTGCCAGCAACTGTATGGTGAGAATAGATGTACTTTGAACAATACTGCTTTGTTCACATTGTCACTGAGGACAATTTGGAGCAATTCTTGAACCAGCAAAGAGTGTGTCATGGAGTTAATCCATAGCCCAAATGAATGCTATTCATCACATACACTATGTGTATAAGGACACCATGAATTCGTCATTTGTTTAGTGAAAAATCTCACATTCATGGATGCTTGTACAATAGGGTGTGTCAATTTTAAATTTTTATGCAAATTCAAAAAGCACTAGTGCCTAAAATATGCATTTTGACCTGGGGAATCCAAATCTGTTCTCGAAATGGCGATACGACAATTCTTACCTACTTCAATTTTGGTTCAAAGTTTCAATGTTTTTTTCGTTTTCGACCATATTCGCCAATCCGCGGTTCTCTATAACTTTATCAGTATTTGTCATACAGCATTATAATTGCCATGGTTGGAAAGCTCTCAAAAAGACCTACATTTTGCATACCAACATTAATGGTCTAGGACGATTTTTTGACTCCCATTGGCTCTTGGGCCTGCACTTTTTAGAAACGAAAATGTTGCTGACCGTCTAATCCGGTTAAAAAAGGGTTTTTGAATTTTTTTCACTGACAATTGCAGTGATACACATTCTCCAAGTTCAAGAAAGAGCAATTAAATTTTTTTTTAATTTTTGGCTATGGAAAATCCTGCTTTATGAGCTTGGAAGTTTTAATGCTAACTTTTGTCTGAAGTATTGTAACAAATCAGGGAGGAGCTGTTATATTTCGTATTTTAACTTCATAAGAATTAAATATAGGCCAACATCACTGGTACCATGAGAATGCTAAGAGTATTTTCTATCATGTGGTACCACTCATGTTGCCCTGCAATAAATTCTGATGAAGATATGATATGAAATGCAACAGACCCCATCTCACATTTTACGAGTTTTCAACTTACATTAACATTAAAACTTCATCACTCACAAGCCAGGCATTCCCACATTAAAAATCAAAAAGGTTTTTATATTTTGTCATTCTGGCACTTATAGAATGCAAATCACTGCAACTAATCAGTGAAAAAAATTCAAAAGTTTTTTTTTAACAGGATTAGACAATCTGCAACATTTTCACTCTAAAAAGTGCAGACTGAAAAGCCAATGGGAATCGTGAAATCGTCCTAGACCATTAAAGTTGGTATGCAAAATGAAGGTCTTTTTGAGAGCTTTCCAACCATGTCAATTAGAATGTTGTATGACACATACTGACAAAGTTATAGAGAACCGCGGATTGGCGAAAATGGTTGAAAACAAAAAAAACATTGAAACTTTGGACCAAAATTGAAGTAGGTAAGAATTGTCGTATCACCATTTCGAGAACAGATTTGGATTCTCCAGGTCAAAACGCACCTTTTAGGCACTAGTGCTTTTTGAATTTGCATAAAAATTAAAAATTGACACACCGTATTGTCACAAGTATAGGTTTATTTTAACTGATCCTGACCTTACTTTATGCAATAATTAAAATTATACCATACCTATCAGCCATCAGCCAATCAGAAGCCTGTATTTGGCTGGTATATATCATATATTCTTTGTTGTTCACTTATACACCCATGGGAGTATATAGGATATATAAGCCTCATTGTTTAACAAAGCTCATAACACAAACAGAAAAACTATACCAAATAGTGAATTACTAACAAAAGTTAAACAAAAGTATTATAAAAACCGAATGCCTGCAACAAATTTGTAAATCCTTTAATTGACCTCATTTTAGATTTTAATTTCAATAACACAACTAAGGGGTTAACCATATTAGATTTCAGAGAGGGGGAGGAAGCTTGGAAGTTTGTTTTTTTAAATAAATGATTCCCTGTCTTGTTTGGTAAGATAAATTAATTCCTTTTGAGTAGTCTCGAAATTAGTGGCGGAGGTATTTCTTAACATGGTTTCTTTTGATTTAGAAACAAATATTTGAGGAAGTCATACATTCCAAATAAATAAACCCGATCACTGCTGCAATAACCATGAAAGAAATAATATGCTGTCTATTAAATCTTCAACCCCCCCCCCCTTAATCTGATGGTTGCCACCTAACAATGTCAAATGTGTATAGGCTTCTGCCTTTTTCACAATTTTTTGGCTTGACTTTTTCTTTTGCCTACATTTTCCCCCTAATATAAATACTTTCCAATTCCCCTCCCCCTAAGTTTTCACTAAATTTGTTAGTTACAATTTTTTTTTTTTCATTCACAGTTTTTTTAGCTTTCCGTCCCATCCCCTTTTTTTTCACACACATTTTCCCTCTACATGTTTTTCCACTTTTCCTCAGAATTTTTCTTTTCACTTTTTTTTTCAATTTTTTTCATTCACAGTTTTTTTAGCTTTCCGTCCCATCCCTAATTTTTTTTTTCACAAACATTTTCCCCCTACATGTTTCGCCACTTTTTCTCGGAATTTTTCTTTTCACCTTTTTTCAATTTTTTCTACAAAAATTTTTCCTGACTTTTTTCCACATTTTCCTTTTTTTTTACTTTCTCTTATTCAAAGAATTTCATTTCATATCATATAAATGTCAACCGTGATTCCTTTCAGATGCTTTCATGTAATTAAAAATTAATCCCACATGACAGGTTGTTTGTAGCTGTTTTTCTTTTTCTCTCAAATCCTTCTTGTTTTATTTTCTTTTTTAAATCTCTTTGTTTTGTTTCGTTTTGGGTATAAGTTAGTTATATCCCTTGTTTTCGTGAATATGTGATAATCCTCGGCTGACGCCTCGGATATATCACATATTCCCTCAAACGTGGGATATAACTAGCACTTATACCATACCTATGAGCTATCAGCCAATCAGAAGCCTGTATTTGGCTGGTATATATCATATATTCTTTGTTGTTCACTTATATGCTCATGGGAGTATATAGGATATATAAGCCTCATTGTTTAACAAAGCTCATAACACAAACAGCAAAACTGTACCAAACAGTGAATTACCAACAAAAATAAAACAAAAGTATTATAAAAACGGAACACCTACAACAAATCCGTTAATCCTTTAATTTGACCTCAATTTAGATTTTAATGTCAATAACACGACTAATGGGTCAACCATATCAGATCTCAGGGACGGGGAGGAAGTATTGAATTTTTTTTTGAAAATAAATTATTCCTTGTCTGTCTAATTTTGGTGAAATAAATTAATTCCTTTTGAGTACTCTTGAAATAAGTGGTGGAGGTATTTTGCTTGATATAGAAACAAATATTTGAGGATGTCATACACTCAAAATAAATGGGCCCAGTTACTGTTGCAGTTACCATGAAATAAATAATTTTGTGTCTATTAAAACTCCAACCCCCCTTTCTCACCTGATGGTTGCAACCTAACAATCCAAATGCATATATTCTTCTGATTGTTAACAATTTTTTTGTCCACAATTTATCTTTTGCCTACAATTTTCCCCCTATATATTTTTTCCCCAATTCTCCTCCTCCTAATTTTTTGCCAAAATTATTTGTTCCAATCTTTTTCTTACACACTGTTTTTTTAGTTACCCATCCCCTCCCTAAATTTTTTTCCTTTTTTTTTTTCATAAACATTTTCCCCCAAATTTTTTTGCCATTTTCCCCACAAATATTTCTTTTCACTTTTTTTTCATAAAAGTTTTTTCCTTACATTTTTTCCACATTTTGCTTTTTCTTTAAATGTCTTTTATTCACAGAATTTTCAGTATGTAAAACATGACTCTTTTCAGATGCTTTCATGTTATTAAATTAATCCCACTTGACAAATTGTTTGTAGCTGTTTTCTTTTTCTCTCAAATCCTTCTTGTGTTATTTTCTTTTTTAAATCTCTTAAGTTTTTGTTTTATTTTGTTTTGTTTGAGGTATAAGTCAGTTATATCCCTTGTTTTCGTGAATATGTGATAATCCTCGGCTGACGCCTCGGATATATCACATATTCCCTCAAACACGGGATATAACTAGCACGAATGAACTCTTACTCTGACCAACATTGTGAAAATGCCCTATATTTTACTCAGTTTGAGCCTTAACAGCCTGAAATGGGTGGTGTTCCATCAGTCTAGGTTCATAACTACTGGTAGTTGTTTGTTTGTTTGGCTTGGTAATTTGATACCGATAGTTATTCATATATGTACATGATGTAGTATTGCAATCACTGCTGTTATGTAAATATCTACAAAGCATTGTTTTACATACCTAATTACTTTGATGCAATTGTTTATTCCATTGAATGTGTTTCTAAGCATATCAGTATCATGATATAGTTTGCATCACGACGTGATATTGTTTGCATCATTATATCAGAATTCCATGATGCAAGGGCATCTTCCATTAAAGATATTCACATCTGTATCAATGATTCACTCGACTGTTATTCATGAGAATATTGTGTCACAAAACACACACTAAAAGAAAGAAATGTTTGCATTACCCGATTCTACAAAAGACAGTGCCGATACAAACCTAATATTTATCTCAGTGCCTGACGAAAAACTCTGACAGGATGATGGCAATGAAACCTGTTCTGGAGGAAAATTGTGAGCTAAAAGGAATCTGACACAACAAGTTGTTTCAAATGACTTCCCGAATTCCCAGTTTATCAATAAAAACTTTTATCGAGTAATCATGCTAAAAATATATAAAATACCAATCATGTTTCGCATGAACTGCATATTTTTCCTTGCCAAATATGATATGGTTTCTATATTCATATTAATGCTTTTCTCTCCATCTTTCAGATATTGGAACTGCTGAGAAAAGTTCGGGTAAGTTTCTATTGCTACTTGCCTATGACTGTTTTTTTAGTTAGTTATCTGGTTTATTGTGCTATTGTCTTTTTATCACAATTTATACCATAAAGAAAACATGCCGAAACAATATAGTATTGTTAGTTGCATGAATACACTGGCTTTTGTTACAAGTTTCACTTCAAGTTTGATTCCAGAGTATCTGGCTAAAATTCAAAACTTCTTAATACAAGAAAAGTGTGTGTATTCACTATTCATGTATGCTGCTAATCTGGTATTTATGTATCTTGTGGTTGCTTGGGGATCATGAAATTCATATCACAACCATTAACCGAAAGAGAGTGATATTTCAAAGAAGTAGGAGTATAGGAGTATATATTTATTTTGCAACATAGTATACACAGTTACAATGTTGAAATGTAAACAAGAGATACCTTTAAATATTTACAAATAAGTATACAGATAAAAGAGCAAAAATATAGATATATATGTATATGTATATAAGAGTAAAACCTATGTAAAATTTAAAATTATATAAACATATATACAAAATATATACAGGTGAAAAATGGCACTTTTACTGAAAAGATCTAATGCAGTATGGTACAAAACTGCAATGATATCTTTGAGTCTTTGAACGAATTTGAGGCATAGTCCCTGCAGTTCGTAAATTATGAGGGAGATCTCTGCTTATGGGCAAAAGCCTGTGAAGTTTATGGCTGTCTTTTTTAATAGAAATAAACAGTTTCTTGCATTGAGCTTCCCTTCTGTCGAATAGTGTAGAAAGTTTTGCCTTCAGTAAACTTTGTTCATAAGTAAGGTTTGGAAAGATAATTGACAGGGCACGTTTTTGTATCTTCTCGAGATCTTTGTGTAAGTAATTTGGCAAAGATGTGTGAAAAACTGTACAACAGTATTCCAACACTGAACGCACAAGGCTGGTATACAAGATAATCAGATCCGATGACTTAAGCCCAGCCTTTTTACACAATTTGAGCAGGTAAAGTCGCTTGCTAGCCTTCTTGATGGTGGTCGAGATGTGAGAATTCCATTTCAGGTCAGATCTTATTGTCACACCTAGAAGTTTGGCCTCTGTCACTTGCTCTATCTCCACACCATTCATTGTCAGTTTTGGAGGAGGACAGCTACGTCTCCGGAACTCAAACACAATCTTTTTCATCTTAGTGGCATTGAAACGCATCTTATTACTGATTGCCCAGGAATTCAGGTGTTCAATTCCAATTTGAAGGTTGTCTCTGTTGTCGTCAGTGGGGCAAATCGTTTGCAGGATGGTTGTATCGTCGACATATTTGAAAGATTTTAGGTCTCCAGGTAGACGCAAGTCATTTATGTACGACACAAATGCCAAAGGCCCTAACAAGGTGCCTTGTGGACAGCCGGCATTCATATTAACAACACTGGACACTGTTGACCCAATTTTAACTCGCTGTGATCTATCCTTCAAAAAGTTTGCAGTCCACTTTGTCAAGGATTCATGAATACCCAAGTCATTCAGTTTCTCAAGCAAAATGTTATGGTCAACCAGGTCGAATGCTTTAGAAAAGTCACACAGCAGCATTCTGACTATAGTGCTTGAGTTATCGGTGGACTTTGCTATGTGATCGATGATCATTAGTAGTGCCATTTCTGTTGATGAGTCGTTGATGCCACCATATTGGTTTGGGTCTATTTTACTTCTGATGCTGTCTTGCATGCACTTGACAGGGAAATATTCCACTACTTTGGCTGCAACAGATGTGATGGAAATTGGTCGCAAGTCATTTTCAATTGACTTTGGTGGCTTGATTTTTGGAAGGGGCACTGTATCCGACAACTTCCAAGTATCCGGTATAAATCCGTTTCTTAAAGAGGCATTGGCGATCGAGGCTAGAGGTCCTGCCAAAATATGTGCGAAGTCATGGAAAACCCACACTGGTAGGCCATCGGGACCAGCAGCCTTTTTTGTATTAAGGGACAAAAGACGCTTCTCCATGTCCCTAACACTCACGCAGAATTCATCCGGAACTGAACATTCCGAGTTAAGGAAAAGGTTGTCTGAGGATATGGGATCTAGATGACTGCTGACCGACTGGAAAAAACAGTTCACCTTGTCGGCAAAAGCATCCATATTTCCTTCTGCGGTTGACATTGCTAAGGACTGCAAGGGTTGTACTGAACTTGACTTCATGCCCAGGAGTTCTTTCATATGCTTCCACCAATCTCGACTGTTAGATGAACGAAGATGTGCCACTTTACTCCTGTAGAAAGACTTCTCTAACTTCTTGCTCAGTCTGTTGATCTTATTGCGGAGTTGTTTAAATCTCGATAGATTTCCAGACTTAAGGGCACTCTGACGCTGTGAAATTAAAGATCGATAATGATCAGTTATCCAGGGCTTGTCATTAGAGTGTCTCTTTACAGTCTTAAAAGGGAAACAACTGTTATACAATTCCTGGAGAGTATGAGTGAAACACCCTACTTTTTCATTCACATCATCACAACGGTACAGTTCCTCCCATTTCATGTTTGCCAATGAATGAGCAAACAGCACCTTCTCGTTATGGCCAGACACACGGGTTACAAATTCACTTGACTTTCCTTTGTCATATGAGCTGATGTCAGGGTGGGAAATGAGGCTCATGTGGTCAGAGTTGCCGACAGGGGCAGCAACATTACAAGAGGAATAAAATTGTCTTTTGTCAGTGAAGAACTTGTCTAGTACTGCATCTCCTCTAGTTGGCTGCTTTACAAGTTGGAAAATCTGAAGTTGGGATGCAATTAGGTAGTTTGGGAACTGGTTGAAATCTCCCACCAATGTGAGTCCGGCATAGGGATGGACTTGGCGGATGTGGTCAACGGCTGAGATAATATGGCTTGCCATGGCCTGATGTCCATCTCTTGAATTGTTATCATGGTATACAACACCGAGGATGATGCGATTGCAATAACGAGGCATGCGATTTGACCAAACTGTCAACCAGAGAGTTTCAAAGTCATCAACGACAAGATTTCTCCACACCTTGAACTGAAAATCCTGATGGACCCAGGCCGCAACACCACCTCCTACTCGATTGGGGCGATCATGTCTCTGTGGAGGGCTATACTTTTCACCAAGAGATAGGCAGCTGTCATCAATGTCACTATTCAGCCATGTCTCCACCGCACAGACTACATCTGCTTGAAGAAGGTGAACTGATGTTGAAAGGTCATTGACCTTATATCTCACTGATTGAGTGTTAGAGCAGAAGATGACGGGAAGTCTGCGAGAACCTGAAGGAACAGATTGACTACCACATGCTTGGAAGTCTGGGCCATTCCGCGTCGAAGTTTGAAGTGGGCTGGAAGTAGTTACGCCGACTGGTAAAAGGGGTGGGGCCGTACAGGTGTTGGGGGGTATGCGACACTGGGGGTACAAATGGACGTCTGTAACTGTTATAGCAGTGCCGTGCATCCTGCATAGCTTGGTCGTATCCAGCGCTGTACGTCTCAGTTGGCTGTTTGGCATTAGCGCGATGTGTGACTCGTTTAACATTGCGGATGTTGTTTGCCTTTGGTGTATTTCGCTTTACTGCAGAGTTGCCACGATGTCCTTTACTTGGTGAGAAGGGCCTAACTTTGATTCCCTTAGACCAAATTTTTGAGACCATATCATATTTTGCAGCAGGCAGGGAGACTCGGAAGGAAGCATAGTCGTTACCCTGATGTAACTGTGCAATGTCATTTCGGGGTACCTTGTATCCACGGCTGTGTATGTGTTGCTTTATTTGTCGCACATTGCATTTTGGGTTGACATTGCCTATGTACATTTCTTTTTTGGGAACTTCAACTGAGACTGGGGCTGCAGCTGACACAGTTTTCACATTCTGTTTCCTGTTCCTACGACTCTTATGGGGTAACAGGAAGCTCCGTTCATCATCCCCATCATCAGAGCTGCTGGAAGAAGACGACTCCTCAGATGCAACAGGAGGGATGCTGGTATTATTGTTGTTCTCACCACTTGTACTCGGGACTGCAGAAAAATCACTGGAGCCGACCTTGGCGTTACTCTCCGAAGAAACAACCACACACTTGCACTGACATGATTGTTGTAGTGCAGAAGCATTGAGTCGGGACCTCAGTTGTTTTATTTCATTGGCCAATGATCTGACTTGGGCAGCTACAGAAGCAGGGTCATTCGCATCAAAGTCGGCAGAAACCAATTCAGCATCAGTTTGGTTTGGGGTTTTTGCTAAAACCTTTTCCATGTCTTGGAAGGCACTGTCTCTCAGGATGCTGTTTGTCATACTGATAATATCAGGAATGGCCAGGTGTTTTGCTTTTCTTTTAATAAACTGTCTGTTGGAGTATTCGGGAAAGGACTCTTTTACTTTATCACACAGTGTGCCATGTATACTCAGGACAATCTCTGTGTCTTTACTGTCAAGCAAATCGGAAATGTCTTTCACAGCATACTGGAAGATAACACTGATATTGCAAACAAAAACATCTGCAAATTGTTCATTGTTTACATCAGTCAGCTGATCCATGCTTGTGATTTTTGTTGTTGTGCCCATGATTGGCTGTTGATCACAGTGTATCACACCTTGCAAAATAGCACAAAAGCAGAGCTTCAATGTTTGTTGAGTGAAACAATTCTCCCAATCCCTCTAATCCCAGGGCTTCAAGGGTTTGGCCAAAGTCAAAATCGAAATAATTCACTCAAAATACACACACCTGCATATACAATTAGTCCATTAAAATCATGTAAGGTAAAAAGTCCATAAAATTCCTTAATGTTGTGTAAAATGCTTTCATAAAAATGCTTTAAATCCAGATAAAATTCCAAAAATAGCTGGAGCAAATAAACATGTGTGCTTCTCTTATTGTTTTTCACAGAGTTCAATAAATGCCCATCCTGCTCATCCATCATTGCCTCAAAGGTCATTTTCTCAGCTTTCCATCAGTCTCACTCAGATAACACATTCACCTTTTCAGTTTTCCTGGATTGAATGTCCCATTTGGGAAATAGTATTGATTTCTGTCGGCCAAAAATGCCGGTATATACACATACATCCAGAGAAAGATTTTGGGATTTACATGTAGCATTGATTCGTTTTCTTGGTTCAACTTGTATGATGCCCATGAATGAGAAAAAGTCAAAAGTGTAAAATGAGTGATCATCAAGACTACGAGATGCAATTATAAAAAAAAGCAATAACATGATAAAATATTATTGAAGTATTGTAACATGTGTTTACATGATTTTCTTTCTTGACATCAAACATTTTACGACATCACTTTTACCCTTAGAATAATATGCCCTAGAAAAAACTTCACATTAGGTATTTGTGTCTACAGTTATGAAATCATCTGTAAACTAACTTTGTCTGCACTGTAGAAAAATACATACCAATAAAGATTACTTTAAGTTCATTTATATATATCAGGACATTCATTGATATGGCAAAACTACTGTGTTGAACTTTATCAACTTCAGACACCAGTGACATTGAAGCAGACGCATACATAATGGGATTCGGAAGCAGGAAGGAAAGTCCCCCATTTAGTATTATCAAGACTCTGCCTGAGTGACATCCAGAGGCAATCTTGGGTCAAAGGTCATTGTCACTATTATGCACCAGGGCCAGGTGGAGGTGAAGGTCAGAGACTACCTTGTACCAAGTGTAATTTCTTCAGCAAAAGAGAGTTCTTGATACTGTCAGAGGGTCACATGTCGTACAATTTCACAAATTTTGCATTTAAATGATAATTACACGTACTTTACAAATATGTATTATACTATATTATACACCACTGGAAGGCCTGACTTCTTCTACATCATATTAGGTTTTAAAAAGTCAACTTTATCACAAAATAAGGCTTCTAGCCATCAAAAACCTCAGGAAAACAAGTGATTTTTGTGTGTCCCACGTTACGTCAGATTTGAAAAAATCATCTAGAAAGTGAGTTTTTATGCCAGTGACAAAAGATATTTTAATCTGGTTTTCTCTGCAGGAGTACCTGATTCCTACTAAAGCTCCTGAAGCTTAAATGTTCCATCTAACTGTTACAGTGCCTTCTGTAGATCCTTTGATGTGCAATGACGTGAACCTGTCCCGCTTGCAAAAAATATTCAACACATTTTCTTAGATTTAGTCTGTAACTATTAATATTAAAGCTAGGAAGTTCAAATATGCGTCAATTAAATGCTCATAAGTTCTATTTTCAAATGCATTTATCAGATTTTGTTTGCAGGTAAAATTCTTAGTGTGCTACTTGTCTACTTCAGGCTGAACTTTTTGTAACACTTGAAAAAACCCGTAAAATTGGAGAGGGGTTGTAAGTTTATACCACGAGAACTCCAAGTAGGTTAACCACATCTTTTGGATAAGGCTATTGCCTAAATGCTCATGACCTATAGTTTACTTTGGTAAAAAATATTGCTATGTTTTCAATCATTTTCTCACTTCTGTGATGCTCTGAACAAGGCTGAACCAAATGTAACGCATACATGCTTGAAGCGTACATGATTTTTTCACTTAATGTAATGGACTTCCAAAGGACAAAAAGGGCAGGCCACACCATCAAATGAATAAATAACAATCATATTTGATAATCTTGCTCTCATATTGCCAAAAAAAGGGATACATGTGGGTTAAATCCACAGATAACTCCAAAATGGTATACTAACATGAGATGTTGATTTCTCATGCACTAGACAACAGCTGATATAAGATATATTTGCAACATGTCATATAAATATCTTATAATATCTTATTCGCAATATCAGAATTTGTTCTCAGGTGTCTTGGTAATGTTTTTAAACATTTTACTTGAGATTTTGACAATAATCAGGCTTCTGATACAGTTTTAAAAACGATGCCTGAGAAAGTTTTTTTCTCTGTCGGAGTAACATAAATTCATTGACGTATATAAAGTATTTTGGAGAAGAGAATTTATTTTTTGTTGCTTTAATTAGTAAGACCATCTTCTCAACTAACTTCAGTGAAAATTTCACGGGGATACAAGGAGTATTTTGTACTTTACAGTAATGTTTCTGAAATATAGTCGTTTTTGAGAAAAAAGCCTTTAAAGTTTGAGCTTTACATTGATTTGTATGGTGAATAAAATCAAATAATAAGATGAACACTCCTAATTTTTGTGAAATTAAGCTGGTTTTTGATTTGAATGGGATATTTTATACCTAAATTAGACCTTTTTGATGAAAACAATTTTTGGTCCAAAACCACTATGTAACGCAAATTGTACGACCTTGTGACACGCGACCATAGGGATTCGAGAAGAAAATTACATACTAGGAGAAAAATTTAATAGAACTACATGCAGAAGGCAGGGAAACAGAAATAATAGGATGATCACTAAGAAATAGTCCTTGGTCTCTGATAAGAGGAAACCTTAGTGAGGCTATTGCAGAGGAAACTGAGAAGGGTGGATGATAGAGCGAATTTGCAGATCGTTCCATATTTGGGTTTTGTAAGAATTTCAAGTATAAATGGAACTCCACTACTAGATGTCATTCAGAAGATACACTATGTTGGTGGCCTATGGTATCAATGTCTCTGCTGGGCAAGGAACAAGTCTCACATGAGATTAATGTTTTACTTGTTAAATCCTGGTTTCTCATCTCTACTATCTCCTCAATCCATCCATGATTCCACTTGAGAGCCCAAAACTGGGCTAATTGGCTCCCACTTACCATTATTTTTTCTATCAGTAGACGTTTCTGCAGAGATAAAATGAGCTATTTCCTCTGTCTTTCAGTTTTATTTGGTTGATGAATTACTCGCCATGAAAAAAGAAGATATGGGTTGTTTCGAGTCAGAAATGGAGAATTATGCGTAACATCAAACATTACTCATCTCAGAATAATGTCTGTGGATGATATTGCACAGCCATTGTCTGAAGATGTTGCTGATATTTTATGGCCAGCCACTAGAATATTGTTTTGATCAACAGGATTATCTTTCCTGGAATCCAGACTGAGCACATTTCGCTCTTGCTAGATGTGTGACACGTGCAATAAAATGGAGGTGTGTCGGTCTGTCTGTCCGTCTTTTGAGTGGACAATGGTTGTGGATAATGGGTGTCTACAATGCAGTATGAGAAATTTTTGTGTCAGAGACTGGAAATATGGTACAATGTGATAATTATTTAATATCAACTTTGAAATCATTACTGAACCATTGCTTTTGAAAAAGGGGAATACCAAAAACCCAATGAGACAGCTGAACTTCGCAGACATGTCAACAAGAAGTTACCTAATTTCATTTTCCATTTGAAAAGTGTTCATATAATCTGCAATCTTTATGTATACATATTTTGACTCTATTCATTCAAAATAATTTCAGTGGAATATTCAGGTTTACAGATGTCCATCATAAAACCTTGAAGCAAAATTATTGCTTCGGCCTTGACAGCCAGAGACATGGGCACAAGAAAACAAATCGGTTCTTCGTAGTTCGTGGAAGCAGTCAGGAAAGTCTGCCATTTAGTGTTATCAGACTCAGCCTGAGTGACATTCAGAGGTAATCTGGCAGTCTCCAAAGGGCAGAGGTCATAGTTATCCATGATGCATCAGGTCAAGGTGAAGACTGTCTTGCACATCATACCATATCAAGAATATTTTGTATCTCTTGGATTTAAACTAAGAGAACCTGAGACAGATAGATTATATGATATAAATGATATTCCAGACTCTATTAAGCAACAAAGTCAGACATTGTTTATCTCTTAAAGAAACAAAGTCAATTAATGGTAGTACCATTAATTGACCATTTATATAATATTTTGTTATTTATCTTTGCACTTTTCACAAGCCATGAATGATAACCTAAATAACCAATAAACTATTGTTTGAAAGGTTTTCACACAATTATGAGAAAGTAATATTGCAATACATAAAAGGATAGTGCTTAATAGGTGAGAACATGTAGCAATTAATCAACATTATAAGAACCATAAAATCTCACCGTGGCAATAAAATGTCTCCCATAGGAAGTCTCTGTTAAGATAAGAGCAGAAAATGTCATTATCTGCCTATAAGCCATTTATAATTACTTTGTCCTTTATCTTAGTACATCTTGTTTTTACTGGTACTGTGGAAAATGTGATCCAGTGGTTATTTAATAATGTACATAGATTTGCATGCAAAATTTCTCACACACTGAATTATCAATTTGTATTCTAGTCTTTCAAGAGAATGTACCAACCTTTCTTTTCCTGTATTCACTTCACTGAGTGCTACTTATTTTTTTCCTTAAGTTTGAACAATCATATATTTTGTGATCCAATGGTTGTCTTATTTTATATTTAATCTGTATGTAGGACCATGGTGGTACTTTTTAATCTACAATGGCATAATTTCTCCAATACTGAATTCTGTAGCAGTATTACAGATGTTTTATTTAGTATGAAATTTTAGTTATTCAACAGAAAATGAGCACAAACTCAACCTGTTTGATTCGATTAGAACACTGACTGACATCAGAAAAGTTTATTTGCATGTCACAGCAGCATGTGATTGAAGTTGTGATGTCCTCCGCTTGGTCTGATTTGCTGGCTTAAGCTGCTCACTGAATCAGAATGACATGTTATCAAACGCTTATGATGTTACAATTACCAACTTTACGAAGGTTTGGTGTATCTGGGAAACAATCAAATGCTGCCAATGTACTAAATAGTTTGTTGGAAATGAATCTCACGAATCTCATACTATGTGAATTATAAAACGCCTGTAACTTATTAAACAAGCAACACACAATAACATGTCCCTCCTGAGACCTCCTTTATGATTTTTGTATCCATTGTATCCATATTTGGACACAGAGAATATATATTCAGAAGAGAATAAATGCTGACCTAGATAACTTTCTTTTGTCCTCACCTCACAGTTCCACTCCATGTGACAGGTAGATAACAGATCGCTCTTTTCTTGTCATTTCTGTAAACTCATAGTCATATCATGCTTCCAGGTTAATTGTGTCATCAATCTAAGTACTTGCCTCTAAATAGCCCACCCCGGTGCTGATGGGGCGTAAAACACAAACTCACTCACTCACTCAATCTAAGTACTGGAAACAATAATGTAGTATCTTGAGTACTGCTTCTCATTTCACAGAAATTGTCAACATCCCAAATAAAGCAATAATCATTATTGTTGTGTATTCACCTTTATGAAAATGTTATTGTTTATCTGATTTATCACATGTCATTGAAATGATAAAAGCAGCTAATGGACATTAGAATACTTATATTTTTTCACTATTCGGCCTTGCGCCATCAACCAAAATAGCATGCCAGGTAATATACCACAACTCTTCCTTTAATGCTAATTCGTAGTCATTGGATTCTGTAATAAAAACATTTTACATTGTAATAAAAATATGTCACAGATAATCGCTAAAAAAAGATAAAATAGAAACCCATAGGATAATCTGTAGTTATAATCGATTCACTGATCTTTTTCTCATTGTCTTACTTTCCAAGCACCTTATTTTCGCAACTGTTCTGGTTACAGTGAAAAAGAACATGCATGAGTCCTTGTTCGGCAGAAGCCTCCAACAAATCTGAATCTGTTTAATCCGATGTCTTACCCTGTAATAAATGTCTCTATCGGTCCCCAATCAACTCACGACCCTGCACCTTTCCAAGATAAACATGCCTTGGTTGTCACAGATAGGTAGTTTACTTGACCAATATGTGGGTCCTTAAAAATGTTTCTGCAAACTATGTTGCTATTTTTATCACCATTAATAAGCGATCATTCGTTTACATAAGTAGTTTGCATTGTAAATATTTGCTGTTTGTCGTACTACTAGAGTTCTACTTTTTACTGCTGTGTAAACCACAGTGTAATCAAGGGATAGCCACATCAAGGCTAATCTATGTCTTGTAGTGATTTCTTTTTCAAGGCATGCAATCACACACATTTGGTGACCGTATTCAATAGACAGTCAGAATTATTCTGATAACAGATGGCATCTCATCATTTGGGAAAGGTAACCATGGAGCTAGCTGTTAAAACAATAATCAAAACTGGGTTGGGGATAACTTAAGGTAAGGTAAAATTTTATTTAATGAGGTGATGACAATAAAACAATGAACACAAGCTATAAGCTTTTTGCCGACAAATTAAAATAACAAAACAGGGTGAATTTATGAAGTTATGTACAAATGAAAAATGATTATGATTACAGTTCTATTCTTCCTTTGTTACATAGGATGTTCAAGTTCAATTTGACAATTATGCACATACAGCTGTACCTTAATTCAGCTTATTTCAAAATGCCAGAGATTTTAACAGGTCTGCCAGCTTTTTACTCAATATGATCTTCTCGATTTTTGAGTGACTCTTTCGGCCATATTTCCTGTATAAATGATACGTGACTAGTTTGTTAAAAAAAGATATTGAAAACCAGTATAGTGGGAATTAAATGCTTTTCTTTTTTTTTTTTACTCACAATCTTTGGGCAAGTTCTGATTTCTGAAAAGTTAGATATTTGGTACAGTGTTTGGCATTCTCACTCCAATTCAAAGCTCAGGTCTTTCCTCTCTCGTAGACAGCTTTTTGGAGGTTCCTTAACACTGTGTACACTTTGCCTGAGTTAACACAAACAATCCAACTTAGTTCTGTTGACAAGTTTTGATTTCCCACTCTAGACTACCACCAGCTTTGAGACACATCTCTATGGCCAGCAACTGTAGTTGGCGAGAAGCAGCATTTCGAACAATACTGCTTTGTTCACATTGTCTGGGGCAAAATGCAGAGTGTTAGTTGGATAGGCAAAACAATATTTCATGGGGGTAATGTATAGCATAAACGAATTACATTTTATTACATAAATAAAGTTCTGTATTTCAATAGTATTTCAAATATTTAGTTATTTCTTCAGTGAAAAATTCTAAATTCATTGATACTTTTCAAAAGAATTAAGAAGATATCAACTAATTCTGACTTTGATTTGATGCAATATTTAAAACAATGACCTCGGTCCCTCAGCAACGCCATAATAACCCTCTAAATGTTACTGCAAATGAGCCTTAACAACCTAAAAAGGCTCACCAGGTTACGAATCTTCATCAACTAAATATTTGCGTGTTTGGCCAGGTAATTTGATGCCAAATATTAGTGATTTATATGTAGATATCACTGTAATTATGTAAATATCTACATTGCATTGTTTGACATACCAAATTACTTGCATGTAATTGTTTATTCCATTGATGGTTTTTCTGAGCGTATTGGTTTCATGATACTGTTTGCAGTATTACATCCATAATATCAGATTTCACTGATGCAAGAGCATATTCTATCAAAAAGACTCACATCTGCATCAAGAATTCACTCATTTATTATTCATAGAATATTATGTCACAAAACACACATTGAAGGAAAGTACCATCTGATTCCTGGAAGTATAAATCTCTTTGTAAACAAGGTATACTAGTCCCTGATCATGAAAATCTAACAATATCGCAAGATAATGACAAAGAAACCTCTTCTTATATTGCAAGCTGATGGAGGGGGGTTGGACTACACAACAAATTTCGAAATAATTTTCCCAATCCGCAGTTTATCCTTTTGTCTCTTTATAACAGAATCAGACTTGAAAGTGAATATAAGGCAAACAAATATGCCACATTTAATCCATGTTTTTTCTTGCAAATCATAATACTGTTTTGATCTTTTAATAAACATTTTCCTGAATTTTTTCAGGTTTTGAAACTGCTGAGCAACCGGTAAGTTACTCTCATTACTTTAAACTGATGTTTGCATCTGGAGAATTTCTGTTCTTTGCCTATGACCTGTGGTCACAATGTTCTTTATTTTAAATGTAACAGAAAAGATGCCAAACCAAATGAATTACTGGTAACATGATGAGTCAAATGGTATGAGTTCAACTTCAAATTGGATTGTTGATTTACTAAAATTCATAGTGAGCACCGAACCGTCTTAATCCAAGAAAATTGTGTGTATTCAGTTATCGTGAAGTTACTGTAGGGACCATTGTAATTCATTCATTTGGATTAACAGAAAGGGAGTGATATTTCAAAGATGCTTTCAATAAATGCTCATCCTACTCATCCATCTCTGCCTCAAAGGTCATTCAATCTGCTTTCCATCAGTCTCAGTCAGATAACACATTCACCTTTCATGCATTCCTGAATTGAATGGCCCTTTTGGGAAACATTATTGATTTCGATGTGCTTAAAATATAGGGGTCGACGCATTCTGAGAAATACTTTTGGATTTGCTCTCTCACACTCAGCATTGACTTGTGGCCTTGTGTCAACTAACATGATATCTATGTGCGAGAAAAAACCATTAGTGTAAAATGAATCATTATCAAAAAAGTTAAATACAATTTTGAAAAAACATTAGGCGATAACATGATCTGTAGGCTCTACTTGGATTTAGTTTAAAAAACCAATGTTCTCTAATGTGAAAAATCACCTTCTCATTGGAAAGAATCTTTGGTCCATGAATAAAAATCAAGACATTCATTGGCTGGGTAAAACATTGGTAGGATAAAAAGAATTAAGTGAGGTGTATCAATATCTGAAGCCAGTGACGTTGAGGCAGGAGAATACAATGTATTATGCTTGTTCATAATGCGATTCGGAAGCAGGAAGGAAAGTCTCCCATATAATATTATCAAGACTCTGCCTGAGTGACATCCGGAGGTAATCTTCGGTCAAAGGTCGTCGTCACCATTATGAATCAGGGCAAGGTCAAGGTCTGAGACTGCCCTGTATCATGTTCAGTTTCTTCAGCAAAAGAGAGTTCTTGATACTGTCAGAAGAATTGGGAAGAAAATTATATACAAAAACAGTAATGGAACTAAAAGCTATGGAACAGAAATAATGGGAAGGTCGCTAAATAATGGTCATTGTTCTCTCATACGTGGAGTACATATTGGGTAAGAAAAGTCCACAAGAAACTGAGAAGGGTGGGTGATTGAGCAATACATCCAATTACTTTTCACTGATTCTACTTAAAAGATCAGACAGCACTACAGTACAACCCAAAATAAAGTACGATTACCCCAGCAGGAAGGACGAATCAGCCACTACTTTACCCTTTCACACCTTTTGGCTACCTCTGAATCCCTTCCTACTTTTACCTACTTGAAAATACCTTTTAAAATTACATTTAAACAACACCAATTCAAACTCTTTCACTCCCATTGTGTTTGATTTCCTTGATATTGTGCCCCTTTGCTAATTGCAATAACATTATCAGCTGCCTTAATACAGATTTTAAGATGTGTTATGGTTGTGGTGAGGAGTCAAAAGTAGTAGTGAGGAGATTTGGGGTGAAGAGGGGAAAGGAGGGAAAAATTGGTAAACAGAGGACTTCTGACAGAACATTTTCTTACTTTATTTTGGGTTGTACTGTAGATATAGTCATGCACCTTTAGAATGTGCTGAAGTGGAGTCATGAGGGAGATCAGGAATTAGACATTGGTCCTGGAGGTTTGCAGTCCAGTGTATAATCAATGAGCCCAGTGCTGATAACTATGAGAAATGTTGACTATAATTATCAGTATAAATGGCAGGGAATACATTATCATTTGAAGTATAATATGTCATAAATTTGGAGATTACTTGAAGCAAATTAGGTTGTTTTGTGTCATTGATACCCTGCCATGCATTACGAAATTGTGATTGCCAATACATCATACATGGAATTGTTATGCAACATGCTAAGAGAAACAATCTATAACATTCTGAAACATTTACTGATTATAAGAATGTCGGACCACAACAATACACAATAATGTGCTGGAATTGCATGCATATATTTCGTAGATTAAGAGAGTTGACATGACACAATCATATCAAAATTGGAAATTTCAAGCAATTTCAGAATTTTACAAAATGACTTTTAGAATAATTTCACTTCAAAATTTGAAACTGACATTGTACACACATTTATCATCAGATCAAGCCTCCTTGCATCAAAATCCAAAGATTTTGTATGTACCAATTCTGCAAAGCAGATGTATATTTTTTTCAGGATTGCAGAAAATCAACAGATTCTTTAAAAAATGTCAACCACCCCTTGAGCTCAGCAAAAAGATAATCCTCTTAACTTTAGCCCCAGGGTTAGTTCCATTAACACTGGGAAACATGAGTGATGATTAACTTTACGGGTGTTGGCTCGGTCCCTTTCCCAATCACACAGGTGATATCACAGGTCAAGCTCAATTAATCTAGCTGTTTCCTTGTACAAATATGAAATTGAGTTACACCCTAGCTCTGGCTAAAGCCATGCGGGCTTCTCCACTTGAGTGGAGTGAAGAAATTCAAAATTTGAAATTTTAAAAAAAACGGCCCCTCCAAAAACTTGTCAAATATAGTTAAATGAGTTTTTATGACTATTTTGGGTAGTTGCTGTCATTTCTGTGACAGCTACCCTGGGCATTTTGAAATCACCTTTTTCTATGTTTCGCGAGACATCAAAAATGCTGTTTTTTACCATAAAATGGGTTCTAAATGAGATAGAGACATGATTTAAAGACCTGAAAATATGCTAATCATCATATCAAGCATATTAGATAAATAAAAATCAAGAAACACTTACTTTGCATGATGTAATATTGAAATAACATTATTTTTGCCATTTTTTTGCACTGTTTTTCTTCCCGAAATGATTTTTTTGGTCATATAATTGATTCTAAATGAGCTGGAGACATGATTTAAAGAGCTGTACATATGTATAAGACCATGTTAAGCACAATAGACAATATTGTGTGTGAGAAACATATGCTGTGCATTATGTAATATTGAGATATTATGATTTTTCTTACTTTTTTGTATTCTTTAAATTGTTGGAATTTTGTTTTTGTCATAGAATGAGTTATAAATGAGCTGGACACATGATTGAAAGGGCTGTACTGAATTTTTACACAATTCTGGACATGATAAATACATTTGTAACTTTGAATACGAAAAGAATTGTCACCACAAATGCTATATTGAAATAATGAGATGAATAATAAGAATTTGTGAGACAAGTGCTTTTCGCCTCATGAAATTATAACTCTTGTCATAAATTGGTGAGAAGCTGCCTTTTGAACAATACTGCTTAGTAGTAAAATATTTATTGCTCTTTAAATCATGTCCCTAGCTCATTCGGAACCCAATTTATGACACGTATTTTAATTTCATGAGCCAAAGAGTACTTGTCTCACAAATTTCATATTTTTTTTCTCATTACTTCAACATAACATTTGGGGTGACATTTCTTTTAATATTCAAATTTATGTATCACGTCTGGAGTAGTATAAAACATATGTACATCTCTTTCAATCATTTCTCTAGCTCATTTAGAACCCATTTTAAGACAAATAGTTGAAATAACGCAAAAAGGGAAGAAAAATCATGATATGTCAATATTACATCATGTACAGCATATATTACTCACACACAATATTGTCCATTGTACTTGGCAGGGTCTTACACATATGTGCAGCTCCTGAAATCATGTCTATAGCTCATTTAGAATCAATTATATGACAAAAACATCATTTCAGGAAGAAAAACAGCGCAAAAAATGGCAGAAATCATGTTGTTTCAATATTACATCATGCAAAGTAAGTGTTTCTTGATTTTTAGTTTTCTAAAATGCTTGATATGATTATTAGCATATTTTCAGGTCTCTAAATTATTTCTCTATCTCATTTAGAACCCATTTTATGACAAAAAACAGCATTTTTGATGTCTCGCGAAACATAGAAAAAGGTGATTTCAAAATACCCAGGGTAACTGTCACAGAAATGACAGAAACCACCCAAAATGGTCATCAATACTTAATCATTTATAATTGACAAGTTTTCGGAGGGGCTGTATTTTTAATTTCACATTTTGACTTTTTTCACTCCACCCTATTCGCCACGCCATCATCGTTGTAACATTTCAGCAAAGCTGGGTGTATTACTTGGAAAGTGAAGAGTGAGGTAGTTCTGATAGATAAAAATGAAGGTGTACCCAGTTTCAAGAGCAACAAAGCATTTATTCAAGAAAAAAAGGGCAGGACTAAACAAAAGCCACATTTGGATGCCAAGCAAAGAAAAAAAAAGCAACATATGGGATGAAAACAAAGTTACACATCGGTCTGTAAGACCTGGAAAACATACGTTGTGTGTCATGTAAATTTTCCTTCTTGTGACTGAGATGGCATGTTTATTTGGAAGAGGTCCAGGGTTATTGCTTATTGAGGACAGTTCAGGACCCCTGTCACTGCTCAGCACAAGTGTGTAAACTTGATTGTAAAACTTCTTAAGCCTATAAACTTAAATACACATCTTTCAAACTGAAAGAAGCAGAAGTGTAGACGTGTAGACGTGTAGACAGGGTTTAGGCCGAAACCCTTGGGTTGTAGGCCTCTCCGTTGTCTCCTCTGGTATGTGTTGTAGGCCCTCGTTCATCCCAGTCCATTCAATACAATTACGACAGTACGTAGTCAGCTTACAACTCCATCCGCTGGCCAGCAACATGCAGCAATGCGCCGAGTAAAGAGGACTATGTACACTGTAGCAGATGCACAGAGACAGATGCAATTACATAGTACATAAGTTATTAAGTACACACACATAAAAAACACAGTCGAACGGCTTATAGATTCAAGAGGCACGTGGAATAAGATTAAAAAGAGTATAAATAAATTCATTTGAATAAATTGAAATAGAACGAGAAGTATATTTCCCTCACCACAACAACGGACAACAAAGTGAGTAAAATGAGAAGAAAAAAATACATGAGAATATGAAACCCCCAAGATGGACCACCGGACAGGTTGAACTGCCCCGAGAAGGTCTCAGGTGACCATCCTCGAAGACAGAAACAACAAGCCGTTGGAGATTAATGATTGAAGATGGAGTAATGAGATGAGTGTTTTATGTACACTATGTACTATTTGCAACAGTGAAGAGTTATCGGCGAGATCGGTTTTATCAATTGACTGGCTTATTGACTTGACTATCATCGATTTAAAGTCACTGCTCGGATGACAACCATCTACCAGCAGGTTGTAACGGTACGAGCGGTGTTTCTTTGGACCCCTGAAATGTTTGAGTTGTTTTGCTAAATTAGGGGTGGACATGTTGAGATTTTTGTTTAGGTTAAAGATATGGTTGTTAATAATTTCAGTATCTGATTCTAAATTCATCTGCATAACTTCGTAGTCTCGAGTCATGCAAAGGTTGGCCGTTTTGTTTTGAATTAATCGAGTTTCATTCCAGGTCTTTAAACTTAATGGGTAAATTGTACAAAAGATGGGTGTGGCATTTTGGGATAGTACATAACGTTGGATGTATTCTAATTCTTCCATTACATTGTCCATGATTAAATCGGCATGTTCGACGTCATAATAAGTCTCTTCATAATTAGAGTATTTTACTCTGCTGGTGATGTTACAAATGCCAGCGGTTATGTAAATATGGAGTTTTTCTCCATAATCATCTTCCCCATGATGCATGATTACGCAATCACGACACAGTTCTTCCATGGCAGCAATTGTGGCGCCAGATTTACCCCAGTTGTCGCTGATTTTTGACGCTAAAGACCCCAATTTAAGGCCTTTTGCTCTGCTGTCGCCGATGAATTCATGGTGCGTACTGGATTGAACAAAAACAAAACTTGTGCCTTGTGCCAGAACTGGTGGGGATTGAGGTAAACAAGTTAAATAAGAGAGATAGCACCTGATTGAAACACTCAATCTGCAAATTAAAACAAATGAAACAAATGAAATAACCGACAGATAAGTAGTATATCTTAAAGATGAAAAATAAATAGCTAAGTGTAAAATAATAAGAACAAACAAAACAGGAACAAAAAAAGTAAATAAATGAATAAATAAATAAATAAAGTAGTTGGACAATTCACCCTGCTACTCAAGATATCTGTCTGGGTGATTAGCCCATTCCGATATCAGTGCAGTTTTAAATGCATTGATACTCGACTTGGTGACTGTGTCCTCCTTGAGGCTGTTCCAGTCATTTATTACACGATGAGAAAATGTTTGGAGTCTGATGTTAGTATTGGCTCTCGGTTTCTTTAGTTTGAGTGAGTGACCTCTAGTGGAATGGCCCTGATATAACTCGAAAAAAGACTCAAAATTCACATTATCTATGCCTTTAATGATCCGGAATACTTGAAGGATGTCGTTCCTCCTTCTTCTGAATTTTAGCGAATCTAATTTGAGAGTCCTTAGCCGGTCACTATAAGAAAATTGCATAAGACCAGTCACCATCTTTGTGGCTCTCCTTTGTACTTTTTCAATTTCATTTATATCCATCATTAGTGTAGGATTCCAAATACAGCAGGCATATTCTAGTAAAGGCCTTACGAGAGCTTTGTATAATGGTAGGAAGAGTTTGGGTGGTAGTGACTTGAAATTTCTACGAATAACCCCTACTCTGCTGTTAGCTTTGGCTACAATGTTTCTGATATGGGGTGAGAATTTTAGCTTATCGTCAAAAGTCACTCCTAAGTCTTTTTCGGTACACTCCACTTTTATGTTCACGTTATTCATATTGTATGAGAACTCGGGGTTCTTAGGGCCGTAATGCATTACAACACATTTGGCTGAATTAAAAGGAAGTAGAAAGCAGATAGATTAGAATTTTACTCGATTGTAGAAGTTTCCTTTTTCTCAGGAGAATCATCATTTTAAAATATTCTAGTTATGCAAAACTGCCACAACACTGTGTTACTGCTTCCACACAGCATCATAGCTTCAATTCAGTGCATTTTTCATTAGATTATTGCTCCCAGCAGGAAATGAGAGATAGTTATTACTCATCAGACACAAGTTATAAGATTTCTTTTTGACAGAGGAATGTAGAGTAAATAACTATGGATTGTGCGGACAAAAACAGACTTCTTCTTTTTTTATAATTATTTTTGAAACTTTTCCGAATATCAAGAATGATTTGTCTGCCTGTGGTGTTGTTTAGAGAGATAACTAAAATACAACTTTGGTACCAGTAATAGATTGTCATGCAATGTTATAAATGTACACTGTATGATTAGGCAATTGCTACTCTGGATATGCAGATTCCATATTTGGTTTTGTAAGAATTTCAATTGTAAATCGGACTCAATCTACTACTGGATGTCATTCAGAAGATACACTAAGTTGGTGGCCTATGGTATCAGTGTCTCTGTTTAGCAAGTAATAAGCCTCACTTCGGGTAAATGTATTACATGTTGAATCATGGTTTCTTTTCTCTACCATCTCCTCAATAAATCTACATGAGAGCCCAAAACTGGGCTAATTAGCTCTCACTCACCATATTTATATATCAATCTGCAGACATTTCTACAATGACAAATTCCTCTGTCGTTTAGTGTTATTTGGTTGATGCATTGCTCGCCATGGAAAATAGAATAATATTATTGGTTGTTTCTAGTCAGATATGGAGAATTATGTTTGACATCAAACATTACTTATCTCTCAGAATAATGTCTGTGGATAATGTTTTGCAGCCATTGTCTGAAGATATTTCTGGTATTTTATGGCTAGCCACTAGAATATTGTTTTGATCAACAGGATTATCTTTCCTGGAATCCGGGCAGAGCAACATTTTGCTCTTGTTTGTTGTGTGACACATGCAATAATATGGATGTCTGTCTGTTATTGCACTCTAAAAAATGTCGGGACAAAATTGGTTTTTTAGATTCAAAATGGTTTTTTGAAAAACCAAATTTCAAGGCAAAACCAACATGGATTTTTAAAAAATCCATGTTGGTTTTTTGCATTGAAATTTGGTTTTTCCAAAAACCATTTTGAATCTAAAAAACCAATTTTGTCTGAAATTTTTTAGAGTGTGGGGAGTGGTCAGGTGCTTGTGGATGGTTAATGTTGTAAAGTGTGATTTCTTTATCAGATCAATATGATTCATGGATCAAGTTATCAGATTTTGCAAGAAGGTATATCTAAAAAGCTAGTGAGACAGATACACTTCGAGGGTGAACAAGAATTAAAATAATTTCAGTGTTTATATTATCTGCATCTTTAGGAAAACATATTCTGACAGTTTCCATTTCCATATTAATTCAATGGCAAATTCATCTTTGGAGATGTCCATCATAAAACCACAAATAGAGAGCTGAATAGCCAAATTATTGCTTCAATTCTACTGACAAAAGACATGGATTCAAGAGGACATTTAGTTCTTAATATGTGATGGAAGAAGTCAGCGAAGTCTCCCATTTAGTGTTAGCAGAAGCAGTCTGAGTGACATTCAGAGGTAATCTGGCTGTCCCAAAAGGGCAGAGGTCATAGTTACCAATGATGCATCAGGTCAAGGTGAAGACTGTCTGGCTCATCACACCATGTCTTGAGGATAGACAAATTATCCCTGAAGGATGATGGTAGACTGACAAAACTTGTTAGATGGACCAAAAGCCAGGACAACAGAAAGTACTGAAGGGGGGTCACTTGGATAGAAGGAAGGAGAAACTGCTCAATAAAGCATAGATATTCCACCTAATAATCTGATTGGTTCAGAATTGAACTATTGTGCGAAATAAATTTCTGTTATCTTTTGTCCCAAGGCCATGCTTTTTTAGACTGATTTCTGATACAAACCAACTACGCAAACGAAAGGTCACTGCTTAATGTGGATAAAAATAGTGACATGGTTTTGCAGAAACACTTTTCAGGACCCTCACATTGGTCAAGTAAACTACCTTTCAGTGACAACCAAGGCATGTATATATTGGAAAGGTCCAGGGTCGTGAGTTTATTGGGGACCGATAGAGACATTTATTACAGGGTAAGACATCGGATTAAGCAGATTCAGATTTGTTGGAGGCTTCTGCCAAACAAAGACTCATGCATGTTCTTTTTCACTGTAACCAGAACAGTTGCGAAAATAAGGTGCTTGGAAAGTAAGACAATGAGAAAAAGATCAGTGAATCGATTATAACTACAGATTATCCTATGGGTTTCTATTTTATCTTTTTTTAGCGATCATCTGTAAAATCTTTTTATTACAATGTACTATATTTTTATTACAGAATCCATTGACTACGATTTAGCATTGAAGGAAGAATTGTGGTATATTTCCTGGCATGCTATTTTGGTTGATGGCGCATGGCCGAATAATGAAAAAATAAAAGTATTCTAATGTCCATTAGCTGCTTTTATCATTTCAATGAAATGTGATAAATCAGATAAACAATAACATTTTCATAAAGGTGAATACACAACAATAATAATTATTGCTTTATTTGGGATGTTGACAATTTCTGTGAAATGAGAAGTAGTACTCAAGATACTACATTATTGTTTCCAGTACTTAGATTGAAAGACATTCCATAGATTTCATAGGATGGAATAAGAATGACAAGCTATTGTGTTTATATACATGCACAGTGAATATGTTATCATGTTAATACCAAGATTGTTACCATAGTAATCCCTTTGATCTGTGGAGAGTAGTATGTACTTGCCATGCCATTGACTGCCAATAACCGCATGTTGCTAACCAAATGCCAAGGCATGACACGTTTGATGGCTATAAATGATTGATGACACAATTAACCTGGAAGCATGATATGACTATAAGTTTACGGAAAAGGCAAGAAAAGAGCGATCTGTTATCTACCTGTCACATGGAGTGGAACTGTGAGGTGAGGACAAAAGGAGTTCTCAGGAGGCAAATGTCTGTATGTGTTTCTTGTACAATGAGTTGCAGTTGTTTTTATTTTGTATGAGATTCGTGAGATTCATTTCCAACTGTCTAAATACCATAATGGAAACATTCGATTGGTTCCCAGACACGAAAAACTTTGTAAAGTTGGTCATTGTAACATCATAAGCAATTGATTACTGCGACGACCTCATGCAGTTGTGATATGTAAATATACCTTTCTGATGTCAGTCAGTGTTCTAAATCAGTCAAACAAGTTGATTTTGTGATGTTTTCTATTATGTTTACTGCTGAATAACTAGAATTTCGTACTAAATAAAACGCCTGTAAAACTGCTGCAGAATTTGTATTTTTCTTCATTTTTAAGTGACTATATAAGCAACACGAACAAAGAGGTGAATGCAGATAAAAAGGCAAGGATGCCAGCTGATTATTCAGTTTTTCGAGAAATTGTACCATATTTAAAAAGATTGCTGTCATAAAGTACCATCATGGATTCATGACACTACTTACAAATTATGTACAAAATAAGACAACCATCGGATCACGAAAGATGATAGTTAAAAGTAAAGGAAAACAGAAATAAGCTGAACGTAATGAAGTGAATACAGAAAAAGAAAGGTTGGTACATTTTCTTGAAAGACTACATACAGGGTGACCCACCTAAACTTGTGCATGACTTTAACATTTTACTGAAGACAACGAAAATGAGACAGATAATTTTTGAAACAAATTTGTCTAATTGGTAGTAATTGCTGTTAAATAAAGTGAGTTTTAAGCCTCTGCAGTAATTCTATCAAAATTGACAGGCAAGTGAAAATGTGTCGCTGTTTTATTTTGTGCCAAAAAATCAGCTGAGAAGAATTCAAAGTGCACCAGCATCAACAAAATCCCCCAAAACTGCCTGAAATGACTTTGATATGCACAAGAAGGTTCTGGGGAAGGCAATGGATGGTGCTTGTGAGATTTAGAGTCCAGTGTATGTTACCAAGTCAGCAAATTTAGAATGGCAACCTGTCGGAGACAAACAAGTCAAAATATGGCAAGAGTGACTCTTTGGCCAGATTTCCTATATAAATGATATTTAACTGCTGTGTAGAAAAACTATTGAAGATCAGCGTAGCAGGTATTAAATGCTTTTCATATTTTCTTGGACTCACCATCTTTGAACAAATTTTGATTTCCAAAAGTTAGCTGGACAATACAGTATTTGGCATTCTCACTACATTTTAAAGCTTAGGTCTTTCCTCTATAGTAGACAGCATTCTTGGAGGTTCCTTAACACTGTGTACACTTTGCCTGAGATTGCACAAACAATCCAGCTTGACAAGTTTTGATTGTCCTACTCTTGACAACCTCCAGCTTTGAGACAGATTTCTATTGCCAGCAACTGTGGTGGGCGGGAAGCTGTATTTCTAACAATACTGCTTTGGTCACATTATTTGCGGAGACAATACAAAGTGTTAGTTGGATAGGCAAAAACAGTGTATCATGGGGGTAATCTATAGCATAAATGAATTGAATTTTATTACCTGGATAAAGTAGTTCTGCATTTTAATGGTATTTCAAAAAATGTATTATTACTTCAGTGAAAAATCCTAAATTCATTGATGCTTCTCACATGAATAAGAAATTCTGACCTTGCTTAAATGCAATATTTATAGCAAGGACCTCTGAGCCCCAAAACGTATCTGCAGATAAGCCTTGACAACCCTAATATTTGTGTGTTTGGCCATGTAATTTGGTACCAAAATTTTAATAATTGATATATTTAGCACTGTAATTCTAAAAATATCTACATTCCAGTGTTTTACATACCAAATTATATGCCTGTAATTGTTCATTCCACTGATTGTTTTTCTGTCCGTATTGGTTTCATGATACTGTTTGCAGTATTTCATCAATAATATCAGATTTCACTGATGCAAGAGCATTTTATATCAAAAGATTCACATCAGTATCAATGTTTCACTTGAATATTATTCATGAGGATATTGTGTCACAAAACACATATTGATGGGAAGTAATGCTTTATAAACACAATCTCTTTTTAACCACATAATATTAGTACCTGATCATAAAAATCTAATGTTATCTCAAATAATAGCAATGGAACATCTTCTTATATTTTAAGCTAATAGAGGGAGTCTGACACTATCTCTGATTAATCCTTTTGTCCCTTGATCACACAACCAGGCATGAAAGAAATAAAAGGCAAACTAATTGTGCTTCCCATAAAATCTATGCTTTTCCTTGCTAATCAAGATATCTTTTTTTACTTTTATTGATGCTTTCTCCTATACTTTTCAGGTTTAGTAACAGTCAGCAACTGGCACGTAACTCTCACAGGTTTTTTCTGTTTCCATAACCTGTGGTGACAATTTTCTTTGTTTTATATTATAAAAGAAACCAAATCTGTTGTTTGCTCATGAAGAATATCCTGATACCCCATAATCTTTACAATACCACATGAAAAAGCAGTGGATATATCCCATGTGGTATTGCGTTGTATACTCAATGGTTTGTTGTATACTCCATGGTTAGATCATAGTTGATGATGTCATTGCATTGTTTACCAATGTGACGTCATGGCCATGGTGACGTCACAACATTGTGCCATCATTAGTTGAGCCGCTATCTGTGCTCTGATTGGCTGAGGCCACTTTTGAGTATTGATCATCTCAGTGAAGTTCAGCTTTCTTTTGAGTTACAATATGGGGTATAAATAAGACCAAATGGTTGTATGGTGGTGCTGACGCACTCGTGGGTACAGAGGACTCAGGATATCTTCACGAGTGGGAGTACATCTCAAAATACCACCATACCCATTTGGTCTTATTATAATATGAGTTCAAATTTCATGGTAGATTTATTAAGATTTGTATTGAGTATCCAAAACATCTTACTCCAAGAAATTTGTGAGTTTTCAGTTATCCATGAAGTTCATACCATATTGATTAACCGAAAGAGAGTGATATTTCAAAGAAGTGTTCAATAAATGCTCATCCTACTCATCCATCATTGTCCCTAAGGTGATTTTCTCTGCTTTCCATCAGTCTCACTCAGATAACACATTCACCTTTTCAGCCTTCCTGGATTGAATGGCCCTTTTAGGAAACATTATTGATTTTTACGTGCCTGAAATATTGGAATTGACGCATTCAGAGAAATATTTTGGGATTTGCGTTTCACACTCAGCATTGACTTGTGGCCTTGTGTCATACTTGCATGATATCTATGTGTGAGGAAAAATCATGAGTGTAAAATAAATCATTATCAAAAATTGCAATTCAATTATGTAAAAAACAATGTGTTAGAATGATTTATATTTCAACTTAGTTAAAGAACCATTGTTCTCCACAACTTGAAATCATGAAAAGAATAATGATAGGTTAGTCCATTAATAAATAACAGGACATTGACTGGCTGAAACATTGGCTGGCTAAAAAAGACAAAGTGCGGTGTATCAATTTCTGAAGCCAGTGACATTGAGGCAGGAACATATGGTGTATAATGCTAAGTTCATAATGCGATTCGGAAGCAGGAAGGAAAGTCTGCATTTAGTATTATCAAGACTCTGCCTGAGTGGCATCCAGAGGCAATCTTGGGTCAAAGGTCATCGTAACCCATTATGCACCAGGGCAAGGTCAAGGTCAGAGACTGCCCTGTAATAAGCATACTTTCTTCAGGAAAAGAAGCTTTCTTGATACTGT
This sequence comes from Platynereis dumerilii, assembly GCA_026936325.1. Lineage (NCBI taxonomy): Eukaryota > Metazoa > Annelida > Polychaeta > Phyllodocida > Nereididae > Platynereis > Platynereis dumerilii. Next base: position 29,492,836 of record JAPTHN010000013.1, read on the forward strand.
CAGAGGCATCCAGGAAGAAAATGATATACAAAAATTATTGGAACTAAAAGCCACGGAAGCAGAAATAATAGGAAGGTCGCTGAGCAATAGTCTTCGCTCCCTCATAAATGGAATACCTTGGTAGGCCTAATGCACGAGAAACTGAGAAGGGTGGATGATAAATTGGTGCTTGCCTTGCTTTTCACTAATACTACCTAACTGATCAGACATCACCAAAGTCATGCACCTTGAATTATGCAAGAAGGATACTCTTTGTGAAGTAAGGTAGGAATGATGACTACATATGATGAGAGTAATCTTGACATGTCTTTATCATATTGACAAAATCAGGCATTTTATAGACTAGGTCACATATTTGGCTCTTTTATGTTAATTAAATGCCACAGTCATTTTTACAGCCATGGGGCAGGTAAGGACTCAGTAACGAGTACCAGATTTTCAGTCAAATGCATCATAAATGAGTTGAGCTCTGTGCACATAACCATAAAACATTTAGAATAGGAACAGATCATCCTGTCATGTGTCAAAAATTGCAATCATGCTAGAATAGCCATTTGAGATCTCAAATAAATTTAGTTGAAAAAGTTTCTTAAAATAAGCTTTTTTTTTCTCGCATATTCACCATATCAATCTTTTTCAGTTCTCAAGCTCTTGATAAAGTCCCTGTCAGACTCTTGAGCTAAGCCAGAACCAATATTTGGTAACAAACGACCAAATCAGCTGACCAGTCTCAACACCGAGTTGCTCAATATTTGACTTCAACATACTGCGGGGAAAGCAATCTTGCTCACACATATCACTGAATAGAGGAGTATATCTGGATCAGTCGTTATTCTGTAGAAAAAGTTGTCCCTACGGGTGCAAGATAAAAAAGTATGGCATTATCCTACATTAGCCCCCTCAGGGGTCTAAACATTTAGGCCCTTTTTTCATGGGAAATAGTGGTGGTAATTTTTACTGTATAAACGTCATTGTGTTTATACACAAGATGACGCCTTATACAGTCAATGTAACAAATAAATAATTGTCTAACTATTTATCAAAATACTGTCTTATTATACTCCTGCATAAGCCCCCTTTTACATTGACAGTACCATTGAAAAGGGGGCTAATGTAGGAGTATATACTATATATAGACAGTAGGATATAGCAAAAACTGTCTTATTATACTCCTGCTTTAGCCCCATTTTCCATTGACAGCACCATTGAAAAGGGGGCTAAAGCAGGAGTATATATAAGACAGTAGGATATATAAAATACTGTCTTATATATACTCCTGCTTTAGCCGCCTGTAAGTAAGTGAAACGCATGATATTGTGCCATTGCATCAATGTTAAACATCCTTAATCAAAATGCTTCTGGAAGGACGAATTCTCATCCGATGAGAGGAAAATATTTTGGGTCATAAAGGCCGATATGTGAGGCATGCGGGATAAAAATAGCAGCCAATTTTCTTTGCTGTAGTTGGAGTTAGGTATGGGTCAAAGTCTTTGATAAGTAAGTGAAACGCAGGCCCAATATTAAAAGATAGGGAAGGGTGGTTCACTTACTTATCAAAGACTTTGACCCATACCTAACTCCAACTACAGCGAAGAAAATGGGCTGCTATTTTTATCCCACTTGCCTCACACATCGGCCTTTATGACCCACTTTGTTTCCCTTTCATCCGATGAAAATTCATGCCTCCACAAGCAGTTAGGCTGAGGATGTTTAGCATTGATGCAATGGCACAATGTCATGCGTTTCACATACTTACAGGCGGCACTGTATATACCCTTTCAATGTTGTTCCCAAACTCTGAATCACAATATTATTCAGATAATCATTGAAATAAAACTTTTTTATTGTGGTCTTTCAAGTTAGAAGGGATGTATGATTGGGGCTTTTCGTAATGAATTTATGCACTTGGTTGGCGGTAGAAAGATTTAGGACAGGGAACGACACTGCAATGAGGCGAAGGATGTTTGAACAGTTGTCCAGCTAAGCATAGGCCCAAGTGACTATGCAAGACCTGGATTTGCTAGCCCAACTGTCCCCCTTCAAATTAGAAGGTAGAAGCATGTGAGTTTCTCAGAACTGTTTCTTCTCAATTCAGGAAATTGTCAACTTCAAAACCCATTCATAACAATCTCTGACAATTCAGTGAAGTCACCAATGATATAATTCATAAATATGTTACTGTAAATTAATCTAATTAATAATTTTTAGGTGGTGTAGAGATTCTGTTGATCCAACAACACATTTCTTTGAAAGACAAAAACCTCTCGTCTGAACTGTATTGCCTATTGCCGTATAGTCATAGAATAGCTCCAAATTAATGAGACGATATTTGACTTTATTTACATGACTTTCTTTTTTTGTTTAACTATGTTTAGGTTAAAAGTAAACTGTTAGTACCAATGGAGATATCACCCCTACCTCAGCCCAAGTAAGATGAACTCTTCAATTAATGCAGGGGGGAGGATTAGTCTGGTGGTAGCATGCTAGGCTGCCAATCGTTGGGTCCATGGTTTGAATCTAGCTCTAAAGAGGCACTCGGGCCTATGTTGGATGGCTGTTTCAATCATCCATCGCCTCATCCTAATAAGCCTACCAGGTGCATAGACACTGGATATAAAGCCCCAAACATCCATCCATCTTCAATTAATGCAGCAAATTAAGAAGACTACATCCAAGAAATAGGCCACAATTTCATGCCAACAAACACGTTGCATGACATGTCAGCAGATTTATCAGAACCTTCCCATGCGTAATTTTAGGTTGTTTGTTATAAAAAGTGCTGTGATGAGATCTAATTTATCAGTTAATGACTCTTAACATGTGAGTTCCAAATCGATGACCTGCTTCTTTTTAAGTGATTTTTCAAGTTAGAAGGGAGAAGCTAATGAACAGAACATCTCATGAATAGGGAATATTTCATATATGAAGGACATTGAAGGTATCTGCTTCTTTATCAGCTGTACATTCCTTGCAGATATAAAAATAACTTTATGGAGCTTCATTAGTCTTCAAAGACGATTCATCATTGAATGTACATGTATGGTTGAGGTGTGAATTGTGAAAACTGGAAACAATCTTCATTTTTGTTTATGGGCCTAATCACATACTTTAATCCTCACAAATTTCAACTATGCCTCTCCAGTCTGTGACGTGACATGATAGATTGCATCATGTCATATAATTAAAAATTATTAAGAGACAAGTTTCTCTGGGCAGTCCTGTTTGAATGACATTTCAGTAATAACTGTTTTCCTGACTTACAGTCAACAGATGCAAAAAGTTTCCTTAGATTGATTCATCAAGGCTAACAGCTACCTTTGACCAGGAAGGGCACACAATTATCCAAGAATGTCAGTCTGGTCAAGTCCTGATACCATAAAGTATGAGCCTTTCCAGAGAGCTTCCGTTTCCTATTATGAACAAATATTTTCTTCTATAGCAGAGGTCCCAGCTCTCTCAGCAAACCTATAATTCATCTTGAGCATCAGCTGCAGGTACATTCTATGCAAACATGAAAATTACTTTGCACTTAATGCTGATATAGGTGAAACAAACCTTTTATGGCACTGTTTAAACATTATGGTACCATAGGTGTAAAAAACTTTTGAAATGTTCTCATGTAAAGTATTGTGACATTGTGTTGAAAAATATTTTTTCACCACAACTCGTAGAACATTCAATATATAGTTTGGTTGGGCTGAAGTATTAGCCCCAATGAATCCAGATTGATGATAATTCAAAGAAATCAGCATAAAATGATATAAACACCTACTTCGCCACAGATCTGGCACTAAATTGTGCCTCCCTTAGCTAATCAGCGAATTCTTAAAAGGCATTAATAACCGTGGTGATATTTTATGGCTCACTAATTTTGATCAATTGCCTCATGTTCTTACTAATTAAGCACTGCCTTTATTGGTGTATTTTATTGCAACATGACATTCTCATAATAAGACAATAAAGATGCTATACACCTGGGGAAATTGGTTCCAATGCTGGTAGTTCATACACATTTTGTTTTAGTGTCTATTTCTAATAAACTACTTATTAGTAGTTTCATAATTTGCTTAGCTATGCAAAGTGATAAACACTTTCTGCTTGTAATATCAGGTGCTAAACGGTCAACACCCTCAGTGAGAGAGCTTATTTTGTTCTCTATATCTGAATGAATAGAACCAAGCTCGCAAAGTTTGAAACATGGCATGAAGAACGTAATATTTCTGGATTGTTAAACCTGGAACCAAGATGAGATGTTATGCAAGATGTAAAATGTTTAAAATTTGCAACATTCACACCCTTACATAATCACAATATTATAAATTGTGTACTACTTTTGTGCCTTGCAAGTTACTATATCCTTGGAATATAATCTTATACATCATGTACTTTCATTGCTGCAGGTTTTACATAATATATATAAGAGCAGGTATGCTGTTTACTGAAAATGGGAATCTTTAAAATTCTGATAGATTATTACAACTACAATTTAAGAAGTTATAACTTTCATATGTTGCTTCTTTTTACATATAAAGTTTTGTAAATGCTATACTTATAAAGTTAATTTTTCAAGGTGAATTACAGAGCAGAAGAAAATGGTCGATATTTTTCTTATGTGCACTTTCTGTAATTTTTTTCATTTATCAAACATAATCAAGTCAAACTCCACATACTTCGTAATCTCAACCATGTCACTGTTAGACCCTTGTGTGAAACAAGAACCAATATTTGGCGATGAAAGCAGCTCACCAGTCCCAATACTTTGTGACCAAACATTTGACTTCAACAAACTGCAGGGCAAGCAATCTAAGGAACACACACTGTAGGTATATTAGGATCAGCCCATAGTGTATTTGGGGCAAATGATAATGGAAATCTATACATATGCCTGTATGATTAATTGCATTACTACTGTTGTATCTAGAACTTAATATCATGTAGTTTCATCTTCAGTAACACCAACTAGCATTGTTGTCCACTAGTAGCTAATTGCGAGAAGTCGTCATTCGTCAACTGTAACTACCAACACAAGGATTGCCCGCAACCAGCTTGGTCATGACCTAATGCTCTCAATGGATGAAGCAAACTTGATATTATTATTGGTCAATACTATGGCAAGGACACATTACTCCTCAGATCTAAGTCATTGGCATGGTAGCGATCACCATATATTCAATTGGCCACATTTCATTTCCATCATGAATATATGCTGCATATAATTAAATCTTGGAATGCACCCTTGTACCAAGAATGTAATATCTGGTCAAGCTGACGAACAGAGGTGTTAATCTAAAAATTCTGCGCTCAGAGGTTTCAGTCCAATACATCATAAATGAGCTGGGTCCTGTGCCCATAACTATTAAACCTTTGGAATATGAGTAGATCACCCTATCATTCATCAGTAAATTGCAGTCATACTAGAATAGCATTCAGAGACCTCAAATAATTTAGTTGACAAAACTTTCTTAAATCAGTTGTTTTGTCAAATAGTCATCTGAGACCTCAAATAAATTTAGTTAACAAAACTTTATCTTTTTTTTTTTTTTTTTTTTTTTTTTTTTTTTATTGACGGCAAATATCATATTTGATATAATTGTCATAAAAAAATACAAAATCACATAATATTATTATATTCACAGGTTCCAGCCACAGGAGTTAACGAACACAAGAATACATAAAGCAATTAAGAACATTAATTGTAATTATAATCTACATACATTGATTTTATATAAAAATAAACCCCAAACCTATAATAAACAATATCGCATCAACATAAATACACATATCAAAATGGATATTTACAAACACAGATTTACAACTACACTTATGCGAAAGAGACATATCATATCAGTTGTTCTTGATTTGTAAAATTCATAAAATCAATCTTAGCTAACCAAACTCTTGAAAAAGTCCCTGTAAGACCCTTGAGAAAAACAAGAGCCAATATTTGACACCAAAGAAAAAATCAGCTGACCAGCCTTGACACCAAGTTGCTCAATGTTTGACTTCAACAAACTGCAGGGCAAGCAACCTTGCTTGCTCACACATATCACTGATTAGATGAGTATATCAGTCTATATTCTGTGGAAAAAGCTTACCCTTTAGAAGGGTGCGAGAGCAAAAAGTATATACATGTAATCTAGAAAAGTATATACTCTTGCAATAAACACTCTCCCCAAATTTTGAATCACTATATTATCTAGGTTATCATTGTAATTGTTATTTTTATTGTGGTCTTTCAAGCTAGAAGGGATGGCCTGCGTTGGATGGCTGTTTCAATCATCAATCGCCTTATTGTGGAGTCCTCCACCTTTCCTAATTAGCCTACCAGTTGCATGAATACTGGACATAAAACCCCAATCATCCATCCATGTTCAATTAATGCAGCAAATTTGGAAGCTACATCCAAGAACTAGGTCACAATATCATGTCAACAAACATGTTGCATGACATTTCAGCAGATTTTTCAGAACCTTCCGGTATCTTATTTTAGGTTGTTTGTTGTAAAAACTGCTGTAATGAGAATTAATTTATAAGTTAATGACTCTCAACATGTGAGTTCCAAATTGGTGACCTGCTTTTTTAAAAGTGATTTTTCAAGTAAGAAGGGAGAAGCAAGTGAGCTTAATGAACAGAAAATCTCATGAAATGGGGATATTCCTGAAGATACATGTTTTTTATCAGCTGTAAATTCATTGCAGATATAAAAATTGCGTTTTTGAGCTTTGTTAGTCTATTTGTTGATTTCTTCAAAGACAATTAATCATTAAATGTACTGTAGAAATGTGAAAGCAGGAAACTATGTTCATTCGTGTTTATAGGCCTAATCATATATATTTTTCCCCAGGCATTTCTTCCTACAGTCTAAGTTATGCCTCATCAGTCTCTGATGTGGTTTGGTCACGTGACATGATACATAGATTGCATCATGTCTTATAATTCAATATTATTAAGAGATAAGTTAAGAGTTAATGTTGGTCTGACTTATAGTCTAACAGAAACAAAAATTGGAAGAAGGACGAACCTAAGTAAACTTTATAAAAAAACATGCATTTTAAAAATTAAAGATCAAGTTAAGCTGGCATTGTTAAAAATCTCGTTTAGATATTCACAAGATAAATTACCAATACGTATTACCAATTTGTTTAACCTAAGTAATCATGATTATCTCACAAGACATAGAAATAGTTTAAGGGCACCACACCACACTACCTTCCAATACAATCAAAGTTTTCTTGGACGGGCACCTGGTTATTGGATAAGTCTGCCTGAAAATTTGAAAAATAAAACAAGGGTTGGGTCATTTATAAAAGGTGTTACAAAAGAGAAACTAATTGATTACTGACATCTGGCAGTAAATTATATTTATTTATCTTATTTATAGATTATATGTATGTGAAATTATGTTTGTTTGTGTGTGCTGACTCTTCTAAAAATCAATCTTACTTCTGGCTAATTTCATATCACGAAGTGACTGTTGTATGATTACAAGTACTTTTTTTTCTGTTCCTTTCTTTTTTTAATTATTTATTTTTTGTGTTGTTCTTGTTTTGTTTAAATGTGGGTGCATGCCAGGCTATGCCTGTAACAGTTATTCAAACTTGCATGCATCCACTTCAAACACACTATTTATGTGATACTCACGGATAATATATATATGTATGTACATTGTGTTTGAAAAAATAAATAATCTAAATCTAATCTAAAAGTTGTCCTTGGCTTGATACATCACGGCTAACAGCAACCTTTGACCAGGAAAGGCATGAGATTACTCCATGATGTCAGTCTGGCCAAGTCCTGATAGCATAAAATATGAGCCTTTCCTGACAGCTTCCGTATCCTATTATGAACCAATACATTCTTCTACAGTGGTGCTCCCTGCTCTCTAGGCAAACCTGTAATAATTTGCCTTGAGAGTCAGCTGCAGGTACATTCTATGGTAGCATGAAATTAAATTATTTTGGGAGTAAGAGTAACCATGTGTATTTTAAAAGTGCGATATTTCTTTTATCTTTAATATTTTGGATTCCTGCACTTGTCCGATCCTCCAGTTCCATTCTCTATCTAGGTTTTTGTTTGTGTTTACAGCAATGACAAACCCTATTTTTGCTTGCAAAGGTGTAACAAAACTTTTATGTCACAATTTTAGTATTATGATGCCATTGCCCAAGGTGGAACAAACATTTTAAGATGTTCTTAGGCAGAGTGCTATATGATTAAAAAGATTTTGCTCCACAATTTGTAGAACAGCCACTGTGATCTGATCAGCCTGTAATCTTAGCCCCAATGAATCCAGATTGATGATAATAATTCAAAGAAAGCGACACAAAATAATGGTAACACGCAGTTAGCTGCTGATCAGACACTTAATTGTGCTTGCCTTATCTAATCAGTGACTTCTTAAGAGGCATTGATAACCTTGGTGATATTTTATGGCTCATTAATTTTGATCAATTGCCACATGTTCTCACTAATTAAGCACTCTCTTTATTGTTTTGCTTTATTGCAACATGACTTTCTAATTATGAGACAATAAAGATGCTATACCACTCAGGAAATTGGTTTACTTTATGATCAATACACTAGGTTATTCTACTAAACTACTTATCACCAGTTTCATCATTCGTTGAGCTTTGTAAAGTAATAAACACTTTCTGATTGTAATATCAGGTGCTAAACATTGGAGGAGCAGCCACTAATTGCAAAACCATCAACACCTTCTGTGAGAAAGCTTATTTTGTTCTCTATATCTGAGTTAATATAAACATGTACGCAAAGCTTGAAACATGGCATAAAAACATTATATTCCTGAATTGTTAAGTTTGGAACCAAGATGACATTTGATGAAAGATGTAAAATGTTTAAAATTTGCAAACTTCACACCCTTACATAATCACATTGTTGCAAATTTTGAATTCCTATTGCGCTTTGAAAGTCACTATAGACCTAGAATACATAATCACAATACGTTCATTCCCACAAGTTTTACAAAATGTAAGTATATAACAAACAGCCAGTATGCAGTTAACAGAAAATAGGAATCTTTAAAATTGTGATAGACAAGGCTTATTACAAATACAATTTAGGAATATTCAATTTTCAAAATGTTGCTACTTTTTAAATAGAATGTTCCGTAACTGCCCAACTTATACAGATAATTTTTCAAGGTTAATTACAGAACAGAAAAAATGGTTGATATATTTCTTAGGCAAACTTTCTATCTTTTTTCTTAATTTATCAAACTTTGTCAAGTAAAATTCTATGTACTTCTTAACCAAGTCTCTGTCTGACCCATGAGCTAAACAAGAAGCAATATTTGACGACAAAATCATCTAACCAGACCCAATACTGCGTGACCAAACATTTGACTTCAATAAAAACTGCTGGGCAAGCAATCTCAGGAACACACACTGAAGATATATTGGGATCAGCCTGTGATGTCTTTGGGGCAAATGGTAATGGAAATCTATACATATACCTGTAGAATTACCTGTAATGTTCCTGTTTTATCTAAGACTTAACACATCATGTAGTTTTTCTCTTTGGTAACACTCTCCCATTAAAAGGTGAATTTTCAAAATTCAGCATTAATGTCTGTCCCATCGCAAGACAGATCTAATTCAGTTGTAAAGATGAAATTTCCAGTCTTAGAATAATTTTCTTTCCTTCTCTTTAGTTGTATTTCCTATATGGAATATCAGACACTACACAAGTCGAATAGGCACCTACATGTCTGGCTAAATATCAAGATTTATACACATCTCTTTTCCCAGCAAGCATGGCAAAAGAAGCTCTTGCCATGTTTATGCCAAATCAATCATAACACTTCATAATTAATCTCTCCATGGCATTTCAAATGGTGACAATCACATGATAAATGATCTTGAAGTGCCACCGGACTCCATTGATCTATAAAGAGATTGCATCGAAAGCAGACAGGACTCAGTCTGACAATGACATTTGAGTTAAGGACAAATTCTATTCTCGGAACACTATATCAGTGCAAAGATCAAGTTTATTTTGTGAAGATACGTAAATATATTGTCATTCCATTTTGTGCAAATGCCAAAATATGAAACCACTTATAAAAAGCAGTCCATTCCCAGTGGCTCTGTGCCAACATATAGTAATGCTTGGAACAAAAATATGTAGATTGTCTGCCCTTCCAAATCATTTAGCATCAAATTCTGATTGGAGTGTCCGGTTTTTTTGAAATGACATAATCATGTGGTTACCGAAAATATTTTACAGGGTGAAAATAACTGTTTGTGATAGAATGCATAAGTCTGTATGTATAATGACTTAGCTTGTCTAAGTTATGCCTCTCCAGTCTGTGATGTGGTTTTTTTCATGTGACATGAATGACTGCATCATGTCGTATAATTCAAAATCAAGACATAAGTTTCTCTTGGCCGTCCTGATTGATCGATAAATGAATTACTGACTTATAGTCCGACATACACAAAAAAAGTCCTTGGCCTGATTCATCAAGGCTAACACTTACCTTTGACCAGGGAAGGCACAAGATTACTCAACGATATCAGTCTGGCCAAGTCCTGATAGCATAAAATATGTGTCTTTCCTGTCAGCTTCCTTATCCTATTATGAAGCAATATATTCTTTTACAGCAGTTCAGCTTTCTCTCTAACAAAACCTGTAATTCGTCTTGAGCATCAGCTACAGGTTCATTCTATGCTAACAGAAAAATAACTTTGCACTTTCTGCACAAGTAATAGTGAGTGTATTGACTTTCTCCACACCTTCAAAGACAATGTATCATTGACTCTAAGTTCATTTTGCATGGGGAGAGTAAGAGTAACTATGTGTATTTTAAAAGTGTGATATTTCTTTTATCCTTATAAATATAGCTTCCTGCACATTTCCTATCCTCCAGTTTCATTCTCTATCCAACTTTTTGTTTGTGCCATAAGCAATGATAAACCTTTTTTTGCCTATAAAGGTGTAAACAACTTTAATGTCACAGTTTAAACATTATGATACCATACCATACATGTAGGTTGACCAGAATTGTTTAAGATGATCAAAGTATTATAAATGTGTTCAAAACAATTTTTCACTAAAACTCGTAGAACAACCAATATAGTTTTAGTTGGCCTGTGATCTTAGCCCCAATAAATCCAGATTAATAATAATTCAAAGAAAGCAGGACAAAATAATGGTGACACAATGCTTAGCTGCTGGTCACACAAAAAAATGTTTCTTGCCTTATCTAATCTCTGATTTCTGAAGAGGCATTTATAACCTTATTATGGCTAATTAATTTTGATTAATTGCCACATGTTCTTACTAATTAAGCACTGTCTTTATCGGGGTGATTTATTGCAACATGACTTTCTAATAATGAGACAATAAAGATGCTATACTGCTCGGGAAATTGGTTCCAAAGCTGATAATTCATACACGTTTTACTTAATGATCAATACTCTGGGTTAGTTCTAATAAACTACTTATTAGCACTTTCATTATTCGCTGAGCTTTGCAAAGTGATAAACACTCTCTGATGGTATTAAAGGTGTTAATCATTGGCAGAACAGCCACTAATTGCAAAACCACCAACACCCTCTGTGAGAGGAGAGAGCTAATTTTGTTTTCCATATCTGAGTAAATAGAACCAAGCCCGCACAGTTTTAAGCATGGCATGAAGAACGTTATATCTCTAGATTGTTAAACTGGGAACCAAAGGGAAATTTTATGCAGGAAAAAAATTGCAAAAATCTGCAACCTTCATAGCTATACCATAATCACAGTATTGCAAATTTTGAATTCCTATTGTGCTTTGCAAGTCACAACAGTCTCAGAATATAATTATAATCGTATATATCGTGTACATTCATTGCCGCATGTTTTAGATAATGTACGTAAGATCCAGTGTGCAGTTTACCGAAAATACAGATCTTTATAATTCAGATAGATTGTTACAACTACAATTTAATTAGTTTGATTTTAAAAATGTCGCTTTTTTTTACATAAAACGTTTTGTAACTGCTGTTCCTATTCAGATAATTGTCCAAGGTTAAATACAGAAGAAACGAAAATGCTTGATATTTTCTTATGTGCAGTTTCTATCTTGTTTTTTCATTTATCAAACTTTATAAAGTTTACTTTTTAACCAAGTCACTGTTTGACCCTTGAGCTAAACAAGGACCAATATTTGACGCCAACATCAGCTCACCAGTCCTTATTCTGTGTGACCAAACATTTGACTTCAACAAACTGCAGGGCAGGCAATCTCAGCAACACACACTGAAAGTGTATTGGGATCAATAGTGTCTTTGGGGCAAAATGATAATGAAAATCTATACATACACCTGTAGAATTATTTTTAATGTTACTGCTGCATCTAAAACTTAATATCATGTTGTTTCATCTTTGGTATCACTTTCCCATTGAGAGGTGAACTTTCAAAACACGGCATTAATGTCTGTCCTATTGTAAGACTAATTCAGTTGCTTTTAAATGTAAAGAGGAAATATCAGTCATTTTCCTCCTATTTCTTGAATTGTATTTCTTATATAGAATATCAGACACTACACAAGTCGAATAGACACCTACATGTCTGGCTAAATATCAAGATTTATACATGTCTCTTTTCCCAGCAAGCATGGCAAAAGAAGCACTTGCCATGTTTATGCCGAATCAATCATAACACTTCATAATTAATTGCTCCATGGCATTTCAAATGGTGACAAATCACATGATGAATGATCTTGAAGTGCCACCGGACTCCATTGATCTGAAAAGATCACATCGAAAGCAGTAAGGAATCAGTCTGTCAGTGACCTTTGAATTAAGGACAAATGCTATTCTCAGAACACTATATCAGTGGAAAGAGCAAATTGATATTGTGAAGATAAATATTGTGTGATTACATTTTGTGCAAATGCCAAAATACGAAAGCACCTATTAATAGCAGTGCATTCCAAGTGGCTCTCGGCCCACATGTAGTAATGCTTGAAGCAAAAACGTGTAGATAGTCTGCCCCACTAAATCATGATCATTTAGCATCAAATTCTTTTTGAAGTTTCTGTTTTTTTAAGGCTTTTATCTTCTAAACCACCAGACACAAAATTTGGTTGCCAATTTTGGACGCTAAAAGTAACTGTTTGTGAGAGATGTATAAGTCTGTATGTATTACGATTTGTATTAGTGATCTTTACAGTCAATGAACGATTTTTGAGGTTGTATCATATGCGTTTAATGCTATAAATATAATTCACCAACTGATTGTCAATGAGGTCACAAGTTACTCTATGACAAATTGACATTGAATTTCAATAGGGCCTGTTGTGACATCATTGATGTCCACTAGTAGCTGAATGTAAGTAGTGGTCATGCGTCAACTGTAACTACTAACACAAGGATGGCCCGCAACCAGCTAGAGCAATACTTCATGCTATCAACAGATGATTCAAATATGATATTATTGGTAGTCAATATTATGGCAAGGACATATTACTCCTTAGATCAAAGCCATTGTCATGGTAGCAATCACAATATATACAATTGGTCACATTCCCTTTCCATCATGAATGTATGAATACACACTGTATATATTTATATTCTGGAATGTAATATCCGGTCAAGATTACCAAAAGAAAGTATTAATCCACAAATAATACCTCTATATCACAAAGGAATGATTGCATAACATTAAAAGGTATTTCAGCAAATATGTACATATATAAATATTTGTATAGAACAACATGCAGTTGCATTGCCAGGAGAACACAACAAAATCTTGAAAAAAAATTGATGGTGGTAAGTCTGTATTAATATGTTTACATGAAAAGACTCAAAATATAGATACAGTGGAAGAAAATCAACAGTCATGTATAATTATGCTAATTATAGAGGAAGGCGGGGATGCTGTCAATTACACCTCTTCGGTAGGTGTGGCTGACAGAATATAAATTTTTGGGAGCATAGCAATGATCTGGAAGCATCAAGTTTTACTCTGGGGGTAAAATTCTCTCTTTGAGAGTGAAAAAATATGCTGAGACATGCAAGCTGCACCTGTTAACATATTACCAAGGTTTCTCAGAATTGGCAAACTTCCATAATTTTAATTCTCATAATTATTGTGAATTCTGACATGCAGGCACTAATCCGATGACCTGCATTATGGTGATTCACAAGGCATGTACGGTATAGTGTTTTCATGCATTTTATGATATTTGGAGGTTGTTAATCTGAAAATATCTGAAATTTCATATTTTTTTAAAACTCCCATTTTTGGATGAGGCGTTTTGTTCAACCTTGCTACCCAATTTCCAATTTAAAAGTTACATGACCGCTGAGTGTCAAGTTCTTGGAGCACCTTGCGATTCAAAGAAGGGCTTCAATGCTGTTTCATCATTTTAGTTTTTAAAAAAAATGTATTTTTATTTTTATTTATTAAAGGTTAGATTTGACAATGTCATAATACAGCCTCTCTTTCGAGTCTCGAAGCTTATATATGTCTACTAGTCTGCCTACTGTTGTCTTGTATTATTGGTATTTGTGAAGGTTCCTCAACACAGAGTTAATCTTGCACCAAGAGAGCACAAACAATCCCCCAGGTTGTGTTGACAAGTTTTGATTTTGCCACTCCCTGCATCTGCCAGATTCAGTTGTCAGCTGCTCTGTGGTGTAAGAAGATGTACCTTAAACTACCGGAAATAAATTTCCAACTTTCGCATGCTATCCTAACTTCATTATCATTTTGCAATCTCATCTCAAATCAAATCAAAAATCTTAGCCACATGCTCTGTTATCATTCTTATTGCAGTGCAATAAAATCATTGCAGACATTAAAAAAGTGACAGCAATGTTGTTCTCATCAGAATTAGAATATGTCTTCAATTCAACTTAAAAAGTCCCAAATTTATTAGAAAAGTGGTATCATTGAAGTAGGTCATTGAGTAGGTCTGTCTCCATATGGGGATTACTACAGGTATTATCGGTAGGTAGCACAACAGTAAGGGGGGGGGGGCTATTTTTGTCTTGGGGGAGCCCATCAAATGACATATTATCTTGTTTGTTTGTAAAGTAAGTGAAATCCTGTGACCAACAGTTACAGCGAAACACTTTGATATAGAATGTTAAAGTGGACTGTGAATATGGCACTTTTTGTGTCATCATGCTGATTATTTGTCATGATCAAACCCAATACTGTCAATGTTAATTTGATTGAAGGACACTTATCCCACTTGTTGGTGACAGCCAATCGAAAGGATTATGCATCTGATTTTCACTCTAAAATTTGTTATGAGATGTCAAATGGCTTACTCTTGATCATGACTAATCAAACAGCCTGTATGTTTCCCATGTTGAAAGTAGAGAAGATGACACTTCATCAGCTATAATGAATTACGAAGTGCCATTTTCACAGTGCCACAGTCCACTTTAATTCTATATCAAAGTGGTTCGTTGTAATAATAATCTGGTTGTTAACAAGTTACAATTCCCCAATCTGTATGATAACAACACACTTTTTTGTTGAACTGCTGTTTTGAGAACATAATCAGTACAGCGTAGCTGACCCAAACATTCAACAAACACACTCATTAAGTTAGACTCCTTGGCTGGGTCAACAACACCAATCACCTTGTTGAAAGGCAAAGGGGATTCCATCAGAGCTTCTATTGATTGGGCATACCACCTGTACATAAATTCAGAACTACAAATCAAGACAGACCTATTTGGTGCTACAGTGCCTACATGTAGAGAGACTTCAACAAATACTTGTGTGCTGCTTGACAATATACTGCCTGTATGTATGACGGAAATTAATAGTAAGGTTCTTCTTAAATAATATTGTTCTAAGTAATGAACTATGCTGTAAGTTACATCCAAAAACTAGGCCAAAGTGTCATCCCACAGGCTTTCGCATTACATGTCAGCCCCAGGTTTGTCAGAACCTACCAATATTTAAGTTCAAGAGTATGACTGCTTTGATGAGATTTAATTTATAAGTTAATGACTTTTAGACATGAAAGTTCCAAATTGGTGACCTGCATTCGTTTTGGTGATTCTTAAAAGGGAGAAGCACACTGAGTAAGGCTCACTTAGGTGAACAGAACAAGTAAGTAAAAGGGAAGTTTTTTTTATTAGCAGGTATGTGTGATCATCTTTCAGTTGTGACTAGTGAGATGAGAATTCAAACATAAAGAACAAGAAATAATTTCGACACCTTTTCAGTTGGTCTTCAGATACTAAAGATTTTCTTATCTAGTCAGTGACTTCTTAAGAGCAATTAAACATCTAGGTTATCTTTTATGGCTCATTCATTTTGATAAATGGCCACATGTTCTTCCTAATTAAGTTCATGTTGTAAAGTCTTTATTGGTGTGCTTAATTGCACACAACTTTTTCATAACAAGACAATAAAGATTAGGGTGATGCAGATTGCACACAAACATTTTTTTGATTTTTCAATGGGGCAACCCCCAAATATGTTCCAATATATGAAAAAAAAATTCAGTACAAATTTGGGCCATATCGGACAAATTTTAGAGGGTGCTACAACAATTTGAAATATAACATTGTATTGCAATGGGCGAAATCCCAGTTTTATGGGTGATAGCTGAAGAGTCTGAAGGAAGTTATCCTACCACTAGAGCGTTGGTAATTTTTTTCTTATTTAAGCTTTCCACTATTCTCATCACAAATCCAATCATATTTTGCCAATATCCGGTCATTTCATGCTACAGGGCACTCCTAAACATGCTAAAGCAACACATTTTTCCCGATTTTTACAGTATTAAGGTTATATGCGGTATTGAATAACATAACCAGGAATAAAGGTACACAAATTTAAAGTTACACCATCTTATTAAGTAGGAAAAGAGCTTTAATTTGAATACCAACATTACTATGTTGCTATATTCTACAGTACTACAGCATTGCTTTGAATATTGAGAATTTTCGCAAATAATTGTTTTAAAAAATGACAAATAACCTAATTCAATGGGGTCAGATGGTCAGAGTATAGCAGTGTTGGTATTCAAATTAAAGCTCTTTTCATGCTCCATCCATTGAAGTAACTTTCATTTCTGTGACATTAAAACCCGTAATGTTATTAAATACCGCGAATTTGGTATATTTTGACTATTTTATCTTCGTTAGTCTGGTGGTAGCAGCATGGAGAAGTAAAAAAATTATCCAAATTTGCATTGATCCGCTGTTCTGACAACCAGACCGAAAAATTATGACCATGCCGCATTGGTTTGGTGAACCAGGTATAGTTGAACTCGCTACATGCCAAAATATTGGATATTTTTGTATTGAATACTAATGTTAATTTTCATGATGCGGTAGCACCCTCTAATTTTTGTCCGATTGAGCTAAAATTTTTACTGAATTTTTTTTTTCATATATTGGAACAACTTCAGGGGGTGCCCCGTTAACATTTCAAAACTTCACTTTTTTGCATCACCCTAATAAAGATGCTATACCACTGGGGCGATTGGTACCAAAATGTGAGAAGTTATGCACATTATTAATTTTCATATAATATTAATCCATTATCAATAAAGAAGTATCTTCTCTCCGTAAGCCTTCCACAGTGATAGACACTTTCTGGTTGTGATATAAGGTGCTAAGTTTATGTTAACTTAATTTGGTGTTACAATGGCTTGCAAATATGTCTGCCCCCTCTGGGAGAAAGCTTATTTTATTCTGTATCTGTGAAAAAAAAAGTTTGAAACATACCATGAATAGGTTATGCTTGTATATTATCAAGCTTGCAACCAAAAGGAGAAGTGTTGTCAGTGACAAAAAGAGAAAAAAAAAAAAATTTGCAATAATTATTGTATCTGCATATATTTTCATTGCTTTGGGTGTCACTGGGATTTAAGAATAACAGATCACCGAAAAAGCCTGTATGTAGTTTACTGAAAATAGGACTCTAACATCTCTATAGATTATTGCTGGTAAGAATTTTTGATAAAAGTTCCACTGCTGGTTGCATTAAAGTATTGCAAAGACACGATTTACTTACAGACAGCAGAAGAGAATCAGAATAATTTATGTATTTTCGTCTTATCTTACAGTACAATGAAAAATAAAGTAAAACAATTTTCTGTCAGAAGTCCTCTTTTTACCTATTTTGCCCCCCCCCCACTTCAAATCTCTGTACAGCTACCTTTGACTCATGACAACAACATTATCTCATGTGAAGAACTTTATTAAGACAGCTGGCAAAGTAATTGCTATTAGCAAGGGGCACAACATGCTTTTTGTCAGTTAGATACCAGCTTTTCGATCCAATGACATAAGTATCTTGGTGAAGTCTAATGGGGAGGAAGTGATGGGGAGGAGAGTCAAAAGATGTGAAAGTGTTATGTAGTGGCTGATTTTTCCCTCCTGCTGGCTCGATCGTACTTTATTTTGGTTTGTACTGTATACAAGTGCACTTTCTTTATGCTTTTTCAATTTCATTTGTGAATTTTTATCAAATCAAACTCCATGTACTTCTTTACCAAGTCTCAGTTCGACCCTTGAGCTAAACAAGAACCAATATTTGACGACCAAATCAGCTCACCAGTCCCAATACTGCGTCACCAAACATTTGACTTCAACAAACTGCAGGGCAGGCAATCTCAGAAACACACACTGAAGGTATATTGGGATCAGCCTATGGTACAGAGTTTCTTTGGGGCAAACTATAATGGAAATTTATATATATATGCCTGTAGACACTCCTTTTACGTTTCTGCAGTAAGTAAAACTTAATTTTGTGAAGTTCTGTCTTCGGTAACATTTTTCCATCTGAGGTGCACTTTCAAGATAGCGCATTATGTCTGTGCCGAGGGAAGTCTGATTCAGTTCTTGATTTTATTTATGCAAAGAGAATATTTTACAATTATTTTTCCTATTTTTTGTCATGAGTTTTATTTCTTATGTGGGCTGTCAGTTGAGTAACGAGTAGGCACCTATATGTCAGACTAAATATCAGATACTTTTCCCAGCATCAAGGCTGTGGAAGCACTTGCCATGTTTATATCAAATCAATCATAACATTTCATAATTAATCACTCCATGGCACTTCGAATCGTGACAGAACACATGATAAATGATTTTGAAGTGACACCCGACTCCATTGATTAAAGATCACAGTGAAGGCAGAAAAGAGTCAGACAGAGAATGACACTTGAATTAAGAACAGGATCTATACTGAGAATGCTGTGAATGCAAATCTTGAGCAATTGAATATTGTAATGATACACTATAGTGTGAGTCGTTTGGTGCAAATGCTAAAATATCAAACCACCTAAAGAGAAAAAAAGCGAATAAATAATCATGGTTGCCATTGCCATTAAATAAATATTTCCTGCCCGAGAAGACTCGAAGCTACCCATGATTATTAAATAGCAACCCTCTTAACTCAATATCACAAAAGTATTTACGGATTTGCATATCATAGAGCATGTGGGATTTAGCTAAATTAATTGGGATGTAATGTTATCGGTGGTCAATTAATGGTACAGCTCTGCCGATTACTCCTTAGATGTAATTCAGTGTCGATGCTGTTCATCTCAGTTGATATCAATCACCATATATACAATTGTCCACACTTTCCTTCCATATATACATATATTCAAATCCTGGAATGCAACCCAATTTCAGTTGCATATTGAAACCAAGAATGTAATTTCCGGGAACCACCTTATAATGCCACCTACAGTTGTGCTTCAAAATTAGTGAACCCATAGAGATTTACCATTGAAGACAATCATAAAGTTGTCTCTCCGTACTGGCTATAACATAAATGATGTTGCACAAATCATTGAACCAATGACTGTATTATACCATTGAGGTGTCCAATTACATGTACCAGCCTAACCATTGGATTTGTATCAGGGGTTTTTGCAAAAGTAAGTGCACCCTCTGCTCCTATCTTTTAACATTACGCTTAGGGTGCACTTACTTTTGCACAATTATAACCCCTATCTAACACAAAGACCCCTGATAAAAATCCAATGGCGAGGCTGGTACATGTAATGGGACACCTCAATGGTATAATACAGTCATTGGTTCAATGATTCGTGCAACATCATTTATGTTATAGCCAGTACGGTGAGACAACTTTATCATTGACTTCAATGGTAAATTTTTATGGGTTCACTAATTTTCAAGCACAACTGTAAATGCCACGGTCAAGCTGATCCACAGAAAGTGCTTGTTTGTACATAATAGGCCTATTTCAAAGTCTAAAGAGTGTGCAACAATAACAGGTGCTTCAGAATACATTTACATTTATGTATATGTACATGTAGGGGAGACTGGGGCTGGTTGTCACAGGGGCAGGTTGTCACACTTTTTATTGCACTAAACTATGGAGTCACACAGCTCAACCAATCATTGTTTACTGCTTTTATAACCCACTGGAGTCTTTTTGAGAAATCTTGACCCCTGGCAGGCAGTCTGGTAGGCACACGGTCAATTAAAAATTTCCGGTCACAAAAAGTAAATTTTTACCTGCAACTTGCATGCTATCCTACTCTTTATCAAATAGTTGTTGAAAAAGGTACAGTTGATACACTTACCATATAAACATTTCTTTAAATCATTATTAGAACAAATAGTGAAAATGTTGATAACAACGGCCTTGGTCACCCGTTTTTGGAATTTTCATCAATCGGGGCAGGTTGTCACAAAAAGGCGGGGCAGGTTGTCACACTTTTTGAAGCTGGTTGTTACCTATTAGGACCAGGCTTTTAAACCAAAAAAACTAACACAAATATAAATTTGTGCTTTATACAAGCTATTGATGACCAAAGATGTATGCAGATATTGCATTGTGTTTAAATAAATCGATTACAAATTTATATGTAAAATTTTCAAAAAAAATCGTAAAAATCCTACTCCAGATCAGAATGCTTTCCTGCTGATTGGTAGGCCTTCATTTGTGGCACCCTGGTACACAGTAGCCTGTTTGTTAAGGTCTTCACTGGGCAAGTAAAGGATTCCTCATATGTCCAAAATAATTTTTCTTGGTCAAGATCTGCCCTACAGAGTTCCACTTCCTGCATTTGAGCTCATAACCCAAAGTGTGACAACCTGCCCCGAGAGTGTGACAACCTGCCCCGAAAGTGTGACAACCTGCCCCTAATTCTGAATTTAAAAAAAATGTCCAATAGGTCATCAAGATTTCGAATGATACAGGTATATATTCACCAGATAGGTTTAAGTAATTCCCCTTTTGCCATTCACACAGAATGGCAGTGCTCCTGCATGTTTATATAGAAATAGTAGCATGTTTAAGTTTTACACACTGTGACAACCTGCCCCTGTGACAACCAGCCCCGGTCTCCCCTATGTATTGTATGCCATGTCTCAAATCAATGAATTGAAGTAAGCTATATTGTCTCCACTAATTATGTCCAGAGTCACTCCTACTTTTTATTTGACCTAAAAAATCAAATCCCAGAAGACTGCGTCTGCATAGTCAGGAAATTTTGCCACTTGGACACGCAAGTAGCACCTGTTGGTGTGTCTGCATGATTTCTCAGAAATTGGCAAATTGCCATAATTTATTGAAGCAAATGTTCATAATTATAAATAAATGAGTTTTGACATGATGTTTCTAATCCGATCTGCATTGTTGATGAATATTAACATGCACGTATAACTTAAACATGCTTAGACTAACACAATTTGATATCCTTCATGAAATCTGGATGTTGTTTGTCTGAAGAAATCTGAGATTTTGAATTTATTAATTTCCCTTTTTTTAGTTGATGTTTTCAGTCATCCTCTCTTTCAAATTTTCAACAACAGATGCATGACTAGTGTCTCCAAAATCTTTGGAGCACCTTGCAATCCAAAGTGGGAAATCGATGCTGTTCATCTCAGTTCAAGAACACTTTTTCAGCTAAAAGTTAAGTTTGATGTTATCATAAAACAGCTTGCAGTTTTTCCTTTGTGTTCAGAAGCTTATATCTGTCTTCCAGTCTGCCTACCAGTGTCTAGCTGGTATTTTTGAAGGTTCCTCAACAGAGAGTAAACCTTGCACCAAGTAAGCACAAACAATCCCCCGAGGTTGTGTTGACAAGTTTTGATTGTGCCACTCTCTGCATCTTACAGATTCAGGACACTGCTCTGTTGTCAGGAACTGTGGTGTGAAAAGCTGTACATGAGAAAAAAGGCTACTTTGTTCAAAGCAGCTGTATAGTGTAAAAAGCTCTTCTGAACAAAACCGTGTGCCGGAAGAGAATGGAACTGTAGAATCAAAAGTCGCTTATATTCCAAGAGAAAAAATGCTCAAAGCTCAAAGTCACCTTGAAGAAACCAATTATTTTTTGTTATATTTTGTGACAATTTTTTGTATGTTGGAAAGCTAATGTGAGACAGCAGTGTTGAAATTACAATTGTAAGAAACCATGTCAGTCAAGACAGGAATTGGCATTGGGTTCACAGACAAATGACATTATGATCTTCGAACCTCGTATCCTATATGGCACATCTCTACCAAAGTAGAAACAGGCAGACACATCCTTTCTCAACTCTCATATTTCCTTCTTTTTTCTTGTAAATCTCTCTTGTGCCGGCCCAATATCTCAGACAGAATTACACTTGATCAGACATAGTAAACCAGCTTGGTTCTGACCTTGACCGGGTGCATCACGACTGAGTGCAAAATTTGACCATCAGAGACACAAGATTACTCCACATGTCATTCTGCCCAAGACCTAATAGCTTGAGATATGGGGTCTTCTTGACAGTTTCCGTATCCTATTATGAACCAATATGTTCTTCTGCTACAGCACTCTTGGGCCAGAGGCGGATCTTTATTTGAATATATCAGCTGAACTGTATTTGATGCAAAGTGTTAATGTTACTTTAGACTGCCTGCTTGTTCTAATTCGCTAGTAGGTAGAAAGGTATTAATTGTTGCACCGCCAAAGTATAAAAGTACATACATGAGGTTGCTGTTAGAAAATTAAAATTAATTCTTTCATTTTAAGCAAATACAGTAGTTTAATATTGTCCCTTTTTGAAAATAACAAACTGTCCCGCAGCGCCACTGTGTGAAGCTGACCATCACTTTTCAGGGTATAACATCAATATGATCTATAATGAGTATTCTTACTAATTCACATATCTCTTTGTATCTACATTATTCTCATATATTTCTTTCCACCATGATATTAGATTGGGAAAAACAAGTCAGTACATGTATGTGACCTTGCTTTGATGCATCATTTTCGAGCAGGAATCTGTGACCTTTAGAGACTCCATGATCACCCTTTAATGCCACTCCTACTTAGTCCTGACAGCCTAAAATAGAAGGATTTCCTTCCTTCTTGTTTCTGTATCCAATTAGCAACCAATATGCCTGTCTTCAGGGAGTGTTTTGACTCTAAAGAATCATGCTATAGTTCTTAAGTATATAAACAGCTTTAATTTTCAGAAGAGAAGCTGAAGAAATGTGGCTCCATTGTACAATGGTTAGGATGCATGCCTCGTACAAGTGAGGATGTGGGTTCAAACCTTATTAGTCTGGAACACAGAGATGTGGCCATCGCCATCTTTTCTTGGGTGAAAAAGCATAATCTTTTGGGCATGGTTTTTGGGTGATTTATGGATACTGAGAATGTGATGCTCATCAGTTTCGAACCCATGTCCAGAGGTTATCACTATAATGACTGGTAAAATGAGCACCGATGAGCAGATTTATTAGCAATGGACACTAGATAAAACCTATTCTCTTATTATTATTTTTAACCTTTTTTAAATATCGAAATGACTATTCCTTTTCCTATAACAAGCAAGGTTAACGTTGTCGGCAGTATAACTCAGATCATGCATTGAAACTAATTTGATATAGTTATCTTCCATTGATTTTCTTCCTCACCATACTATTTCATATCCATTATGGAAAATGCAGTACAGTATCTGATTCTTCTGCTTATAAATTTTCTGTCTCTGATCACTGTTTCTCAAATTGATGTATATTATTATTCATCCAATTGGTAATCCAAGATATGTGAATTATAAGTAAGTTGAAAATCCAGCATTATATTTGTAATTCACATGTTTTATCTTACAATATTCTTTCGTCTGGCCATTTGGTAAGACAATTTTCAACATTATGGTTATTAAGATCTTATAGTAAAGGAAAGAGAAGTTTAATTTCATATAGCAAGTTCGAATGTTGGCGAGCAGCAGTGTTCTTTGAACCAGTGACATAAATATACACAACTTGTTGATTTTGTTATTGTTATTATTTGTTGCTTTAAAATGTTGCACAATAAACAAAACCTTATAAAGTGTTAAATGATTAATGATACATAAAAAACCGTTATATTGTTTATAAGTTTTGTTCAATTGTTATACAGTAACGATTGATTTCTTCCTATGTTTCAGGCAAGAAACTACAGAAAAACTGGTAAGTTAACATTATTTATTACAAAGGTCAAGAATAATTAGTAATGATTTGAATGCCATGCCAGTTTTGCTTATTTCTTTCGATCTATGCCTTCAATATTGTTAGTTTTGTGACTTTGCACATCAAAAATAGATTTTATACTTACTGGATATGACATAGTGTATATAAACAAATGTAAATTGTTTTCCGAATTTCAACTTATATTCAAGAAACCTTCTCACAAAACACTATACATTTTTAGTGTAAGTTGTGTTCTGAATTCATATTCAAGAAAAATTCCCACAGAACACTATCAAAACAAATTCAGAGTAAATCCATCAGCCGCCGGATAATTTTACAATATATAGCACAATTTAGCTTGATGATTGAGGCCAAGACCTATCAGTTTCAGCCTAGCCCTGTCTGTACATCAATCCCCTTTACAGGCAGGGAGCAGTATTTCCAGAAATTGTTCAATAACTGCTCAATGGTCATCCCTTTCAATAATGATTACTTCACAGGTCATGCTCTCAACCCTTTGTCACTTTCAGTCTGATAACATATTCACCTTTTCTGGGTTCTTGACCTGAATGTCCCATTTGGGAAATGCTATTGATTTCTGTGATCCCAAAAAGAAGAGATTGAGATGTACAGGGAAACCCTTGGGATCTGCTCCGATGCAAACTCGCTATCGATTTTGTGCCATTGAATTACCATATGGACACCCAGATGCGAGACAAACATATTGGATGATATTCAATGATATTATTACCTGGTACCGGTATACGTCTTTCTACATTATGGCTATAATATTTAGCAAACAAATTTGTTCATGTATTGGACAGTCTTTCTTCTCTAAAATCACATGTCAAGCCAGTCAAATAATTTTGAATTGACTTATTTTTTACTTTTGAACCATTAATATCAATATCTGTAAATTGATTCGCTGTAACAGTTCACAGAATAGGGTTTCACTGGTTAATGTAACATATGTGATTGGGAAAGTTTTGCAAGACAACAATAACACCATTGATTACAACTCATGTTTCCGAAGCTCTAAAAGGTTATTGTCCTCTGCTGAACATATTTTACATGTTTTTTGAAGTCATTATTGATAAACAAATATATTGGAAAAAGTCTGATTGTGATACTTGGGACTTTTTCAGTGTTTATCATGAAGCAGGTGCGTGTACATTTTAAAACTACTGCTATATGTACCTTTATTCTTGCTCCTGCAATGTCTCGCATCGAGATTGTAACGCAGTTGAATGCCTACGAACAACACTCAACTCAAATTTTAATTTTGGATATTGATAAAATCAACAGAAAAGGCATCTCCTAATTCTGAATCAGCTGTTTTGACATTCACATTTTGGCATTTGTACTGGTTCCCATTAAATGCCATTTTCATTTAGTCGAACTTCTCTGGCAAGAGAGAAGATTTTGAAACTCTTGGGTCTTATTCAAAATCTTTGAATCTCTGATACTGCATCTTTGAAGATTCTTACATGAATTGCTACCTCAGATTGAGACTGAGGAAAGGTAAAAATCGACTATTAATGAGTACAATTACCCGCCATTGGTTATTTCTTGAACAGTAACTGAAAATGAAATTGTCCCAATAAGCAGTCTTAACTCAGTAAAATTTGGCAACAAATCTAGAAAGTTTTAAATGTGGATGTAAAACGAAGTGTCAGCAACTGCTGTCTGATAATTATTTCTATACATTCTAGCATACTGTTTTAAATCATTTCGGAATTATCTTCTTAGAGGTGGAATCATAAGCATCAACTAAACAGTAGAAATAAACTTTGTTACAGACCTCATTCAAGCAAAACATGGTATGACAATGATTCAGATTCAGATATTTTATTTCTCTCACAGCAAACAATGAAGTATTGCAAAGCATGCATTAGTGCCCCTGCTCTACAAGCAAAAAAGCCTTTGTGTAAAATAACTCTTTGTGCATTGCAATTGATTTATGACATATCATATTTTCCTGCCCAGTGTGTGCAGTTTAGACGTTTCTTAGTATGTATGCCTTTGATATACTGCTTTCTTTTGTGTTATTTGAGCATACCAAGCAACAAATTTCCCAGTTTGTGGTTCTGTAGAATAGTTGTCTAAGTTAAACAAGTCACATGTTGTGAATTTAGAGTAAAAGCTTCTAGTGACAGGGTCACGTCATTTTGGTAATAAAGAAGAATTGTTAGAAGATAGATGGCCCATAAATCCTGCAGCATCCACCAGCCTATGACACTCAGCAAGCCTTTCTTGTAAATTGTTGTCCCAGGTCCATGTTTCTCTTATGATGTGACTTCAATTAATCAATAGCTGCCCAAGAGAAGTTAACAAAGGTGTTCTTTTGCACATTTCAAGTTATGTTAAAGACATCTTCTCATAAATTTATAGAAAATTGAGAGGATAAATTGTATAATACTATTATAATACAAATCTGAATATTGTGCCAGAAGATTGCGGTCAATGACCTAGGGTTTCGGCCTGACCCTGTCAACCAGCCTACTCTACTTTCAGGAAATATTGCATGAAATTGTTCAGTAACTGCTCAATGGTCATCCCTTGCAATATCAATTGCCTCACAGGTCATTTTCTCAGCTCTCTGTCACTTTCAGTCTGATAACATATTCACCTTTTCTGGGTCCTGACTTGAATGTCCCTTTAGGGAAATTCTATTGATTTCTGTGATCCCAAGAAGTAGAGATTGAGATGTACAGGGAAACCCTTGGGATCTGTTCCGATGCAAACTAAGTATCGATTTTGGTGCTGTTGAATTACCATATGGAAATTATTGGACACCCAGATTCGAGACACACCATTTTTAAACCAATGATATTATTACCTGGTACCGGTATTCGTTTTTAATGCCTTGGATAGTCTTCCTTCTCTAAAATCACCTACTAAGCCTGTCAAATTACTTTGAATTGACAGCTCCTCCGCCATAGCTCTAAATTGATTCCCAGTAACAGTTCATTGATTATGATTTCACTGGATGATGTAACATGTGTGATTTGGAAAGCTTACAAGACAACAATAACATCAACGAATATAACTCAAGTTTCTGAAGCTTTTTAAAAAAGGTTACTGTCCTCTGTTAAGCAGATATTTTACATGCTTTTTGAAACTTAGTCGTTATTCATAAAACAATTATTTCGGAAAATGTTTGATTCTGATACTTTGGATTTTTTTCAGTCTTCATCATGAAGCAAGTGCCTTGTACATTTTAAACTACTGCTATATATGTACCTTTATTCTTGCTCCTGCAATATCTCTCATTAAGATTATAAGGCAATTGGATGCCTGTGAACAACACTTCAATCTCAAAACAAATTTTAATGTCAGATACTGACAAAAGAGGAAAAGGCATCTCCTAATTCTGAATTAGCTGTTTTGACATTCAAATTTTGGCATTTGTACTGTTTCCCATTAAATGTCAATTTCATTTTGAGGAACTTCTTCTGCATGGACGTTGTTTTTGCAGCTTGTTTGTCCGTTTCAGAATTCCTTGAATCTCCCATTCTGCATCTTTGAAGATCCTTTGTGTATTTCTGGCTCAGTTTTAGACTCAAAGAAGGTGAAAATCAACTTTTAAATGATTAGCATTTCAGGCCATTATAATTGTTTATTTCTTGCACAGTTACTGAAAATTAAATTTACCCAATGAGTAGTTCTAACTTAGTGAGATTTCGCACCCAATTATAGAAAATGTTCATACTTGATATGAGACAGTATTTACATTTCGATGTGGATGTGAAATGAAAGTTCAGCAACTGCAGACTGATAATTTGTACATTCTTGCGTACTGTTAATCATTTCGGAATTATCATGTGAGGTGGAATTGTAAGCAACAAGTTGACAGTAGAAAGATACTTGTGGTACAGACCCCATTCAAGTAAAACATGGTGTGACAATGAAGTATTGTGAAGCATGCATTAGTGCCCCTGTTCCTCAAGCGGAAGGTCCTTTGTGTAAAATAAAATCTTTGTGCATTCCTATTGATTTATGAACATCATATTGTGCTGCCAATTGTGTGTGGTTTTGAAGTTCTTCTGTAAGCTTATGACATACTGCTTTCTTCTAAGTCATATGAGGACATCAAGTAACAAATTTCCCATTCCGAGGTTCTGTAGAGTAGTTGTCTCATTTTAACAAGTCACATTTCTGTGAATTTCAAGTAAAAGCTTCTGGTGACAGGGTCAGACCATTTTGGTAATAAAGAAGAATTGTTATAAGACAGATGGCCCATAAATACAGCAGCATCCACCGGCCTTTGACACTCAGCACCATTCTTGTGAATTGTTGGCCAAGATCCATTGCTTCTCTTGTGAGGTGAAGTCAATTAATCAATGCGTCCGTGCAAAGGGGGTTTTTGCATCTATTGTTGTTGTGATTATGATATAATATTAAGGGAATATCCCAAAAACAGCCTAATATTCAATTGAAGTCAAAGTGCACTTATTTATATCATCCATGAAATGGCCTTGGTTCATCAGCAACGTCCCCAAACATGCTGCAAAAAATGTTTTGTCTCTACGACATATATACTGACGCAATAACACCATTTTCTATGTGAGAAAAGAGTGACTGGCTTGAAATACGAATAAAATATGTTTCAAGACTTTTTACAATAAAAACAAAACATGGTACTACAGTAATGTATTACATATACGTCCACTTCAAATTGCCATAGTTATTCTATGCTCTTTACCTGTTTGATACATCACAACACATCCATTGCCATTGTTAATTCTACACACAGAATTATATAAAGCAGCGCACTTAGCGAGGACATTTGATATGTCAGTCCATTCTGTGATGGGCTCGGATGTCACTTTAAAGTCTGTGAATTTTGTGTATTGTTTGTTGCTTTACATTACTTGTTGGTGTCAAAAAATGGAATTCCTTTTATGGCCATAACAGGTACTTTCACACGGGTTACACCTTGTCAACAGCCTTAAATAACCATAGTCCTTGAATGGTCTATATCGTACTTGATAGGGTTTTTATTTTATGTCTAGATAATTTTCTATTTCATTTTTTTGTATGCACCAAACTTTATGCATGAGAAGGATTTAGAAGATTGGAATGATTTGGAAATGAAATATGCTTTGTTTAAATGAATTCATAATAATACTCTGAATGGTCAGAGTCATAACATTGTAATACATAAAATTAAGGTTGATAATTAAATCAATTAAATCTTTTACTCAATTTTGCCTGATGATTGAGACCAACGACCTCATGGTTGCTTTTCAGGCAGGGAGCAATATTTCCAGAAATTGTTCAATAACTGCTCAATGGTCATCCCTTTCAATACCAATTGAATCACAGGTCATGCTCTCAGCCCTTTGTCACTTTCAGTCTGATAACATATTAGGGTCATTCTCAAATTTCGGGACAATTTGCGTCACTCTAGCTCCCTGACATTAATATGAATGCGATAAATATCTGAAGCGTCACTCTGCATCTGTTATTCATATTTCTACTTAGAACCACTGCATTTGGAGCAAAAAGTCATTCATTAGACTTTTTTTATTGCATTATGTCCAGAAATCCATGCAAAATCAATGGTTTTTCCCTGTCACTGGACCTGACATGACAAAATCAAGTGTTCATTTTCCTCCTAATATCCCATTATTTTCAAAGTTTCTTTGCACGATTCATGGGAATATAGACTTGAATTGATATTTAGTTCATATTCAATTTTTTTTGGGTATAATTTCATTGATTAAATTGATGCAATAGTCGTGTCACTAATTTATGTCAATTTTTTTGTCCCCTCCGTTACTTGCCATAGCTCTGTTCGTTATTGTTTTTTATGAGCTATTTTCACTGAATATCATCAGACGCATGTGCGCCATAGTACCACTGCCTTGCAGACTTCATAAAACATGTATTCAATAAATTATGACATAATGTTCATAAAAAATGTTTTTGGTCCCACTAAAATGTCCCCTCCGTTTCCTTCATTTCCAAGCTTACCAATGATAATTTTACAGAGCGATTTCATGTATATGTTGCTGAGGGTGGCAGGTTTTAATATTCTGCAATTATTTTGTCGAATCTCCAAAATAAAAAGCAGTAATTAGCGAAAAGCAAAAAATTGTTCCCCTCCGTTACCGTCCCCTCCGTTACCAGATCATGAGCAAGAAATCGACATTTGGACCAAAAAATCTACTGATACGAGATGAAGTACTTCTGAAAATAATAGTTACATCAATCTTTTATCATTTTTCCTTTTGTTGCTGTTCCTACAGTTGGTTTTTTGCATCAAAATTCCCCTCCGTTACCACATTGTCCCCTCCGTTACAGGACAATTTTCCTATACCCGTTGTCCCGAAATTTGAGAATGGCCCATTAACCTTTTCTGGGTTCTTGACTTGAATATCCCATCTGGGAAATGCTATTGATTTCTGTCATCCCAAAAAGAAGAGATTGAGATGTACAGGGAAACCCTTGGGATCTGCTCCGAGGCTAAATCACCATCGATTTTATGCTGTTGAATTACTATATGGACAGGAATATGTGAGACAAACATATTGAATACCTCCGATATTATTACATGGTACAATTTCATCTTTTGGACAATCTTCTTTTTCTAAAAATGCCTGGACCGACCCAAGCCGGTCAAATTATTATAAATGGTCAGTGGTCACCTCTTTCGTCAACCATTAGTCACCATAGCTGTAAATAGATCATGTGGAGAACTATCTGTGGGCTAGATTGTCCCTTCATTAGTATAGAAGGATTGTTATAAGATTGATTGCCCTTAAATTCTGCAACATCCACGAGGCTATGACACTCTGCGAGCCATATTCTTGTGAAATGTTGCTCCAAGCCCATGTTTCTCCTAAGAAGTGAAGTCAATTCACCCATGGCTGTCATACAGAAGTGCTTCATTGGAAGATCAACAAAATCCACTCTTAAATATATTCTTTGTTGAAGGTAAAACAGCGTTTCTATAGCATTTCAATTCTTATGCTTTTTTAATCTGAATATATTCTGCAAAGTCTTGGTTCAAGTTCATATTTCTCTATGAGGAAATCATTGATCAATTCCCAAGAGAAGTGCTTTACTGGATGCAAATGGCATTGGAACCTTTTTTTAATTAAAGGCAGTTGTGAAACATAAAAATCTGAGACAAAGTGACATTACACATTTCAGTCAGTTACGCGTGTAAAAAAGTTTAATAAGCATGTCTCCTGTGGAAATAATACAGGCAAAAAAAGAATTGCATTCAAACTTTCATTACCAAAAGGATTTTGCACATTCCAAATTTTTGCGGCATTAGCAACATCAAGCTTTAAAGAGGTTTTTCTGTATTATGTTCATCTGAGTAGATATGATATTGATTTAGTGGAAACATCGATTTTAGTCATATGAATTATAAGCCAAAAAGTAGAAGTCGATTCAATGACTTAAGAAATGACTTTAATTATATTTCAAACAATGCTTTTCCTATGTACAATTATTTGTGTTTATATATCCAACAGTTTAATTGAAAAGCAGTTGATTGCTTCTGCAGTGTAATGCTACAACAGTACTTCAATCTCAAATCAAATTATCTTTTCAAATATTGATAAATCAACAGAAAAGGCATCTCCTAATTCTGAATTAGCTGTTTCGACATTCCCATTTTGGCAGTTATACTGATTCCCATTAAATGTCAATTTCATTTTGTGGAGCTTTTCTTGTAAGATATTTGTTTCTGCAGCAATTTGGTCTTTTTCAGATTCCTTGAATGTCTCACTTTGCATCTTTGGAGATTCTTCGTGTACTGCTACACGTATCTTCAGTTTCAAATTAACTTTTAATGATAAAATAATTTTTGTCATAGCTGATGAAAATTTGAGTAGTTACTGAAAATATTCTCATCCCAGCAAGCAGTTTTAACTCATTCAAATTTTACATCCAATATAAAAAATATTGATGCTTGATATTAGATAAGGAGACATTTCAATGTAGATGTAAAATGCATTTCATTAACTGCAGAACATTCAAGCATTCTGGCATTGTTACTGTAAATCATTTTTAAATTATCTTCAAAGGTTTCATGGACATGACATTACAGTACTGTAGAAAATAAATGTTTTGTACTCCTCACTGAGCAAAACATGGTTTGTCAATGAAGTATTGCGAAGCATGCATTAGTGCCAACGCTCTTCAAATAAAAATCCCTTTGTGTAAATCTTCAGATGAAACTCCAGGATTTTAGTTATTGATTTCTGAAACTTGATATTGTGTGTCACAGGGGGTATAGTTACAATATCTATTTTGCAATTCTTTCTACATTTTGTTTTCTCTTAAGTCTTTGATGCACCTCAAGTGATAAATTCCTCTTTTCAGGCTTCTGTAGAATAGTTGTGTCAGTTAAACAGGTCACATATCTGTGAATTAACCATAAAAGCTTCTAGTAACAGGGCCAGACCATTTTGGTAATAAAGAAGAATTGTTATAAGATAGATGGCTCATAAATCCTGCAGCATCCACCAGCCTATGGGACTCAGCAAGCCATTCTTGTGAATTTTTGGTCCAGGTCCATGTTTCTCTTATGAGGTGAAGTCAATTAATCAATGGCTGT
This sequence comes from Platynereis dumerilii, assembly GCA_026936325.1. NCBI lineage: Eukaryota > Metazoa > Annelida > Polychaeta > Phyllodocida > Nereididae > Platynereis > Platynereis dumerilii. Next base: position 29,525,805 of record JAPTHN010000013.1, read on the forward strand.
CCAAGAGAAGTGTTTCAGTGGATGACCGTGAAATTAGAACCATTTCTACTCAAAGACAACCACATGTGCTCTTGCAGCATCGGTCAACAAATCTGTTCTATTGCAGCAACAAGGGCCTATGGCATCAGTTAATCTCCAAACGATCATGTTCCCTTTGTGGTTTTCTGATTCTGTTAAGGAAATGTAACAATATAACAAAAATTATGAAATTTGGACTTACTAGTTGTGCAATTATGTGTCTCGTTTTAAAAGTGACATGAATAATGAACAAACTGTCAATAGCTTATTATTTCTGTGATATTAGCTAAAGAATCATATTTGACATTAATCATCCGTTAAATCAAGACTTTCGTCTTTTTGTGTCATCTCCGACATTGCTTCTTGAACCATACTTGCCAAAAAACCCTTCATGCACCTTTTTTTGTGGAACTTAGAATCACATTTTGCCATTCACAAATGTTTAAATAAGGAGCCACCTATCATGCCATCATGGCTTACTCTTTTTTGGTTATTGTTCTAGTTTGGAATAACATCTTGTGACATAGTTTTTAATTTGGGACTTGCAGAGATACAAGCCTTTGCCCATCCCAGCTTATTGATGTCCTCAGTGTATTAATCCACAGTGACAACTGTAATAAAGTTGTCAGTTCATAATAAATAATATGTAAATGGCACTGCCATGAAATTCGCGCAGCACTTTAAAAAGTTTTTGTAGGACTTATAGTGTTACCATAACTTTAATGTTTATTTCATAATTATTCAATGTATGAAAGGCAGTTAGAAATACAGATACATGGAAAGACAGAGAAAAATGTAGAATAGCAAGATAAACTAGACAAAATATATAATAGATAAATAGATAAATAGATAGATAAATAGATAGACAGATAGATAGATATATTGACAGACAGATAGATAAATTCATCTATATATACTAAATAGATAAATAAGATTGATAGATAATCAGCTAAATGGTAAAAAGGCAGACAGCACTGAAAGCTGCCAAAGTCAAGTCTATGTTAGATTGTTGATATTACATAATAGTAATACAAAAACAATAACATTGCAAGTAGATTAACTGTTCAGTGTTACATAATCATCAGTTTATAAAGATTATGTAACTTTACTTTTGCTATGTTTTCTTGTTGTCAGATTGAAATTAAATGAATCACATGTTTATAATTTGATTTAATAATAAATAATAATAATAATAGACATTTATATAGCGCTAATTCCAGTAAACTGCTCACTAGCGCTTGTGTATGATAGCTTTATTTGTAGAAAGTCTTAAACAGACAAGTTTTGAGATTTCTCTTGAAACATTCAAGTGTTGTCGAGGCCTTGACAATATCTGGAAGTTTGTTCCAAAGTTTTGGAGCAGCATGCGAAAAAGCTCTGTCTTCAAATTTGTTTTTATTGCAAGAACTTGGTTCTTTTAAGAGAACTTTGTTGTTGCTTCTTAGATTACAGTTTTGTTTGGGTTTTGACTGGATCAGATTTTGAATATACACAGGTGCTTGTCCATTGACAGCTTTCCATGTAGTAAGCATCAGTTTGAATTGGATTCTAGCTGGAATTGGCAGCCAATGTAGCTGCTTCCTATATTGGCTCACACTGTCATGCTTTTTCAATTTTTCTATAAGTCGAACCGCTGAGTTTTGGGCGACTTGAAGTTTCTTTATCAAATGACTTGATGTACCATATAGAAGACCATTTCCATAGTCTAGGTGAGGAGTGACAAGAGCGTTAACTGCAGTTTTGCAAACTTCCTTGTCCAATGACTTCCTAATTTTTGATATATTTCTCAGGTTGAAATAGGCATTCCGACACATTTTGTTGATTTGCTTTTCCATGGACATGTTTTTGTCGAAGATTACGCCAAGATTTCTGACTTGGTCAGCTGCAGTAATTTTCACATTGTCCACATTGATTGAAGATATTTGGAGTTTATTGAGTTGATGTGGACTGCCGATGAACAATAGTTCTGTTTTTTCTCCATTGTTGCAGAGCTTATTTTCATGAAGAAATTTCCTAATCTCAGCAACGCACTTCACCATTTTTTCTGCTGCATTTCTCTGTTCCAAGAATGTTGGTTTGAAAGAGAGGAAAAGTTGCTCGTCATCAGCATATTTTTGATCATCGACTTGATTTTTGGCAGCTACTTCACTTAATGGAGTGATATATGAATTGAATAGAATTGGTCCTAATTTTGAACCTTGAGGGACTCCAAATTTGAGAGGCAGTTTTGTTGATGTTTTGTCATTAATTATCACTGACTGAGATCTTTGAGAAATGTATGACTTGAACCAGCTTAGTGCAGAATCATGAACACCGTATTTGCACTCCAGACGTTTCAGAAGAATATTTTGATCAATCGTGTCAAAAGCTGCTGACAGGTCCAGCAGTACAAGCATTGTTACTTCGCCTTTGCTCATATTTAACATAATATCATCATGGATCTTCATCAGGAGGGTTTCAGTGCTGTGAAATTTTCTGTAAGCAGACTGTTTGTCATCGTTCAGGTCGTTTTTAGTAAGATGGTCAGTATATTGTTTAATAACAGCACTTTCAATCAATTTGCTGAGGAAAGACAGATTTGATACTGGTCGATAATTCTTTTTGATTAAATCCAATCCAGATTTTTTCAAGAGAGGTTTCACAAGAGCATGTTTCAATTCAAGTGGCATTTGTCCTTGTGTGAGTGACTCATTGACAATTTTTGTTATAATTGGCAGGTATTCATCAATGCATTCCAGCAAAAGCCATGTGGGAATGGGATCCAGTTGGCAGTGTTTAACAGGCATTTCAGTGATGAGTTTCTTGATCTCACTTTCAGACAACTTTTTAAAATTCCGCAGCATTTGAGAAGCTTTTTCATCATCATTAGGAGTCTCATTGATTGTAGAGTCCAACTTGGACCTGATCGTTTTGATCTTTTCATCAAAAAACGTATTAAAATCATTTGCAAGGTCAATTTCATCGGTATGTGGTGGCAGAGGTAGTTCTTGTTTTCGGTTCAGACTTGAGTTCAATAGCTTGAACAACTTCTTTGCATTACCCTTAGAATCTTCAATTTTGGATCTCAGATCTTCAGATCTGAGCTTACTTAATTGCTGATTTAATGAATTTCTCTTTTCTTTGAAAGACTCCCAGTCATTTACAAGCCTGGTTCTCCTCCATAATCGTTCAGCCTTCCTTTTTGCTGCTTTCATATTCTTAATATCAGCATTGTTAAATGGAGTGGGTTTGCGTAGTGTTATTTCTCTTGTTGTAACAGGGGCATGTTTGTCAAGAACCTGTATTGTGGAGTTGTAGAGTTCCACAAGTTCATTGAGATTTTTCTGTTCGAGCCCACTTTCAGAAAGATGTCTGTCTATGTCTTGTTTGAAATCATGCAAGTTTATTTTTCTAGTCTTCCTGAAGCTGATTTTCTTTTTTGGTTGTTTTGCTCTTTTCATTGGAAAATCAAAGAGGATGCTATTGTGATCAGACAGAAGATCACTGACAATACAGTTGCTCAGGGCAGATTGTTCTTGCGTTATCACAAGATCCAGTATGTTGCCATCTTTGTGAGTCGGTGTCGAGACGTGTTGCACAAGATCAAACATTTCTAGAATGTTGGTAAATTGAGTGACTTTGCTATCTTCTGGTTTGTTCATATGAAAGTTGAAGTCCCCAGTTATAATAATTTCATTGTTCATTGTTTGATAGTGACCTAAAAATTTCGTAAATTCTTGAAAGAATTCTGCAAGACTGTATTTATTTTTGTTGGATGGCTCAGGGCGGTATACTAGAAGAACGGTAACAATTTTTCCATCTTGTTGTATTTGGATTTCCATATGTTCAAAGGTCTTTGTCTTCATGTGATCTTTTTTAATTGCTTGTATGCCTGATCTCACAATGCAACCTACTCCACCTCCTGGTCTTCCAACTCGGGGAGAACTCAGAAAGAAACATTCACCATTTTGCTCCAACTCGCCAATTTCCACTCTATCATCATCTTTTAGCCAAGTCTCAGTGAAGAGAAAGATGTCAAGATCATGCTCATCCCTGTAGTCCTTAACTGTCTGTGTTTTCTGCCTCAGACTTTGGGCATTCCATAGACACATTTTTAAAGTATTGCTTTGCTTGAGATAGGTCTTGCCAAGATAATTCCTGTCATTTTCTGTATTACATGGATGAGACTCACTTTGTTTTAAAATTTCAAACCTGTTTGATAGTTTGATTGCATTTTCATTGCTACTTGGGCATTTTCTTTTTGATGTAGCTGATATGAGCTTTTTATCATGTAGTGTCAGTCCAGTCCGTAACACATCGGAATACAGCTTTTGATACTTGTTCATTTTGACTTATTCTGACTTGAGTAAAGGAAATTTAGTGAGAAGAGTTTGCTGGAGTCAGCAGCCAGACTGACCCAGGAAAATTTGTTGCAATCTGTAGCCAGTCAGTTTGTGACTAACCTGAGGCAAAATGTGTTCAAAACGAGTGGTCAAGCAGAGAATCAGTATTGAAACACTTGCACTGCTGTGCGCCGATGTGACTGAATAAAGCGGCTTCAGTATTGAAAGAGTTGTACAGCAGTGCGCGGATGTGCGGATTGACGGCAGAGTGTGATTGATGGCAGAGTGTGATTGACGGCAGAGTGTGATTGACGGCAGAGTGTGATTGACGGCAGAGTGTGATTGATGGCAGAGTGTGATTGACGGCAGAGTGTGGTTGATGGCAGAGTGTGATTGACGGCAGAGTGTGGTTGATGGCAGAGTGTGATTGACGGCAGAGTGTGATTGACGGCAGAGTGTGGTTGACGGCAGAGTGTGATTGACGGCAGAGTGTGATTGACGGCAGAGTGTGATTGACGGCAGAGTGTGGTTGACGGCAGAGTGTGATTGACGGCAGAGTGTGATTGACGGCAGAGTGTGGTTGATGGCAGAGTGTGATTGACGGCAGAGTGTGGTTGATGGCAGAGTGTGATTGACGGCAGAGTTTGATTTAGCTTGTCAATGCTAATAATTAACTATTCCATAAAAATTATTGGTACAGGATATATTACTAGAGAAAATTGAATTTTTAAGATACTTTTGAAGCTGATTTTGTTATATTTTGTTAAATACGAAACTAAATCATTGATAAGAAGCTGGACCCACTTGACCTAATTCCCAGCTGTGGACTGTTGATGTTGAGACCATCACTGCACAGATTTTTGAGTCCTTTCTTGCACTCAATTCGCTTCACTCAACGGCCTTCGGCCGTTTCGCTGCGCGAATATTATCATGCTTGCCATTATGGAAAGATGTTGATGGCAATCAAACCAATACTGTCATGTCAGAACCAGCCTCCTCCAAAATTGTGTGGATGTTTTCCGAGAGGTATGCCTTAAGACATCAATTGTTACTGTGTTGTGTTGGCTCAGAAAGTTTTGATTGTCCCAGTCTGGCCAGTGGCCACTATTGCTTCCAGACACCTCGCCTCATTGTTAACCTCCGTTGTTGGGTGAGAACGGCTGATGTATTGAACAGCTGATGTGTTTGTCTAATTAAATTGACAAAATGAATGTAAATGCAGTATTTCTCAATGTTAATTTTTCCCTGCCTGAGTGGGATAACTGCTGCTTTTAACCTCATAAGCACTCTATAACTCAACTTAGAGGGCTGCAGTGGCGTGCTCAGGGGGAGGGGCATGGTGCCATGGTCCCCACTCAGGCCCAAAATTAACATGGAAGAGATAGGAAATGCCGCGGAGCGCCCTATATTCAACCCATGTAATGCCCCCCCCCTCAGGCCAATTCTAGATACGCCCCTGGAGGGCTGCACCTCATCCATGCCCATTAGTATCCACAATCCGAGTACAAGTCATGTAAGACATGTAAGACTATGTTTTATTTTGCCTCATGAATAAAGAGGCGTATGTGATTACACCCCCATGCAGGGTTGCAAAAAAATCCGATTTAAATAAAAAAAATTTAAAAAATCAGATTTATTTGATTTAAATCAGATTTTTTTTATTTAAATCAGATTTAAATAAAGCTGTCCTATTTTTTCAAATATAATGGTTTCGAAGAAATTGAAGTCATAATAAATGATAAACTGTTCTTAATTAGGTCTTCTGTAATGGGAAAAATGTATTTCACTGCCCAAAAGTCGGGTAATCAAGTTGAAATTCAATGTTGTAGATCGTTCATATTTTTGACTTTTTCCAGCTGCAACAAATTCCCTCAGAATATGAACTTAACATCAATTCATGTGTGGAATTTTGTCAATTTTTTGGAGCTACTATTGCTAGGAATGACCAATGAAATGGGAAAAATTTTATTTGGCTTCCAAAAGAGACTTTGCATGGTTTGATCGTATTTCGAAGTCACAATTTTTGATTACTTGGGGTGCCACTGTCATACTTAGGAGCAAAGGAATGATTGAAATTAAAAACGATTACCACAAAATTAGTATCTTATAATTACTATGGTTTGTTATTGTTGTTTGCTTGTTTAATGAGTGCAGCATTTGGCATGAGATTAGCAATTTGGTGCATGACAGAGGAAATATTGGGTTGCATCTTAAACTGGATTAAAGTAAGCCGAAAACCACCCTGGTATCTGCGGCATAGTCGTGATTCCTTCCCAGTTCAAGTGAGAAGGTGTCAACTGATCCATTATAGCATTTATACACAAACTATTTGCAGTTTTCTAACAAATAGTGATTTTCGATTAAAATCATTGATTAAAATCACTGATTAAAATCATGATTTAAATCAAATGATTTAAATCATGCAAACCTGCCCCCATGTTGAATTTGTCCCAATATATTTGTTTGTTACAATTTTGAAAATGACGTATGCACCGATTGTCACCAAGATTATTATTTCATTCAAATGCATGCATATGTTCATTAACAAGGAAAATGTAGCTTTAAGAAAGCAATCGCTTGTGAATTGGCTCTTACCATTTTGGTTGTCACTCAAACACTGTGTCATGCTCCGGATTCCCTGGCTCTGCCAAAGCAGTCGACTTTGGATATCATTTGTGTTTCGGACTTTCAGTACACAAGTTTATTAACTCTCAAAGACAGTAAAGATGGATTTAGAAAACAACTCTCTGAGAATCATTACTAGGTTGAGGAATCTTTTACTTTACCTTAGTGACAACTGAAAATATAAAATAATTTGAAACATGATATATGCACAAACTTGCGGGTGTTGTCAAAATATTGCCAGACAAACTTCACGTACCTGTATATTTGCATATTTGACTTGACGACTTAGTTTCATGAACAAAATATTTTAAAAGAGATACTTTCCAGTTCATGATAAAAAGCATACGACACTCTCATAAAGCTAAAAAGAATATCGCCTTTCCCTCATATAGAATATCTAATAGTTCCCTAATATGCCACATTGGAATAATCCCAAGTCTTAAAATAATGTCATTACCTATTAAACAGAAGTTATTTCCATGTATCTGGATCATGTGAAATTTATTTGATTCTGGATATGGCTTCAATCTCCTCCATCCGTTTTTGCAATGTACTGCAATGAAATATTTGATGCTGAAAGTAGTGTTTGAGACATGCTCAAAATACCATTTACCAAGCAAAGCACTTATGCTCAAGCACTCAAAACTTCATTTTAGGGGTCCTAATTAGGACTACTTAATATCCCTGTTTGAAGTCAAAGTATGACTTGGTTCATCATGGATGGCATGCTATGTCAAAATCATGTTTATACGGAAGGCTTCAATATTTTCATGCATAATCAAAACAACAAAAACATGGTGCTGTGGTGACGTATTACATACAGACATACAGTGTATATCCACTTCAAAGGGCCATTGTTATCCTATGTTCTTTACCTGTTTGACACAACATCACACAGCTATCGAAATACCTTTGTCAATTCTACACACAGAATTTTATAAAGCAGTGACCTCAGCATGGATATCCAATATGCCCATCCAAACGGTGGCGAGCTCAAATGTCACTTTATAGTATGTGGACTTTGTGTATGGTGTATTGCTTTACACTACCTGTTGCTGTCAAAGACTGAATTTCCTCATCCATTACAGATAATACTGGAAACGATCCACCACAACAGACTTTGAATGATTTAAGAATGAAGGTTTCTCTGTTTCCAAATTACGTTTGTAATTAAAAAAGAAGAGTCATTCTGAATCGTTCAAGCTGCTTATTTAGTCATAACATGGCGGCAATAAGATAATTAACAAGAAAGCCATCATATTCTCGATTGACCATTTAGCATTGCAAGAACTCTATTATTAACGAAAAATTATTTGATGAATTGTTCATTGCTTTAGAAATCAATCACTGTAAAATTTGAAATTTTGAGAAAGCTCAAATGATTGAGTGAGATGGTCGCACAATTTGTTTGAGCCATGACAACTTGCCGTTTTGAGTTATGATAATCTTTATGTTGTTGTAACTTGCAAACAACAAGCTATCTTGGCTCAAAGGAATTGTGCAACCATCTCACTCAATCAATTAAGCTAACTCAAAATTCAAAATTTACTGTGAACTAGTCTGACACAACTTCTTTTTTCATTGATTTGTGATTCAATATCATCAAACTCATTTACAGGGAGGGAGCAATATTTCGAGAAATTGCTCAATATCTGCTCAATGGTCATCCCTTTCAATACAAATTGCCTAATAGGTCATGCTCTCTGCTGTCTGTCAGTTTCAGTCTGATAACATATTCACCTTTTCTGGGTTCTTGACCTGAATGTCCCATTTGGGAAATACCATTGATTTCTGTGATCCCAGGAAGAAGATATTGAGATGTACGGGGAAACTCTTGGGACCTGCTTCGATGCAAACTCACTATCGATTTTATGCTGTTGAATTACCGTATGGACACCCGGATGTGAGAGAAACATATTGGATACCAACGATATTATTACAAGGTAAATTTTCATCTGTTGGACAGTCTTCTCTCTCTCTAAAATTGCCTGGACTGACCCAAGCCAGTCAAATAATTATGAATTGTCACCTCCTTCATCCAGTCATCAATCACCATAACTGTAAATTAATTGATCATGTAGAGAATTATCTGTGGGCATAATTGTCTCTTAATTAGTACAAAAGAATTGTTATAAGATTGATTGTCCTTAAATCCTGCAAAATCCACGAGGCTATGACACCCAGCAAGCCAAATTCTTATGAAATATTGGTCCAAGTCCATGTTTCTCTTAAGAAGTTAAGTCAATTCATCATTGGCTGTCATACAGAAGTGCTTCATTGGAACTTGGAAGATCAACTAAATGCCCTATTAAATATTTTCTTTGTTGAAGATGAAACAGTGTGTCTATAGCAATTCAAGTCTTCTTGAGTTTCTAATTTGAATGTCTGCAATGTCTTGGTTCAAGTCCATATTTCTCTTACGAGGAAGTCATTTGATCGATTCCCAAGAGAAGTTCTTTATTAGATGTCAATGACATGGAAACCAATCGTACTTAAAAATGCAGCTGTGATACATAACATCTGAAAAAAAAATGACTTCACACAGTTAAGTCAGGTGCACATGCAAAATTTTTGAACAAATATGTCTCCTGTGGTAATTATTTAGTTATTTTGCATTCAAGATTTTAGTTTGTATGGTGATATACTATAATCATACCCATTCTATAAAGCATCCTTTAATACCAAAGGGTTGTACTCATTTCAAATTTTTGCAGAATTGGCAATATCAAGCAATAAAGAGGCTATTCTGTACATGTCTTCTTCTGGGCAGATATTTTATTCATTTAGTGGAAACATTACACGATTTTAGTCATGATTCATAAGCAAAAAAATATAAAATGACTTGATGTGATATTTTGCTCTATTTAAGTTTTCATGGCATAAGAAATGACTTGAATTATATTTTCAGACAATGCTTTTCCAATGTACGATTATTCCTGTTTCTATAATATCCAACAGTTAAATTTAAACAGCAGTTGATTGCCTTTGCAGTCTCATGCAACAACATTACTCAAATCAAATTATCTTTTCAAATATTGATAAATCAAGAGAAAAGGCATCTCCTAATTCTGAATTAGCTGTTTTGACATTCCCATTTTGGCAGTTATACAGATTCCTATTAAATGTCAATTTCATTTAGGGGAACTTCTCTTGTAAGAACTTTTTTCTGCAGCATTTTGGTTTGTTTCTGATTCCTTGAATCTCCCTCGTTGCATTTTTGGAGATTCTTCGTGTACTGCAATGCTGATTTTGAGACACAAACAAGTTAAAAATTAAGTTTTAATGATAGCAATTTTAGGGCATTATTGTAATTTTTTTTTCACAACTGCTGAAGGTATAAGTAGTTGCTGAATATAAACATATCCCAGTAAGCAGTTCAAATTTATTCAGATTTGGCACCCAATCCACCAAATGCTTATGCATGATATTAGACAAGGTGACATTTTAATGTACAGTACAACCCAAAATAGAGTAAGAAAATTTTCTGTCAGAAGTCCTCTGTTTACCTATTTTGCCCTCTCTTCTCCTCTCCACCCCAAATCTAATTAAAACTCCCTTTGACTCCTGACAAAAACCTTAGCCCACATTAAGAACTCTATTTAAACAGCTACCAATGCAACTCAAATCAGCACAGGTGCAATATATCAAGTAAATTCGTTCTTTATTCGTTCTTGGGTTGTTTAACCATAAAAAAATTTAAAATTAAACACAATGCATGACTGAGAGAGTATATATACAATGGGGGTAATTGAGTTAAATTGGTGTTGTTTAAATATGATTTTAATGCCATTTTAAAAGATGGTTTCAAGTAGGTAGTCAAAAGGTGTGAATCTTGGAGTACGATTCTCAGCCCCCGTTCCTGGAGCTTATCGATCTTTCGTGCATCAGTCTTCGAGCAGAAATGCCACAATAATTTACAATACTCAAAGTTACTTACAATAAAACTTCGAAAAATTGTCATTCTGGCATCGGCTGATAAATATCTAGCTATTCTTCCTAAGGCTGCCAGTTGCCAGGCTGCTTTTCTGCCAATTGTCCGTACATGTTCACCAAATTTAAACTTTTGATCTATAGAAATACCTAGCAATTTAACCCTGTCACATTCATCTATTTTAACACCATTCACATCAAGAACGACATTTTCATGTTTCTGGCCAAACACAATGAATTGAAATTTATGTGGATTTGCCTGAAGGCTGTTATTGCTAAACCATTTGAGGGCTACACAAGTGGCCCTGGAGAGTTTATCCAACAGTATTTCTCTACTAGGGGCGGATGAGTAGATGGTATTATCATCTGCGTAATTTGCAATTTTAAAATCTGATTGAAACATAAAAAGGTCGTTGATAAAAAAGTTAAAAATTGTTGGTCCAACAATGGACCCTTGAGGGACTCCTTTTTTGATCTGCAACCAGTCGCTTCTAGTGTTGGCAATTTTAACTCGTTGTTTACGGTTGCGCAAATAATTTGACAAGAGCTGAAGAGCACCCATATTGAATTTATATGCATGGAGTTTGGCAATGACAAGATCGTGTTGCAAACAGTCAAATGCCTTGGAAGGTCCATTAGGACCGATCCAGTATACATGTAACTTATCATCAAGATTTTCTTTGATATTTTCTGTGAAGCCCAAAAGAACATGCTGAGTACTAACATTTTGCCTATAGGCCGAGAGAGCATCACAGAACACTGCACTCCCTACTTTTTTGAGTTGGGAGTCAATATTTTTCTCAAACAATTTGGAGACTGATGTTAGTACACTCACTGGTCTGAATTTAACTTTATCGAGCAAACTGTCTTTTTTGTGCACTGGGCCAATTTCTGCACATTTCAATGTTTCTGGGAAATCATTTTTTCGGAACATATCATTTACTAAACGTGTAATTGGGTATGCAATGTTCTTGGCACTTAGTTTAAGAATCTTTGATGGTATGAAATCAAAGCCAGTGGCTTTAGTAACATCAATTTTGTTCAAAAGCTTTTGCATGTCAGATATATCAATTTCACTGAAACCAAATTCATCAACATCAGTAATGCATTGTTTGATTTTTACGACACTTTGGTGATTTTGAAATTTATCAACACATTTCTTAACATAGTCATCATCAGATAATTCATTCATTTCAGTGTCAATTTGGTCACCAATATTATCAGCAATATTTGTAAAATACGAGTTCATGGTGTTTGCAATGTCACTTTCATTTTGTATAAGGCGATCTTCTTCCATTAGTTGACTTGGTTGGAGGGAACTTGTCTTTGTGCTGATCAGCGGGTGGATTGTTTTGTAGAAACTTTTGTCTGCTTTTCCCGTGCATCGTTCGACAAGATAGTTCTTGATGGATTGTTTACGTACAAGTGTCGTTCGATTTCTTTGAATCCGATAGAGTTCCTAATTTCTTCGCGTTGGATATTTGTTGTATCTATGCCTTAGTTGCGCCTTTCTGTTTACATTTTTCCGTAATTGTGAGTTCATGAAAGGTGGTTGTACTGGGCGAATTTTCTTCCGTTTAAGTGGCGCATGTTTGTTGATTATTGATGTATACAGCGTATGAAAATACCAGTATCTTCCATCAATGTCATCGAATACTTCTCCCACATGGAATGGGGCGTTGGCGAGGTCTTCGTTGAAGGCGTCACAGTCAAAAGACTGGTAGGATCTGTATGTTATCTCTTTCGACTGTCTCTTGACGTTTGTGTTCCGTAGCACACCATATATCATATGATGCACGTCACTCAGTCCATTTTCAACGACACCACTTTCCTTGAAAAAGTTCTTTACTGTGGTCATTATAACGTCAACTAGGGACTGATTAACAATGCTTTTATAACATGTGGGAACTCTGATTAGATTTTGCATGTTATAAATGTCTGCAAAGTCACATAGTTCTTTTGAGTCCGAGATTTTTAACATGTTTTGGTTCAAGTCACCAAGAATGGTGATGCAACTTCAAAGCTCCTTTCATAATGCATAAAATTATCCAATTATTATTCAGGGGTTATATAAAATCTTTCCCTCCCTAATTGGTTTGATACTGTAGATGAGTAATTGAATGTACTTTTTATGGAGTTTCCAATGTTTGGTTAATGGAAGTAAACATTTGCAAATTTCTGCACCACAATGATTCTTTTTTGGAAAACTTTGATACCTTCTGTAACCCAATTTGGAACCAACTTGTTGACATGTGACAGATAAACCAAACATCCAGTAACAGAGGCAGCATTCAATGCTGTAGGAAAACCCCTATGTCATTGGAACACACATGTAACTTTGCTCTAATATTGCCAAGCATTCAAGTGAAGTATCCTCCATCCGAATACAAGTCATCTAGGACCACGCTTTATTTTGCCTCATTAATTAAGGTTCTGTGACTATACCCCAAAGTTGAATTTGTACCAATATATTTTTGTGTTACCATTAATGACTTTTCCTTCTGCGCGACAAATCTAAGATCCACCAGAGTAGAGTGCTAGTGTTAAGGTCTGTAATTGCCAGCGCTTGATGCTGAAAATAAACTCTCTCTCTATATGGAAAGAATGTACCTTTGTATTATTTTGGGCAGTGGGACATACGGAGAGTCAGTTCTCAGAAGTTGCTTTGTACATTAAAATTTTGAAAACCACAAATGCACAGATTGGCACCAAGCTTATTATTTCATTCAAATGTATGCATAGGTGCATTAACAAGGAATAAATAGCTTTAAGAAATTGATTACTCATGAATTGGCTCAAAACATATTGGTTATCACTCAAAGAATTTGTCATAGTGTGAATATCCCTGGCTCTAGAAAATCAGATCCTCAGGATATCTGTAATGTTTTGGACTTACAGTGCACAAGATTATTTATTCTCAAGCACCGTACAGATACATTATGTAGACGACAACTCTCGGGGAGGCAATATTTTATTTTACCTGAGAGACAACTGAAAATGTTTGATAATTTGAAACAGGATATCTAATCC